>OX376182.1:1324583-1950625 GCA_947363495.1 Euzophera pinguis
AAATTCTAATTTAAAACTTACATACATACTTTAGATACTAATATTGATTAGAAATATATATATATAGAGAATTTTACAAACATACAGAATTAATATTAGGTAGAACTTTCATGTGTGGGCCAGTTAAGCCTCTCGAGACTTAACAGTGGCACGCAGGCACCTACTATAAAAATTTCAACACACCGTAAAAATGTTTACTTTTGTTATGTTAATTTTTTTAGGAACAGTTGAAAACGAGTTAAAGCCTATTTATTCTAGTACAATGCAATACCAAAGTTTTTAACGACACCTTCTTGAACTTTCGTAGATGGCAGTTTTCATATCATATTATAGTATTTATATATATTTCCAATCAATAAATTTAAATATATAAATATGTATAGACAACAACGAATCGAATGAGTAATTTTCTAGGTATTTTTTTCTAAAAATGTTCACATAAATATTTTTCTTTTTTTTAAATCACAATCGCAGCTTGAATGATGAATCGCTTTTTTTTAAAAAAGAAATAGTCCACATTTTTTTTTACTAGAATTAAGAAATTTTAAACAAACAATCAGTTTTCTTTAAAGCGACGCTTGTCAGCGAAAATATTAAGGTTCCACACACAAATCTATCAGTAATTTTTCATTTATTTTCTTTTTTAATGAAAATGATTTTTAAAAAGTCAAACTGATTGTTCAAATTAAATTACTAAGCCCTGTGCTGAAATAAATCTAAAACAAATATTCCAGAAAAATGAAATCAACATTTTGCGATTATCATTTCGTGATTTTAAAAGTGTAATTCTTTCACTTAAAAAAAATGTGGACAAAACTTTTCAATTCGGTTGATATGAGAGTGAACCAAACATTTTGATGTTCAGCAAATATCTTAACTCCAAGATATATAAAAGTAATTGTACGAGTCGAGAGAATACAACAAAAGAAAACGCTGTGTTATACAATACAATATATATATATATATATGGCAAGAGATTAATTATACGAAATAAATATTATTAAAATTGAAAGAAAAATTTCAACTAATCAATAACTATTCAATTTAATTATGCAAAAACTGAAAAAAAAATAAAAAAATCTTCCGCTTGAAAGAAGACAAAAAGAAAAATTTTTTTGGATAATGTGTCGTTCGCTATGTCTTTCTTAGTAATCTCACAATTTTCCTGTGTATCATTATTTCAAACTAAACTTTATATTAAAAAAATTAACTAAATTGAACACACAATTCGGAAAAAAATCATCTCTTAAACTTTTTTTCTGATAAATTTAAAAACTGCTTTCATTTATTATATTCCGACCTCGTACAAAACCAAAACAAAATGAACTTAAATTATATTTAATAATATGCTTAAGACTAGTCCTTTCATAGAAAAATATGGATAGGTAGTGCAGCGAGCGAAGCGTCAAGGATTTTGATTTTTTTCTTAAAATTTTGACTACCGAAGAAAAATTTAACTCTTCACAAAAGTAATGCCCCTAGGTATTGATTTACCTAATTAAAAAAAAAATTGTGGTTCATTGCCGTTTTAATCCCGAAAACTATGTATTTATTAAATAATTTCGGTCCCAAAATACGAGATGTACTCGTAAGACCTGTAATAAAAAAATCATTGGCGTTTCGCTCAAAATTAAAAAATCAAAATCGAAATGTATTAAAAATACAAAAGTGGCATAGACTACAAAATACACTTAATTTTTATTTTTCAATCATTTTTTTTTCTATCCAAACTGACAAGCTTAGTGAAGCGATAGGCGTATACTAGTTTTCGTTTTTGGGTTTTGCGCATTTTTTTGTCTTTTAACACACACCATCAATTTTCTAAGAAAAAAAAAAAAACAAGTTGTCTAAATATTTTTCTCAGCATTTCTAATGGGAAAAATGCGAACAAAACCATGGACAGAAACTAGTAAAAAGCAACGCTTCACAGTTATAACATATTAATAAAAAATACACCCCCACTCGCTAAAACGACCAAGAGTTCTATGGAGACATTTTGACATACCACAGTTTAAAAAAAAAATTTTTTTTTTTCAAATTTGTATGCCATTTACAATATTTTAAGACGTCACGGAACAATAATCAATTTTCTTCATAAAGATAGCACAAAAAAAAAAATCTACAATCAGCAAAAAATTTTACGTTTTCACAACAAGTAAAAAAAAAAATCCTTCATTCCAATTTTTTTTTTATTTAAACTAAAATTTTCTTTTTCGTCTTGTGCTCAGTTTACTTTAGTTTAAGAGACAACAAACGTGTTTTAACACGTTTGGCAAAAAAAAAAATTTTTTTTTTTTTCTTTAAAGTTTGACTGTAGTAAGTAATCTTCACACTCAAAACCGGCGAGTCGAATGATTGTCTTTCGATTTCGAACGATTTCCATTCGACATAATTACATTTTCGTTTGAGAATATCACAATCGATCTTTTACGTAACACAAATCCTGCAATGATGCTCAAAATACTACAAATGGCATAGACCTTGTCTCGTTTGTCTGTACGTCTGTCTGTTGGTCATTTCTTGAGCCGTTTAGCTGAGAATGATGAGTCTCGGCGGCAGAACGCCTCTTCGGCTCAGCCATATGCTGAAATGAAAAAAAAAAAAAAAAACAATATTTTAATCCTTAAAATTAAACTATTTTAATACGGTTTTTATCGCGTTTATTACTTATTTATTTACACCTGACGTTTCAAACACTTTACAGCGTTCATGGTCGCAGGCAGACTAAGTTAACATTTGTCTTTGATGTCATAAGATTACAAACTACCGCCTGAAATTTTTATTGGGAACTATTCCGATTCACGCAGTATTGGCTCACAGTATCTAAGGGTCTTGCAGTCTGCTTCCGAGTTTGCGATTTTATTAAGTTAATGACTGGGTCCCAAGCTGGCGGTACCTGCCATCCATCCTCTCTATTGATTATTGGATGATGACACGCCATTTAGTGGCATTTTCTATATTGAGATCCTCCATGCTTCGGAAGGCACGTTAAGCCGTGGTTGTTATCGATAGATAGCAGTCGTGAGGCTGTGTGAGATGCCTTAGGACAGCTTGAAAAATTCTAACAGTGTTGGCCACTAACACACCTCGGGTCATGTTCCTGTTGGTCTGGTTTCCCTTTAAAAAGGGTTACAGAGGTCAGAACGCAGTCGCTGCCCAATCTAGGACCATGACTTACAGCGTACCCTAGGCTTCGAAGCGTAAGCTGACGACGCAACTAGGAATACACGCTAGGATGATGATAATCATGAAATGCGACCATTTCTTGACATGGCCAAAACACAATCGACCATATCATTAAAACGTCAGCATTTAATGATATGATCGTCAACGTTTGGCCAAATCATTTCAATACTACTTCATATTTTTATGCTTTAGTGTTTAAAACATGACTCTTAAATTCTGATAGTTTAGTTTTAAATTTAGTATAATATTATTAAATAACTGCTTTACGATAATCAATTTTTCCAATAATTTCCGCCATGATAAAATGATAAAATTTGCAATATCAGCGCCTCTACCGGTTAAAAATGTAACAATTTCACGATATGATCACTTTGTTCTTGGCCATATCATGATGTAGTCGTGCATCGGTTGATTGTATCATGAAATATTGGAAGTATAACGATCTGGTCATTTCAGTTTTGGCCATATCATGAAATGGTCAATTTTATGACCCGGCCACGACACATATATTCTGTAATCTATGGTACGAAGTATTATTGGAGTACGTATTGTATGTCTTACCCGATGCCAGCTCCGAGTAACAGTGACACGATATTAGTGACCAACACGGCAGCCACCGCGCCGCGACTGAACAGACACGAGCGACGGACTGACAGACAGTGACTCTGGTAACAACATATGTAGACATAGACATAATTTATTTTGGTATTAACAAAACAACACAAGTACATTATCAATTTATACAAAAATAATGCATGCAATATGAATGATCAAAAGTTATTGGTATTTTTGGTATGTGCACGTTTCAGTAATCCAAAAACGGTAGTGGCTCAGTGATACTTTACTCGTAGTACGAGGAAGGCTGAACAACTTTCCCCAAGATACATGGGTCGATATATATGGAGTAAATTTTTGGACCTCCCATACAAAATGTCTCATCACGTGACCTAACTTACTATGGGAATTTCGAATTTGTTTTTCACGTTTCGACCTATGCTCCATGGGGAAATATGTTCGGTTGCATGAACGGAGTCACTGGACGATGGGTCCAAAACGACAAAAAATTCACGGCGTATATCTCACCTGTTGCATGGCGGGCGGCACTAGCTGCTGGTCGAGCACCTCGATGGAGGAGGTGGCGGACGGCGGACCGCGAGCTGCCGGATGCTTGAACCGCCAGTCCCTGATGACCACGTTCACGATATTTAGTTGATAAAACGAGTAAAATACTGACGAAATCCATACTAATATTAAAAGTCTGTCTGTTACGCTTTCACGGCCGAACAGCCGGAAGGATTTTGATGAAATTTGACGTGTCAAGTGCGAGAACTGATAGATTTTAGTAATATTTTTAAAAGAATCTGTAAATAAACCTAACGATGATTGGGACATTTTGGTGTGGCAACACTCATTAAAAAAGCGGGACTCGACAGTTGACAGATGGCAGTCGTGAGCTGGTTGGATTGATTCAGCAAATTCGAAAAGACATTTAATAAAGTTGAAAAGTGTATAAGTTATGAGAAAAAAAATACAAGGTTTCAAGAGATTATTAGCACTTTTATTCGACTATCATCACACAAGTGGCTGACTCGGGTCAGATATTAAAATATTTGATTTTGAAGGCAAAAATTGTAGATTTGACGAATTAGAACTAAAAATTGACATGACGAATCGCAGCATATTAACATATGAAGCGAAACGGCTAATAAACTTGTCAAGTTAAAACTTTTCCTAAGCATGTCCAATCAGAACCTATGCATGGCATGACGAAATAAAACCACATTGACAATTGACGAACTGGAACATCAATGCGTGATAAAAATTCTCATGACGAATCGAAACAACTTTCACACATTGCGAATTATACCCTAAATCTTAATTTTTCTATGTATGTAAATGGTGCCTTAAAGTGTTCATTCATACACATCGCCTAGCCAAATTCACGTTCCCAACGACATACATTTTCGTTCGCGATCTATATATGCTTTATTATGTCAACAGATAAAGCTTGCGCGATAATTAGCACCACATTAGATAATATACCATGTGATAGCTAAAGTTTGTTTGACTAAATAGGCTAGTTTACTAAAAAAATATAATTAGTCCGTCAGTTAGATAATCAATAAATATTGGAGACGTATTTTTTCTTTTGAAAATTAAACAAAGAATGGTAAAGATATGGCGCGTTAAAGTTCCGTGTGACGTCACAGTGTGCTACACTTTTTCGCAACATGTGACGTCACGAGCCCCCACTCCTAAACTTTGATGCGTTATATCTTTATAATTTATCGCTCAATTGACAAAAGAAAAAATACGTCACTAATATATTTTGATTCCCTAAATGACGGACTAATTTTAATGTTAATTTTTGACCCTAGAAATTAGCCTATTGACTGTTTAAGTATGAATTTTTCAGGGATCTACAGCTGTAAATATGTATAGTCTGTCTCAATGAAAAAAGACAATAATGTATACACTAAACTAATATGGCCGTCTGACGTTGAGATCGGTTTGTTGATGGTGTATTTGTGAAAATGATTTGTGGGTTCATTGAGATGTAAACGTGATGAGCATTTCTTATGTTTTCGCGATTGTTATTCATTAAATTAAACTATTTTAATACGGTTTTTATCGCGTTTATTACTTATTTATTGAAATTTAAAAAAATCCTAATTTCAATAGAGAGGATGGATGGCAGGTACCGCCAGCTTGGGACCCAGTCATTAACTTAATAAAATCGCAAACTCGGAAGCAGACTGCAAGACCCTTAGATACTGTGAGCCAATACTGCGTGAATCGGAATAGTTCCCAAAAAAAATTTCAGGCGGTAGTTTTGTAATCTTATGACATCAAAGACAAATGTTAACTTAGTCTGCCTGCGACCATGAACGCTGTAAAGTGTTTGAAACGTCAGGTGTAAATAAATAAGTAATAAACGCGATAAAAACGGTATTAAAATAGTTTAATTTAGTGATGAGCATTGATAATCGATGTTAAGATATTCACGAGTAATTTCTATAAATTGCCATTGTTTACATTATTGTCTTTTTCCATTGAGATAGTACCTGGACTAACAAAACATTCTAACTACCGGAAAGGAAAATATTTAATGATTTCTTATGATTTCGCGAGGAAAATAATTAATTTGACTCACTTGGGAGGCAGTTGGTCCGGCCGACTGCTCCATTCCCACACCCAGTCGTTGGAGTCATCCTGAAAACATTATATTGAATGAATTGAATAATATTTTAAACAACATGATCATTATCATCATCGTCCTGAGCCATCACAATCCAGTTGTGACCAGCTATTTTCCTAATGTCGTCGACCCACTTAGCAGCTGGATGTACAGGCCGTTTCTTGGATACATGATCATATCGAGTGAGTTACATGGTCAATCTATATATATATATATCCCTATACATCCTGGTATCAAGAGTCTTTCGGCCTTTGACGTGGTCCCTTTAACGACCGCCAAATGGCAGCCAGAACCTACGGCTTCATTTTTTTTGTCATCGTTAGTTTTATTATTATTTTTTTGTCATGGTTAGCTTTATCATCTTTTTTTGTCATCGTTAGCTTCATCATCTTTTTTTGTCATCGTTAGCTTCATCATCTTTTTTTGTCATCGTTAGCTTCATCATCTTTTTTTGTCATCGTTAGCTTCATCATCTTTTTTTTGACATCGTTAGCTTTGTCATCGTTAGCTTCATCATCGTTAGCTAAAAGAATGACAGCATCCATGAGTAAACACTTATCCACAGAGGCAGTTTCATCTTCTTTATCTACTCACTAGCAGCCCGTCTCGACTTTGTCCTAGACTATAGGCTATATCGTCGATAAATAGGCTATCCAACACTAAAATAATTTTTCAAATCGGCCCAGTGCTTCCTGAATTGATTAGCGCGTTCAAACAAACTCTTCAGCTTAGAATCTCCGCGAGCGCGAGATCAATTGTTAATCTAAAAATATTGTAGAATATGCTCACCTTCCAACAATTGATGTAGACTCCCTTCAGCTCATCCTCCGTGGACGGTTCGAGGTTGGGGCTGTTGGGCGGAGACTTTGGGCTGAAAAGGAAAATACATTCATACAGATACAGAACCTTCTACAGAACCCTAGGTAACAGCACACCCCGGACACTCCATACAACAGCGGCGAAATCGATACCTATTGCGCTTATTACGATTAGGCTGCGTACGCACGCGCGTCAATGTGTGTTTCTCGTTTGGTTACTACATTTTAAGACTATTATATGCTTTAAACAGTAACTTATACAATATCATAGAACACATGTATACGTAACATATATGATTGTATGTATGTTGCGTGTCATATCTAATGTCGGTAGGTGCGGTCCGTGCGGTGAACCGCGAAGCAACCGGCACTTGCATGGCTTCTGTTTGTGGTTCTGACACCAGGGTTTACAGGGTCAATTGGCCTAGTTACCCACACTATATGGATGAGTTTTGTTGTATAAGCCCGACCAGGAAAATAAAAACCCTGCGTTGGCGTCGCTACTGATCGCTCTTATGTTGTAAGTGTCATGTCAACAACAAAATTGACAATGTCATTTAATGAAATAAAATCAATCCTTCAACACATCAATCAATCATTCATAACATCTTTTATATCACTTTTCTCTCATTACTTTGAATTATTTTTTCCATCTTTGATAAATAAATCGTAGGAAATAATCACAAAATACACAACGTACACTCCTGTCTCTTTTTGGCAGATGACGTTGAGATGACGGAATGTCACATGAATGCCTAGTTGCAAGTAAAAGAAATTAGTTCCAATATTCTTCCGCAATATGGCGAAGGTTGCTATTTTATTGGTCGGGCTTATACATCTACTTTACCCGGCCAATATACGGTAATAGCATACTCACAATGCCTATCACACAAAATCCATATCATACATTATCGTAGAACACATGACATTACATAACATATATGATTGTATGTTAATATACGTTACATGTCATATCTAATGTCGTAAGGTGCGGTGAACCGCGAGACGCCCGGCACTTGTATGTCGTCTGTTTTTGCGATATTTTGAATACATACATACATATATACTCGTATAGAACGACTAGTCGTTGCTTGCGGCTTCGCTCATGTGATATACATTTTTGTTTTATAAGGATTGAAGTTCTTGAAAATAGTCTTCGAAACTTTGCTATCTTATACATAAATACTTGAGTTCGGTCTACTATTTACATCCCCTTCGCCCTAAATATATTAAAGAGACCAGGATATGCTCATGTAGTCTCCTAGATATGGATTACAATGGAGCCACTGCCATTTTGGGTTACCGTTTTACGAGGCCCCAAAAGATAATGATTTTCTTTAGCGACCATCAGATGCCAGTCTAACTGTAGACTATGGATTTCCATTTGCTACGATCCTTATTATACAGGCTTCCCCCGCTTCTTCTACGCTCATCACTCTCGTCATACACGTTCGTCGATTACGGGTACTCGCAGTATGTTCTCCGAGGCCAGCCCTTACCGACTTTTCCTGACAACTTTGATTTGTAATACCTTTCGTAAGTCTCCTTTCATCCATCTTCTCTACATGCCCATCTTTCTTTGTCACTACATCCTCATTCACACCACACTACTTTTCCTTATCTCACTATTTCTAATTTTATCGCTCAGACGTACGCCACACATACTCCGTAAAGCTCTTATTTCAACTGCATTCACTCTGCTTTCATTATTTTTCTCTAAGCGCGGAATAATTATTAATATCAGATAACCAGGTGATTCAAGCCTGCAATGTCCTAATAAAATTGGGAACAACAAAGTATGCCTTCCGTGGGATCGAACCCACGACCTCCGTCCAAACAGTGTTAATGACAGACGAGAAAAATAAACTCAACCGACAAGAACCTAGCTCTTTTTATGATGAAGTATATGTGCTGTAATATAAACCCTACCCCGACTCGGCCAGCCGCCGCATGGTAATGAAACTAAGCTAATTATGATCAGAAGCCGTCAATCAGGTTTTCGTCCCGGGCATAGCACGATATCTGCCCTTCTTAAGGTCACTGACGATATCAGGGTCGGAATGGACAACTCTAAAATAACTATAATAGCACTAGTTGATTTCTCAAATGCCTTTAATACTGTCGATCATGACATATTGCTTGCAATTCTTTCTCACCTCAGGGTTTCATCTTCTGCTATCGATTGGTTTTCTTCTTACCTTCGAGGACGACATCAATCGGTTCGCATTGAGGACATGTCATCAAATTGGTGTGAGGTTAATGTTGGCGTTCCTCAGGGTGGAATACTTTCTCCTTTACTCTTTTCTATTTTTATCGATTCAATTACAAATATCCTTCAGTGTTCGTATCACCTGTACGCTGATGACTTGCAGCTTTACGCTCAAGCAGATGTAGATAACTTAGCTTCAGCTATTCAGCAAGTTAACTCTGACCTAAGTGCCATTGCAGACTGGTCCCGTCGATTTGGGGTTAAAGTAAATCCAAGAAAGTGCCAAGCCATTTTGGTTGGAAGCCCACATTTTATTAGAATTGCGAATGTAGGCTCACACTTCCTAATATCTTTTATGAGGGTACTCCTATTGAATTTAGTGCTTTTGTCAAAGATTTAGGACTATACATTGACTCCAACCTTAGCTGGCAAAAACAGGTCACAGAGTTGTGTAGGAGGGTTACAGGCGTTTTGCGTTCCCTTTACAAATTAAAAAATTTTCTTCCCAGTGAAATTAAATTAACCCTTATTAACACTTTGGTTTTACCTATAATTGACTATGGAGACGTGTGCTATCAGGGCCTGACTTGTGAACTCCTTAATAAGCTGGATCGACTTCTAAATAATTGTTTGCGTTTCATTTTCGGGCTACGCAAGTACGACCACGTGTCTCCTTATCGCTCTCAGCTACATTGGCTGCCAATTCGTCATCGTCGCAATCTTCATCTTTTAACTACCCTTTTCTCTATTCTCTTCCTTCCTATGACCCCCTCATATCTTAAGTCAAATTTTCTATATCTTAGTGATTCTCATGGCAGAGAGCTTCGTTCGTCTAATAATCTCCGACTTCGTACGCCGATTTTTCAGAGTGGGTTTTATAAGCATTCTTTTAACGTACAAGCGGTACTCCTTTGGAATGCCCTGCCTGTTGAAATCCGTAAAGCGCAAACCCGGATGGCTTTTAAGAATAAAGTACGTGATCATTTTCTTCACAGTTTGTCAGACAATTAGTAATTGTATATGTAGTTTATGTATTGTTTATATTAATATATATAATAATATTATGTATTATTTGTAAGTAGTTTATGCGTAATATTTCTTATGGATCTCCATTACAGCTTGTTATTTTACATTGTCTTACCGCTTAACTTTCTCAGCATCGCCCATTTGGTTGACTGGTAGATAAAGCCTCAGGCTTTAAGTCCGCCATTTACAATTATGTAATAGAGTTAAATAAATAAATAAATAAATAAAAGCCGTAATGATATGCGTGCATCGTCAATGACAGATTGTGCAATAAACATTGCAGTGTAGAAACCCTAAGCCCTGAATTGCTTGTGGACAAGGCTGCGAAGCCAATATGCAGAATTGGGGGTATTCTGTAGATTGAGGAGCTCGTTAGTCGAACGCGACCCGCGTATCCGTAGCGTATGCGCGTGTCAAGCGACGACGTGACGCGACCAATATTAGATTGGTTGCCATTTAGTGGCATTTACTACCTTGAGCTCCTCCGTGCTTCGGAAGGCACATTAAGCCGTTGGTCCCGGTTGTTGTCGATAAATGTCTGATGCCTTGCAGCAGCCTGAAAAATTCTGACAGTGTTGGCCACTAACACACCTCGGGTCATGTTGCTGTTGATCTGGTTTCCCTGTAAAAAGGGTTACGGAGCTCAGACGGCAGTAGGTTCATTGTAAAAACCAGTACCGTACCAAATCTAGGACAATGACTTACAGCATACCCAAGGCTCCGAAGCGTAAGCTGACTACGCAACTAAAAATACACGTTAGGATGATGATGGAGGTATTCCGTAGATGCACAATGCCAGTGCCGAGCGGAGAGCCACTGTAGACGTGTGCACCTTTTGGAGTACCACTGTGTCTTACTACGTGTAGTAGAAGTGACTTTATGGGGGCAAATCAGGTGGACTCAAAAATCGGAGAGTCGCCGAGACGACGTAGAAGAAATGTCAAGGCCTGGAAGAGCAACTGACTCAGTGGCTGGACCACTGAGTCAGTTGCTCTACTGGTTAAGGGTGTCCTGCAGACCTAAAGGTCAAGGGTTGGATTTCCACGGGCACGGTTATTTCCAGTTTGGTTAGGACATTGCAGGCTTAAATTCCGTTGGAGCGACACCTAAAGGATTTCCAAAGTCTGTGGTTGGAGTTGGCTTTGGATAGAGACACGTGGAGGGAGATGAGACAGATCTTTGCCCAGCAATAGTATAAAGCAAGTTAAAAGTATGTAGATAACCCACTATCTAACATAAACAACATCATTATTCTTCTTCTTGAGTCGAAATGGTTACGATATCATATGAAGCTAGATCAATACATGGCAACGTTGACCGCTCTGTCGTTGGCCGCTCCAAGATCCGACTGAGCAGGAATCTAGACAATTGCGTCACGTTAGGAGCCATAGTCTGGACAGCCCCCAAACAAAATCTATTTGTATACCGACCTGCCTTTCAGGCTAGACGCTCGGGAGTGCCTCACGGAAGAGTCCCGGCTCTCCCTCTGGGCCTCTCGCAACAGTCTTATGTACTCGTTCTCGGCGGTGAGTCCTGAGTTTAGTTCCACCCACGATTCTGTAAAAGAACAACGGAATTGTTAGGTAAGAAAGTAACCGATCTGCAAATTAACAAAGTTTTCTAATGAAAGAGTGGGAGCGTGGAGAGGAAGCTTTGCTATCTCTTTTGTACGCACGAAACCAAGTGACATCATAGCACACATAGTACGTCTTTTTCTTGTTTCTTGACATTTTGCCCTGTCTTCGGGGTAAAAGACCTATCCTCTCACTTTCCGTGCGCATAGACGTGACGAAGGGGTTAAAAGAAATCTCAATGTACCTGTATCTCTATCAGACTTCCATGAATGCCACCGTTTCCAGAGAGAGTTCAACGACCCTATCTAGACTTTTAAACTTAACATTGATTCAGACTTTACATGCTGGTAGTAGAAAGCAAGCTGCGATGGGGGTAAACTCTCGCGATAAAAAAAAAAATTGCGGTTAGCTACGTCTGTCATTTTTTTACGACAAATCTCATGTACGACTTTATCTTTAAAGGCACGAGAAACGCCCCCCTAACCTCTGTCTTTCAGATCTCTTTGACCGTTCGACGTTCGAATTAACGGAATCATGTAGTACTCTGATAATGACTATCAGTTAAATGTTATATAGTAATTACACCATCAAACCACATACAATTCTATCTTGCAGAATCTGAACACGAGATGTAAATGTAACCGGCAACCGGACGTCGGCCATATTGAATTCCACCCACGATTCAGCCACATTTCAATTGTTTATCTGTCCATCCATTATACCTGCGTGTCGATTGTTGATAATATTGTTGGTGGAAACTGGAAACTACGTGTATTTGTTTGCTACTAGGTTAGTCTTCGTGGTTTTTCTAGTTTACATCCTCAGGATTGCTATATTTGAAACTCACGCAAAAATCGGCGTGTCAAGCAAAAATGATTTTCATTCCTCATAATCCCAGCTTAAATACATAAATATTCGTTAATTTATTTTTATCGTCTATCACGCACACAAGCAAGCAATAAAATTAAATATAATTTTCCTCAAGAATGCCTAGTAGAAAGGTTTTTTTACGCAAGATAATTGGTCTCCGCGGCGCTACGACGCGCGAGACCAATTATTAATCTATGATTTCTATAAAATCGTATGTAACCTAATATGCAGTAAAGTCTTCTTCGTCCGAAGCCTAGGGTACGCTGAAAGTCATGGTCTTAGACTTTGCGACACTGGTTACTGCAATGGAGCGACTGCCGTCTGACCTCCGTAACCTTTTTTACAGGGAAATCAGACCAACAGAAACATGATCCAGGATGTTAATGGCAAACAAATATTTGATTTGATTTTTTTTATTTAAGCACTTTCAGATTTCTTTATACTCTTCCTCTATGAAGATGACGTCATAAAATTTATAATTTCACAACCATATATCATAGGCATATTTGAATACTGAACCGTCCCTTCTGAATGAAAGTGGCAGATAAAATCTGCACATGACCTTTACTCGGCTTTATCTGAAGGTTATAAATGCACCAGGGTTATCGAAATAAAGATATTAAGATGTATACAAGGAGAGCGTTCAATGACTCATAGAAAAGTGCGTGGCAAATAAATACTGGATCGTAAGCCGATGAAAAAATGGTTTAACTTATTTTACACTAGCTGTTTCCCGCAGCTCCGCCTGCGTCAAAAAGTAGCCTATGTTTGACCCCGGGTCTTCAACTATATCCATAACAAATTTCATCAAAATCCGTTCAACGGTTTGGCTGTGAAAACGTAACAGACAGACAGACAGACTTTCGCATTTATAATATTAGTATGGAAGTATGGATATATATTAGTATGGATATACAGAGTGAAAAATGAAATGAATTCGTTTATTTTCAATATAGGATATGAATATCACTTATTGACGTCAATTTACTCAAATTAAGTTTACCATCACTTCCAAAGAGCAAGTGAAGAGGCGGCGCCACGAACTCCTCTGCAGCATTCTCTTCAAAACGTCAATTTACAATAAAAAAAAAGTGATCAATATCTATATATGTATATAAAAGAACAAGGAAGTTTTATGTTACTACATAGTGCTCAGATAAGAAAGTTTTTTACGAATGAATTATGAAATCGATGTACAATATCGTCAGGTATTGTCGATCGAAAAGGGATTGAGATGGGCTGGCCATCGTGCGTATGCCGGATGCTTTCAAAGTCTAGGACTTTGTCTATACTTGGTCTACAAATGAAGAAATGGAAGGACTGTGTGAAGGAAGATGGGTAAATTTCGAAACTGGAAGACGGAGAAAACGGAGCGTGACAGATGGAAGAAATTACTTGAAGAAGCCAAGACCCACGAAGGGATGTAGCACCGCAGGAAGTAAGGAGAAAAACTAATTTTGTAAAAGAGGTCGAATATTTTCTCGGTTTTCATTATTTTTCTAATTATTAAAGCTTTAAGCAACATTAGATTTATACTCCCTTCTGCCTCTAAAATGTGGCGCATATTTAGTCCCTGATATCCAAAGCCTCAAATGGGCATCAGAAGTTAGAATGTGCAAACGCCGATGAATTCTCAAAATGTCTAAAGGACTTATGAAAAATACCAAAAAACCATCTAAATTCCAAATTATTAACTAACACATACGTATATTCAATGGCATCCATGACACACGTAAATATATATTATGAAAATTAAGAATGTCATAATTAACATAGTAAATTTTAATGGGAGGTCAAATGTTATATAATGAATTATTAACACGACACATTACAAAATTATCATGAATTTATAAATAAAACATGAGTAAATTTAATAGGATAAGTATATTTTACATGTGGGACAATAAAGTTTTGATAATATATATATATATATATATATATATATATATACAACGACGATCACAACGACGTCAAGTTCTCAACCGACAAGGGCTTAGCTCTTTTTTGATAAAGGAATAAAATGATCAATACATACACAAGTTAAACATAATAGGTACTCACATACTGCGATGGGTCAGCGATCCCAAGATGAAAAAGTAATTTTGTTATGAAATCGACACAGAAAAGAAACATGATACAGAGTATTATTTCGCTAAATTACCTATTATGGTATAATTTGCGCACAATCATCTCCAACAAATAACAATTCTCGCTAATGACACTGTCAAATCCAGAGTGCTAATTAAATTTCCAGAGAGATAATTCTTAACAAAATAAACCTTACCGAGATCATCGACCGCAACCGAGGTCTTTGGCTCCATATTTTACAGTATCACAGAACAATACACTCTTAAACAAAACAAATATCACAATACGAATCTCTTTGATATAGTATTTCTATTTTTAAACGCGTGTTTACCGAGGAGCATTCGCTCGCGCGTCCTCTCGCGCCGAACGCTCGTGTTGTACTGCGCGAAATATTTAAATTTAGAACGTGGATGCGTGTAAACAAAGCGATGTGATTGCGTGGGCGCTGTCGCGTCGCACCGTGTACCACGATAACTTGATGAAATTTATGTTGTTTATCTCTACTTTTGCAGGGTTTTTACCATGTTTCACTAAGAATGGATATAATAGATATGTTGTTTTCAATATCATCGTGCTCTTGTGGAGTTTATTCCATTCTTGTCTGTCATTAGTCAGCTTTTTATTTCTTTATACGACACTGCGTTTACTTTCTCCTTTGTTAACTATGCCCTGATCTACTTATATTCCATTGTACGTTATCATATCAATAAAAAAACTCTGAATTTCATGAAAATTTTACAGATTACTGGCACGTGTACGCAACTTTGTACGAAATAACCAACAACGTGAATTGAACGTAAATGAAAATGCAAACACCGATAACACTGCATATTTCAACAATCTTACAGATTTTTAGTTTTTTTAGAGAGAGTGCTATTTTAGATTTCTATTAGACATAAATCGAATGAAAATCAATCGACCTGCCGATTATATCGAATGACCGATTTTAGATGTAAGAAATAGCAATCCAGCACCAAAATAGTATAAAGATAGGAATTCCCTAAGAAAGGTACAACAGTAGTAGTATGGCACAAAAGTCTGACTGATTGATGATAAAAGCATTATCTAACAGTCAACCATAAATTTCACCCACACGATTTGAATGAATAAATAACCTAAGACAATACGCCTGTTTGCCTACTTAGCTGTTTAAAAAAAATTGTAGTACAATGCAACCTGCATGATCCAAACTGGTGGTGGAAGCTCGCAAAATTGGTAAGTGCTTGTAAATTCTGACTTTCATACAAATACAGGATTAATCTGAACCGTTGTTGGCCCTTAACGGAAAACAGGACCACTCATAAACGGAGATACTCAGTAAATGCCAGATAAAGTCAAGGTCGAGCATGGAACGGAATGTGGAAACAACATACGTTTTGTTATTGACAATAAGCAATTCAACGCTAAATAGTTCGTATTGTCATAATTAGACGACGCAGTTAATACATTCAAATCTAATGAGCTCTGAATTGCGATGGCTCAGGACAGAGATGGCGGGCGTAGACAGAGGGAGGGTTATACCCAGCATTGGGTTATGGAAAGATGATGATCATGATGAACTTCGTCTTAGACTATTTAAAAATGGTTGACTCGTGAACATGAAGATGATAATGACATAGGTCACTGAATACTAATTCGTAAAGGCCTCTCAACAGCATTGATAACTATAAGGTAATCAAATCACCATCATAAACTTAAGAGTGGTTTCTTTCTGGAGAGTGGGTTCTTGTCGGTGGAGATTCTTCCATTCCTCTCAATTATTAACGAGGTCCTTAGGTTTTGATGTGGTAATCAAATAGCGGACATAAATGGTATTGATAGCAAGTACGATTGATAGTAAGCATAATAGCATATATATGTAGGACGTATAGAGGGATTTTCGAAAGGCGGTTGCAAAAAATCTCTGACACCAGGTTGGACAGAGTTCATTGATATGAATTAATAATGAGTTTTCTCATGCTATTTTTTGCGACGCAGTTAATATTATTTAAAATGAGCTTATTTAAAAATCTGTTGACTCATAAACATAAAGATAACATGTGACATTGGGGAGAAATTTATCAGTAGCCATTATTTACAATTTAATGGATTAAAGTCACTGATTGCTAATTAAAGAGGTCCTTAGCCGGCATCAGCATTAATTATCTGTTTGGCAATCAAGAGCAGACTTATTATGGTGTTGATAACTATGACGGTGTCGACTAGGGGGCTGCTTGAGCTATCCATAGTAATAAAACCCATTTTATTGCGTAATATTGATCCACATTTCTTTATAATCTTTAATCTAATTGAGTTTGATTTTAAACAGTTTTACATTTATCCCAAGGGTTGACTGGTAGAGAATATGCTACTTGACTGTATTCATACTTGGTTAATATACACTAAAAAGTAACCGATTCTGAAAACAACAACAAAATTGGTTGTTGATTAAGGCAGTAATTCGATTTTAAAGTTTTCTCTAAAAGAAAAGTGGGAGCGTGGTGGGGAAGTCTTGCTTTCTCTTTTGTACGCACGAAACCGAGTGGCAGTGACGTCACAGCTCACACTGTGCATCCTTTTCTTGTTTTTTGACAGTTTTCCCTTCCAACGAATTTAAAAAAAAAATATATTTTTGAACGGATTACAAAATTTCTATCATAATTCTGTTTCTGGAAATAAAAATATTGATATAAAAGAAAAAAGAAAAATTAGTAGAATACCCAATGCTCTTAGCATTAACTCCGCCAATTGTTATTAAGTATTTGAACTTGTGAATAAAGTTTTAATGAATAAATAAATAAATTTATCATAATTTGCTTTTATGAACAAAATATTTAAATATATACGACAGTTCGTTAGTATAGAAACAATTCAAGGAATTGTTACTGTTTTTTGTATTTTATTCATCTACATTTAATGACATAGCTATGTCAAATTGAAAACGGGCATAAAATAACTATTTAGATTTATTTTATTTATCTTGTATTTCTTGTATTAGTATAATAAATAAGCTTGATTTAAATGAACCTCAGTGGTTTTGTGAAATGCAGCTTATGTAAATTTGTTTGTAATATATAATAAATAAATAAATAAATAATTATGCAAAAATGTGTCATCTTACGCATTTGATAAACTTAAATCATAATCTTTACTAATCAGCTACAGTAAAATTTGATTAAATTGGGACAGAATTATACTACAATCCGTTACTTAGACTTCACTGGTTCATACATGAGGTGACGGCTATATATCGGGTCGAAAAATGTTAAGCAGACTGTAGGTGACGCGTGGGTGCCCAACTAGGGCGTGTATTGGCGCCTACACTTTTCCACATATTTGATCTTGTCGATAGCAAAGACAATGCCTGACCTAGATATCACTGGTTAGTTTTAGATCGTGTGTTCGAAACGTGTATGAATAATTTATGAGAAAAACACATTGTCTAGTAGTACTTGTTAGTAACTTAAACAATATGACAGACAATTGTAAAAATTTGAATGTACAGTGGGCGAAGTCAACCGCTTGAGGTGTAAAGGTAAAAAAGATGTATATTTTTTATGTGGCCTACTGTACCAATATCGTTAAATTAAAGAAATAGCTTATCGAGCCTTTCTATTAGAAAAGATTTACGAGCTTCGTAATATCATATAGCTATAAATTTTTATGAATACATTGACTAGTGAAATCAAAGTTTCGAGTAGTATCATTAATAGAGTGAAATTGATGAGTTTTGATCGAAAACTAAGATTGTGTCTGTAAGAATAGTTTAGATGATGTCGTTTAATATATTGTTCGAAAGATATAATACAAATACTCTTTAAAAGAAAAACATAAAAGAAAGGCGGACTTATCGCTGAAGCTATCTCTTCCAGTCAGCCTTAGAGTGCAGGATAAGTTAACTAAAGGACAAGATAGTTCAGCTATGTACACAATAATTTTACTACTTAAAGATTATGTTTATTATAACAATAAAAACTCTTTATTGCACCAAGAACTAAAATACAGATTACACAAAAAAATGAAATGTCTATGTACAAAGGCGGCCTTATCACAAAAGTAATTTCTTCCAGGCCTATGTTTGTCAATAATTCGATGTCTCTTTCCAAATCAAACAAAGAACTGAAGATTAGCATCCAAATATTTCTCCGTTGCATTCGCCTCTGAATCATGAACTGTGTCGTCATTCGGTAGATAGCAAACATCTTTGTCTGGAACCTTTCTAAATTCCTTTGTTGTTTCGGTATTAACAATGTTTTTGTTTTAAATTAGTGTAATAAGCGTGAGAAATGTGTTTACTACTGTTATATACACTAGACATTTGATTAGGCATGCTCGTATGATTTCATAGCAATATGATTTCTAAAAAAATGCGGTATAAATGTCAGATTTAGGGGAATCTATACTTATCTATACTAATATTATAAAGCTGAAGAGTTTGTTTGTTTTATTGAACGCGCTAATCTCAGGACCTACTGTTCCGATTCGAAAAATTCTTTCAGTATTGGATAGCCTATTTATCGAGGAAGGCTATAGGCCTGGGCGGGACGGGCTGCTAGTTATACCATAAAATGACAGTATTAAGCGCGTAAAATACCTTCACACTTCCGACGTTACGGTGTTTTACGCGCTTAATCCTGTCATTTTATGTTTTAAATATGCAGTGCGTTAGTTTAAAAATTATTTGTTAGAGATCTCCCGGCAATTTTTAAAAATTTCGCCTTATCTATAAACAAAATAACTTACTAAAATATTTTAGTATCTATCTTTCTTATCGATAATTTGAAGAACGAGACAAAACATATTTTAGATTAAAATCGCCATAACAAAACATTTGAATTTTTATATGATGAGATAATGCAGGACAGTTCCGACTGTCGCAAACCCTTTAAGTTAACCATGAATAATGCTAAGAATTTATAAATATACAATCCGGTACTCGACCTCACAGATGCGGTTGTTTCCTTTTCCCTTTTGTCAGTTCAATGACTCTGTTTGTTTACAAACATTCAGATTGTTTACATAAAAATGTTGTACAGCTTATAGAGTTTACTCCTTTACTCCTCGGTAGACTATAAAATTTCAGATGGGATTTATATGCATATTATAAACTCTCTAATGGGATTTATAAACAAAATAGAATGGAAGAAAAAAAAATAAAAATTCAAGTCAATAATGTTGTCTATGTTTTAGCGATAAAAATAATATTGGCGCAGACAAGAACAGTCAAATACGTACAGGAAAAAGAAACAAGAGGAAAATTAGTGTAATTGTCTGAAATAAGGGCTGGGTGTCTAAAAATTGTTTAAGGAAGACTGCTTTTTATAAGGCAAGATGAAAAATATTATAATCAGAAAGGAGCAAGAAACAAACAGACTGAGAAACACAATACTAGAATTTGGAGTGAAGTCGCAGGAACATTCTATTCATCATCATATATCATATAATTATAATCATTTTAGCGAATCGATAATCAATCAATTTGAAATTTGAAGTGCACTCCTTGTCTAAGGGGCGAAAAATTTGAGAAGCCAGCACATATTTTATAATCATACTCGTGCTAGACGAACGACGGAACTTTCTTCAAAATATTTTTCCATTTATTTATTTATTAAAACTTTATTGTACCACAAGTAAAAATACAATTGGCGGACTTAATGCTAAAAGCATTCTCTCCCAGTCAACCATTAAGAAAAACAGAGAAAATACAAAGCGGCGCAAAAAAGCTTCTTTCAAAATTTATCATTCTGGTATATTATATTTTGCCTAAAGATGTCCACCGTGGAGAAAGGAATTTTTCACTCGTTTCGTTTTCAATGCTTTTTAATGTCAACATTGAATTTTCTGGCCACTTGCCATCAATTCAAACTCACTCCACGTGGCGTGTTTGACCATCTACGGGCATTGACGTCAAATGTCTTCCGTTTTATGTTTTCCTAGTACTTCATCACCCATAGAAGAAAATCTCTCGATATATCGGTCTCCCTCTGACCCTGTTTTCTTTGGTGGGTGGCTTTTCTTTTTTTCATTTGGTCATTACAAAGACCATTTTAAAAAGCAGATCAACCATCTTTGATCATTGACATAAAGGTCTTCCGTTTTCTATATTCCTGGTACTTACTTTGCGGCTGAACTCCCTTTGATTATTGAGTTAATCTTAATTCCTTTCTCCTGCACTTTGGCGTGCTTTGGCTCTCACTTCTCTTTTTCTTTGGTGGGCTTTTATTTTGTTTTTGATTTTCTGCCCTTGAGCTTTCATGTGGATGAGTTCAACTATCATTGACGTCAAGATTTTCCGTTTCCTGGTACGTACTTCACATGACAAAGAAAATCTTTCTATATCTTTCGACGTAACTCCCTCTGATTTTTGAGTTCCTAGTTCTTCGATTTCGTCATTTTATTGTCCTTAGGGTTGCCAGGTCGCCAAACCTAATAGCCGGGAGGACCAGCCAGTTTGGCCGGACATTTGGCTAAAACGGCCGGACACCCTACATTATTGAGGATTTAGTGTCTCAGTATTTAAAGCTTTTTTTTATTATTACCATAAATCTTGTTAAATTAAATAAAATGTAATAAGCCCAACAAAAGCTGGATAAGCTGGACACCGTTTATTTTGGCCGGAAACGCAATCAAAAAGCCTAACTATGTCCGGCTTTATCCGGATGCCTGGCAACGCTAGTTTTTCTTATATTTTGCCCTCATTCTACCGTTTCCATTTTGCAACATTTGCTCTCTTTGGTTGGCAGCTTTTCTTCTTCTTCCGCGCTTTCTACCGTTTTTCTTGATTTTTCTCTTTCCAAAGGTTATCTGCTAGCATGTCAGTGACATGAAACAAGTTTTCCGGGTTCTTCCCCTTATTGATAATTGTAGATCTTGTCACAGACAGTAAAATATCAAAATATATGGTACTCAGCACCTTTGCATTTTGCCTACTTAATTGGTTCGAATGAAACTTGATCGTTATATGTGTGTTAATGGCCAACATTGTCAGTTCAATCGGATACGGGTCGCGTCTCGCCGTCGCTTGACAAGTATCCCGTCGCGCTCGGCAATCAAGCTCTTCGAAATAACATCCACGTTTGCGACATTATAATTAACTCGTGACGTGGAAGTACAGACGACCTCACAACCTCTTTGCAGCGGGGTGAAGGCCATAAGATACGTGATGTGACTCACGGCATAAGACACTTTGTTCGAGCAAAAATGGCGGTCAAATTTGTACAAATACATTTTGGGAAATATTTTATGAACACGACCCTGATCACAGTGTATGTAGAACGAGTAATCCTGTGTCTTCTTTATCCGCGAGTATTTATTAGTACCAGTACATATTTGTCCCATGGAACTACTGAACTTTTTATTCTCAATAGTAGCTAGTAGATATCAAAAAAAGTTTAATGGAACTAATGGGAATGATCCAACGAAATTTGTTCCCACTAGTTCCTGACAATAAAAAGTATCAGTAGTTCCATGGGACAAATACGTACCGGAACTAATTAGAATGATCCGAGTAATTTCCGTTTATCAATAATTTCAGTACTTACCAGAAATCGAAATCAGAATTTTTTTTTTTTTAATCCGTTGATAAATAAGTTAGAAACCCTTGAAATTCGGTGCAAGAAGAAACTGTCAAGAAACATAAAAAGGGCGCAATTAGTGTGAATCTACGTCGATATCCTTCCATTTTTGCTCACGATATTTTCCCTAAATCTTTTTGGCTCGGTGCGGTATCTGTTTCGGGTGTATCGGGAGGGTGTGCGTGTCCGTTCTGTACGTTACTACTATTAATATTTCTGTTCTATTATCCTA
Source organism: Euzophera pinguis (assembly GCA_947363495.1). Taxonomy (NCBI): domain Eukaryota; kingdom Metazoa; phylum Arthropoda; class Insecta; order Lepidoptera; family Pyralidae; genus Euzophera; species Euzophera pinguis. The sequence goes on from OX376182.1 coordinate 1,347,339, forward strand.
AAGGCCGTTTAGGGGTTTTTTCTCGGAGAACAATTGTATTGAACAAACTCAAAATCACTCCCTCTGATTAAAATCATTTCCCCGGGAGCCGATCAAAGTACTCCGGAGCAGTGACCCACTATCTAAATACGTTTAATTATCACAAATCACAATTAATTGGCTGTAACTAATACCGTCTGCTGTTTATAGACTGTGTTTTGTTTTAAAGCTAAAGTCGTCGTCGAGAAGGTATAAATTTAGTAAACAAACTAATCTCTACTATGGTGGGTTCTGGTTACCTAGCGACAATATTATTAGTTTACCAAATACAATCAACTTAAATTACTATACGGGTACGACCAATTCCAATAAGTCGAGTTATATTTTGCGATATGTCAATGATGCATGGTACAGGAACGAGGCCGGCTCTGTGAATGTAAACATCAGCCATTTAATTTTGGTGACAGTTTATCTTTTCACTTGTGAAACAAATAAATGAGAGAAAAATAATACAATTAATCAATTATGAAATACACGCGGGCACAACTGGGTTATGGGATGGACAAAGACCATATTTCTGTAAAAACAAGTGTCTCATATTGAGAAAAACATGAAATGATTTGGTATTTTCCGTTTTCATTGTTCGTCGAAACTCGAAAGGTTAATTTGTGCCAATTACGTCGATTACGACGTGATTGGTAAGTATTAACTATTAAATTCATGTACGTATGGACAGTCACGTAAACAGATAACTTTACATGTATGATGTATGGTAAAGTTTAATGAACTATGACGTCACTGCATCACATAACTAGGTATATCACGCAAGAAGTTTACCACAGTATATCATTTCCTAATTCCATCCCAATGGGTATTGAGCCGTTTCATTCGCTCACTCGCATTTATTATGAATAAGCTGTTTCCCGCAGCTCCGCCTGCGTCAAAAAGTAGCCTATGTTTGACCCCGGGTCTTCAACTATATTCATACCAAATTTCATCAAAATCCGTTCAGCGGTTTGGCCGTGAAAGCGTAACAGACAGACAGACAGATTTTCGCATTTATAATATTATTAAGTATGGATTAAGAGACCATAGTAAGCCTCCAGTAACACAAATGAAATAAAGAAGATACTACTTGTACTAATACAAAGAAAAATAATTTTAAAGATTGCGCCTTTGAGACAAATCCTCTAAGCCAAATGCTTTTAGCATGTATTCATTTAGCCGCCTATTCATAAAAAATAATAAAAGTTCGTTAAGCCTACTTTAACTTACGTTTAGTTCCTTTCTCTCCAACCGATTTTTGATGTAAAAAACCTAGACATAACATATTTTAGTTAGAATAGGCCTATTTTTTTATGAATAGGCGATAAATAAATAAACTAAGGTGCCTAACGAAATCTATAATAATGAGTTTATTTAAAAAAAATCATCTTTCAAACGGATAATTTTTTATTTGAGTTCGAGTTATTAATGAATCTGAGTGCAGCGCTAATCAATAATTCGTTAAAAGTACCAGGTTCTCATGAAACCGAAGAATGTTTAAAAGCCATTCATATAAGACACCCCTAGGGACGGGGTGAACGCCCCGCGGGCCAGACGTCTAGGTTTTTGAACTAGGGCCGGGACAAGTGACCTTTGAATAGGCCCATCTATACATACTATGTAGGTGTTGCATGTATCTCATGAAACCGGTGAATTTAACTTTCTTAACAAAAATTCGTACGTCAATTATTCAGGTCTGTAAATTGTCTGTCTGTCTTGACTTAGCTCCACTTTCTCTCATTTTTGCTTTAAGAAATCATATTTTTTTTATATTTACAAATAAATTTAAAAAAGAAATTCGCGGCTGTTGCTGCAGTCTGCACCTTTGACCTTTTCAAAATAAGATGCAGATAAATTATTTTTTATGCATTATGCAGCAGCGTCATACGGCCACATTTAGAAATAGACGCGACCGAAGAGAAAGGGAATTTTCTCAAATAAAACACACAACAAGCCTGCATCGACTGCATATTGCGAATTATTTTGCTAAAAAACAGCAACACGATCGCGTCGAATACAGTTCGAAAGAAAATTAATTCGCGCCAGACAACACATTCCTTTCATTACTGCATTGAGCCTTGCGACATAAAAACCGACAAAAAAAGGGGGAATTAGTTGCAAAAATAATCTATAGAATGTAAAATATCTACAATAGGAAAATGTTTTGGTCGCAGCAGAGCGTGACGTGTGAACGTTTGCCTGGCGACCTTGCATTGTCAATGTCAATGTCATGGAGCTGTTGACAGACACGATAAGGCGGCAATTGAAGATTTTTGTGGTATATCATAATACTTATTATTTACATGGGATTTTCACAATCCCACTTTTTTTACCTTCTGTGATCTTGTATCTTCTTCAGCTATCTTCTATTTAGAGACAAAGAAGTCTCATTCAATGAACTACTGAGCAATGTTTGTATATATGAATCTTCATTTTCCTTGGTCATCGCATCACGCGTTGATTCCAAAGATGGAACAATTTCGCTAATTTATTATCAGGAGAAGGTTCTTAAGGAAGAAAATCAGTCGGGGCAGCTAGTACTAAATATTTTATTCGCATAATATCAGATTCTTAAAATATTAGATTATCAAAATACTGCATTGGCTCAGTGATCTAAAGCGGATGTTCGCCTCCGACACTCCCTATTCCACCATTGATTGGCAGTCTGTCTTTGAAGGGCTTCCAGGTATTTTTTTTCCAGTGATATGTATGGCGACCCTGGTTCCGATCTTCCGCTAAAATACTCTGGACTCAAATAAACAGGTGCCGAAATTCGCAAGGAAGAGTGCCGAGTTGCTGTGCAAGTGGAACTTTTTGGACAGTCCAGACTTTGCCGCGATGCACCGCACCCTTCGCAAATATTAATAACTAGCGGTTTCCCGCAGCTCTGCCTGCGTAAAAAGTAGCCTATGTTTGACCCCGAGTCTTCAACTATATTCATACCAAATATAACTAAATTTTTTTTTTTTTTTAATGTGCAAACCACTGCCTCCTGTACTTTAAGACAAAAACAATGATTGATCTTCCAGACATCGGTTACTGCGCCATTCGATTCGTCCAACCTTATTTCGTCATAGCACGTATGAGTAAACAGCATTTTACAAGTTCTCAACAATAACAACTTTGCAATTGCACACAATAAATCATCTTGTTGACACAACTTGTTATCTATAATCTATTTTAAAATAGAGGTGACTATTTCGACAGCGCATTTTTTTTCTTTTTGCTATTGAGTCGCTTAGCTACCGGTAACGGCCTGGGGCCATAGGCCACGAGTGAGTAAACGAGATGGCGCAATACAAGGTGTAAGTTGACATCTCGCTTGCTCACTCGTTTCAGCCCTGCTATTAGAGATGATATTAAGGCACCTGATGGACAGCTGGTTACAAAAGCTGCAACACTAGCAAAGAAAATAAACGCTGATGGAGCTTATGTGGGAAAACCTTCCACTTGGACATGATTTACTAAAGTTGACATGGAGGTCTTTGAACAGACTTCGAACCTAAGTCGGCCGAAGCAGGAAGAACATTTAAAGGGGCTATAGCTCAAAGGATTCCTGATATGGCGTCTCTGCCTCGACCCTGGCACATCATTAGTCTTGCCTTGGGTACCCAGACATCTACACATCCCTCAAATACTAATACTCCGCCACTGGCAGTGAGACGACTCGCTAAGAAGATGAAGCACCAACGAGGAAATCATCGGGCTTTCTAAAAAGTCAGTAACCAGGCTTATTACTTCATAACTTGTGTTAGTTATTTCATTAAGACGAAAAATCAAGTAGCATTTAAGAAACACGTGAAAACTTCTATCTAATTGCACATACACATTAATTCCGTGTAGTATAAACTAAAGGCCTATCGGCTTCCCAAACAAGCTTGTTAAAACAAATATTGACTCTGACCAACGCAATCGGTTGATTACAAGTACAGGTCTTGGTTTTTTAATCGAATCTAAATTTCGATTTACTATTGTGATACTTTTACGATTATTTTAGTAAAATAAGTTTTTCTAACAAACAATGTTGATTTACTGTAAAATTATAAATATCAATAAAAAATATTAAAATTATAAAACCATTTTTATTTTATTACTATAGCAATAGTCACACAAGTAGTAATTCAAGAAATAAATTGAATTAGAGTTGAAAAGTCAAAATTTGCAGAATTGCCAAGCTTCGCAATCCATGAAATGATTCGGTATGATGAATTGCTCAAAGTGGCTAGTTTAGACCTGCTGTTTGTCCGTTAAGATTACATGCGTCGAAAGGCAAGTTAAGACGTTGATCCCCGCTGTCATCTGGTAGTCGTTAAAGAATCCATGTCAGAGGCTCTGAGCGATTTTAATGTTTGCCACTAGGATTTATAGGATCAATTGTCCATAAGCCACTACGATGCACCAAAATTGATAGCTATGAAAAGTACGTAGTACCGCAAGGGTGTTTATTAGGACCACTTCAAAAATTACAAAGCAAATTACTCCTAAGATAGAGTACTTTAAATAAATTGACATGATTCTAAAATATTTGTATTAAATCGTCTTACAGTTTTTTTTTGTTGCTTCTGCTCTTGGTCTTAATTGGCATAAACAAACAAACGCTACGAGCGGTCTTTATAAATATTGGCTTTGACCTCGTCTGGTGTGGGCTAATCAGCTGTTTAGTTTGAACAGTCTAACAGTAGTTCAACATGTCGGCTTAACGTTTAGCTGATAAAACCTCTGGTATAGATACAAGTTTTAAAATTGTAACGTCATATCACGGAGTATACTGAAAGAGATTGCCTAGCAATAAGTCCGCATTTGTTCATATTATGTTGAAGTCTTTGTAAATGTTAAATTATTTGTTACTGTATGTCGGCAATTAAGATATTTTGTATTGTGTTGTATATAATTTTAAGACATATTATGAAAAAGGGATTCGTTGCAGGTTGATCTAAGAGAGATGACAGCTGACAACTGGCGAGCCTTCCCTCTCTCGTTTCGGAAGTCAAGATCCACCGTCGCTGAGTCAACGGAGGGAGTAATATATGAAAACGATAATGCCGATTTCTGAGCGAATTTAGAGCAGGTATTGTTTGATAATAGGATAGTTTCCTAAAAAAATATAATTAGTCCGTCAGTTAGATAATCTACGTCACTAATATATTTTGATTCCCTAAATGACGGACTAATTTAAATTTTAGTCTTTTGACCCTGGAAACTAGCCTATGTACCTATTCAAAGTTATGAAATTACTCCCCAATAGACAGATGGAATTAAACGGAAACATGGCGTGCAAAATAGAATTAATAGCTCACCAGTACGTGACCAGACCCACGTAGACAGTCTGTAGCTCGTTAAATAAATGATGGTTAATGTGTGTGGTGATTAATTTAACTATCTACTAGTGGTTGAGACACTTGATAGTGATTAGGAAATTGGGATAAAGTAGGGTGATAAGATAACGATAATATTATGCGGTCTTGCAACCAAGGATGCTTAAGAGCGAGAGAACCAAATGGAGAAAACGCAGGAATGCGAACCCAGGTTTCCGAGAAGACTTAATGAAAATCGTGGGTGGGCGTGACGATGATGTAAAAATTTTAGCGAAAGGTAAAAAGTACTTGAAATGAAATTAAATAAATTTATTTGCAGGCTTATACTTGAATGGAACTCCATTGACAAGAGCGCAGCCTTTAAGTTATGATGATGATGAGTAATGATAATGTGGATTCGTCAACATTATTAGTAATGAGTGTACAACTATACAATTTGTAGATTAGATTATTTATAATAAGACTAATCAAGTCACTAACAATTTGACAACATACAAATATTATTGTTTATCCAGTTTATGCCATGTTGTCTATTTTGTTAATGTACTTAAGAATCATTTCTTCCCGAAAAATACACAAGATTCATGGATAGCGAGCCTATCTAACAGATTACATCAAAACATCACATGTTTTACTACAAGAGGTGAATATTGTAAACAGTCTTCAAGGCCACACTTGTTGATGTTGACACACTGACCCGATCATGCTATTTTTTCTCTATGGCTTTCGTCCAAAGAGACGCAATAACTAGACAATTACGTTTTATCTACTGCTACGATTATTGTAGGTCTTTTGCCACACCCTTCTTAATGTTTTCTTAGCTACGTCCGCGGCTTACGTTTCGGAGGATACGCTGTAAAGTACAGGAACATGACCCGAGGTGTTAATGGTTAGTTTTTAAGGCATCTGACACAGCCTGACGACTGCGCATCTCTCGATAACAACCGGGACCAACGGCTTAAAGTGCCTTCCGAGCTCAAAATAGAAAATGCCACGTCGCTTGAAACGCACATTACCTACGGATAGGTGCGCGCTCGGCACGAAGGTAACGCCTCATACTGTGATACCACCGCGACACTTGTTCCTCAGGTATATTTATTTATTTTATACAAACACTGACAGCACTTACAGTTTGCCAATGCGTGCTGTGAGTTAGGACAGGACAAATTACACAGGTTTATGAGACATATACATTATACATGAATGAACAAAGGATTTCAGCTTATCATAAAAAATATCTACGTTTGGCAAATGAGCAATCAAGGCGCCAAAGAGTACCATGGTCTGGTTAGTGGGCGTACCGTCGAGATGATGACGCCTTCGCCCTCTTTCCTTTGGCAGTGTATTCTTCACATTCCATTAACCGGCTGCGGTGAATCAATAAAGTTATTTACTTAGATTAATTCGCCTTTCCCCATATTGTTAACAATGTTTTAATTTCAGTTTTGTGATTTTAATAATTGGTCTCGGCGGCGAGCGCGCGAGACCAATTAATAATCTAAGGTTATTTACTCGTCTGATTCGATGATTCGACCAACAGACAAGCTAATTGTTCGTACGTTGCACTTCGTTAAATACATTTCTATCAACAGTACTCTCTGAATTCTACAAAGCGAAGTATTTCTATCCATTTTAGGATTCCGTAGACTATCCGTGGTTATACAAAACCTCGAATTAACGTGTTTTGTCTCGTTCTTTTATGTTAAACTAGCTGTTTCCCGCAGCCCCGCCTGCGTCAAAAAGAAGCCTATGTTTGACCCCGAGTCTTCAAATATATTCATACCAAATTTCTACAAAATCCGTTTAGCGGTTTGGCGGTGAAAGCGTAACAGACAGACAGACTTTCGCATTCATAATATTAGTATGGATGTCGATGAGAGGGAACAGTACAAAACGATAATTTTCACGACCTCTGAAATACTCCATGTTGTCTCTAGGGAAACCCATTGTAAGGACCTCGTTTGAAAAAAAAATGGGAAATTTAATATAGCCATTTTGATTCGCCACTAAGAAGGACACCACCACATTTTCAGCGTACGCGGTAAAGAATTCATTTCGTTTCTATTCAAAAACCTTCATAGTTCAGGCTATCCTACGTTGGAATGCATTACCGATAGAAATAAGGCACAAACTATTACTTCGTTCAAAGATCAGGTTAAGTCTCACTACCTTTCCAGCCAGTCGCCCCCAAACCACGGCCGTTGTAACGCGGTTGAAACGTCGGAAGTATAAAGGTATTATAATGCACTTTTGCTGCACAAAACGATATCTCTTTACAGCGTACATAGTCATACTCGGAGAACATACTGCGACCAAATCGCAGACATATTAAAAAAGTTGGGTCGGGCAGAAAAATAATGAAAGCAGAGTGAATGCAGTTGAAATGAGAGCTTTACGGAGTATGTGTGGAGTACGTCTGAGCGATAAAATTAGAAATAGTGAGATAAGGAAAAGGTGTGGTGTGAATGAGGATGTAGTGACAAAGGTTGAAAAAGGCATGTTAAGATGGTTTGGGAATGTAGATGGATGAAAGGAGAATTACAAAAGGTATTTACAAATCCAAGGTGTCAGGAAAAGTCGGTAAGGGCCGGCCTCGGAGAACATACTGCGACCAAATCGCAGACATATTAAAAAAGGGAGAAGTCAGGAGTACCCGTAATCGACGAGCGTGTATGACGAGAGTGATGAGCGTAGAAGAAGCGAGGGAAGTCTGTAAGGATCGTAGCAAATGGAAATCCGTAGTCTCTGCCTACCCCTACGGGAAAAAGGCGTGACTGTATGTATGTATCTCTTTTCGATTGAAAAAATGACGGACTCCATAAACAGATTTGCGTTTTTGGCTAAAACCGTTGATGATTCGGACATCCCGCGTGTAATGTTTGGATATCTGCCAGATACATCGTAAATAGAGAGTGAATGGTCGGATAAAAATAATGTTGATACACTTTCTACGTGAACTTGTGTAAACACACTTCGTTTCCTGCGAATAAGTGATTTTTATTTCTATTTTTTACCCGACTACGACGAAGCCAAAGAAGGAGGGTTATGGATTTGGGCTGTTAATATATGAACGTTGTTCTTTTGTTCGTACGTAAAATCTAAATGGTGCAAAGACTGCCTTCAAAATTAAAAACACGGGAACCTATTATACTAACACCCGTATTCTTAAACATAACCATAAGGACGTCCTTCACTCAAACTCGTTTAAGGGCGCCTTAAGGAAGTCCTCAAATTTTCCTTGAAAATGACATTCTTAATTAGTTGCTTGAGCAAACTCCGATGAGGAACGACGACACGGGTTATAATAACAATCCAAACGGATTGAACTGAACGGATTTTGATGAAATTTGGTATGAATATAGTTGAAGACCCGGGGTCAAACATAGGCTACTTTCTAACGCAGGCGAAGCTGCGGGAAAAAGCTAAGTTTATAATAAATATGAAAAAAAACTAAGCAGATACATGTGCAAAAAGTGTCAAAAAAACTAATTTATAACCACTTTCTTTCATTTCGAAGAAGCCTCAAGGTACCAACCTTATATTAAACAGTCCGTCCGACACTCACCTCCAATGAGGAATCTCTTTAAGTCAAAGAAGCTAGTGTCGACGAATCATACCAATGAGTTGGAGTAAAGTCGAGTTTGAGGATCGAGGTTGAGAATATGGGTGTAAGACTCCGCTGTCCGTCCGTCTGTCACCGGGCTTGTATCTCACGAATCGTGATAGTTAAGACAGTTCAAATTTTCACAGATCATGTTACTGTTTTTGGCTTAGTGAATTCAAAATAATAAGTAGGTACTACAGATATATTTTTTTTAATTCGGAACAACAAACCGTCACATAAAAGAAAGTTACAAACACATATTGCACATATCAAATGTGATATTTATGCAGCCCACGGCGTTATTCACATGTAGAGTGAGTACATGATAATAAAAAGATTGCTGCTAGAGTTAATTATAATAATATTTTTGAAATATACTAGTCACATGTCGAATGAAAATCATCCGCCTTGGCTGCTGACCCCCTTAGGGCCTCATAGCAACCCAAAGCCAACAAGGAAGTATCACGCTATCGATGCCGAATGCATTCTAATCTTATCACAGGATAACGGTACTATGCCAATACTATACTTATCATTATCGGTCGATAGATATAAGCTGTTCTATAATCCATACTTCCATACTAATGTTATAAATGTGAAAGTCTGTCTGTCTTTCTGTCTGTCTATCTGTCTGTTACGCTTTCACAGCCAAACCGTTAAACGGATTTTGATGAAATTTGGTATGAATATGGTTGAAGACCCGGGGTCAAACATTGGCTAGTTTTTGACGCAGGCGGAACTGCGGGAAACAGGTAGTAATTAATAAATAAATAGCTTACGTTTCGCGCGTTCAATTCAATTCAAAAACAATACAATATTGCGTGGAAATTAATATTCACCACAATTTCTGTTTCCCTACTTACTTATCCATGTATTTATATTTTTTTATTGTTCTTACGTTTTTCGAGAGCATGTATATGTTTGACATGCTCTACAGCTTGAACGGCTCGATGGATTTAAGCTTTTCTACATCAAGTCGTTAGATTCGTAATTATTGTGAGAGTGACACTGGGTAAGTATATACGAGGGTAGATCGAAATATTCGCGGCCTTACACATAAATACTTGAACTATTTTAATGTAACTGACCTCATTCGATTTGCTTACTCTCTGGTTGTCACATTGTAAAATTCTATCGCAATAGCATTATCTGTTTTTAAATTAGACTGAATTTTGTGAGCATAAGTGCAGCGTTTTTAAAGAATGGAGAAAATTGAGCAACGTGCGGTCAAAAACTCCAAAAGAGATTCACGAAGATATGTCAACAACATTGGGGGAATCTGCTCCATCGTATACGACTGTGAAAAAGTGGGTTGCAGAATTTAAACGCGGACGAGAGAGTATTGAAGATGACCCTCGCTCCGGCCGGCCTACGACGTCTACGACTGAAGAAAACATCGGGAAAATCTGTGATCTGATATTGGCAGATCGGAGATTGACCATCAGGGAGATTGCAGACACTATTGGCATCTCGTATGAACGAACACAAAACATCATAGTCAATGAACTTGGATTTTCTAAGGTTTCTGCGCGGTGGGTACCCAGATTGCTTTCAGTTGAACAAAAACGAATACGGCTCACGATTTCTCGCGACTGTTTGGAAATGTTTGAGGCTGATCCACAAGATTTTTTGGCCAGATTTGTGACAATGGATGAAACCTGGGTACACCACTACACCCCAGAGTCAAAACAGCAATCCAAGCAGTGGAAAAAACCTGATGAACCGACTCCAAAAAAAGCCAAAGCAATTTTGTCAGCTGGCAAGATGATGGCGTCAGTTTTTTGGGATGCTAAGGGTGTCATTATGGTGAACTACCTTGCAAAAGGTCAAACTATAAACTCGGCTTATTATTGCACCCTTTTACTTCGTTTGCGTGAAACAATTAAAGAGAAAAGGCCAGGATTACTCAGCAAGAAAGTGTTGTTCCATCAGGATAATGCACGCGTTCACACGTCTGTTGAATCTATGGCTCAAATTCGTGATTGTGGCTTTGAATTACTGCCCCATACCGCCTATTCACCTGCTTTGGCACCTTTCGACTTTCATTTATTCCCAAACCTAAAAAAACACCTTGGAGGTCAAAAATTTTCATCAAATGAGGAGGTCGAAGCTGCGGTGGGTGACTTTTTTGAAGGCCTTGAAGAAACTTTTTTTATGACTGGCATACAGGCGTTGGAAACCAGATGGAAGAAGTGCATTGAGCTAAGTGGAGAATACGTGGAAAAATAAAATTACTTTTGTTTATATTTTATATTGTTTTCTTGCTGAGGCCGCGAACTTTTCAATCCATCCTCGTATCAAAAAACATAATGGCGGATATTTTGGGGTTTTCCTTAGATTAATAATTGGGTCAAATTACATACAAATGCAGTCGGGTTTTTGAGTTCTTTTAAATAACCGTTATCTTGTACTTATTAAAATTTTACTTGTATGGTGAATTTACAGAAAAATGTAGCGACGGGCCTATCCAGTTGAGTTAGGGGGAATCTCGTCCCACTTTTGATCTCGTCCCTGGGACCACTTTTCCAATTTTATTTTTGATAGGAGTAAATTCGTCCCTCGCCAAAGGGAACTCGACTCTGGGACCATATTCCCCCGTTTTAAACATTTTATAAGGCGATCTCGTCCCTCTTTGAGTTGTTGAAATCATTGGCCGCTTGTTAGAAATCCAACTTGATTTCACGTGATTTCAAAACAGGAAACCTGTCTAGATTTAGCCATCCGTGACCGAACCGGTCTAGGCTAGGAAATATCAAGTTCGAGGTCTTAAAACTACCTATGATACAGCAAGACTGTGTTTACAATCTCTCTATATCTATACAAAAGAGGATCAATTGAAAAGTTCTTCCTATAATCGGATAATTTTTTATTTGAGGTTAAGGAATATGCTTTAATAGGCTAGTTTCCAGGGTCAAAAGTTTATCATTAAAATTAGTCCGTCATTTAGGAAATCAAAATATATTAGTGACGTATTTTCTCTTTTGTCAATTGAGCGATAAATTTAAAGATATAACGCATTAAAGTTTAGGGTGCTCGTGACGTCACATGTAGCGCACTGTGACGTCACACGGAACTTTTACGCGCCATATCTTTACCATTCTTTGTTTAATTTTCAAAAGAAAGAATACGTCTCCAATATTTTTTGATTACCTAAATGACGGACTAATTAGATTTTTTTAGGAAACTAGCCTATTATCATTAAAGAGTATGATGACTCAATAGACGAAGTTGTCGAGTCAAATAACAAGAGTTATGATGAACCAGTACCATGATTAATAGCATACCCTAGGCTCTAAAGCATAAGAGTAATGCGCTTGGAAGATTCTGAAGCCAGAGGGGTCAAACCACGGGCATTACAGGTCAAACACATCACGCGGTCCTCAACCAATTTCCCAATAAAACCCAACAGGGGGCCGATCGCGCTAAATGCAAATAACGTCAAAGTATTTACCAAAACCAAACCACAACTGCGAGGGCTAATTGAGTAATAATTGTGTTGATAAATTTATAATACTTAAATCCATACTTCCATACTAATATTATAAAACAGACAGACAGACTTTCTGTCTGTCTGTTACGCTTTCACGGCCAACCCATTGAACTGATTTTGAAATTTGGTATGAATATAGTTGAAGACCCGGGGTCAAACATAGGCTACATTTTGACGCAGGCGGAGCTGCGGGAAAAAGCTAGTTGTAATATATTTGTTTAGGAATTTGCACACCTTTATCGGTAAAATACATATATGTATATGGGAACATTATATTATTATTTAACAAGACACGTAATACCTACATTTTATGCAAATAAATAATTTTGATTGATTGATTGATAATTTTGATTATGTAAAATCGGTGAGTAGATTGAAAATAGTTCGACTCGCCTATTATACAACAATGACGAGCGCAATATCTATTAGGACCACTAAGATTCGGTCGCGAACGCACGCGCGTCAATGTGTGTGTTACAGTCGTCGCAGCGGCCGAGCGGATGAAGCGTCATTCTTGCATTATTTTGCTTTCGATTTTTACCCTAAATCTCCGCGGCTCAGTGCGGTACCTGTTTCGGGTGGGAGGGTGTTAGTGTTCGTTCTGTACGTTAATAGTTACTATTAATAATTGGGTATTCTACTCAATTTTTTTTCTTTCATTCATATTGAACATTTCACTACCAGAAACTGAAAAGAGAATAGTTTTTAAAAATCCGTTCTTAAATAAGTAAGTTATAAGCATTTGAATTTCAGTGGAAGGAGAAACTGTGAAAAAACAAGAAAAGGATGCAACGTGTGTGCAGTGACGTCACTGCCTTCTGCAGCTTCGTGCGTACAAAAGAGATAGCAAGACGTCTCCACCACGCTCCCACTTTAGTTCTTGAGAAAACTTTAAAATTTGATTACTGCCTTTAACAAGCAATTTTGTTGTTGTTTTCGGAATCGGTTACATTTTAGTGTGCATACTCGTATTGTTTCGTATGCAAATATTGCTCAAGTATGAATACAGTCAAGTAGCCTATTCTGTGGTCATGGGTTCTTGTGTGTAGTCTGCGCGATCGGACCCCAGGAGCGATCACCCGAGCTATATTTGGTACAGGCCAATCATTCAATTGAACGGAATAGATTTTAATATGTATGATGTTTGAATGGGCTATGTATACATAGCCAGGCAACGGATGTTCCTTATCTGCCTCTTGTATTGTATGATATGCGATTTACAATGCAAGCTGAATGCAGGTGCAGCGATCAAGAATAATTTGACATTTTCTGTATGTTAAACATCGCAGACATGTTGGAAACAGGTTAGGCATAGGTTGCCTGGAAGAAAAAATTTTGTCTGGTGTAATGAAGTTATAAAATAAATAAATAAATAAAAAGGGTGATGTTAGTAAGGGTACCTGTAATAACGAGAGTGATGAGTGTGGAAGAGAGGGATGTGTTAGCATACAGTTTGCCTGACTGCCTCCGTGGTTAAGGAGTTCACCTCCGGCCCGGGGGTCGCGGGTTCGGTTCCCACGGGAAGCATACTTTCTAGTTGTTTCCAGTTTGGTTAGGACATTGCAGGCTTGAATCACCTGATTGTCTGATAATAAAGATAATTCCGTGCTTCGGAAAGCAAGTTAAGCCACCCGTCCCGGCTGCCATATGGTCGCAAAATAGGTTATGGTGGTCGTTATAGGAACAATGTGAGAGGACAATAGGCGGTTCCGAACAACTCTGACATCAGGGTGTACATGGTCAATTGACAATGTAACCTACACGAAATGATGATGATGGATGAACATTGTAATCATGTTCCATTTATTAGAAAACCAGCTGTCTCCTGCGGCTCTGCCTATGTTGGACCCCGGGTCTTCAACTATGTCTAAACCAAATTTCAACAAATTCAGCCTATTAATTGCAACACATTTTTTTTTATCCAAACAGAAATTTTATATATAAGTAAATTCATAGATTAATTCATGGTTTTTGATATAAATATAATACAATCATAAATTATTAAGTGTTATTAAAAACTCAATTAATATCACTTTAAACATGAGTATGTATGACTATACTTAAAAGGATTAAAACTGAAATAAGGATTTTTGTATTTGCGTATGAGTTTACAACAACGGCCTTGATTCTTATCAATATTCGTAGAAAATTGTATTTTGAATGACATTGTTATTGAGATTATTATCAAACGTTGTTCACAACAAAAACATGTGACAACTATGTTTTGATATTTAGACTTGCAGGTGACATCTGGTTTAAATTCATTTATAAATATTGTGTGGGGATCATGGTCAATCGACTCTTTGCACCCTTGTGTCGGAATTTGACCAAACCGCCTCTGACATGGTTCTTTAAGCGACCACCAAATGGTAGCTAGAACATGGAATCATTATTATTATTCAATTAGGTGATTCAAGCCTGAAATTTCATAACCAAACTGGAAATAGTATGTTTCCCGTGAGAATTGGACCTAGTTCCTCCGGGTCTTAGGCAAACACCTAACCACTGGACCACAGGGGCATTTAAAGTTAAAATCAAGGGCAGGATTGGATACCGGAATTTTTTAAACCACAAGTCGGTCTTTAACCTGGTGCAAGAAATAATAGTTGGTTATGGGGTATCAAGGTATCATGTCAACTACCTGGTTTCACAATTTTTTTCTTATTTGTAAATTGATGTTTTGAGGATATGCTGCAGTGGAGTTTGTGTCGTCCCTTCTTCTCCACTTGCGCTTTGGAAGTGATAATTAATATAAGGAAATTAATGTCAATATGTGATATTAAAATATATTGAAAATAAACTATTTTATTTCATTGGTGTAAAAGATTTGGGGCAGAAAAAAGAGCCAGTTAATTATTTTTACCGGTTTTCCATTACCTGATTCATAAATAAATTCTATATTCATTGTTATATTCCATTTTGGGATAATATTTAGTAATATTTTATGTGTTTTTCCTCAATATATATTTAAACTTTTGTGCTTATTTCTAAAAGGTTTGGCAATGCTGTTATAAACTCATAAACTTTCATGAATATTGCACATGTAATACCATTTATCTAGCTATGAGACCTCAATAATATGAATAGAAGATGAATTATATAATAGCCAATAGCCATTACAGTAATGTATTCCAAACAACAGGTACATACTTATTTGTTTACAAACAAAAAATGTAAACAAAATGTCTACCAATCAATAGGCGCTAGTACCAGGCGATCAGAAATTTGAAGGAGCTTTTTAATACCACAGCTGTTACCCGACGGAATGCGGAAGACAATCAACAGCATAGAAATTGGTCTCAAGAGATGCATTTATCTAACATCGGTTAATCCCGTGTGGAATAGACGGAATCACGTACGTACACATCAGCTAATTATTTATGACGCAAATTAACATGTTGTTACATTCAATGACCTCGAAGTTCAATACATCTTCGATACGAAATACTGCGCCATTTTCTTATAAATACGTATTAAAAAATGTAAACAAAGAAACAGCTGTGCTGAAAGTATGATAAGGTAATTTCTTTGATTAAAACTGCACGTTTTAATTGTAAGATAGGCTCGGAATAGTATTTTTGTGCCGCAATAGTTGATATCCTTGATAAAAACAAGTACACCAAGTTTCGTCATACATGTTTTCAACTCATTGTTTATTTATGTTCAGGTGCACTTACCGCTTAAATCTTCGAGTGTATTCAGCTTTCGCGCCGCCATTTTCCGACAATCGCAAACACAACACTTTCGATTATTGTTTTCGACAAAATTATAATCACTTTCGCTTGTTATTTACGACTTATTTGCGTATAATTACAAATGAGGCGACTGCCTTGATTACCCGTAATCGCCTTTTCGGTCTTTGTTTCTGTTTTGTTTTATATCCGCTATGACAAGCGATGGCGTGAGTGTCGCTCTTTGATATAATAGAAGGCGATTGGCTATCGTACGATTCGTTGTATCCAATAGTAGGCTATATAAGAAAAATACAATGAATATGATTGGTCTCAAGCCCATCAATGAAACAAGCTACGCTACCATCGAATGTGTTGCCAGTTGGATTATACCTTTGCTCTGACTCTATGGTTGTCGTGCAAACGTCAATGACCTTCACGGCGGCGGCGTTCACGGTCGGCTTCACACATGGAACTAAGGTAAAGATGGAAGCAAAGTAAGCCTACAACAGGCTGGTTCAAGAAAATTTTGACCTTTTTTTTTTCTTTTTTGTTAACTGAGGGGAAATGCATTTACGCACTGAGTGTGGGACTCCCAGGCAGAGTGCCTGGACTACTCACTAAAACCCCTCCGGCGTTTCCGCACCGGCTGTTGAAGGCGCCATGGGGTCGCGTTAGCATTCTACCACGACGTCCTCCAGCCATGGCCTTTCTGCCCCGACCATTGGCCTTTCGGCCACCCCCCCAAATCAGACAGTGGCCCATAAATGGACCACGCCCGTCCCGAATCCTTTCGCCGTCTCATCATAGACGGCGATGGAGTGGTCTCTTGGCAGAAATTGGCTGACAGTCAACAAGACCCCGACTACCAGGGAGTTATTAACTGTCACCCAGGGTGCACCGTCCCGAATCCATTGTCAGCCCGCCCCCTCACCGGATCCTTCAGATCAAGTGAGAATGCAAAGCTTTCAAAGGACCGGGCACTCGAGGAGGTTCCTTGCCCTGCACCCCAAGAAAATTTGACCTGGAGTAACCCGTGTTTTCCCCAAAGATTACCAAAACTTTTGCCTACTCAGTAATACAGTAAAATAAAAATGACAGTTTGCTTAATATAATTGGGCTTTATATTACTATATCAAAAACAAGTATAACTATTTTTCATCTATCTATTTATATATATATAAATTTCTTATATATATATTTTTATATATATAAAAGAAGAAACTGACTGGCTGACATAGATAGATAGTGACTGATCGATCAACGCACACCTGAAACCACAGGGCGAAATTTTGCAAAAACGTTCCTTGAATATCGTTAGTGTGCACTAAGAAGGGATTTTTAGAAATTCATCCCCTAAGAGGTTGAAATGAGGGTTGAAAGTTTGTATGAAACTTGGTCATTTTTGAAGTTAGAAATGTAAAAATTGACATCTGAGCTCACAGTTTGAAACAAAAGTTTACAGTATCACTATTTAAAAAAAAACATTCTCAATGGGGGTAAAATAGGGGCTGAAAGTTTGTATGAAAATTAGTCAATTGTAAGTTCGGTACAAGTAGTTAGTAAGTTTTTAAAAAAAGTGATACAGTATACTTTTATTTCTTACCATACATTGGATAATCTACCAATTCTTTAAATTGTAATTTCAAAGATGATAATATTTTTACTCAATTTTAATCTTTCATCCCTTTTGAAGTAAAATTTTAAAATATCTTACTTTTTTTGAATACCCTATTATTTTGAACTTATTTTATCTGTAGTACACATTTACGTCATTAATAAGTCATTGAAACTTCATGATTCTAGAACAAACGGTTTCATCCTATACTATTAAACGAGCAATATTTGTATGTATGTATATTTATATATATATTTGTCTCGCGTTTTCGAAAACGGCTCTAACGATTTCTTTAAAATTTTAAACATAGGTTCTCATAAAGTCAAACAATTAATCTAGCCAGGTTCCATGTCTGGGAAAATTCGTTTTTCCCATATTTTCCAGCAAAAAGATTTTCCGGATGAAATTGTAGTTATAGTACAATAATTTCGGCGCCGGCGGGTCTGCTTCGATAGCCCAGTGGTTAAGACATCTGCTTTGTACTCTGGTGGTTCCAGGTTCAAATCCCAACTAAAGAAAGTTTTGTTTTTCTTTTTTTTGTGTTTTTTTTTTGTTTTGGAGTATAAAAGTATTAATCAGTATAAATCGCGCATATATTATTTTAAAATGGCTTGAAAGAATTATTAATTCGGTTATAACGTATTAAAATATTTTCCTAAGAAACATTATAGTTTCAAATCACAAGTCATCCAAGTATCACCATTTTCTCAGGATTCCGTCATCAGAACCTGTTGAAACTAATATGGGACCAACTAGACGGTCCAACCTTTCAGACAAAAAAATGAATTTCAAATCGGTTCACGCGTCTTTGTGAAATCGAGTAACAAACATAAAAAAAAAGATTCCGACGAATTGATAACCTCCTCCTTTTTTGAAGTCGGTTAAAAATTGAATGATAAATTCTACCACTGACCCAAAGGAAATACTTACCAATCCACGGAGTAAATAGTGTACCTACCAATTCAAATAGGACTGAAACGTGGAAAGTACTTAAG
The DNA here is from genome assembly GCA_947363495.1 of Euzophera pinguis. Classification (NCBI taxonomy): domain Eukaryota; kingdom Metazoa; phylum Arthropoda; class Insecta; order Lepidoptera; family Pyralidae; genus Euzophera; species Euzophera pinguis. The sequence goes on from OX376182.1 coordinate 1,366,056, forward strand.
GAATGCAACTAACAACGATTAACGCTAGATGGCGGTAATCTATTTACTGAAAAAGTACAACGCGCTATCCTTGTGTTTTCAAATTGCATAGGTGATGTATGTAAGCCATACCAAATTTCATCAAAATCCGTCCAGCCGTTTGGCCGTGAAAGAGCAACAGAAAGACAGACAGACAGACTTTCGCATTTATAATATTAGTATGGATGGATACCATAACTACCGAGCGGAGCTCGGTCGCCCAGGTACTGTATATTTACAAGAGTGACTGATTCATCAACGCCCAGCCTAAACCATAAAAGCTATAAACGTGAATTTTGGATAGAAGTCTTATGTTATTACATAGTGCTCAGATAAGAAACGTTTTTTAAAATTACCCCTAAGGGGGTCAAACTGGGGTCCAAAATATGTTTGGGGGAAGGAGATTACTTAGTCCGATTCATTTGAAACTTCACAAGATTATTGCTTTTGTTAAATGATTGACGATGATTTTGATGAACGATAACACGTGTTTCAGGATTTTTCTGAATTCACCTCATTATAGGGTCAGACGCTGAAAATGTAAAATTAAAAGATCACTGATCTGTCAATGAATTTTGGCATGTAGGTTTTAGCCAAGGGGTGCACTTAGAATGGATATTTCAAAATTCACCCCCGAAGGCTCAAATGAGTCAAATGAGGCTGTAAGTACGTATGGGGGAAGGAGATTAGGTTACTCAGTTCCATTCGAAACTTCACACGATCATTTCTTTTGATCATTGAAACCTGAGAAGGGGAAAAGACGGACAAAGTCTGATAGAGCAAAAACTTAACGATCACTGATATCTCAATTTCACTAAGCAAGATTTTTTTCTAAATGCACATCTTATAAATTTTTTATGTTATTTTATATTTTAACTTTTTTTTAAATTTAACTCCTAAAAGGGGAAAATGGAGCAAAGTCTGAAAAAAGAAAAGCTTTAAATAATGCAATGAGTTTTAGCAAATATTTTTCCAAATTCACCTGCTAAGAGTGTGAAATAGGGTCCAAACTATGTATGGGGAAATATGACCATTTTATTTAAACTTTATTAAATTATTTCTTATGATGTAAATACCTATTTAAGGATATTTAGGATAAACCCCTAAAAGGGGGAAAAGGTTGTGTATAATTGATTGCGTTTATTTTAGCAAGGGGGCTCCTTTCGTAATCAGGGGGTGCACTAAGCAAGGAGTTTTCAAAACGCACCACCTAAGGCGGTGTAATGGGGTCCGAAGTAGCTACGGTTAAATAAATAAAATAAGGGGGACAGAGATTTTTAGGGAAACTGATGTCCAAAGTATGAACGGGGAAAGGAGATTAGTAAGTTGTAGTAGAAACTTCACAAGATTATTTGTTTTGATAAATGATTCGTTACCTGTTGTAAGGTTTTTACAATTCATAAATTTTAGAAATGAGTGTTATTTGTATGGTTTATCGAGTGGCTGACTACGAAAATAACAACCATTTTAAAATCCGACATGCCAGATGTGATATACTATCAATCCCTATTGAGATCCGATGGGGTAGTAAACTTCAAAGTACATAAAAAGAAGATCCTGAGAGACTTGTCATATAAATTCTAAGTGATTCAAACTTCATTGGAAAACCCATATGATCAGGCGGGCGAGGCCGCGGGCAACAGCTAGTTTTTTAATAAAAATCTACCTGAAAATAACGATTATATTACTACGTAATTGTTTATCATTTTTACCAACTTTTGGGGTCGTTATCAAGTGCTGTGATGAAAACCCAGATTCACACCCTAACACATCACGAGTTAGAAAGAGAGGTGGGTAACAAAATGCATTCAGGTAAAATTTTTTGAGATCAGCCTATTGTATGCATGCGCGCTATCCATCTTGATCTATTTATCCATGGCTTCACACCATGTACTTACTTGGTAGGTACCACATACATACAAGACGTAAACAGACGGAACATAAGATAATAGTTATACATAAGTAGCAAGTAATTGTTGTTATCCTTTTCTCACGTATTCGGATCTATATGGCGATATCTCTTTTTTACACCTGTAGCAACATAACACACACATAGATATTATGCAAAGCGTGGCAATTTTTGGCCGTGACGCCATTTTGTAAGCTACGTTGTTGGATCGGTGAACACTAAAAATAATAGAGTAGAATACCGTATAAATGATCTCAGATCATGCACTCCACACAACATTCATACATTTCTTGAAATCATGGGGAGCATCGTATTTTACCCTAGACTAGATACAGCCTAGGCAGCATAGTTTTGCATGTGTGTGTTTTTGCTACGCTAAGTAATAGCATACCTTCCTTGTTTACATCTTAAATGTCTGTGCTTGGTACTTACTAACAGGACTAAGCTAGTTGATCTTAAACCCGAGCAGAAAAAGATAGCTTTAGTGGAGGATACTATCTCTTTTTAGTACGGCAACCATGATAATGTTTTGAATTATTTTACCCATATAATATTCAACAATGTAAAATGTTTTTATCGATTGAAAATAGTTCGATTTCGAATTACTGCTATTCGATATAATTAGTGAGTTTTACATACTCCAAAATAGCCCTCGCGTTCGGGTATTTATTTGAACGTTCGCGTCGTTTAAAATTTCGCGACTGCATACCTGGCATCTGTGTAGAGATGTCAAAAATTGGTTTAATATGCTCCAACAATAGATATTGCTGGTGCCTTACTCTCATCTCTAATAGTAGGGCAGAAACGAGTGAGCAAGCGAGATATCGCCTTACACCATGTATTGTGCCATCTTTTTTACTTACTCGTTTCTATCCTGCTTTTAGAGAAGATAGTAAGGCCTCAGGCAGGCTGTACACTCCCGCGAGACATCCACTATACAGGGCCCTTACCATCAACTCTAATAGCAGGGCAGAAACGAGTGAGTAAACGAGATGTCGCCTTACATCTTGTATTGCGCCATCTCGTTCACTCACTGGTTTCTGCCCTGCTATTAGAGATGATAGTAAGGCCCCAGGCCGAGGCGAGAGTGTAAATGGGACCTTTCATAGGGTCTCGGGGTTGCTCGCTGTCGCTCTGATGTTAGTTTTTCGGCGCGATTCAAAGAGCCTTGCTCACGATCGCGAGTCGTCATGGTGTGTGCCTCGCACTCGGGCTTCTCCTCCGAATGTCTCGGGCGAGAGTGTACTGCCGGCATTATAAAAAATATTTGGCAACACTGTTAACTTCTACATTGTTTATTGAGTAATGTGATTTGTCAAAACGTACCTAGTTGCTGGCTATAATTTTGTGTCTATTTTACGAAATTATTTTAGAAAAGACTATTTCAATTAATCGTAATGAGTGCTAATAATGGTGATGATGAAGTCGCTACATCGAGGTCTGCGGAGGAATTAGAAAGTCCTCGGTAAATTGATTTTATTAATTCATTACAAGTTCACCTGTTTCTGACAGCTGATTTCGAGCGGCAAAGTTGAAAGATGAGAAGGCGCGAAAGCTTGCTCTGCTTCCAGATAGATTTCTTTGATTTTTTTATTTATTTTTAATATGCGATGGTATTTCTTGCTGCAGGAAGCGTATGCGGCTTGAAAATTCTTCGCGTAAAAGCTGGAGTTTGATGGACAGGAGAACGGATCAAGAGGTAAATGTCACGTCATTCCCGCTTTTTTTTGCAGGCAAATTTTTGGTTAGGTCTATTGTTTAATTTTACGAGTCAATGAACTTATGTTTCTTTTATTTTTTATGCAAGCTGCAACCAAATTTCTCTTTAAAAATGAGCATTTATGAGGTAAGTTGATAATTAAATACATAAAATTATAATTCTGTTGCCATTACATATTCCTATGACATCACGGTCGTACGTAATCCTAAAAATACCGTTAAGAGATCATTCACCTTTTTTGAAAACCTCCACGGCCTGTGGCTTACCACGTGGAGGTCCTGGGTTCGACTTGCAGCCATATAAATACCATTTAAATTTTCATAGATAATGACAAAAATATTTTGAGGATCTGTCTGGGTGTGTTTTGCATGTTATTGTATAAATATTATAATTTATGATAATGAACTATATTAAAAAGTGGTGAGGGTTTGACATGCTCACTGGATAAATTCATTAATATACTGCCTATTCCATATTACATTATGAAAATTCTGTCCAAAAGATATATTTGTTTATAAAATAAAAGTCATAAATACCTGTTCAGTCTAAAATGGATAAATACTTTACCAAACATATGTTTAATAAGGGAAACTGACTGATGGTAATTTTTTCCATGGTGGTAGTAGTAGGGAGGGGTGGACAGCTGTACGATGGTTTTGTATCATTCGTCGTTTATACGATGAAATATTAACAGCTTGGTCTAGTGCCTTAAGATGCCTTGCGTGAAGGGGAAACACTTGTCGCATGTGCAAACTAATGTTGGCATGTTGGGACTAACGGTAAATTTTTGCCTAAATCTGTTTCTCACAGCGGTTGACTGGAAGAGAATTAGCCCCGAATGCAGCCATATCTGTCTTACTACAAAAAACACGTGTTTAAAAAGAACAGCTACTAGTATAAAACATGGAGCAGTTACAAATGGCGCAGTGATGTGATCATTGGCGCCTCGCCGAAACAAAAGTGGGCGAAGCTTGTCATTGCTCGTGCTCCATGGTTGGAGCCACGGCCGAAACCAAGCACCCCGCACGTCTGCCTTCCGCCCCGTGTAGTCTCACAAACAATTTCTTACAAAACTCCTCTTTGTAATTACTCCATGATTCTTACATACCTAGTTTGAATACGCAAACTGGCATTTCGCTTCTGTTTTTAAACTAAAATTTCAAATTTATCTCGTCGCCCAACTCACATAACGGTTGCGGCGTGACTGACGCGGGTATGCCGCAAGTACGCCGAATTCGCGTAGTTTTAGTTGCCGCATTTGTCTAGTACGCCGATGGTATCTAGTCGAGCGCGCGCGAGACCAATTATTAATCTATGGCCTATTCTTTGTCATAGGTTCTTCAAGAGATGGGGGTTAGTCTACTGGAGCCTGACGAGTTTGAACCACAGTGTGACACACCTTCTAGCACTATGGTGAGTAAATCATCATTGAACTAACTAGCTACCTAAGAACACTTTGTTATTTAAAAAATATAGTCTCCCAAAATTTTATAATCTGTATTGGACAAGAATTCCTAATTATATGATACCAAACTATCTTTTTTTTTTTTTTTTTTTTTTTTTTTATTTTATTTTAGGATCTGCAATCAGTCCTTTGACTTTTAGCGGATTTGTTGAGGGAATGTGGCAGGAAGAAGTCGTTCCCCAGTGGCAGCAACTTCCATTATAGTCTGGAATCTAGTTCCTGTATGTCGTGTCGTTTTAGGCGTTTTTGGTAGCTGATTTTTGTCAGATTAGAAGCCAGCTCGTTTGGGTGGTTGATTAGACGACTTTTGTAGCGTCCCGCCATGAGTCTTATCTCCTCTTTTATGGTGTTCACCTGAAGCCCATCGTGAATTTCGGCATTCGTGATGAGCCACGGTGTGTTAGCAATGTTTCTTAAAATGCCGTTCTGTAGCCTTTGCATTATGGAGATGTTGGAGTCGGATGCACTACCCCACAACTGGAGTCCGTAGGTCCATATAGGTCGGAGAATAGTTTTATATATTAAGAGCTTATTGTCCGTGGACAAGACGGAGTTGCGTGACATTAACCAATATAAGGATCTGTATTTCAAATTGATTTCGTCTCGTTTTGTTTTTATGTGTTTCCTCCAAGTCAATTTGCGGTCAAGGTGCATGCCGAGATACTTCACAGAATCGTTCTGCGGTAAGCTACTGTTTCCCAATTTAACTGGTGGGCAGTCTCCCCTTCTTAGGGCAAAAGTAACGTGGGTCGATTTAGTGGCACTTGCTTTTATTCGCCATTTTTGGAGCCAGTTATTTATTTTGTCAAGGCTACTTTGTAGTGTGGCAGATGCTTCGTCCGGGTTTTTGCTGCTTGCCAGTATAGCAGTATCATCTGCAAATGTGGCAGTGGTGACATTAGTGACCTCAGGAAGATCAGCGGTATATATTGTGTAAAGTATGGGGCCCAGCACAGATCCCTGAGGCACGCCGGCTTGTATATCGTGGAATTCGGAACATCCGCCGTCTACCCTGACCTGAAACATGCGGTCAGACAAATATGTGTCGAACAGCATATAGAAGCTGTGTGGAAGAGCTTTCTTTATTTTGCATAGGAGGCCCTCGTGCCATACTTTATCAAAGGCTTGTTGGACGTCCAAAAATACAGCCGAGCAGTACTCTTTATTTTCAAGTGATGTTCTAATCGACTCACAAACTCGATGTATCTGTTCTATGGTCGAATGATACTTTCTGAACCCAAACTGGTGTTTCGGGATGACTCCATTCTCAGTAAGGATAGGTATGATCCTAACCAGGAGTATTTTCTCAAACACTTTGGATAGCACTGGTAAAAGACTGATTGGACGGTAGGAGCTAGCTGAATGTGGAGGTTTACCCGGTTTGAGAATCATTGTTATGATGGAGACCTTCCACTCGGTAGGGAAGTACTGGATTCTGAGTATTGCATTAAATAACGTAGTGAGGTAGACCAATGCCTTTCTCGGAAGCTGCTCTAGAATTTCCTTAGTAATTAGATCAAACCCAGGAGTCTTACGATTTTGGAGAAAAGATATTGTTTTTTTAACCTCTTGGACTGACACAGATTTAGGTGGAAGAGACAATTGGAAATCCTGTTTGAGCTCTTTTTCTATCTCATTGGCTGTGTCGCTGTCATCTGACTTTTTGTTAGGTTTAAATACGTCTTCTAGGTGTTTCGCGAATACATCAGATTTTTCCTGTCCTGTACGCGCCCACCCCGTGTCGGTTTTTAAGGGGTATTTCGTGTTTTGCGGTCCATTCTGATGTTTTGTCGTCTTCCAGAGAGAGTAGTTGGTGGATGGTGTGGCAGTAAGATTCTCCAATTGATTTTGGATTGTTTTGTTCCGTGACTCTCTTACGGCATCCCTCACATCTTTTATTGCTTTGTTGAAAGCAGATTTGTCGCATGGGAGTCTAGTTTGATGCCAGATTCTGCGAAGTCGTCGCTTTTCCAGTACTTTTAGTCTTATATCAAGCGGTAGGTTTTTAACAGTCTGGTGTGTGCTACTTCGAGGAGTGTTTTTCCAACAAGCCACTTGTATTACACTGGTTACTTGCGCGGCAGCTTCATCTATCTCATCAGATGTTTTGAGCGAAATATTCAGTTTCAGGTTTTGATTTATGTAATCCCGGAAGCAATCCCAGTCAGTGTGTCTGTTGGTTAAGGTCTCCGGCTTTTCATAGCTAATGATGGAGGTGCTAATTGTCAAGATCACGGGAGTGTGGTCAGAGTTACTGTCGTAGCAAGCTTCTGCTTTTAGATATTGCTTCGATAGACCCTTTGCAATGAAAAAATCAAGCAAATCTGGTTTTCTATTAGGATCGGTTGGCCAGTATGTCGGTTCACCGGTTGAGATAACATTCAGATTGTTGCTGTCAAGGCACATCTTTAGCTGTCTGCCTTTGGTCGAAGTTAGTCTGGATCCCCAGTAGGTGTGCTTAGCATTCCAGTCGCCGCCCGCAACAAACCTGCCTCCAAGCGTCGAGAGGTAGTTGGTGTATGTAGTGAGGTCATTATTGTGTCTTGGCGGACAATAGACGGCTGACAGGTTAATACTACCGTATTTATCTTCAATAGCGATGGTAGTCGATTGAATCTGTGGTGTCTTGTATTCGGGGAGCAAGTGATGCTTAATGCAATTACGCACTACTACTGCTGTCCCGCCATGGCCAGTTCCATCAGGATGGTGTGTGATATAGGTATTAAAGTCTTTAATAGATACTTTGCTCTGTTTAGTGCAATGTGCTTCGGATATTAGCACGACGTCCAGTTTGTATGTGGCAATAAGTACCTCTAAATCTATTTTATTTGGAGCTAGGCCATTTATGTTCCAGGTCGCTATTCTCAGATTCATCATTTTAGTTTACAGACGAGTTTTGTCATGAGGCTCATTAGGGCACTCATTTGTTGAAGGAGGTAGTCGAACTGTTGCGATTGTTTTATGAGAAGTTCCTCAATTGTGTTGAATGGTTTTGGCGAAAGATCTTTGTCCTTATTAATCATTTCTGAATAAAGAGGTTTCCCTCTATTTTCCGTCAGGCCGTTTTTTACGCTATCATCTTTATTCCAATTTGGATTTCTCTCTGGATAGGGTTCAGTGTAGTCTGCAGTATTCAAAGTACGTGTCGGGGGATGTGTAGTCTTAGCTGCCTGTTCTGGTCTTATTGGTTTGGGTTTTCGCCTTGCTAGGATCTCTTTATAGACACTGCATCCCTTGTAGTTAGCCGGGTGCTCGCCTTGACAAAGCGCACACTGTGCTGGTGTACTGCGGTCTTTTTTTGGACAATCAGAGGTCTTGTGAGCCTGGGCACATTTTACACCAACCAAACTATCTAAATAAGTTTCTATCAGAACTTCAGGAGTTGTATAACAATAATAAAAAATTTAAATTAAGTTTGAAAAAATACTTTCTTTCTAAATGTAATAGTGACTCACCAAACACAGAAACCCTTCGAGGTTTCCGCAGATCGCTAACTGTAATTGTATGTGTATATTGATATATACTGAATAAATGATTTAAAAAAAAACTGTCTCCGTGGCCCAGTGGTTTGCCTGCAAACTCGATTGAGGAGAAAATATGCCTTAGGGAAACCTCCAGCTTGTTGAGTCGACAGTGTAAGCGGAGCGGCTGACAGCTTATATAATGCGGTCCATAGTACTGCTGATTGTTCACTCTGGAGACACAATATGTGGGCACGATCCTCAGCAGTGAGGGAGCTATGAAGAATGACGATTTCGGTTATGGTGACCACTTTAGCAGTTTAGGGCTTTATAGCGAGCTCTCAAGTGTATTATGTAACCTTACTAAAATGTCCCAGCAACCCAAAGTGAGTGTTATCCCCAAATAATAAGGATATCCATTTTGATCTCATCCTGCGCCAACTCTTGCCAGTCTTCACAGTTATGTAAAATCTATGCCTAATATTATAAAGTTGAAGAGTTTGTTTGTCAGTAGTCTCTGCCTACCCCTACGGGAAAAAGGCGTGATGGTATGAATGAATGAAACTTTTTTTGCAAATGCATGTATGTAAGTTTGTTTAAAAATGCTAATCTCAGGAACTACCGGTCCGATTAGAAAAATAGTCATTTCCTCATTTTTTCTCTTGGGTCTGCTGGAAGAAATTTATAAATAAGCAGCTCCCGTTTACTGTCTTTTCCTCTTTATGTATAAGTCTTTGTATTTTTATTGTGTACATGAATAAAGTAAATAAGTTAAAATTCTTTCAGTGTTGGTTAGCCTCTATGTATGTTGAGAAAGGCTATAGGCCCAAACAAAGTCGATAATTATTCTCAACATAAAACTGATGTATATCTTCATATTCTTCTCCAACAGCACCACAAAACAATGAAGAGGAAACGTAACATAGAGAATGTGAACCCCAACGTCAACTCTATAATGTCCCCGCGTTCCAAGTACAGTCCTAGAAGCCCCAAGTCGAGGGTCAAGTGCAGCCCTAGCCCGGGATCGTCTAAAGCTAAAAGCCCTAGGAGTTTAGAGAAAAGTGAGTATTTAATAATTTAATTAACTTAAGAAATTTTGACAAAGAGTGGAAAGTAACATCAGTGTATGGAAACAGAGAGGGAAGGCTTTTTGCCCAGCAGTGGGATTTAAACAGCTTATAAAAAAAAAGTTACATCCATACTCCATACTAATATTATAAATGCGAAAGTCTGTTACGCTTTCACTGCCAAACCGCTGAACGAATTTTGACGAAATTTTGTATGAATATAGTTTAAGACTCGGGTCAAACACGCTACTTTTTGACGCAGACAGAGATGTGGGAAACAGCTAGTATTTATATATTCTGTGTTTCGGCCGCCTAGGTAACTGTATTTTGTAAGAAAAGATGTCAATTTTCTCGGAGAGCTTTTTACACTATGTGACGACAAGATTTCATAGAAAATGTTTCCTCAGCTTTCATTTTGCTCTGTGCCACACAGTTTTTATTCAGGTCCTCAAGCGTACATATTTAGGAGCATCGTAATGTCCCCTTAGCGTACAACATAACAACATCTTCCTTGTCTTTTCCTCTTAAATTTTTTACTAGCTGTTTTTTTATTTATTTATTTAATAAAACTTTATTGTTCCACAAAGTACACATATACTTATAACAATTGGCGGACTTAATGCTAAGAGCATTCTCTACCAGTCAACCATTGGGAGAAACGGAAAGATAGTTTAACGCAAAAAAGTTAAGGGGGGGAAAATTTATTACTCATAGAGCAAATTTTATCAAAAGCTTAGAAGCTTAAATAATTAAGCTGTTTTCCGCAGCTCTGATAGTAGTGAGTTTTTATTAATACCAAATTTCGTCAAAATCCGTTCAGTGGTTTGGCTGTGGAATGCGTTACAGACGGAAAGACACACAGACTTTTGCACTTATAATATTAGTATGGATATACAGTGAAACACAAGGGCGGTTTTTCTCTTCCAGTCAACCTAAATAAACAATAGGATAATTGAGAACTTGAGGATAAGAAGGCGATGTTATTTCTTTGTTAATCCTTTGTGTTTTTTTTATTGTGTGCATAAATAAAAACATATGTTATATTACTAACTAGCTGTTTCCCGCAGCTCCGCCTGCGGTATATAGCCTATGTTACTCAGGGTGAATGTAGCTTTCCAATGGTAAAGGAATTTTTGAAATCGGCTCAGTAGTTTTTGAGTTTATTCATTACAAACATACACACAAAAATACAAATCTTTCCTCTTTATAATATTAGTGCAGATCTAATTATTTAACTATCAGTAATTTAGTATTAAAAGTAATAGGTGAGGGTAATGGAGCATCGTTCGTAAACAACACGTGCGTCTACCAACTCCTTTAATGTCCCTACTTTTGCAGCAGGTATAAATTGAATGGCACAATGACTAACACCCTCTATAGACCCGCCTTTAGTGACAGGCGGCGGCAGCTTTCCACTGTAGAGGACCACAAGTCCTGATCAGTCACCTCTCCACCTCGTAGGAGGAGGAAGAGAAGAGCCCAACGGTGAACACCCTCTACCGCTCGCGAGTTTGCATCGCTCGCTTGATCAAAGGCAAAGCCCATGGCCGAGGTTCGTCCCAACTGGGAGCCCCTTGTGCATTTGCCGAAAAGGCTGAGTGGTTAATAGCCCTCGCCTCAAACTGTCCCGCTGTAAATTTAAAAGCTCACAGGAGCTAAAATTGTAGGTCATGTCAAAAAAAAAAAAAAAACCTTGAGAACGACCTTCACTTAAACTCATTGGAGGGAGCCTCAAGGAAGTCCTCGCACTTTCCTTAAAAATGACATTCTCAGTTTGTTGCTTGAGCATACTCCAATGATATACGTCATAGGTTATAATAACAATTTTAAACACAAAAATTGAAAATTACAAAAGAATAGAGGAAAATAAATAAATAAAGTAAGTAGATACATATGTCAGAAGTGGTAAAAACCCGATTTATGTCCACTTTATTTCATTTCAAGGACGCCTCAAGGTACCTCCCGACCAACCTTATATTTGACAGTTCGATACTCGAACTCGTGACAACTAATCATACCAATGAGGTGGAGTAAGGTTGAGTCGAGTTTGAGTGAAGGTTGAAAAATATCGGTGTTAATCGACATCCTTGGCCAGTCATGGCTCTGACTCGGTGTGGTGCACTTCGATGCACCTATCCTTGTTTAACTTGCCTCTTGACTGTTATTGAGAGATGATGATGATAATAAATTGTCATCCTTATCATTAAAGAGAGTCCTGTCCTGTCACTTGAAGACAGTCTCTTAACGCCATTTCGACACATAATATAGCCGAGGACGGATTTTGGCAGGAGCACCACACGACATCAACTTCTCCAAAGTGCCTCTACGCGTTGGATCCAAATCCCCGCGCAAGCCTCTCAAAGGACCGGGGCAACCCGTGAACCACAAGCGGAGATACATAATAATAATAAACACTTTATTGCACCAGGAAAATACAATTTTGAGACACATACAAGTAGACATAATGATGTGCAAAGGCGGCCTTATCGCAATTCCGAAGCAATCTCTTACAGGCAACCCTTTTTGTAGGAAAAAGAATCTGGAAAAGATATTTAGGCATGGTGCAGAATCATATAAACTTACTTAAAGTTACATATCAGTACACATATAAAATACAGAAATAAATAAACAAATGTACTATAATACCTAAAATATTATTTATTCTATTTATTCACAGTATTTTATTTCGTTTTTCTTTTTCTTTTTAGACATTTTTGTTTTTAGTTTTTTGTATATTAGAAGTAAGTTTACAATAATTTCATAAAGTCTTTTTAACAGTTACCATAAATTAAACACTTTTTCTGCACCACCGATTGGTTGACTGGTAGAAAATGCCTACGGCTTTAAGTCCGCCATTTACATGTCATGTAATAGAGTTAAATAAATAAATACCTCAAATAATATATTGATTATTGTTACAGTGCCCCTTCAACAAGCAGACTTAGAGACAACGTTGCTGGAAGACTACCTGATGGACTCGGAGACTCCTCTAGTGCAGTTAGTGCCTGCGCACTACTGCAGCGCTGCGGGCACTACCGCGGGCACTACTGCGGGCTCTACTGCCAGCACTACGGGCAGCCCGAGGGGATTCACGGGTCAGTGAGTGACAGTGATATAGGCATCTCTGTAGGCTTTGATTACAAATTTATCTTGATAAGGTTATAGGTGGCAGGAGAATTACAATCAAGATTGACAAGTGTGTTGTGTTGTTGACAACTTTACAGTGACATCCTCTAGTTGATATAAACGTCTATAGGCGACGATCAAAATTCTAGAGAAAGGTGTTTTCTAATTCTATAGGCAACATCACAGTGATATCCTTAAGTTATTGTAAGTTGTGGTTGTAATTTATTTATTTATATATTTTTGGAAAATTTATCCACTGTCAGGGATTGCCCCATACCTTAGTTCCCATATTATCGCGTACAGTACGCTTCGAACGAAATTTCCTCCCTCGTACATTGCGATTATGGAATGAACTCAAAGGAGCCTTCAAAAAGGGCGTAAAAAAATTTCTTCAGGGTCGGCAACGCGCTCGTGACATCTCCGGTGTTGCAGGCGTTCATAGGCTACGGTAACCACTTACCATCAGGTGGGCCGTTCGCCTGTTTGCCTACTTAGTTGTATATAAAAAAAATGTAGAATAGCAATAAGCTAGGAAAATGCCAATTACAAATCTACACAAATAGATTTAGGATGCAAAAATTAACTAACTACGCTTTTAAAGTGTGTGTGAATGTAGTGATTTTTTAGAGAGAATTTATAGATAACTAATTGTTTCCCGCAACTCCGTCTGCGTCAAAAAGTAGCCTATTTTGACTATATTCAACTGTGTTCATACCGAATTCGTTCAGCGGTTTTGTCGTGAAAGCGTAACAGACAGACGAGACTTTCGCATTTATAATATTAGTATTGAGTCATATACACCGTGAAATTTTAGTCGTTTTGGACCCATCGTCCAGTGACTCCGTTCATGCAACCGAACAACTTTCCCCAAGATACATGGCTCGAAATATGGAGTAAATATTTGGACCTCCCATACAAAATGTCTCATCACGTGACCTAACTTACTATGGGAAGTCCAAATTTGATTGTCATGTTTCGAGCTATGATCCATGGGGAAATTTGTTCGGTTGCATGAACGGAGTCACTGGACGATGGGTCCAAAACGACTTAAAATTTCACGGTGTTTGTGTGAATTACATATTAAATTGCCAACCAAAGTAATGTAATGTTTAACAGAATTTCGTTTTAACATTGTCACAGCTCTATGCCTAGAAGAGGAGCAAATAATCTCGCGTCTCACTCACACGCCACACACCGGCGTAGATTCCTTCTCAGCGCTGTCAGATGAAATGATACTAAGCGTCTTCAAGTGGCTGCCGAAGCTAACACTGTCACACTGTATGCTTGTTTGCAAGAGGTAAGAACATTAATAGGGAGTAGGTTGCTCGGTCAATAGACCCTGCACATCATGGTGCTGTCAGATGAAATGATACTAAGCGTCTTCAAGTGGCTGCCGAAGCTAACACTGTCACACTGTATGCTTGTTTGCAAGAGGTGAGAACATTAATACGTAGTAGGTTGCTCGGTCAATAGACCCTGCACATCATGGTGCTGTCAGATGAAATGATACTAAGCGTCTTCAAGTGGCTGCCGAAGCTAACACTGTCACACTGTATGCTTGTTTGCAAGAGGTGAGAACATTAATACGTAGTAGGTTGCTCGGTCAATAGACCCTGCACATCATGGTGCTGTCAGATGAAATGATACTAAGCGTCTTCAAGTGGCTGCCGAAGCTAACACTGTCACACTGTATGCTTGTTTGCAAGAGGTGAGAACATTAATACGTAGTAGGTTGCTCGGTCAATAGACCCTGCACATCATGGTGCTGTCAGATGAAATGATACTAAGCGTCTTCAAGTGGCTGCCGAAGCTAACACTGTCACACTGTATGCTTGTTTGCAAGAGGTGAGAACATTAATACGTAGTAGGTTACTCGGTCAAATAGACCCTGCACATCATGGTGCTGTCAGATGAAATGATACTAAGCGTCTTCAAGTGGCTGCCGAAGCTAACACTGTCACACTGTATGCTTGTTTGAGTGGATGGACATGGTCAATCGATCCTGCACATCATGGTGTCAGAGTTTTTAAGAACCAAGTGGTCGAACTAGGCTTAATTACTACCAAATTGAAGCCGGGACCAACGGCTTAACGTGCCTTCCGAAGCACGGAATCATCTTTATTATCAGACAATCAGGTGATTCAAGCCAGCAATGTCCTAACCAAACTAATGAGTAGAAATTAAAAAATTCGCCCTTTGACTGTTTCAATTTGGATTTAAAAAATTCGCTTAAGCAGTCATTAACGACTCGTCATTTCAGCCGCAAGCAGTCCACTGCTGGACATGACCTCTCCCGCCTGCGACCTGTTTCAGGTCAGCTGACCATCTGGTCGGTGGATGTCCGCCACTGCAACGGTTCGTGGTCGTTATTAGAGAACCTGCAGGCCCCGACGGCCATCGGTTCTCCGCGCTATGCGCCCCTGTAGCGTTGCCAGGCGTCCGGATAAAGCCGGAAATAGTTAGGCTTTTTGATTGCGTGTCCGGCCAAAATAAACGGTGTCCAGCTTGTCCGGCTTTTGTTGAGCTTTTCACAGTTTATTTAATATAACAAGATTTATGGTAATAATCGGAAAAGCTTTAAAATACTGAGACACAAACTCCTCAATAACGTAGGGTATGTCCGGCCAAATTGGCTGGTCTGTCCGGCTATATATATATATATATATATGTGTCGGCATCTTTCAGATGGTACCAAGTAGCGTGTGATGAGACCTTATGGCAGCGTTTGGACTTAGGGAATAAGACGCTTGCGAAAAACGCGCTAGGGAGGATATTAGCGAGAAAACCTACAATTATAAGGCTAGCTAATTCTGAAGTGAGTATTTTTGATTGGTTTTTTTTTTTTTCAACAGATACTTTGCCATTCAATTTTTCGTTATGTTGTAAAAAAGAAGTTTGTGTTTTGTAACTTTGTTTTCAAAAGGATTTAAGGATTAGGGAATCAAAATATATTTGTGACGTATTTTTTTTTTCTTTTGTCAATTGAGCGATAAATTATATATCTTTATAATAAATCCAAGGCAATCTCTCTCAAAAATCTTTATAAAAAATAACGTAAAATGTTTGATAAAACGATATTTTTTAACCATTCCTTTCCAGATAGGAGAATGGACCCCACAAAACGGACCCCAAACGTCCCGGGTTCAATATCTAGACCTCAGCATGACATCGATATCGACGGACACGTTAGTCTGTCTGCTGTCCAGCTGTCCGGGACTTAAGAAACTCAGCTTGGAGAACGGGAAGGTCACAGTGCAGGCGTGCCAGCTAATAGGTGAGGATTTTGAGAGATTTTGAAATTTCGAAAATTCTGAATTATCGATTTTTTTCAGTCTTTAGACCCATTGAAGTGAGTAATGACGAAAAGTTGTGCAAATAAAGAAAAAATACAATCTCGAAATGACCGAAATCCCGAAATTTATACCCGTATTCTTAAACATAACCTTAAGAACGTCCTTCACTCAAACTCATTGGAGGACGCCTCATTCTCAGACTCGGAACTTTCCTAGAAAAAAACTACATTCTAAGTTGGTTGCTTGAGCAAACTCCAATGAGGAATGTCATAGGTTATAATAACAATTCTAAGCACAAAAATTGAAAATTACAAAAGAATAGAGTAAAAAAATAAACAAAGTAAGTAGTTAACTAGAGAAACTTTCTCTCAGAAACGCAACTGGATAAGTAAGGGAATCAGAGTATCTTGCAAAACTAAACGTTTGTTACATCAGAAATATAGAAGAGAGGGATTAATAAAGAAAGAATCTAATAAAATGAAAATTAAAAAATATAATAACGTTTTAAAAAAGTGTGTGTCAAATGCCCGTAAATTACATAATAAAAAATATATAAAGAATAGCAAAAATAAATGCAAGACTGCTTGGAATGTTATAGCTTCGACAATCGCAAATAATGTAGCTGACAATGACATTAATAAAATGCAATTTAAAAACAATGTATATACCAACCCTTATGACATTTGCAATGAATTTAATGATTATTTTATAGAATTGAGAAATGGACTAAATCATAATCAAGATATGACATTCAAGCAATTTTTGACTAATACAATTTCAAAGACAATATTTCTTAGACCTGTCGATGAGACCGAAATGTATAACACTATAATGTCACTTAAAAATAGTTAATGTAGTGGTTACGACAATATTCCAGTCAAGGTTCTCAGATGACAGCTCAATATTTGTGCGGTGTCTTGGCTCATGTTGTCAATGTTTCATTTACTCAGGGACACATTTCTAGATGAACTAAAGGTATGCATAGTTAAACCTATACATAAAAAAGGTAATAAAGAAGATCCAAATAATTTCAGGCCAATTACACTTCCTTCTATACTTTCAAAAGTGTTCGAGAAGCCTAAGCATTCGAGGTTATTAGAATTTTTAAAAAAGTTTAATATTTTACACACAGATCAATATGGCTTTAAAAAGGGCAGTTCTACAACATTGGCCTGTTTTGAACTTATAAAAACAGTAACAGAATGTATCAATAAGGTTTCTATACCTGTATTGTCTACATTCTTTGATATGAGTAAGGCATTTGATCTGGTTAATCACAATAAGCTTCTGGAAAAGCTTCGGCATTATGGTATTAGGGGAAAGGCTTTAGATTGGATTAAAAGTTATTTAAAAAGTAGACCTTAATGCACTTAAATTACTAAATTTAACAAGAAAGACAATACACTTGATAAAGTAACAATCTAATTTTATAAACTGTAACGTGGGCATACCACAGGGAAGCATTCTTGGTCCACTGCTATTTTTGTTGTACATAAATAATCTCCCCAGTTCTATTGATCATAAAAGTATATTATTTGCTGATGATACCACTATAATTATAAAATGTGACGATGCAGAATCCTACGAAAGTACTGTCAATAAAGCACTTGGAGATGTGGTAAAGTGGATGAATGTAAATGACTTGCGGGTAAATATCGGTAAAACAAACTATATGCAATTTTCGTCATATAACTCCAAACAAAAATCACTTCAAGTAAGCTATGATGAAGTTGTTATTGAGAAAGTGGATACTTACAAATTCCTGGGTTTGTGATTGATAAAAATCTAAATTGGAAGGCACATATTGAAGAACTTTTGATTGAGGCAGACTATTTTCTAAGGAATCATCATTATTGGCCTATCATGGTTATGTGTCGTCTCGACTAAATTATGGTCTTATTTTATGGGGAAATTCGGTAGAAATGGAACGGGCATTTAAGGTTCAAAAAAAATGCATTCGTGCTGTCTGCAATGCTTGGGTTGACGATAGTTGTAAACCGCTTTTTGCAGAGCTGAAGGTACTGCCCCTACCTAGTCTTTATATCAGAGAAGTATGCATATTTGTGGAATCACATCAATACTACTTTACTAAGAAAAGTGGCATTAACTCTAGAGAAACACGAGCTATAGTTATGAACAGATTTTATCAGCCTACTTGTCACAAAAATATTTACAAAAGAAACGTATATAATATGTGCATAACATTATTTAATTATCTACCAGATGATTTGAAAATATTAAAAGGAATGACATTTAAGTTAAAATTGACGGAATGGTTACAGAAACATTGTTTTTACTCTGTACGAGAATATATTGACTATTGTAAATTGCACAAAAGTAATGACTAATTAGGTACTGGATATATTTTCATCTTTCAATGTAAAAAAAATAATTTTATTAGTAATTGGACTTAGAGTGTGTTTGATAATTGTTGGACTTGTTTTTGTTAACTGTTGGTTAGATATTTGGTAGACATTTGCATGCCTTAATATGAGGTCAAATACATTGAGCGACATAACTGATTTAAAGAACTTCCAGTACTGTGTTTTAGCAAATAAATGATTTGATTTGAAAAAGTGACAAAAATCTGATTTATAATCACTTTCAACCTCTCGACCGACCTTATAATTGACAGTTCGATACTCGCCTCCAATTAGAAATATCCTTATGTCAAGGAAGCTAGTGACGACTAATCATACCAATGAGTTGGAGTAAGGTTGACTCGAGTTTGTGCAAACGTTTGAGAATATGGGGGTTAGAGAATTTAGTTGATTTGAAGTGCTAAAATGTCAAAAATTTGTATAATATCCAAATCTTAATACCAAAAATCAAGAAAAACACTAACCTTAAATCTAGCACTTAAATAATGTAAAAAACTAGTGAAATTTGAAAAATACCAATATCTTGTAAATTGTATATCGAGGAGGATAATAATTCAAAAACTGGCAAGTGATAGGGAAGTGTATTATGGAGTATTTGTATTGTATTTGTTCCTGTGTATTTTTATAACTACATACGTACATACATACATACCATCACGCCTTTTTCCCTCCGTGGTAAGCAGACTACGGATTTTCATTTGCTACGATCCTTACAGACTTCCCTCGCTTCTTCTACGCTCATCACTCTCGTCATACACGCTCGTCGATTACGGGTACTCCTGACATCTCCCTTTTTTAATATGTCTGTGATTTGGCCGCAGTATGTTCTCCGAGGCCGGCCCTTACCGACTTCATATCATAATCATATCATTATATTGTTACGAGCTCCGGGGTTCGCAATTTGGAGAAAAACACCTGATGACTCTTAAAAACGTTTATTCCCACAAGGATGGTCGCCGACGTCACTTCACTTTACTTATCACTAACAATGTCCAAAACACTTGCTAATCACAGTCACTATAACTTGCCGAGGTCGCTTGTATCACTTGTTATTCGCTCCGGATATCGCTTCTTGATCGCAATTGTAGCTCAGTTAAATTAGAACTGCCCTTCTGAGGCACCTTCCGATATTTATATGGCCCGGGAAACCCGCTCCATAAGTTTCTAGAAAGATCACAACTACTCCGGAATAGAGAGAGAGGGATACTCTCTGTCTCGTTCCCTTAGTACATACTAGAAGTGCGAGAGCGAGACAAAGCAATATGTCAGAGCGAGATAATCGATGTACTAGATCGTTCGCGATATTATTCCCGTATGGAAACACGCGACGATTGTACGAGAATTTTCCGCGGACAGCGCTACTCAAACTTCCGCGGGCCGCATTTTATTTTTATTTATTTTTGATTTCGTAACAATATATTGACGTCAATAAGTGATATTTATATCCTATATTGAAAATAAACAATTTCATTTAATTTTATTTCATTTCATATATTCTGTTTTTTTAATTTTTTTTTTTTTTGTTAAGTTTTTATTTAATGTAAATAATCTAAAATAACAATAACATATTGTGCAAAATGTTGACAAACATGTGAATTCGTTCATTTAACTAGTTAATTAAGGAATGTTGTTTTCTTATTTGTAAATTGGACGATTTGAATAAAAATGCTGCAGTGGAGTTTGTGGCGCCACTTCTTCTTCACTTGTCGTAAACTTAAATTAATAGGCTACTTGATTTTGTTCACATTCTGACAAAGTTTTTATACGGAACAATACATACACTAACCGATACCGAATACAACAACAAAATTGTTAATCAATTAAAGCAGTAATTAGCATTTAAAGTTTTATAATGAAGAAAAGTGTGAGCGTGGTGGGGACGTCTTGCTATCTCTTTTGTACGCGCGAAACCAAGTGGCAGTGACGTCACTCACCATTAAGTGCGTCCTTTTCTTGTTTCTTGACAGTTTCCCCTTCCACAGGATGTCAAAGGCTTATAACTTATTTAATATTGAACGGATACAAAAAAAATCTTTTCTGTTTTTGAATTCGTGGACTCAAATTTGTGATATGAAATAAAAATAAAAAATGTTTAGTCAAGTAGCCTATTAAATTGACGTCGATAAGTGATATTAATATCCTATATTGTAAATAAACGATTTCATTTCATTTCATAATCCTATATTTTATCAAACACAAGTCAGTACAGAAAAATTCTCATTGTTCCAGGACAATGCAAGAACTTGGAAACTTTAAATTTGACGATGGCGCAGGGCATCACTGAAGAAGGTCTATCAGCTATATTAGATGGATGTCAAAGGTAAGTGGATTTCTGTTAATCACAGCCGCACTCAGAGTCATTGATGAACATTAAAGCGGACCCTGGGCCCCGAAGAAGACCGCTGAGGATGCATCCGGGAAAACGCTAGGATAAAGAAGAAAGCAAATTCTTATTTCAGAGGTAGAATTTTTAAATTTGTACTCATTAGTATAGATTTACATTAGCAAAAATAAGAGCTATGGAGAGGGCGATGCTTGGTGTTTGAGATGTCAAAATCTTTCTTTCTATTTTGAACTAGCAGTTTCCCGCATCTCCGCCTGCGTCAAAAAGTAGCCTATGTTTGACCCCGGGTCTTCAACTATATTCATACCAAATTTCATCAAAACCCGTTCAGCGGTTTGGCCGTGAAACCGTAACAGACAGACAGACAGACTTTCGCATTTATAATATTAGTATGGAAGCTGGAAAATAAAATATATGTAAACTAAGAAAAGATTTACAAATGTTTTTTTTCTTAAATTCTCTCTTTTCAAATAGATTAGTATGAAAAAGTGGTTTTTAGATCGAAGAATTTAGAATTTGTATAAGTAATCATTAAAGATCCGAGAGCGGCTGTTAAAACCCAGTTTTTTTGTTTCAGCTTATTATCACTAAACATATCGTGGTGCAGTTTGTCTGAGGAAGTGCTAAATGTGTTGGTGACGTCACTACCGCCCACACTGCAAAGGTTGAATTTGGGGGGTTCCAGGCTCATAACCGACGAGAGTGAGTATATATATTTGTAATATTCACACAGACACACCTTGGGTCGTGTTCCTGTTCCGATATCCTTGTAACAAAGGGTTATGGAGGTCAGAAGCCCTATTATTGAAATAAATCACTCGTATGTCGAATGAAAATATTTCTATATCGATTAAAAATCAATTGATATCAAACAAAAATCATTAGATTTAGTCGATTTTGCGTGGATCACGCTTTTCAAAGATGTTATAAGATAGATTGTTATAATCGAAGCCAAATTGAGGACCATGATTAAAGGCGTACCCTAGCTCAGGCTGAGGACGCAGTTGGGAAACACGCTTGGACTAAGGAACATATCGTGAAGCAGTTTGTCTGAGGAAGTGCTAAATGTGTTGGTGACGTCACTTCCCATACTGCAAAGGTTAAATTTGGGGGGTTACAGACTTTTGTCCGACGAAAGTGAGTATTTACTTGTTATATTCAATTGGTTTGGTCATTGACACACCCTGGGTCGTGTTCCTGTACCGATATCCTTGTAACAAAGGGTTATGGAGGTCAGAAGCCCTATTTTTGAAATAAATCACTCGTATGTCGAATGAAAATATTTCCATGTCGATTAAGGAGTCGAACCCACGACCCCCGAGTCTGAGGCAAACGGCTTAACCGCTGGACCGCCGTGGCGGTTAGAAACAAGACGAAACATATTTTAAATAAATAAAAATGTGATTGTTTTGTCCAACAGTGGTCGGCAAGTTGGTGATTCTCTGTCCTCGACTTCTAGAGTTGGATCTTTCAGACTGTCCCACATTAGCTGTGGACACCATCACAAATATACAGGTGAAAAATCCATACTAATATTATAAATGCGAAAGTCTGTCCGTCTGTTACGCTTTCACGGCCAAACCGCTGAACGGATTTCGATTAAATTTTGGTATGAATATAGTTGAAGACCCGGGGTCGAACATAGGACACTTTTTGAAGCAGGCGGAGCTACGGTAAACAGCTAGTGTTAAATAAATAAATAATTAGCTAGCCGGCGAAGCACCAGAAAGATTGCTGCCAGAAAATTGGGGCCTGTTTTAATTATAAAACTAATAACTAATATTATATTAACTAATATTAATTATCAAACTAGAGAAAAATTCCACGTTCGTATCTGGTTATAAAAGACTAGCTGTTTCCCGCAGCTCCACCTGCGGTATACAGCCTATGTTGCTCAGGGTGAATGTAGCTTTCCAATGGTGAAAGAATTTTTGAAATCGTCACAGTAGTTTTCGAGTTTATTCATTACAAACATACACACGAAAATACAAATCTTTCCTCTTTATAATATTAGTGTTGATAGATGTAGATTCGTTACGAACGTGGACTAAATGTATTTTACATACATACATACCATCACGCCTTTTTCCCTCCGTGGTAGGCAGAGACTACGGATTTCCATTTGCTACGATCCTTACAGACTTCCCTCGCTTCTTCTACGCTCATCACTCTCGTCATACACGCTCGTCGATTACGGGTACTCCTGACATCTCACTTTTTTAATATGTCTGCGATTTGGTCGCAGTATGGTCAGATGTCTTAAATGCGGAAGTTGAAGTTACAAGCACTTACCAAATTATTGTGCGTACTTCCGCCACCCACTACTATTAATCCCAACATGCCCGCCACCATTAGCTTGCACATGCATGTTGGGACTAATATTATTGGGTGTATACAATAGTTTGCATGAACTAACTGGTGGCGAAAGCACGCAAAATAATTTGGTAAGTGCTTGCGTTTTTTTTTTTTAATTTTACTGTGTACCTAGTCGAGTGGTGTTTTTACAGGAATAATTAATAAATACGTTTAAATGAATATTTCTTTTTCGCAGACTTTATCACGACTGGACCATCTCGCTTTGAGTCGCTGTTATTTGCTACCTCCAAACGCTCTGATGTAAGTATTTTTAATATTATTATCACCATCCTAGCGTGTATTCCTAGCTGCGTCGTCAGCTTACGCTTCGGAGCCCAGGGTACGCTATAAGTCATGGTCATAGATTTGGCGGCACTGGTTGTTACAATGGAGCAACTGCCGTCTGAGCTCCTTAACGCTTTTTACAGGGAAACCAGACCAACAGGAACATGACCCGAGGTGTGTTAGTGGCCAACACTGTCAGAATTTTTCAGGCTGCCCCAAGGCATCTGACACAGCCTCACGACTGCTATATATCGACAACAACCGGGACCAACGGCTTAACGTGCCTTCCGAAGCACGGAGGAGCTCAAGATAGAAAATGCCACTAAATGGCGACCAATCCAATAGTGGTCGCGTCACGCCGTCGCTTTACACGCGCATTCGCTACGGATACGCTGCGAGCGTGAGACTAACGAGTTCTTTAAGTATTTAAATATAATATTAATTTAGTATTTAATTACCTTACGCAATTTTTTGTAAACTTAAAAATTCTCTATTAGTTGGCAGATTTCACCAAAGTCAAATAAGTTTTATTCCAAGGATAATGACGCAATTTATTCTCGTATATAATGATATTTACATTTCACCACACGAGTTAGCCCGAGAAAATACTGTTAATCCACGTAGAATTCCCGTACGAGGACTCTGTTTTTGGAGTTAAAATCTGCCACCCTTTTTTTATGCTTAGATTAATAATAATAAATAGCCCTTTATTGCACCAAATTGTAGAAAGTACATGAATATTATTATTAATAACTCTTGGATATGAACGATGAGAGTATTTTGGAAATTTATACTGAATAGAATAATTTTATTGAACTACCTCCATGGTTCAGTGGTTAAGGTGTTCGCCTTCGACCCGAGGGTCGTGGGTTCGGTTCCCACGGGAAGCATACTTTGTTTAGTTGTTTCGACCCATGTATCTTGGGGAAAGTTGTTCGGTTGCATGAATGGAGTCACTGGACGATGGGTCCAAAACGACTAACATTTCACGGTGTATACTAATTATATATATCTAAACTAATATCATCAACACTACAAGAACAACGTGTCCGACTTGAAAAATTCTTTCAGTGTTGGATAGCCTATTTATCGAGGAAGGCTATAGGCGACCCGGACGAAGTCGGGACGGGCTGCTAGTCCATCCATACTAATATTATAAATGCGAAAGTCTGTCTGTCTGTCTGTTACACTCAAACCGCTGAACGGATTTTAATGAAATTTGGTATGTATGTATGTAAAAACTTTATTGTACAGAAATAACATTGTTACAACAAAATAGAACACAACAATGGCGGACTTATCCCCGATAGGGTTCTCTTCCATTCAATCTGATTCGGTATGAATATAGTTGAAGACCCAGGGTCAAACATAGGCTACATTTTAACGCAGGCGGAGCTGCGGGAAACAGCTAGTCTACACATCTACACTAATATTATAAAGAGGAAAGATTTGTATTTTTGTGTGTATGTTTGTAATGAATAAACTCAGAAACTACTGTGCCGATTTCAAAAATTCTTTCACCATTGGAAAGCTACATTCACCCTGAGTAACATAGGCTATATACCGCAGGTGGAGCTGCGGGAAACAGCTAGTAATTAATATATTTAATTGCAGGAAACTAAACAGTATGCCGTCTCTCCAGTTCTTAGACATTTGGGGCATGTTGCCGACTAAATCGCTCAATGCATTAAGAGCGGCACTCCCCGCTATACAAGTCAACCAATTCATGTTCAGGTGAGTTCAAAATATATTTTGAAAATTCATAGATTATAAAAATAAAATAAAGTAAATTTATTTCGGCTTACAGAGATCCATTGATAAAAATAAAAATGAAAATCCATACTAATATTATAAATGCGAAAGTCTGTCTGTCTGTCTGTTACGCTTTCACGGCCAAACCGCTGAACGGATTTTGATGAAATTTAGTACGAATATAGTTGAAGACCCGGGGTCAAATATAGGCTACTTTTTGGCGCAGGCAAAAATGAAAATGCTATGTAACTTACCCATTAAAAATTTACATTAAAATGATTTGAAAATATCGAAGGACTATTGTTAATTTTTTTCATTCGACATATATGTCCATACATTTTCAATGATAGATCTCCTACAATCTTGTTATCGCGATAGTTACAATAAGTAATTGATAATTAAATAAACTAGTATTGTAAATCTGGTGTTAAAGTGTTCCTCTTAAAATGATTCATTTCATGAACCATCAAAATGTAGCTATTTTAAAATTTGTAATGTGATCATATTGTAATTCGTGCAAAGTGGTCTTATAAGATCCACTGACTTGCCCTTTTTAGGGGTTGATTTTTGAAAAATCCTAATATTGTTGTTTACTCGCTTATGTTCAATGTTAAGTTTCAAAGAAATTTAACTTGGGCACGTAAACTTGAGAAAAATTTAGATTGATTCGTATGACAGCTGTCAAATCACATACGTTTTCTTGTTAGCCCTTGTCCTACTTCAATATCTATAGTACTTACTTAATAAGTGCGAAAGTCTGTCTGTTACGCTTTCACGGCCTAACGCTGAACGGATTTTGATAAAATTTAGTGTGAATATAGTTGAAGACCCGTGGTCAAACATAGGCTACTTTATGACGCAGGCGGAGCTGCGGAAAACAGCTTGATTCATATTACAGCTGTCCTGCTGTAATATAAATCAAGTTGTATTTTCTAAACTTTTTTTTTAGTAATGGGTTTTACGGCGATGGATACAAGTCCTTTATGGGCCATTCTAAATTTTTCTATCTTCTTCATTCCTACAATATTTTCTAAACTATATTAAAATATACTTGTTTTATTTTTAGCGCAATAGCCAGGCCTACAGTTGGAGCGAAAAGGACATCGATATGGGGATTGAGGACAAGAGACTGATTGTTTTAGTTAGTGATATTGTGATTTATTGTTTTGGAGAGAAAACGGCCAAGAGCGAGTCGCGCGAAGGCCGTACTGTACTGGAGACTCTAAAACTCGACACTGACTGTCTTATTACAAGAACTAAGTTAGAAATTAGTTCGATAAATTTTTACCTAAATATAAACTCTTAAACTTAAATTTGTGTTTAAAAAAATGCTAACATAAAACTACGTCTATTTATAGTCTAAAGTTAATCAGGGTATAGACATGGTTTTTTTAACCTTTGTTGAACAAAAGTCTTTACCCATTAAATTAAACTGTTTTAATACGGTTTTATCGCGTTGCCTGCGACCATGAACGCTGTAAAGTGTTTGAAACGTCAGGTGTAAATAAATAAGTAATAAACGCGATAAAACCGTATTAAAATAGTTTAATTTAATGAATAACAATCGCGAAAACATAAGAAAAAAGTCTTTACCCCCATATTCTCAAACGTTTACTCAAACTCGACTCAACCTTACTCCAACTCGTTGGTATGATTAGTTGTCACAAGCTTCCTTGACTTGAGATGATTCCTCATTGGAGGTGAGTATCGAACTGTCAAATATAAGGTTGGTCGAGAGGTACCTTGAGGCGTCCTCGAAAGTGATTATAAATCAGTTTTTTGTCACTTTTCGCCTAGTTAACTACTACTTTGTTTATATTTTACTCTATTTTTTTTTTATTTTTAAATTTTTGTGTTTAGAATTGTTATTATAACCTGTGACGTTCCTCATTGGAGTTTGCTCAAGCAATCAAGAATGTAGTTTTCAAGGAAAGTTCGAGTACTTCCTTGAGGCGTCCTCCAATGAGTTTGAGTGAAGGACGTTCTTAAGGTTATGTTTAAGAATACGGCTGTAAGAGTACTTTAAACTATAGATGAAAATAGTTTTATGGTAGAATTTTTTTAGGCACATGTTGAACAGATGTCGAGTCGAAATCGCTTATTGACTGGACTATATTAAATTTGCCCAATATTTTATCATTGACTTCCCCACAGACATATACACACACACACAGACGTAAACAGACGGAACATAAGTTACTTGTTGTACTTATGTAGCAAGTAATTGTTGTTATCCTTGTCACACTTATTCGGATCTATATGGCGACATCTCTTTTTTACACCTGTAGCAACATTCACTCACTCGTACACATTATTCAAAGCGTGGCAATTTTTGGCCGTGACGCCATTTTGTAACGTGCATAAGCTGCTTTGTTGGATCGGTGAATACTAAAAAATAATAGAGTAGAATACTATATAAATGATCAGGTCATGCACACCACACAACATTCATACATTTCTTGAAACCATGAGGAGCATGATCGTAAACAGCTTACCCTAGCACAGATACAGCCCAGGCTGCATAGTTTTGCATGTGTGTGTTTTTGTTACGCTAATTAATAGCATACCTTCCGTCTGTGTGCGTCTTATATGTCTGTGGTCTTCCCAATGTTTTTTACTTTAAAAAAATAGTGTTTTTTTTTTAAAAGTGTGACACACGCAATATCGGCGAGTCGAATAATTTTCGTTCGAAATCGAAGGACAAGGACTTGTCATACATTTTCAATAATAGGTCTCCTACAGTCTTTGTTATCGCGATAGTTACAATGAAGGAGGAAGTACGATGTACGTATGTTGTGTATTCTTATTTATAGAGCGACTGATGTTTCAAAATGTGAATAATCTGCTATAATAATACATTAATACGATAGCCTCCAGGAGGGCAATCGCACTAATTTTACGTTCACGTTATTAAGAAAATCAAAACACGACCGCGAGGGCTATTTTTTGAGAATGCAAAGGGGTGTGTCGAATGATTTTCAAATGTCATAATCGGCGAGTAACGCTTTTCAATCGACTTGTCGGTTTTACATACCTAAAAATAGTTTTGGTGATTACTTTAGTGATTTTTTATTTGCGCGATTGAACCCCAGGACTACGTTTAGTATTTTGTAATCTGTGGTACTACTGATAAACTTAATGACTGTGCGATATTAATTGACAAAAATCCGTTTCACGTAAAGTCCCGCGGCAATTGGTGGAACTGCATATCCGCTTGTACGAAGACACTAGCGCAAAACGCGGAGGAATTACTTCAAAACGCGGGGGAATTACTTCAAACCGCGGGGGAATTACTTTAAAACGCGGGGAAATTACTTCAAAACGCGGGGGAATTACTTCAAAACGCGGGGGAATTACTTTTTTTTTTTTTTTTTTACAAGGGTGACCAAAGAGTGTTGTTTTTAGCGTTCATGTATGTGTCGGCATATGACTAACCTAACTATCTATTATTGAATATAGAAATTAATAAGAGTAGTATGGCGCGTCGTTGTAAACAACACGTGCGCCTACCACCTCCACCATTACCCCTACTGTTGCCCCTTCTTTTGCAGCTGGTATAAATCGATTGCACAATGAATGTATCGTCAGTCTGAGTCTTGGCCAGTCATGGCTCTGACTCGGTGAGGTACACTTCGGTGCACCTATCCTTTTTTAACTCTGACTCTTAATGAGTTGTGGATCATCGTATGACGCGGGGAGTCGTGCGCGTCTGCTTTAACCATGATTTGGGATACCGTCCCTCTATCGGGACGAACAGGCAGTCTGTCCCATGGAGCAATTACAAAGAGGAGACGCCGTAATAAGCGTTTTGTAAGAAAGTATTTGTGAGGCTACACGGGGCGGAAGACAGACGTGCGGGGTGCTTGGCTTCGGCCGTGGCTCCAACCATGGAGCACGAGCGCCAATGATCACATCACTGCGCCATTTCAAACGGCATCTCCTCTTTGTAATTGCTCCATGGTCTGTCCAATTTAATAAGATCTTAATGATAACTGATTGAAAACCTAATCATATCTCTCTCATGAGAGGAGAGAAGAGAGGTTTCATTACTGCCATCCTGTCCTGTCACTTAATGACAAACTACCCCAACTAACTAGAAACTGCAATAGCGATAAGTCCGCCTTTGAACTCAATTTTCTAAATGTATTACTTTTAATTTTAATTTTGTGATTGGTACAATAAAGTGTATATCTATCTATCTATCTAACCCTTTTCGTCATTTCGACATATGTTTGTATGTATGTGAGATTCTGTATTCTACCATAAGTCAATAGCAACTTTACGAATATAGACGTATGAGGTGTTTTTAGATTCCTTGCTTTCTTACGAGTGTCAGAGGCTCAGAGGGTATGTGACGTCATCATAAAAACAAAATGGCGGACTTTATACGCAATAAAATGCAGACTGAAAAAAAAAATCGGAGAGAAGTAAAGTTCAAAATTAAACTTATAGTAACAAGTAAAGTTTATACAAGAAACTCGTTTAGTCAAGAAAGTCTAAAGTCAAGTCAGTAGTTAAGTCAAATCAAGTAGTAGAAACTGTACTTAGCGATTTCCAGGAGCTTTTGGCAACAAGCAAGGAAATCACATAAATCAAACACTGTATCACTTCCCAACACTCACGCTTGTTCTCGAACACTTTGCGAATAATAATCCACATTTAAAACCACTCGAGAAAGACAAATTTTGGAAAATAAAATACAGCGCGTATTGCTCTACTCAGTTTATTCCCGCCAAAAGTCCCTACTTTTTATCTACGTATTTTTCTTGCGAATTTAGCCATTTCTACGTTATTATCAAGACTGACCTACATTTTTTTTTTAATTTATCGTCGGCATCATAAATTACGTGAAACGGTATATATTCACGTCACTTTTCGTTTTTTGCCTTTTGTTTAATACCTTGTATTTTTCATGTTATAATCAAATTTCGCTCAAAAAGAGATTTAGGACTTTAGTAGGCATCGATCATTAGATGTTTATTCAAAAGTCGGCATTTATTTAGATTATTTTAAATTATATACTTTTATAATTGAGTACAATTATAGAATAAGTATGGATTTAATGGAGCATTTCAAATATTTAGGACTTTAGTAGGCACACAAAACATACATAAGTTTCACATAAAATCAAAATGAAATTATTCTATAATTGCACTTAATAAGAGCATATCATCGTAAATCAGCGGTGTTTGTGATTTTAATAAAAATCTTTTATAAAAAAAAAATGTTTTTTTTTTTTACAATATTTAGATGCAGCGAAAAACTAATGAAAGCTTAATAAATACACAACAAACCATTTTCAGCTTTTCCACACATTAAAGTGAAGAAAACCTGAAAAAAATAAGTTTTGAAATAAAATCCTCATCAGGTCATCTTCAAAACGCCATAGCTTGGCTTCTACGGGGACTTTAGAGTTGTCAGATGTGTTTCTATTGTTAATTTTGGAGTTAAAGAATTGAAAAGAATTAAAAATACATTAGATCAATATAATTATTATGAAATTCTCTTGATTTTCCGTTCAGCAGCATCGCTGGCTTGAACAAATGTCCTCTTCAGCTTGTCCTTGCGACTTTCTCTGTATTTCGCTGCGACATTAGCCGCCAACATCTCTATCTTTTTCATTGTTTTTGGTGGATATCTGCAATTAAAAAATTAAAATCATTATGTGAATATTCAGGTTGTCGCTCTAGCACTCCCATAGCACACCCTTTTAGCCTAAATCTGCACGATATCTGTTTTGGGTGGGAGGGTGTGAGTGTATGTTCTGCACCTTAGTACTTAATAATTCTGTGCTAGTATTGCTCATTCATCTTTCGTGTCAATCGCACAAAACTACACTAATTTGGGCTAGTAAAATGCAAATTGCTTGCATACTTGTTGCACGCAGCTGTGGCATGATAGCAGTTTGTCCATCATTTGTACTGCGCCGCAAACGCACCTATCCCTGTTGCTCATTAATATGACTATTAATAGTTTTAAGTGTGATATAAATAAATAATATATGTAGGGAAAACTAAGATAGATTCAAGTTTGCCCCAAATTAAGATTGATACTTGTTTCGGGGGATACTAACTCTATGACAGTATATTTTCTGTCCACTTCTGACGACACCCTAAGCAGAATGCCAATCCTAATAAGTAAAAATTGCTTGGAAAAATGAATGCATACAACAAAAGTGACATTGGTGCAGAAGTTGACTATGTGAAATTGTGAAATGACTATACATTGCTTGATATAGACGCATCAGCTGAAACAGCTGCTTGTCTATAATTAAATAAATACACAAATATTTGTTGTTTAATTACCTACATTTACATGAGTGTTGAGGAAACGAGGAAAGTCTGTAAGGATCGTAGCAAATGGAAATCCGTAGTCTCTGCCTACCACGGAGGGAAACAGGCGTGAGGTTATGTATGTATTTACCTGCATCCCAGGAACTCCACATTAGTAAAAATTTGGGCTAATGAAACTAATTCCTCCTCGTCGAAATTGTCCTTATGCTCCATCATAAAGTTCCTGCGTACCTCCCATTGCTCGTCGGATTCATATTCTGTCCTTAGACTGTCTATATCAAGTGTTGATTCCATTTTCTGCAATGGAGACATGTTTTTGTGTAAATTAGTCACATTACACTAATTTAAAATGATTGAAATAAAGTGTCTTTAGACAGCCTGAATATTATGAACTTACTTACTTAATGTGACAAACAAATTAATTTCTTTCACGCACAAATTAAAAATATGATTTCACGCACGTCGTAATTTATTTTTGTTTGTTTTGTATGATTGTCTTTGTCAATGTCATGAAGTCGCGTCAATCAAAGATCGAAGCTCATCAAGACGATTTAGTTTACAGTGTTGCCATTTATCAACACACAAAGATAACGATAAGAATGTGCAAAACTGCAATAAAAATTAAAATAATAAAAAGTACGTTTATTATCCTCCCTAAATAAATATTTTCGGAATAAAAACCGCTGGAATACTATCAAGGCAGGTTGATAGTATTCCAGATGTCGCCTTACACCTTGTATTGCGCCATCTCGTTTACATTTCGTTATTATACCCCCATATTCTCAAACTCGACTCAACCTTACTACAACTCATTGGTATGATTAGTAGTCACTAGCTTCATTGAATTATGAAGATTCTTCATTAGAGGTGAGTATCGAACTGTCAAATATAAGGTAAAGGTTGGTCGCGAGGTACCTTGTGGCGTCCTTGAAATGAAATAAAGTGGATAATAAATCGGGATTTTGCCACTTTTGGCCTACGTATCTACTTACTTTATTTTATTTTTTATTACTCTATTTTGTAATTTTCAATTTTTGTGTTTAGAATTGTTATTATAACCTGTGTCGTTTCTCATTGGAGTTTGCTCAAGCAACCAACTAAGAATGTCGTTTTCAAGGAAAGTTCGAGGACTTCCTTAAGGTGCCCTCGAATGAGTTTGAACCCCATATTATAGATAGATAGATAGATAGATAGCAGTTTATTTGAATTGCTTCACACACCAATTTACAAAAACAAGAAGAAAGGTACAAATCTTAATATTACAAATATTTAGTTACAATGTAATGGTAATGGTGTGCTGCAGCAACGCAAAAAGGCCTTAACTCAGTGACACATTTTGCGCTAAGTATTATAGCACAAAACCACTGATTTTCAGTTTTTTGCCTTTTTGAGATACAGACACATTAGTAAAATATACTTCGACTACTCATACAGGTGAAAGCTTATGAGTGATGTTTGATGAAACATGTGTAAACCAGTTTAACAAAATGTCTGAGTTCATATCGAAATACGTGCGAGGAGACTTCGCTATAGGTATCGTGCTGGAATACCATTTAATTGTTGCTGGAGAATAACAAATCTTAATTTACTTTTAAAAGAATGTATAGAACCAAGCTTTCTAATCGGTGGTGGTATATTATTCCAGCACTTTGTTGCCTGATAGCGAAAACTCCCTCTAAAAGCAACAGTTCCGTGTGGCGGTATTGATAACACCGGGTGGACGGCTCTGCATCGCCTATTCCCTGCATCAAAGAATCTTAACTTCGCGTACAAATAGTCAGGCTTGTGAAACTTTATCACACCAAACAATAAAGTGGCCAAGTGCATCTGCCTTCGCGATCGCATACTTAACATGGAAGCAGCATTCAAAAAGGGAGAAATATTACTTCTTGGTGGAATGTTGAAGCAGTATCGAGCACAAGCATTCTGGATTCTCTGAATAAGACGCTGCGTTCTGCACAATAAGCGAGGGCCATAGACGATGTCACCATAGTTTAGTTTCGAAAGAACTAAAGTCTCACAAAGTCTAATTCGAACTTTTTCAGTTATAAGGTTTCGGATTTTATACAGAATTTTAAGCCTGTAAAAACAGTTTTTAACAAGAGTTAGGACATGACTATCAAACCGTAACAATGGATCCATGACCAGTCCCAAATTTCTTACCTCTTCATCTCTTCTCACAGCACAACCACCTATTTTAACATCCAATCTAGCACCTGCTAAATTAGCTAACTGAAATCGAGAGCCAAGTACAATAAATTTGGATTTCACCGGGTTGAGGATTAGAGAATTCCTTGACGACCATTGGGCAATGTTGTACAAATCCTCGTTGATTTTTCCAACTGCTTGACATATGTTTTTTGGAGTCTCTGAGATGTACAGCTGGACATCATCAGCGTACAAATGAAATTTACAGTGACTTATAACTCGGGAGATATCAGCACTGTAAATAATAAACAGAAGTGGTCCAAGAATCGATCCCTGAGGGACTCCTCGCTGCATAGGTCGAGACTCTGATACCAAATTAACACCATTTTCGCGGACCAATTTAACTGATTGAGTACGCCCGCTTAAATAAGAACTGAACCAGGCAACTGCCCGCGAATCCAACCCATAGTAGGTCAGCTTAGAAAGAAGAAGTTCGATATTCAAGCTATCAAACGCGCGGGAATAATCTAACAGTGTCAAAATTGTAGCATGTCCATTATCCTGCTCAACCAGAATATTATCGATTACATCTGAGAGAGCAGTAGTAGTACCAAAGCTTCTACGAAATCCAGATTGAAAGTGGGGTAAAATATTGTTGGACTCAATGTACTCACTCAGCTGAGTCTGCACAGCCTTTTCAAGAATTTTTGCAAGAAAGGATAAAATGCTAATTGGTCTAAGATCAGTCAAACTATTCGGATTACTAACTTTCGGAATAGGGGTTACTAACGCTTTCTTCCATAACTGTGGAACTGATCCCGTGAGGAGAGACGCATTGATAATTTGGGTGATAGTAGCCAAAGAATTTGGAAGTGTTAGCAATATCATGTCTCTGTTAATGCCGTCTTCGCCAATCGCATTTGATTTGATTGACATGATAAAGCCAGCCACATCCATTTCAGATACTTCTTTAAAATGGAAAGAAGAGCCAGAAAACCTGCGAGTTTTATAAAAGGACAAATCATCGGCAGCAACTTCTATATGAGGAACATTCAAAAAGTGGCTATTAATATCATTTGGATTATCAAATGTATTAGGTAATGAGCCACTCTTAGAAGGGTCAACTAAAATTTTTTGTTTGAGATTTTGCCAAAAACATTTACCGTTATTAACTTGGGAATTGACAAATTGATTAAAATAAGCCCGCTTTTCATTTGCTATACTACTCTGTACCAATTTCTTAAACTCTAAATATTTCTTTCTATCATCGTCAGATCCAGTGTTCTTATATTTATCAAGTGCGTTATTGCGCAAATCTATCATGATCTTACAGACATCCATAACCCAAGGCAAGGAATGATTAGCTACAACTTTCTTGGATTTAAGTGGGGCGTGTTTATCAAAAAGAGACAAGATTATATTATTGAATTCCCTGACCATCAAGTCGACATTTGGCTGACCAGTAATCGATTTCCAATCCACAATCTTCAGATCACAGTTGAAATCATTTATATCTATGCCCTTAATATTTCTTGACGTTATATATCGTGGCTGGGCTTTTGGTTTGGCTAGCACGAGTTCACAGCAGACAAAGTAATGTCCTAGAGATCCGGTAATATTTGTAACTGTCACATCACGAGCTCGGACATTCGTACATATAAGGTCAATTAGTGTTTCTGTGTACGTCAAGTTTTTAGTACGTGAAAGATGAGTCGGTTCTGTGACAATCTGTTTAAGATCTAGGTAATGCAAAAAATCCGCAACCTTGGGTCTATCTGTATTAGCAGTATCAAGCATATCAACATTAACGTCACTCAAAATTACTACATGATCAAATTTGGAGAAAAATGTGATGGATTCCGTCAGACTATCCAAAAAAGCATCGACACTTATCCATTGTGGTCTGTATGCAGTACCCACTAACAATTCTGTACCGTTAACACGTACGGACAGCCACAATTGTTCGACATTGGCAATTGGGTGCTTAAGGATACGGACCCTTACATCACGTCTAACATAGAAAGCTACACCACCACCACGTCCATCTTTCATATGTACAGGACGGGGGGCATGATATAAGCGAAAACCTGGTGCTGCGGGCGCACATGCTTCCTGACCATCAGGTAACCACGTCTCATTGATCGCTATTATGTCAGGTATAAAATGGTCAACGGCAATGAGAAATTCGTCGTGCTTAGTATTTAAAGAACCTGCGTTATATAGAGCTAACTTTAAGTATTTGGATTTAAACACAGTAATTTAAGCATTTCCACCATATGAGCATCATCAAAAACAAAAAAATAATCATAATTGTGACACAGTGTAGATTTAGTTGCATTGCTTCCGCACACAAATAAACAATGCTTGTCTTAAAGTAACAGAGACATAGACAGAAATTTGTGGATACATATGTCGTGAATAGCGCTAATAAGATATTTAAGTTTGGCAAAAATACTAAACAACTAATCAAATTAACAAAAACCGATCGCAAAATATCCAATGGCCTGTTAAATACTGCAAAAATTGCTAAAATGGCCAATCTGAATGCAAGCAAGCAAGACAAACTCAAAAAATTAATCAAAAATGTTACAAAAGTTGCAGATCGATACAATTCAAATACAAAGCTATTGCGATAAGGCCGCCCTCGCACATCATTATGTCCACATGCATGCGTCTCAAAATTGTATTCTCCCGGAGCAACAAAGTCCTTATTATTATTATTAAAGCTACAATGTTTTATATTACAAGCTACTTTTATACGTAATACTAAGAGTGATAGACATTGACTGAAGGTATAATATACTACATTATATAACAGTTGAGCTAGCTGCACCAGAACCAAAAACCTTGACAAGATCATCCTCTGAACGAATTCGTAGGCGAGGGGAATCAGGATCATGGTGGCGGCGCGCGTATATTCTTCCTTCTCGCGTCCAAGCGTATCGCCAATTGAGCTGCCTGGCTGCTTCCCGCACACGACGAAAGAGATGACGATTCAACTTTGTAAGTCTTTCATTAACATAAAATCGACGCTCGGGCAGACCCGTATCGGCAGTAGTAACGCCTCGCCGTACCCTGGCCGCCCGCAGCAACTCGTCACGTATCACTTTCCTTGCCAGACGCACCAGAATCAGTCTAGGCCGATTAGAAGAGGAGTCTGATCCCGCCAAAGCTGCAGAGACCTCCGGTGCAGGACCCAACCTGGTTACACTAACTAAATCCGCCTCCGTCAAAGAGACGTCCAACTTGTTTGATAGCGTCATCACAATGTGGTGTAGACTCTCTCCTTTCTGTTCAGGTACGCATGAAATTTCAATATCATTCAGAAGAAGTTCCTGATCCCGGTCGTTCAACTCAGATTTTAATTGTTGGATTGAGTCTACAAGCGAGGCGCATCTCTCCTCCGCAACCTGCCCATCAGTCACTCTGCTCTCCAGCAATAATAGCCGCGACTCCAACCCCTCCATACGCCTGTCACTATGATCCATCCTTGCAGTAAGCCTCATTACATTCTCATTTACCATCCGCATAAACTGATCATTGGCGTCCATTCTCTCTTTAAATTCAATTCTGAATTGACGCAATTCCAGTAGTATGGATTGGTCTTGCGACATCTCCATGGTGTCATTGTGTGACTCAGTGTCCATGCACTGGGTAGACATGTTCATGTCATCAGGGCATGGTGCCGCGACCCCACGTCTCAGCGTCACGTTCTCAACGGCTGCACGCACTGGTGTGTTAGAATTATCAATTTTAGGCTGCTTGCTAAGACAGAGCATGCACCTCCACTTAGCTCTGTGTTCAGGTGTCATGGAATTAAAGTAACGCTGCTCAGTGACATTTGCGCATAGGAGGTCGTAACTCTCAGAACACAAAGAGCAGGCAAGATATTGTTTATTGACAATGACATTGAAGCAACCAGCGCATTTCAAACTATTTACTGTACTGGCCATTTTAATAGTTTTGAAATTGAATAATATAAAAAAAAGGAAAAGGATGAAAAAAAAACAAAGAAAAAATAGCCTCCGCGGGTTCGAACCAAGACCCCCACTAGTTCATAGACTTCACGCTTCCCAGATACGCCAATAAACGTTGCAAATGTTCAACGAAATAATGCAATGCATACACCCAACACGTAGCGGTCAGCGACAACGATGACGCAGTGGCTCGCTGCGGCTCCCACGAGTCAGTCCGAAACAAGCAGAGTTCAAGCGAAGCAAACCGGAGACCGTCGATCACTCACCGTCCGATACGAATGCAATTACATTCAACAGAATAATAACGTTCACTATAATTTTATACTTTCTATTTCTTCATATACACAAACACTTTAACCAAGGAAAATATTATAACCACAAGGATTATACCACTAGGAACACGACAATGTACAGATAATAACAAAAGTCTTCGTAATATTAGAAAAATGAATTAAATGCGAAGAGTAATCAGGACTACGTGTGTATAGTGTACCGTCCTCCGTGTCGATCTCCATATTCTCAAACGTTTGCTCAAACTCGACTCAACCTTTACTCCAACTCATTGGTGTGATTAGTCGTCACGTCACTAGCTTCCTTGACATATGGATATCCCTCATTGGAAGTGATTATTGAACTGTCAAATTAAAGGTTGGTCGAGAGGTACCTTAAGGCATCTTGAAATGAAACAAAGTACCTAGTAATAAATCAAGTTTTTTTGCCTAGGTATCCATTACTTTTTTTTATTTTTTACTCTATTCTTTTGGAGTTTGCTCTAGCAACCGAAGAATATCGTTTTCAAGGAAAGTTCGAGGACTTCCTTGAGGC
The DNA here is from genome assembly GCA_947363495.1 of Euzophera pinguis. Classification (NCBI taxonomy): domain Eukaryota; kingdom Metazoa; phylum Arthropoda; class Insecta; order Lepidoptera; family Pyralidae; genus Euzophera; species Euzophera pinguis. Next base: position 1,404,475 of record OX376182.1, read on the forward strand.
TTCCTCCAATAAGTTTAAGTGAAGGACGCCCTTATGGTTATGTTTAAGAATATGGGGGTGAGTGAAGGACGTTCCTAAGGTTATGTTTAAGAATACGGGTGTAAGGCCCCAGCTGCTTTTTATTTTCTACTATTTTTCAATTTTTGGACAGACAGCTGGTGGCGGCAGCGTCGTCGATTTCTAAATATAGCAACAAAATATCGATGTATTGTGCGACAAAATTAAAAAGCTTCGAATTCCTCGCAAGTCAAATAAATTAATGGGGCTTCTTCATTTAACCGACTTATAAACATACGTTTCATTACTTTCATTGTTGTCAAAAGGTCATTTAAGTTTAGTTTTGTGCTTTATAATGTGCTTGTGGTTTACAAAATATTTCCAATGTTTCGACTTCCGAGGGTAATTTGCAAACAAAATTGAACAATTTCAACATGATGACGTGATTCCCGGAGTGTCGACTGCCATTACACTTATCGTTAAGGTAAACCTTTTGTTAAAAAAAGTTTGTACAATTCCTTTGTTACAATTCCCGTCTGAGAAATACAATATTTTAGCCGTTTACCTGAAGATTTTACTTTATGAAGATGTCGTTTTCATTGCGGAAGATGTTTTCCAACATTGGTTATTTTAAAAAATCGGACGAAGATGGCGCTATACATACTGATGAAATATCGAAGAAGAGACGGCACACTTACGTCTGCTCAGACGATAAGACTCCCAGCATAGCTTTCGAACGCATCGAACCTGATTCCACGTCAAAACAATGCTCCACCAGTTTGAAGCTTCCTGATTCAGTGAAGAACTTTGCTGCAAAGAAAGGGTCATTATCAGACACTGACATCCTCAAGGTTAGTATAGAAACCCCTAAAAAAGATCGCAAAAAATGCAAAAAGTTAAAATTAGACATCAAGAAAGCCAGTAAATCAATGAGCGATGCTATTGATCAATCAGATAGCTCTAATGTAGAAAACACTCCTAAGCACATACTTTTAGACTGCAAAAGTGCCGATTTGTTCAGCCAAAAGCTTCATGGGTTCGACTTGGACCGTTCCTTTGATATCTTCGATGCTATGTCTGATGAGTCATCTTATGAAGACAATTTGGACATTGAATCCCTTACTGACCACTCTGATTCAGATATATCAATACTGTCCGAAAAGGAGAGTATTAAAATGTGCCGTAAAGTTGAACAAGATAATTTGAACATCGAACGGAACCAATTAGTGCCGTCTACCTCTCCGGAGTCATTTGCTGATGTCGAGGTTGAAAGGAATGAAGAAGAACGCCTGTCATTGCTTTTGAATTACCAGATGAAGCTTGAAAAGATGGAATGCATCCTTAAAAAGATACTTTCGGAGTTTCAATTTCATATAGAAGTATCTAAGGTGTTTTTATGCAAGTCTATTGTCACCACACTACCTGGGTCTGACGTTACTAAGCTCCCAAAGCTTCTTGGTGATGTCACGTATATCGAAAATGTGAGAACTGAAAGCCCTACTGGTTCTTGGAATATAGTCATGGAAAAGGAAGATACCGTAACCAAAAGTAAATTAAAAACCCAACTTTTGACTATAAGACATACAATAGATGATTTCATTAAAATCCACCTTGAAAGTCACGGAAGCAGGAAGAAAATGCTCTCACGTGAACAGAGAAGCATAACTTTCAATCTTTGTAAGCAGAAACACAAATCACATAAACATAGAATGAATAACAAGAAAAGACACAGACATTTTGATTTTCCAGATTATCGTGATGCTTTTCTTAACCTTTTCTCTTGTGAAGATGATTATGAAACAATTTTCATTGATACTCCGGGCACCGAAGATTCAGATTCATCTAAATGTATTTGCCGTTGCCACCATATCTCACCTATATCCCAAACTGATTCGGGAGTCAATAAAGAGGAATCAATAACAAGTCAGTCTATAACATCTTCGATTGGAAATTTCAGTCTTGATTCATCAACTTTGACCGCTTACTCAGAATCTTTAGATCAAATTGTCAGCTACAACAGCTTCCAAGATACGAGCCTGTACAGCACATTACTTCAAAAAGCTGCCATTGAAAGGATCACCTTCTACGTACAAGTCCATAGCATCCAGTTGAAATGTGAATCGTCCGACCAAGAATATGAATCCAAAAGTGTCATATTATTTGATTGTCCCGTATGCAAAATTGTAGAGAATGAAGAGAATGGCCTCTTGAAGCATATTTTGAGTCAACGTCATTGCGAAAAAATACATTTTCAATACAAAACTGCGTATATAAAGAAATGTGTGTCGGCCGGAAAGGAAATAATGCCGAGTACTGTATTGAATCCGATGAAAATGTATCGTGATGATAATAAAATTGTGTGTTTTGGAGATGCTATGTTTGCTTGTTCCTTGTGCTTTGAAAACCTTATCGTTGGAGAATCTGTTTTGATGGCGCATTGCAGTGACCCTGATCATGTTGAGAGAAGAGAAAAGCTTTGCGAAATCTTAGAATAAGGCATGCTGCATGTACTTAGTCTTATATCATGTGTTTTTTTTTTACTTTGAGATAAGACGTAAAACAGTATTCAAAATTAAAATAGTTAACTGAAATTTAAAAACCCATGACAATACTTAATGCCAGTTGAAAAAATTTACATTTTTTTATCATAAAGACATTCTTAAAAAAGCAGTTTTACCATAAATAACTATTTTATTCTTTATTTTTTTTATTTAAATTTTGAACGCATGATATATAGACTCATTTATTATAAAACAGTGTAACCTATAATAAGTAGTAATAATTTCATAATCATATAATAATGTGTATTTTATATTAAAGCGTCTAAATATTTTTATTGATTGTACCTTTTTGAGTTTTAATTTTTTACATTTATTTTACACAAATATCTATTTATTTACTTGCATTTTGTGTATATTAAAGATTTGTAGAAATAAATCAAGAGAAATTATTGCTTGTATAAATATAAATGAATGAAATAAAACCCAGCATGTAATTTTTTTAAATGAGTTCTGTATGTAGTGTGCTTATGACGATGTTATTTGTTTACTTAATATTGATCTGTATTCATTATTAAATTTTTACACATCTCCATCATAACTAGGTACATTATATATATTTTTACTTCATATATTACAAGTACAATTATTTTATTACATTACATAATTATTTTCGTGTCAGAGCTTTAAAGATGTAATTTAAATTAAAAACGATTTGAATTTTACGAAAAATGAGGTAATGTAAATAAAATTTGTATTATGGTACAATCATTTACATATTATAGACGTATTTAAAATAAGTAAACAGTTATTTTCTATCAAAAATAGCTTGACGTTACACAGAACTGATTAAAAATATTCAAATCGAACCAAAATAATAAAATTAGATCTCATTTATTATATATCTGGTCCCTTTTCGTTTATTAAAAGCGACCTCTGTTGATTGTGATAAATTGTAATTATGTATAACTACAGCGCGGCATATTTGATGTGTAATAAAAAATAGGCTTCCATGCTTTAAAACAATATTTGAATATTTGAACTGAGAATATTATTTTAAACTGATGAAAGGTTTTAAAACTTCAATAGAATGGTGCTGAAAAAATATATTTTATAAATTTTTTTTTTCGTCAAACATGCTGCGTTTCGGATCTGCACAGATGTGGTGGATGATGTCGAATTATATTTTTTTAAGAATACTCCTTAACCGCTCCCCCTTTTTCTTAATTTTTTTTAATTGAATATAATATTAGAAATATTAGATCAGACTTTCTCAGTAGATCGCAGTATTAATTTTGAAAGCTTTTTCTAATTCTAATAAATTTTTGCGGTAAAAACTAATAAATACACCGTCTGTGCAGGACAATGTAGTTGGTGCTTACACTGCCATATTTAAAGTGCCGTTTCGTGTTCATGTGTCTGGGTTTAGACGAATTAAACTTAATTATTGTCGGATTAGCCTCTGTGTTGCACTCTGTGATGTTAGAAAATATACATACTAAATGTTGTCACTTTTAAGATTCAAATTCATTTAACTTGTAAAAACATTTTTTACAATCCGCATTCTAGCTATAGTTTTCAATTTGAAGAGTTAAAATTCTGCAAGTGGCAATTTTTTGCATTTTGTGTTTGCCATCTTGATTTTATCGTAAATATATAATTTGGGAGATAAGGTATATATATATATCACCGCACACTTGGTGGAAATTTGATTTTAACTCGCGCCCGTATTATATTTTACGATTTTATAAATCTATAACGACTAACTGATTTTTATAATATAAAAATTATTATGTTTTACACAAAATGTATTTTTTCATAGATAAATTATACTGTGATGATTTCTTATGTTTTCGCGATTGTTATTCATTAAATTAAACTATTTAAAACCGTATTAAAATAGTTTAATTTAAAAAATTATACTGTGCCTTCTCGTTTTTTACCAATATTGTACCCAGTTTTGAAGAGACAAATTCGACAATAACTCAAAAAACAGGGTGATTTTGCATTTTTACCCATTTTTGTTGTTCTTTTTAATTTAAAATAGAATATAGGAACGTTTTTAGGTTAAGGATGTGTACTTTATAATAGCGCTCTAAAAAACAAATACCTCACCTATTGGAAAATCACGCAATTATTATGCTCAAATATACATAATACAATATTAAAATAGACTTAAAAGTGTAGTAAGTTGCAACGAGACCCTTACATAGTTTAATTAAATAGAGAAATTGTTAGAAACCACATTCCGTCAATATTTATTCTAATTTTTTGTTTGACGTCTTATAACATGTGTTAATCTCTAAGTGTAAAAATAAGTCCAAATTTTATAAATATTTACACTAACCTACATACTGTTTAGGAATATGTCTTACAAAAATAGCTCCTTAAATATTTTTCAATTAACAATTCCTTATTTTTTTTCTTTATTTTTCTTTGTCAAAAAAAAACTTTATTAACAAATTAACTCTTCTTTACTAACAAAATACTTTTACGAAAAATATTTGAAGGAGCTTTATATTTTTACTTTTTAATTTTAATTAACCTTAATAATTTCATGACGGACCTCAGATTTATTGAAACTAAGTATTCAGATCTCAAGCCTAACAAAAGACTGATATTCGATGCCACTCCAAAAAAATAGCCGCCTAAATTAAGATAGATTAACCTGCTATACATAAGTTAAACATAAGATATATCTTGTCTTTACAGCACTTTGATCTTATTGTGTTATTATCTCTGATTTTCCACAACTTGTCTGTTTAATATTTACTCGACAAATAAGTAATAGATTTGTAAATGTCAAAATGCAACTGTAAAAAAAGAAAAAATAATCTAAAGTAACAGTAATTAAAAGGGTTTTTTTTTTCTAAAAAATGTCTTAAACTTATTGAAATAATTTGGCTTCCAAATTTGATTGCTCTAAATAAGATATGTAGCTAGATATTTAAGTATGTACTTAGATATTAGTTACATTAATATGTAGTCAAATTGTTTACTCATTTAGAACAGATGGTAGTTTGAAAAAAACTGAATCGACGATCTAATATCTGACTTTTTAATTTTTTTGATATGTTTTTGACAGAAAAATACTGATGTCTTTTACTATATCTTCTTTACTTCGTTGTTTTATTGACTTTAAGCTATTTTTCGAAAATAGGGTAACTTCCTGGGTTAAGCTATCTGATAAATTTGGTTCGCTTTCGACCATTTTGATTTTATAATATAAAATATTATATTTATATTACGACTGCTATTTGACAGCGGAACTTACCTATATTAAATCCGTATACGTAATACATAATAAATATTGTTTGACTCGTTGGAATATACCCCGGTTTATGATTCACATTAAATCAAATCTACAAAAGTGACTATTTTCGCACTGCCATTCCACTAGAATGTTAAATAATCAAACATGTATTAGTATTAATATGCATGTACTCTTATGCTCGTATTAAGATTTGTAATGGGTCAAAACTGAAAATGTGAAAAAAAATGTTATTTTTATAAGTATGTACATAAGTAAAATTTTTATTTTAAGAAAGGAAAAAAAAATTTGTTTCGAAATTCCAAATTATGATTATGTATTCAAAACAAAAAAAAAACCTTTGCATTTTTTAGTCTTATTTTAACAAAGTACATAACATTTTCAAATTGAACCAAAATGCTTAATATTAGAAGGGTACTTTACGCTAAAACTGTGATTTTACTGTTGATAATTCTGAAATTGTTAAAATAGTGTTTAATACTAAATCAATGCAGCGACTTTGCAAATCCTTTGTTGTTTTTGAATTTATACAAATCAACTTTAAACAATAATTTTTTAACATTGTTTTTTCGAATATAATCGATATTGTCTGTACCTATGACAATTTGCGATGATTTTTAAAATCGACTACTTATTGAATTTGTCTACTCCGCCTTGCCAGTAAATAAACGATATGGCGTAAATTTATTTTAATTATTACTAACGCAAATTATTTTTCATAGGTACATTCAAAGATTCGATGTCTTATAGCTTATTGATCTAATAAATATTAAGTTTACTCGGATGAAAATGGTATCATTCGAATTATACTTCAATTTTGAGACTTCGGTTGTGTTGAACATATCCTAACAATGATTAGTTTTCTATGTCACATATGTATCTACCTAGTTATTTAACTGTTCCAGTAACAATATACTTAGTTTGCATAACTTAATTGGTTGGTGGCTTCTAATATATTTTCACATTTTGATTTTACAACAAAACTTTTTTTAACATAATTGCTCCCATGCAAATTAAACATTATCTATCTGTAACAACATGAACATGAAATTACTTTCTCTGTTTTTGGAGAGAAAAACTCGGAAAAAATATTTTAATCATAAAATGAGCAACATAAAAAAAAACATGTAATCACTTTCTTCGATTAAAATAGCAAGATTTTTCAAAGTCGCTGCAAATACGGCCGTTCGGTATCTGTGATTCCATAATAGTGTTCATATCATTAAATGTTCTGCCGCTGTGGTTTTGTAGAAACGACTACTTTTTTTCTTTAACACATTATATCAATATTTGCTAAGTTTGGATATAAACATAATAAAAATATTATGTAGTCTGCGTAAAAATAAAATACACTTTTCAGAACTCGTAACTTTTATTTTCTGTTTTTAATTGTAAAATGATTATTAGTAACGACTCACGAGTTATTATTATTAAGTTTAATGATCATCAATTAAAAATGAGTACCTATTTTTTGTATATTTTAATTTATTTAATCAATAAAATTTTGCATTGATTGATTAAATAAATATGAATAACATATTCAACTCATTAAACATTTCCTTATATTTTTATTAATTTTATATTTATTATTAATGAAATAAACATCTTTCCACTTTCAGAAAATTAGTTTTGAAGATTTATCAATAAATGTCAAAAATACATTTATATAGTAGAAAAATAATTATGTAGCAAAGTGTCTGGTTATATTTTTTTATACTTTTTATTGTCTAAATTTCAAACGTAGATAAGGTCACTTTTTTACTTAAATTGTCTAAATTTCCACATTTTGTCGATTCTACACGACTGCAGTGTTGCCACATCTGTTGACTGTTATTTTTCGGGTATTAAACCGGTTTTGACTTATTAAATGTGTGCAGTTTGGATTTTTTTGTTTTATTACCTCTATTTTACCTTATCTAAAATGTATGAATGACTGAATTACCTTTATTGCTATAAATATGTTGTGAACAGTTGATAAAAAAAAAATATATATTTGTAGTTATGTATCACATGTTTAGTCCGTGGTAGATAATACTACTGACATACTTTTCATTTTATATTTAATATCAATAATTTTAGTACCAGAAACTGAAAACCGAAAGAATTTTGTTAATCCTTTTTTAAATAAGCCTTTGAAATACGGTTGAAGGTTTATCGGTCAAAAAACAAGAAAAGGACGCACTATGCGTGTAATGACGTCACTGCCGCTTGATTTCGTGCGTACAAAAAAGATATCAAGAAGTCCCTACCACGCTCCCATTTCATGAGAAAATTTGTAATGCTAATTAATTTAATTCACAACTATTTTTTTTGTTATTTTTGGAATCGGCTATTATTTATTGCATATTTTGTTTCGGAAAAAATTTATTTTCCAAGTGTAAACACAGTCAAGTGGATCTGGCAACCTTCAATACATTCTACAAAAAAGTCGATGATTATAAAATTACGACACATTTTATATAGAATTAATAAGTGTGCGTTAGATCCCGAAACATCATGCCAGAATTCTTCAACCTGGAACTTATGCGATGATTAATAAATATTCATTAAAACTAATTAATCACAATTTCTAGTAAACGAACGAATTATTGAGAATAGAATTATAAAAAGTAATTTACTCCTGGTACATAGTGAGGTTGAAAATTAGATCTCTTTCAAGTTTCTGATCTCCTGGTAACATACGGGGATGTCCCACGATGCGAGGGTAAGACGTAATAAAATTTGAAAAATTTACCTCTTCCTACCCTCTGTTTTCCTGGTAATATTACGGAAAATAGTCAGACTAAAAGCGATGGTATTATAATCAAAATACCTCATCTAAATCTATGTTAGCCTGGTACAATGGGAAAAGATAGTTTATTTTTGACGAGATAAAATTTAAAAAATTTAAATAGTCAACTTTTTCAATTGTCTGTCTTCCTAGTACTATAAAACAAGGCCTCACTCATCGCTATGACGAGATGGAATGTGAAAATTATAATATCTCTTTCAACTTTCTGTTCTCCTGGTAACAGGGAGAGGTCCCACTACCAAAATACAAGACAGAATGTGGAACATTATATATTCTTTTTCCATATATACGTAGTCTTTCAACCCTATGATCTCCTGGTAATATTATAGAAAGTAATCGCCCCACGATGCGAGGTTTAAGACAAAATAAAATTTAAAAATTTACCTCTTCCTACCCTCTGTTCTCCTGGTAATAATATTAAGTAAAATAATCCTAAAAGCAATGAAATTTTTACCAAAATACATACCTCTTCCAAATCTATGTTAGCCTGGTACCATGGTGAAAGATACAGTTTTATTCTTGGCGGTATAAAATTTGAAAAATTTCAATAATTCTTATTTTTTGTTTTCCTAGTACTATAAAACGATGTCCCACCATTGTCATAACAGCATCCTGAAAACATTAGCTGATGATATGACCTCCTCATTATGGAAGTGCCTAATGAGAAGAGTTATTTAGTGTCATAATTTAATGTAATTATTGTTTTTCTTTATTTAATGTTATTATAATTTTACCTATATGGATTTTAAATCATCTGAAATAAAACATATTTTATTTTATTTTTTATTTATTTGTACCACTCATCAAAGTGAGAGGTAGGTCCCACCACCAAAATAACAAGACAGAATGTGAAAATTTGAATAACTCTTACAAGCTTACAACCCTATGATCTGGCTGGCTGGCTATGGAGTTTGAGAAGAAATAACTCTTTTAATTATGCTCTCCTCGTAACACGGGGAAAGACAGTAATTTTTTGATAAAATTTTAAAAAGTGCAATAAATCTTTTAATTTTCTGTTCTCTTAGTAACATAGAAGGAAGTCCAACGATGCCAGTGTAAGACAAGATGAATAAGGACAAATTTATCTCCATCTAACCTCTATTTTCCTAGTAATGTTACGGAAAATATATATATTTAATCCTATAATCTGAATCGTTTTCAATAAAATCATAGGCGGTAGTTTTGTATTCTTAAATAGCTGCTGAACAGATTTTGATGAAATTTGGTATGAATATAGTTGAAGACCCGGGGTCAAACATAGGCTACTTTTTGACGCAGGCGGAGCTGCGGGAAACAGCTAGTTTAGAATATAATTTTAATCAATTAGAGATAAAAAACAATTTTGTTATTATAAATTAATTGGCCGAACTGTCTGTAATCCTGGTACCATAGAAAAAGGTCCCAAAACCATGGAGTAATTACAAAGAGAAGATGCCGTTTGAAATGACACAAAAGTGGGCGGAGCTTGTCATTGCTCGTGCTCCATGGTTAGAGCCACGGCCGAAACCAAGCAACCCGCACGTCTGCCTTCCGCCCCGTGTAGCCTCACAGACACTTTCTTACAAAACGCTTATTACGGCATCTCTTTGTAATTACTCCATGTCCAAAACTGACACTATGACGACACAGTGTGAATACTAGAATAACACTGTCAACTCTCTATTCTCCTGGTGATCTAGGTAGGTAGTCATAGTCACACAATGTGAGTGAGCTAGAACGAGATAAAACATTGTAAAATAGATAATGATTTCCTAATTTTTCGCAAAAAAACATTTGGAGCACGGCGGGAGCGATGGTGTTATTATGCTCGACCGCCGCAAAGGGAATTACTTCCCGCCAGGCGAGGTGTTATGCCTGGGAAACCGCGGCTCCGACGGTGTTCTGTCGGAGGTTGTATATATGCTCCAATTCTCAGAAACTCTGATATCGCGTTTCAGTCCTCCATTCTAATTAGGCTTCTTGTATGAGAATTTCTGTTTAGCCGATTTTAGCGCCATCTGTTGCGTTGTGTTGTAACTATTTACTGTGCGATTGTGTCGCCACAGGACTCCCTCCTCCCAAGACCGAAGGTCTGATAATCTTGATTTGCAGTCTGTGCTTCAGATGAAGCTTGCAAGTGCCAGTTGCTTGATGTCCCCCCAGTGAGTCGGGAGCGTAGTTGCTGCTGCTGCTCGATAATCCCAGTGAGTCGGGCGTGAGCGATTGCGTTGCGTGCTCGTAGTCTGCGGTGAGTCGAGACTGTAGTTGAGCGATGTTGACTTGTTGGCGCCGGTGGATGACTTGTGCAGAACTGCCACGCTGGTGAGCGGTGGCCGGCCGTGAGTACCAGACGTGGGCTGCGGTAGATGTGACGGTCGCTGAAGTGCTTTGAGTTGTGAGGGTAGTTGCAGGACCAGGAAGCTCAGTGAGTCGGCTGCGATGGACCTGGAGATAACCCTGATGTTGGTTTGCTGTGAGACTCTGCTTGCTGTTGACCAGATGATGATGAGGCTTGAGAGGATGTGAGATGTTGAAGAAGGCTGAAGGCTGCTTTCAATCACGTCGGGGTCACCACTTTGGAGCACGGTGGGAGCGATGGTGTTATTATGCTCGACCGCCGCAAAGGGAATTACTTCCCGCCAGGCGAGGTGTTATGCCTGGGGAACCGCGGCTCCGACGGTGTTCTGTCGGAGGTTGTATATATGCTCCAATTCTCAGAAACTCTGATATCGCGTTTCAGTCCTCCATTCTAATTAGGCTTCTTGTATGAGAATTTCTGTTTAGCCGATTTTAGCGCCATCTGTTGCGTTGTGTTGTAACTATTTACTGTGCGATTGTGTCGCCACAAACACATGAAATTTAACAATTTTAATACGGATTTTATTGCTTTTATTACTATTTAGCACCGTTCAATGCCTTGAAAATACGCAATAAAATAGTTTTAATTAAATATGGACACTCTGTTCTCTTGGTTATTTAAGGGAAGATGGCCCCATAAAAGATGGTTGGAATTCGACTATGAATATAACTCCTGGTAACATGGGAAAGGGGGAAAAAATAAAACCAAAAATGTTTTATAAAATAAAAATATTTATTAAAATACTCTCATGCAAAACACAAAACATAGATGCAATATTTATACAGTTATATATTTTACATTAACAAATTAACTAAATTATATATTAACCACATTTTTTATGTAATATAAAAAACGAATGATGTGAAAGATAGAAAGGGATAGAAACCACTATTTTTAAGACCCAAAAAAGGATTTTAAGGTACTAAATACCAGTTAACACATATTGGGGTTGAACAATATCGGTTGAGCGGTATCACGGCTGTAAAATAGTAAAACAAACATGAGCAGAGTTATGACTTTAACTAGGCAAACAAATCCTGGGACCCTATTTTTGAAATATATGACTTATATGGCAAATAAAAATCGTTCGATTTTGCGATGAGTCATACTTTACAAAAATTGCACTCCTTTTTACATCAAAACTGCGTCCGCCAACTTTTTTTTGGTCGTTTTCTTCCTCTATTTGGTACAAAATTTTCATGATTGACAACATATCGAATATTTCGCATTGTTACTGTTACAACACTAGACATAATCGTATTCAACAATAAATGTTCTAATCTGTTTAGATTTTACATTAATTTTGAAACCGTTATCATCATTCGTCAAATCAACATCATCAGCCTTAGGAACGTCTTTAAAACTACCGTAATTTTCATTGAAACTCCTACTAAACTTATCCTCTGTTTTCCATTCCCATTTCTCATAATCTTTTAGCAACCTATTTGCAGCTAAAGTAGTTTCTTTCACAGCCTTAACTTTGATATTTTTAAACAAATTAGCTAAATCAACATTTAGCGAACTTGTTACTTCATTTATATTTTCAAATCGAATTAACAAATCCTGACCCCAAGGTTCCAAAGTCAGCAAATGGAGACCATCAACTAATTTCGTCTTCAACCAACTGTATTCATTTTTCAAATTTAACCAATTCTTGAAAGTAATTTTAGCATCAGAGACAAAAACTCTAGGATGCAAACTCATTTGTAATGCAACCTTTCTCAAATTTTGATCATTACGATTCAAAACACCTCTATGAGTTATTCTTGTAACTAATCCTACCCCTTCAGCTGTTTCGTTTAATGCTTCACCTACACCAAACGCATCATCATGTAAAAGTCTTCTATGTAACATTAATTCTAACTGCCCTTCACTCAAAGATGTTCCACCCTCAGATCTATCTGTGACTACCGCAAATTTTTTACTACCATCTTCTATAGAAATGTAATTAGTTACAGGATAATAATTTCCAGCTATCGGTTCCTCTAATGAAACATTCCATTGCGGTCTTTGATCCAGTTTTCTTTTTAATAACTGTCTAGCATTAGAATCAGTATAAAATTCACCATTATTAATAATATTAGTTGTGTATCTGACTACGTATTCTTTGCCTATGTCATCGTTAATATCAATTGGACCAACGATAGTGTCCATTTCGAAGAAATTATTGTAAGATCTGAGCGTGCTTGCAAAATTTTCGCCGCTTACTCTTGTTTCTTTGACTATAGGGCCGCTAATATAGCCATCTAGTTTAATATTGACTCTAAGAGGTTCCGTGGCGTTGGGTCTGAAAATGTAAGCACCAGATGACCTGTTAGCCCCGCGGTTGTCCCCGACACAACCCGGATAGTAGAAATAACCTATAGATACGGTTGTGTCCTTGTCCTGATAAGTTATTCCTGAATCGCCGACGGATATTTGTGTGGGCTGAAAAAAAAAAATAATTTTACGTTTGAGATGAATTTTGTTTATTTTCTCGCATTTGACAACTATGTCCACAATAATGCTTTATAGGTTCTCATCGTGCCAATCTTTTATGTTTTTTTACAGAGAAAAACAATACAGCTTGTGGGAAAAGTTAAATTTAATTTTCAGTTGCATTGCTAAAACTTTTTATTGAATTTTTTAAAGCCATATAGATAGACTAACACATGCAACAATTTAGTGTAGATAAAAAATTCACAAGTATTGTAGAATTTGCATAATAATTAACGAGTATGGCCACTAACAGTCTAAATGCAGATAACGGAAAGGGACATTCATAAAAAAAATATTATTTACCTCAACTTGCGTAACACTATCGGAAAACATCTCAACGATTTTCGGTTCGTCTGAAAGCATTCTCATTTCTTCATCGTTCAAATTCGGGAATACTGCACCCTTAGCCCTTTTTCTCTCTTTAGTTTTCTTCTCAATCTCTTCCTTAACTACTTTCTCAAACTCTTTCACATCTTTAATCCCATCTTTATCTTTCAAAACAGCGAAATCTAACTTCCCTACATTAATATTCCTTTCCAAACCTTTCTTAGGCACATCTGGTATATTATCTACGACTAAAACGTCATCTTCAATATTTTTGATTTCAATTACATTTTGATCATGTATGTTTTTCCAATAATCATTCATGTTGTAGAAATCTTTATTTTTTTTGTTTTTCGCGTCACGTTTTCGTCTAGATGTTGATTTTTTTACATAAAAAGATATGTAGCCAAGGGGTGGTAGTTTCGGCATTATTAGGACTTCGTAATTTGCAATGCTTTTTCTTGTTGGTATGGTTTTAACTGCCGATGGTATACTTAGCATTTGGCTTTGAATTTTTTTACCTGAAAAGATAAATAAATGATTTATAAGTTTAACATAAAAAAGAGGGGAGGTTTCTGCCCAGCAGTCACTCAAGGCTGAAAAAAATTGCCTAAATAAGTATTTGAAAAGTTTAGCGTAGAGTGTAGACAAAGGATTATGACCAGCAGTGGGTTACAGAAAGCTGTTGATTATATGGAATGGTCTTAGACAAGTTCTTGTTGTGGCGATGTCAAATACAAGGCCTAAAAATTTTAGATATTCATACTAATATTATAAATACGAAAGTCTGTCTGTCTGTTACGCTTTCACGGCCAAACCGCTGAATGAATTTTGATGTAATTTGGTATGAATATAGTTGGAAGACCCGGTCTCAAACAGGCTATTTTTGACGCAGGCGGACCTGCGGGAAAAAGCTAGTACTTAATAAACATAAGGGGCTAAAAAAATGGATATATTTGTAATTAACTATTCCATTACTAAAGTAGTTTTGTAAACTAACCTCAATGGACTTATTATAAGGAGAAGAGAGATGATTTTGAATCAAATAATAAAATTGAGGGTACATTACCAGCGGGGTCGTAAACTTCATAATCTTGCCCGCTAGATGCCACCACTGGTATCCTAATGGGTTCCGTGACCTCCCAACCCAAGGGGTTGTATATTGTTACCTGTGAAAAAAAATGTCTTGAGTGATGGCAATAAAAATATACATAGTCTGTGAACATTTCAACTATCTAGCTATCATGGTTCATGCATGATAGTTTTACTTATCGACAGTCGACTATCGATAGTGTGTCGGTAGTTATAGTATAGCTAGGGACCAATACTATCGATAATTTTTGGGGAATATCTGACGCGAATCCCGCGCGACTGGCGGGACGCCCACAGAGATAAGAATAAAAACCTATCGATACTATTACACCTAGTTCTATCGATATTCTTTACAGTTTTCAAGGTTAGCCATCGATAATAAAACTATCAATTTCTTTTTCTTTGTATGTACATACATACATATCATCACTCCTTTTCCCCTCCGTGGTAGGCAGAGACTACGGAATTCCATTTGCTACGATCCTTACAGACTTCCCTCGCTTCTTCTACGCTCATCACTCTCGTCATACACGCTCGTCGATTACGGGTACTCCTGACATCTCCTTTTTACATATGTCTGCGATTTAGTTGCAGTATGTAAATGGCGCAATATTATTTTAGGTAATTCATTCATTCGATTAAAACCTTCATGCGTTACTGGCAAGCGGACACAAAGACGGTCAGTACCTTTATAA
Organism: Euzophera pinguis; assembly: GCA_947363495.1. NCBI lineage: Eukaryota > Metazoa > Arthropoda > Insecta > Lepidoptera > Pyralidae > Euzophera > Euzophera pinguis. Next base: position 1,419,959 of record OX376182.1, read on the forward strand.
CATAACAAGTATGGCGGACTTAAAACCGTAGCCTTTTTCTACCAGTCAACCAATCCACCCGAGGCATAGAACCCTAAAAGTGGAGTTTGGTTACGGAACCCTAAAAATAGGTTAAAAAAACTCACCACCAAATTGTTAGCGTGTTCTGATGTGTGGCAACTAGATTCGTTGTATTTGCAACGATCCATGTTTAGTATCGGTTGGGCTAATGCATCTCCTTGTGTAAGCTTGCTGCAAAGTTGATAATCTTATTCGATTTCACCAAATAAACTTACTTGAAGTTACATATTAAATACAGAAATATATAAATAAATAAATGTACTATAATACCTCAAATAATGATGTAAGATCAATTTTAGGACCTAACGTAACATCTCACATCATTAACCCCATGGAGCAATTACAAAGAGGAGATGCCGTAATAAGCGTTTTGTAGAAAGTATTTGTTCAGCTCCACTTGGCGGAAGGCAGACGTGCGACATGCTTGGTTTCGGCCGTGGCTCCAACCATGGAGCACGAGCAAAGACAAGCTACGTCCACTGCAGTGGCATCACATCACGGAGCCATTTCAAACGGCATCTCTTTGAAATTGCTCCATGATTCACCCCCACCTAGAAAATGCTCTTTCACTTGTGCTTTAAAACTCGCAAGAGTTTGAGCACGCCGAATATCAACTGGCAGAGCGTTCCAGAGTCTCGCAGCTAGGATTGAGGAAAAAATGGGCCATTGTAATCAGGCATCACTAGACGAAGATTGTAGAAGGCTGCGTAAGGCAAGAAATATGACGCATTTACTACTTACAAATCATGCATAATATTATTGTCACACAAATACACCGTGATATTTTAGTCGTTTTGGACCCATCGTCCAGTGACTCCATTCATGCAACCGAACAAATTTTCCCAAGGAACATAGCTCGAAACATGAAAAACAAATTTGAACTTCCATTAGTAAGGTCACGTGATGAGATATTTTGTATGGGAGGTCCAAAAATTTATTCCATATTTCGACTTTCGACCCATGTATCTTGGGGAAAGTTGTTCGGTTGCATGAATGGAGTCACTGGACGATGGGTCCAAAACGATTAAAATTTCACGGTGTATAAACAAAACATAAACTACGCATACAATTACTAATCGTCTGATAAACTGTGGAGAAAATAAGTGTGTTCTTAAAAACCAGCCGGGTTTGCGTCTTATGGATTTCAACAGGCAGGGCATTCCAAAGGAGTATTATATAGAAGATTGCTGGTTAATGTAATTCTGTGTCATTTGTCACTTCTACTAAATTGAGCTGATTTATTACTTTGATTATAACAGATATAGCCCGACCAATATCTAATGACAATATCGCTCGACTAGATACCTACCGTCGGCGTACTAGAGAAATGCGGCAACTAAAACTACGCGAATTCGGCGTGCTTGCGGCATACCCGTGTCAGTCACGCCGCAACCGATAAGTGAGTTGGACGTAGAGATAAATATAAAATTTTAGTTTAAAAACAGAAGCAAAATGCTAGTTTGCGCAGTCAAACTATGTAAGAATAGCACAAGAAATAACTGTTTCTCGTTTCGTCTTTGCACATTGTCTTACACACACTACAATATAAAGTTGCCGCATTCTGGAAACTGATTTTTCTTTATAGCGCGGTATCTAGTCGAGCGCGCGCGAGACCAATTATTAAACTAAGTCATTATAAATTTAGTTGTTGACATGACACATACAACATGTTACGTTAGTACGAGTGTTTCTGAAATTAAAACGTAATACGGCTAATTTCAGAAACACTCGTACTTTAATAATGTTGTATAATACACTAGTTAGAAGCCACCTTGAATTTGCGAGTGTTGTTTGGAATCCCTGTTACAAAAAGCATATTGACAGCATTGAGCGCGTTCAAAGGGTTTTTACGCGACAATTGGCTTACAAAACTTTTAACTTTAGTCATAGAAACGAATACACTTACCGCTTTAATATGATATCTGTTCTTGATAGTCAGGGGTTGAGGACTGTATTTTTCCCACAAATAAAATTCCCGGTTCTTGATTCCACAGGTTTATTCACAGTTCACAATTCACAATTAATTTTCACGATTTACTGACAACCAACTATATTTAACTATATTACACACACACTTGAACTACATTACACAAGAAATCTTACGCTATTATATGCTAAAACTTAAGCCTATGACGAGTACAAGCGGTGACTCTAGCGCGAGTTAGTGGTGGGGGAAGCGCTATTTTCTTTGTTCTGCGGGTTCCCTCGCCCCGCGCTCCTCGTTTCCGCCTGTGGGCGTCCGACGTAGCGTTTCGTCCGTAACATCCTCCTCCCGGCTGCGTTCGTCGTTAGCAGCAGCCTCTTGTATCGGGAGGACGACCAATTTTCTTGTTGGCCTAGTGAAGACTCCTCCAATGGTCTTCACTTCGGCGCTTCGTACATCTCCGTCGGGTCCGATATGTACCTTTCGGACGATTCCTCGTGGCCAAATATTGCGTGGTAGTGCAGAATCTACTACCAACACCAGGTCTCCCTCCTTTACGGGTCTGCGGCGATCTTGAGCTCCTTGTCTTGGTACGAGTATGGGAAGGTACTCGCGTATCCACCTCTTCCAAAACTGGTCTGCCAATCCTTGTGCTGCTCGCCATGCTCGTCGATCGGCCATATCACAAGGACCAGTTTGGGGTAAGCCCGTGGATGACCCGAGCAAAAAGTGATTTGGAGTCAGTGCCTCCGGGTCAGACGGGTCCATAGTCACGTGGGTAAGTGGGCGACCGTTCACCGCGTGTTCTGCTTCTAGCAACAATGTATGCAGGACTTCTTCCTTCGGTGTTTGTTCCTTTAGCGTGGCGTGCAACGCTGTCTTAATAGAGCGTACCAAACGCTCCCACGCTCCTCCCTGGTTTGGCGCACCCGGGGGAATAAATCGCCAGTCCATCCTGTGTAGTTGCGCGTAGTCTCGTAGTGCCGGAGTCCATTCGTTGTAGGCTGCGCGTAATTCTGTGTCTGCGCCGCGAAAGTTCGTCCCGTTGTCGCTCCACATCTGTCGGGGCCATCCTCGACGCGCGGCCATTCGTCGTAGAGCCATGATTGCCGAGTCAATGTTTAAACTTGACACGATCTCGATATGCACTGCCCGCGTAGTTAAGCACGTAAATAACGCGCCCCATCGTTTTTCTCTTCTTCGGCCGATAGTGACCATCATCGGTCCGAAGTAGTCGACGCCGCAGTTGGTAAACGGTCGACAATATGGGTCCAGTCGTGCGGGCGGTAGGTTTCCCAGTGGTGGTATTCTCGGCATTGTGCGTCGTATTTTGCATAATGCGCAGGTTCGAGCCGCGAATCGTACTGTAGGTCGGGCACGCAGAATCCAATAGCGTTGTCTTAAATCATTCAACACGCGTTCGTTGCTTGCGTGTCCGGCGGCGATGTGTGCCTTTAACACGATGAGTTGTGTCAAACGGTGTCGGCCGTCTAGGATTAAAGGCCTCTTGGTGGTTGTGGGCACGCGGGCGGCGTCGATCCGGCCGCGGACGCGTAGTAGTCCCTCTTCTAACATCGGGTCCAGTTTGGCGAGACGGCTAGCGGCTGGCAACGGTCGGCCAGCTTGCAGACGTGCGATCTCCTCGCCGAAACTTTCTTTTTGTGATTGCGACACCCAAAGTTATTCTGCTCGTTCTAGGTGTCGTATTTCCAGTTTGGTTGCTTTCTTTTGGCATCTGTCTATGAAGCACAAGGCAGATGCCGTCGCTCTTATAAGCCGTTCGTATGAGGAGAAACGACTTATGTCTGGCAACACGCTGAGTTCATCTGCTTGAGTTGTGTGATGAACGACCTCGATGTCCTCTGTTTCTCGGTTCGTCTGTTCTTGAGGCCAGGTTTCTTCGGGTTCGTACAAGAAGGTGGGGCCGGTGAACCATCGATCATAACGTCCTCTTGTAGCGTTATCTGCTCGGGTGGCGTCGTCCGCTACGTTGTCTGCGGTCGGCACCCATCTCCATTGGCGGCTGTCCGTTAGTTCCGCGATTTCTCCGAGCCTGTGCGCTACGAATGGGGTATAGCGGCGGGCGTCTGTTCGGATCCACTGGAGGACGGTTCGGGAGTCACTCCAGTATGTCACTCGGTCGGCCTTCCAGCGGTGTTCCCTTATTATCATGTCGGCCAGTCTGACTCCGGCCACCGCTGCTTGTAGTTCCAGCCTCGGGATTGTGTGTGGTCGTAACGGTGCTAACTTGGCTTTAGCTGCGACCAAGGCGACCGTGATTCTTCCATCGGGATGAGCTAGACGCCAATATGCTGCTGTGGCGTAGGCTTGTTCGCTGGCGTCTACGAATATGTGAAGTTGCCGCTTGACGTCTTCTTCGTTTGGTCCGTAGCGGCGCGCAAGTCGTAGACGTGACACGTCGTTCAGTGTCTCCATCCACTGATCAAATCTAGCGGCGTGTTCTGGTGGTAGAGGTTCATCCCACGCTAGTTGAATCCGCCATAAATCTTGAAGCAGGATCTTGACTGTGATGACGTAGCAGCTCAGCAGGCCCAGCGGGTCGAAGATGGACATAACGGTCGCTAAGGCTTCTCGTTTGGTCGGCGCTCGTCGTCGTTCTCGCACCGCTTCAGGGATACGAGCCAGTGTGGTGTTGAAGCCCATCTCGTCGTTTACGGCATCCCACAGCATTCCCAGTGTTTTGAAATCTTCGCTGGAGATTAGGGCGGTCGGTTCTCTGGCTCGCAGCGTCTCGGGAATGGCGCTTAACACTCGCGGACAGTTAGAATTCCAGCTCCGGAGTGTGAAGTTAGCTCTGCTGTGAACTTCAATGACTTCGTGGACGGTCTGCTTCGCTTCCTCGGTCGTGGCGAAGCTGTGCACCAAGTCATCCATATAATGGCTTTTCGTGATGATCTCTAGGGCTCGTGGATGAGTTTCCGCGTGATCAAGCGCGTTTCTGTTTCGCACGCTATGAGCCAGGAACGGAGAGCTGGCTGCCCCAAAGAACATCGACGTCATCTTGTAGTGCTCTGGCTGCTTCTTTCTGTCGTCATCTCTCCATAGAAACTTCTGAGATGTTTGATCTTCTGTTCTGATTTTGATCCTCAGAAACATCTCGGCTATATCGGCTGTCACGGCGATCGGTCGTTCTCGAAATCGCAGCAGTATTCCAGGCAGTGATTGTAGCATGTCGGGCCCCATTAGCAAGTGGTCGTTTAGGCTGACCCCTTGCGATTTGTGAGCGGCGTCAAAGACCAGGCGAATCTTGCCTGGTTTGTTCGGGTTCTTGACCGCAAAGTGAGGCATGAACCATTCTCTCTTGCTGTCCCTCTCGCTGCCGTCGCATTTTCTCGCGTAGCCTTTGTCGAGTAAGTTTTGAACTTGCTGCGTGTATTCTTCTTTGAATTTGGCGTCCTTGTCCATTTTCTTTTCAATCCCTCGGAGCCGTGTGAGTGCGTCCGAGTAGCTAGGTGGCAGGACGACGTCATCGCTCTTCCATGGCAGGCAGACTTCGAATTGGTTGTTGACGCGGCGAGCTGTCTTGTTGAAAATTTCGACAGCGCGTTGATCTTCGGGCTTCACTTTCGTTCTGAGTGAAACACCCAATGCGTCGATTGCGAAGTGATGTTTGACGAGTTCGTGAAGTTGCTCGTCGTTCTTGTTTGCGGACGGTTTGCCTCGTTCTTCGTCCGTTATTTGTACGTGTAGCACTGTGTCTTCTCCGCGTCGGTGTAGTAGATGGGGCACCGATCCGTATATCACCCATCCTAGGTCCGTTCTTGACGCGGCAGGCTCGTTCTTTTTTCCGACACGTAGTTGGTGGGACGTCATTAGTTGCCAGTGATCGGCCCCAATGAGAAGCTGCGGTCTCGCGTTCTCGAAGCAGGCGTTGTTGAGGTCTCGGAGGTGAGCGTACCGCTGTGTAATATTGCGGGGCGCGCTCTGTTGTCGAAGTTCCAAATCAGGGATTGATCGGGCCGTGATTTGGTGGGCGATCCGTTCATGTCGCCCTCGAACTGTGATGCTGACTCTTCGGCTGTTTTCGCGTCTCTTCGCAGAATTTACGCCCTGTATTCTCAATGGTGCTGGGTCTCCAACCGCGCCGATTTTGTCGGCCAGTTTCTCGTCGATCAGAGTAACGGTGGAGCCTTCATCCAATAAGGCGTACGTGTTTATTTTCCCTGCAGGCCCGGTGATCACGACACTGCAGACTTTCAGCAACACAGTAGGGTTCTCGTTGGCTATTGACATCACTGCGGCTTCCGTTTCAGTCTCAGTGGGTTGTGTTCGGCTCTCGGTCTGAGCTCCGTCGGTGTGTAGCAGCGAGTGGTGCGGTCGGTTGCAGTTGTTTACGCCGCACCGCGGGGCTCTACACGTTGTACGTCGATGTCGGCTCTCGATGCACTTGAAACACAGGCGAGCGTCCTTAGCCCAGTTCCATCGTTCGTTCACGGGCATGTCGCGTAGCTTGCGGCACGTTGACACTGAGTGTTGGTCCCCACAGCAGATGCATGGTTCCGGTTTCTTGTTGTGGGACCCCGGTGCGTCTTCCATCGTAGCGTACACAGTTGTTTTGTGCAGATTAGCTCGTTCGTTTCGTTGCACAGGCTTGTTGATGTTGCTGCCTCTGGGTCTCGTGGGTGCTGAGATCGTCGATGCGTAGGCAGTGTTGCTCGCGAAGGCGTGTCGTAGAGCACGGTCAGCCTCTTGCGTGAGAAAACGGGACAGCGTGATAATTGTTGGTTCACTCGCGCTGCCGTTATCCTCCGCGTAGTCGCACCATCTCGATCTGAGGTGCGGGCTTAGCTTCTCAAGCACTTCTTGTGTCAGCGTGGGGTTGTAGAGGTAGCCTCGCTGATCGACGTTCTCCAAAACTTGCACTATGTTCTGTAGCCGCACTGCCAATTGGTTGAGATCGTTGGCAGCGGGGCCCGGTCGGGGCAAGCGGCGAAGATCCTCAAGCGTTTGGTGGACGATGACTTCAGGCCGCCCGAAACACTGTTGTAGCGTCTTCATCACGACGTCTGGATCGGTCGCAGTGTGTAGTAGGGCTGCCACGGCTTGTCGTGCTTCCCCACGCAGGCAGTTTCGTAGTCTTGCCATATTCTCAGCTTGCGTAAACTTGTATATGGCCGATGAGTCACGCCATGCTGCTTTGAATGGCATCCACTCGATAGCCGCGCCGGAGAAAACAGGAAGGTCGATTGCTTGTCTCGGCGGCGGTCGGCTTCTGGACATTCTTTCGATGGCCTCGGCGAGTTGCTCGATGCCTCGAGTGCGGTTGTTCGACGGTGTCATCGATCGCCGTCGTCTCTCGTTCGGGGACAGCGATTTTCTTCGTTGATGATACGTCGGCGAGGGCGATCGTTCCAGCCTCGCTTGCTGTGTGTGACTACAGCACGGTCGTTCTTCTTGGCGTCGTTCGTAGCCAAGAGTGTGTGGAGCCGGAGCTTCGATTCTGGCTCGACGGCTCTCGGTCTGGACGTGATCCTCTTCGCGTCGTTCGTAGCGATGAGTCTGGCCGTGGTCCTCTTCGCGTCGTTCGTAGCGATGAGTCGGCGGTGGTTGTGAATTGTCGACACGGCGTTCTGTGTCGCGTTCATCCTCCTGTGGCTCGGTGATTCGTGGCACGGTGCGGCAGGCAGACTCCTCCCGTAATTGGACGCTGGGGTCTTGCTCGATCACTGTGCCTCGCGGTGGAATAGACTGCAGCCATTGGTCCACTCTGGATCTGCTTTCATCGGGGTCTGCCAGGCTGCCTTCTTGCTCGATTTCTGCGATGCTGAATTGCAGTCGTCTTCTTAAGTTCTCTGCTTGGATCTCTAGCTGTTGTTGGCGTATCTCCGACAAACGCTCCGCGGTTTCCAACTCCAGTCGTCTGATACGGGCGGCGGTCGCACTCGAGCGTCCGGTGCGGTTCGATGCGGCGGAACGCGGAGGGCTGGGCTGCGGCTGGATCTGCGCAGCATGCACCGTAACAAGACTGCTGCTGTACGTGTCTCGCGGTAACGTAGACGGCGACGCGGGTGGTCCGAGGCGAATCAAGCGCTGCGGTAGCGCGACACTCGGTTGTGCAGTGGCCTCATAGTTCGGAGGTACAACTGCAGGATCCGCGGTAACGTCAACAAGCTCCATCGTTGGAACGCGCACTTCCCGTTTTTCACTGCCAGTAGCTGCGACGCGACTCGTCATGGCGGCACTGCGGTTATCACTCGCGACGCGGCTTCCACTGGCGACGGCGCCGCGGTTCTCGACGGCGACGGCACTACGGGTTTCACTCGCGACGCGGCTTCCGCTGGCGACGGCGCCGCGGTTCTCGACGGTAACGGCACTACGGTTTTCACTTGCACGGGAATCGTCCCCGGTTTGGCTTCTGGTGATGACCATTGTTCTTAATCCGGCTCGAAGGACCACTTGTTCTTGATAGTCAGGGGTTGAGGACTGTATTTTTCCCACAAATAAAATTCCCGGTTCTTGATTCCACAGGTTTATTCACAGTTCACAATTCACAATTAATTTTCACGATTTACTGACAACCAACTATATTTAACTATATTACACACACACTTGAACTACATTACACATGCTGGTGATTCTCAAACTCCGGCGAAGCCGGAGTTGGAGGAGCTGTTCAGGGCTGGTGAGCCCTTTTCAGCGGAGTCTTCCGCCGCCTGCTTCAACAGGCGGGATTTTCTTTTGTGTGGCCGTGGCGGCCACTGGTTTCCTAGGGACCTAATCCTGGGGGTTCGGGTGTGGGACCGCTGCTGTGGCGGGCCCCTGGCTGGTAGTCCATTCGGTGACGGCATTCCGTGGCGAAGGCTTGTTGGTTGTGTCCGGCGGGCGTGCGTGCAGTGGTGCGATCCCCCTGAGATGGGGGTGCACCGAACGATCCGCTCTGCCGTACATGTTTCGGGCCAGGCGCGAGACAAATGCGTCCAGGCCTTCCCAATTGACGTCCCGCTGGATAGTCGAGTTCCTCACATAGCGCGGGGCCCCGACTACCACTCGGAGACTGAGGTTATCTTGGGCTCGGAGTCTGCGCTTGTTAGTCTCCGAGCAGTATGCATACCAGGCGGGGGCCGCGTATGTGAGGCGGGATCTTATGTAGGTCTTGTAAATCCCTAACCTGGTTCGCAGCGGGAGTCGCGAGGAGAGTAGCGGACGCAGCTTCCCTCGCGCCATCTTCGTTGTCGCCACCACCGAGTCGACGTGTTGCTTCAAGCTTAAGCGCCGGTCGATCTTCACCCCCAGGTAGGTCACGTGTGGCTGCCACGGGACGTCCTTACCGTAGAGTTTCAGGGGTGGCGGGAGCAGGGTGTTCCCCGATATCAGTGCCTGCGTCTTCGCGACGTTAACTGACAACCTCCATTTAGAGAGCCAGTCAGGCAGGGCGTCAAGTGCGGTTTGGAGTTTCTTCACTGCGTGTTTAGCGTTCATGCTTGTAGCGTAGTATGCCGCATCGTCGGCATACAATGCTAATTGGGCCTGACTGGGTGCAGGGATGTCGTCAGTGTACCGTGCGTATAGCGCAGGCGAGAGACAGCTTCCCTGGGGAACACCCGCTCTAACTGGGCGTTCTGATGATGTGGCGTCTTCGACCGCCACCCTGATCTTCCTATTCTCCAGGAATGACGCCACCACTTGTAGGATCTTCCGGGGTGTTGTGGACGTCGACAGTTTGTGTAGCAGCCCCTCATGCCACACCCTGTCGAACGCCTTCTCGTTATCCAGGAGCACGACAGCCACGTGCTCCTTTCGGTTGGCCGCAGCGGAGATACAGTGCAGAAGCCTCGCGATCTGGAGCGTCGTCGAATGTTCCGGCCGAAAACCAAATTGCTCCGCACGTGGAGAGATGTGTGGGAGCAGGAGTTCCAGCAGGAGCTTCTCGAACACCTTCGAAAGGGCACTCAGGAGTGTTATGGGCCGGTAGCTGTCTGGTTTGCGCAGGTCCTTGTTCGGTTTCGGCAGCATGATGACCCGACCAGTCTTCCATTCTTCGGGGTAGTGGCCCGAGCGCAGTATGCCATTGAAGAGGCGCGTCACCGCCGCTATGTAGATCGGCGGCAGGTGGCGGAGCGCCTCGTTCGTGACTTGGTCTGCGCCCGGGGCTTTCCTGGGTTTCAGGCTTCGGATCACCCGCTGCACTTGTCCTGGAGAGAAGAACGCTGCATCTTCTTCTGGCACTGGTTCTGCGAGGTACTTCCGAAGGTGTTCGGTCACTTGGTCGTGGTGTTCCTGATCCTTTATTGGGTTTGGTGTAAATTGACGCTCCAGATGATCTGCGAATATCTCCGCGCGGTCCTGGGCGAGAAATCGTGGGAGACCATCCGCCGCCAGCAGCGGTCGGACAGGTTCTGGTTCTTTCGACAGCCGCCGGCAGAGGCGGTGAACGGAGGGAATATCACCGCCCACTGCGAGCAGATGATTCTCCCACGATCTGGCTGTATGTTCCTCCAGGCGATCTTTAATGTTCTCCACCAGGCGATTTAGTTCCGCTTTCATGGTTGGGCAGCGGGTGGATTGCCACTGCCGCCGCAGCTTCCTCTTCTTCTGGATTAATTGGATGATGTCGGCCGGCAACGGATTTGATTTGGTGCCGGCCGGCACTTCCCGTCTCGCAGAGTCGAGGGCGCCGCGGATGTTGTGGGTGATAGCGCCCGCCGCCTGCTCGACCTCTTCTCTGGTGGAGACTTTTTGGAATTTTACATTGGCTTCGCTTGCTTTAAGTGATTGAGCGTAGGCATTCCAGTCTATTTTGGCATATCTCCTGGGCAGCGAGACCCTTGCTGGGAGGTCTTCCAGGACAAGGAGGACCGGCCTGTGGTCCGATGGTAGGTCTGGTAGTGCTGTCAGTGTCAGCGGCGCTCGTAGGCCTCTGTGAGCCACGAGGTCGATAATATCAGCTTTTCCCGTTTGGTTGCAATAGTGGGTCGGTTCGTTCGGGCCCATGATTTCGAAATCGTGGTTTACAGAGTCCAGGTGGAGGGCTCGTCCACGTGGACACACTTTGGAGGAGTTCCAGGTTGTGTGCTTGGCGTTATAATCGCCAGCAACGATTGTAGGTAGAGGGTCCAGAAGCAGCGAACGTAGTTCCTGGACTTCCTTCTTTGCTGTGGTTGTTGGCGGCATGTAGGTGGCGAACACGCGTAGTTGGAGTCCGCCAACGTTGACTAGTACGCCAAGTGCATACATACTCTGGAACTCCTTGTACGGTATTGGTTGGTGGACGATGTTCCTTTTGATGAGCACCGCTAGTCCCCTGTAAGCCGCGCCATCGACGGGACTCTTCTCGTCCTTTCGGTACGTCAGGTAGTTAGGGACTTTAAAATCGTCCCCTTCCTTAAGGTGGGTTTCGCTGACCAAGAGAATATCCACGTGTTGCTCACGGAGGAAATGTGCCAGCAACTTCTTTTTCCCCCGGAGCGTCTCAGCGTTCCAGAAAACTATCCTCAGAGGTCGTCTATCCATAGTGAACGGCTGTGGAGAGACCTCTGAGGAGCTCCGGCGTGATTGTGCCGCCGGCTGCCACTACGGCATTCATCACGCGGGATAGAGTTTCTATCTCTTTGTCACCGAGTGTAGAGGGTAGCTGTTGCCCTTCTGGGGCTCCCACCTGTTGGGAAGCGTCTTCTTCCGTCTTCTCTGTCTTCCTTTTCTTCTTCTTCCTCTTCTTCTTCGGAAGAGGGGCTCCTCTCTCTGTTGGGGCGTTCGCTGGGGCCATTAGAGAGGCCTCAGTGGTTTCAGCTGTGTCTTGGCGTGGTGGTGGGGCAGTGCCTGTTTGTGCCACCGTGCCGGTTCGCCGTCTTTTGGCTTCTTTTTCGAAGACTGGACAGGAGGTCTTGTTTGCGGGGTGGTCGCCCCCACAATTTACGCAGGTGGCCGGCTCTTCACGCGGGCGGTCGCATTCGGCCGCTCTGTGAGGGCCTCCGCAACGCACGCATGCGGCCGGTCGGTGGCAATTGTGGGATGAGTGCCTAAACTTTTGGCAGCGGTGGCACTGTGCTGGGCCCTTCTTCCCTCTCCACGCCTCGACTTTGATGCCTGGCATGTAGAGGAGCTCGTCGATGTCGAAGATGCGAGCAGCGTTCCCTTCTCTTTTGATAATACAGAAGAAGACGCATCCCAGGCGTCCTCCTCTGGCGTTGATAGCTTTTACAGCTTCGGCTTCAAAGCCCTTGTCCTTGAGGGCGTCTCTAATATCGCCCACGTCGGTTTCGGCTGGCAGGCCTCTGATGGCCACTTTCAGTTGGCGCTCCGCAGGCAGCGAATAGGAGAACCAACTGAGTGGTTGTCCGCTTTCTTCGAGTTTATAAAGGTACCTCTGGATGGTTCTATACTCCATCTCGTCCGCTGGCGAAAAGCGCACTCCTCCGTTATGGGGGCGCGCCGAGGGGGGGCGTCCAATTTTTCGTTACATTACACAAGAAATCTTACGCTATTATATGCTAAAACTTAAGCCTATGACGAGTACAAGCGGTGACTCTAGCGCGAGTTAGTGGTGGGGGAAGCGCTATTTTCTTTGTTCTGCGGGTTCCCTCGCCCCGCGCTCCTCGTTTCCGCCTGTGGGCGTCCGACGTAGCGTTTCGTCCGTAACAATATCCTTATCTGATCGTCGTAAGTTGCTGGACGCAATATTCCTTTACAAGCTTGTCCGCGGAGCAATCGATTGTCATCACGCTCTCTCAGATATAATCAGTCCCCGACCAAACGCCCGTAGAAAGGTTACAAACACATTTATTGTCCCTCGAGCAAATACTAACCTTGGCAGACATGCGCCCTTGCCCAGAGTTCTTTCTTCTTACAATAAAATTAATTCGAAATGCGACCTAGATATTTTCTATGACCCATTGCCTAATTTCAAATCGAAAATTCAGTCATCCCGCCAAGATGCATGTTAATTTAATTTAGTATCGACTTAATCTAATCTTATAATTCAAATTAAAGTCGAATTTAATTAAATTCCTTATTCAATTTAATTCAAATTCAATTCAATTTATATCTAAATTATTTCATTTTTCCAAATTCAATTTACAATTCACAATTTACAATGTTTGATTTATTTTGCTTGCTGCCAAAATGTTTATGAGTGCTGTGTTCACCTGTAATTGGGTTGCATGCTAGCACATTTGTGGGAATGTCTATTGTATGTTATTTCATGTAACCTGTTGGTGTACCAAATTGAATAAATAAATAAATAAAACATGTTGCCATCTAAAGGCGATCAGTAGCGACGCCAATGCAGGGTTTATTTTCCTGGTCGGATTACAAATACCTTTATCGACAAACTTGTAAAGAGAAGATGTAGTGAAATATGACGGACTTACTTGACAGCCTGTCTGGGTATTAGAAGGGCATCTTCTATAGCTTGGTCTAGAAGTCTCTCGTAGTCATGAGTGACATGTTGTTTCTCAGTGCCAGTTACTGCATCATGGTGCTGCATCACTCCTACGACAATATTTATCATTTCACAGTGCCACTCAGGCAAAATCGGCTGGTCGACTAAGTTTTATTCGATATCTAATGGTTTTTGCTCTTTAACGAAGGATTTTTGTTCGAAGCACTTACCAAATTATTTCGCGTGCTTACGCCACCAGTTAGTTCATGCAAACTATTGCCGGCCGGCACCCACCTACTACTGTTAGTCCCAACATGCAAATAATACGCAAAACAATTTGGTAATAATATAAACACGCAAAATAATTTGGTAAGTGCTTGTAACTTTAACTTCCGCAAAGTAACGCCTGAATCAATTAAATATTTTTGTTCGACATAATATTTACATTACAGAAATAGGGCTTTCGATATCGATGGATTTTATTTAACTATTTAAAGTTTATTGTACAAAATACAAATAGGCGTAATAATTGTTAAAGCACAAATAGGCGAACTTAATGCTAAAAGCATTATCTAACAGTCAACCTTTGGGTTAAACAGAGAACGTCAAGTAGGTATCCATACTAATATTAAAATGCGTAAGTCTGTCTGTCACGCTTTCACGGCAAGACCGCTTAACGGATTTTGATGTTTGGTATGGATGTAGTTGAAACCCCAGGGCCAAACATAGGCTACTTTTTGACGAAGGCGGAAGGAAACAGCTAGTAATAATATAATAAACCTGAAGAATTGTGTTTGTTTAAACGCGCTAATGTCAGGTACCACTGGTCTGATTTGAAATATTATTAAGCCTAGTTATCGAGGAAGGCTATATAGGCTAGGAAGAACTTGAGACGGGCTGCTAGTTATAAACATATTTATTTAGATAACATGATCAATTTTTATTAGTAACAATTTTACTTAAAAATATGTTGGTAATTTAATTACACACACACACATAAAATCAATTTTAGGGTTCCGTATCAAAGGAGTAAAACGGGACCCTATTACTAAAACTTCGCTGTCTGTCAGTCACGAGGCTGTGCCTGTATCTTATGAACCGTGATAGTTAGACAGTTGAAATTTGCACAAATAATTTGATGATTTATTTTGCAGCTATAATAAGCTGAATACTAAAAAAACAGAATAAAATAAATATTTAAGGGGGTTCCAATACACCAAACATTTTTGCTGTTTTTACAGATAATGGTACGGAACCCTTCGTGCGCGGGTCCTACTCGCACTTGGCCGGTTTTATTTGTCATAATGCCTTATTTCTACAGGAATAAAGTGTCAGAATGTCAAAATATTATCAAATCTACATACCCATAGCGCTCTTCAGTTCATTGAGAACAAACATGTTATGGTCTTCCAAGTTAGCTAACACTTGAAGCTGTTTTACCACCTGAAATAAAAATACTATGAACTTATGTATGTAATACATACATACGTTCATACCATCACGCCTTTTTCCCTCCGTGGTAGGCAGAGACTACGGATTTCCATTTGCTACGATCCTTACAGACCTCCCTCACTTCTTCTACGCTCATCACTTTAGTCATACATGCTCGTCGATTACGGGCATTCCTTTTATACAGCATACCTCAGCAATACAGCGTTAATGACTAGTTAAGCAAAATTTTTAAACTCAAAAAAATCTCCGTTAGAAAGAGAATTTTTAAATCTAATACATATTTAGTAGTTGCTTAAGTTTAAACAATTTGCTTTAATCATTAAACTTGTGGATTTTCAACTAAGTCCTCTTAAAATATTTGTATGTTTTTTGTTCAAGTTTATGATTCATATTTCGAATGAAAAATATCGTTCGATATCCAACGAAAATCATTCGACCCACCGATTTTGCGCGAGTCACAGTTTTCAATAATATCACTCCTGGCCACTTAATAAAGGGTTTTACGGCCATTGATACAAGTCTTTTATAGCCCTTCTTAATTTTTCTATCTATTTCAGTCCTACAGTGTGGTTTCGTCAAGTCCTAGTCAAGTCTAAAACCTAGTCGGTAGTCAAGTCTAGTCAGAAGAATCAGGCTAAGTGAAGTGGTAGAAAAATTGCACTTAGCGATTACTACGAGCTTTTGGCAACAAGCATAAAAATCACATAAATCATACACTGTATCACTTTCCAACACTCACGCTTGTTATTGAACAGTTTGCGAATAATAATCCACCATTATTATGTACAAACACTATAAAAAACCACAAATATTGGAAAATCAAATACAGCGCCGATACTGCTCTTCACAGCTTCCCGCCAAAAGTCACTTCTGCCTGGCCACACCTCTAGATCATAAAGGCAAATCAGATTAGGTATAGCCCGACCAGGAAAATAGCAGCCTTGGCCATATTAAGGAAAAATATTAGAACTAATTTCTTTTACTGGCAACGGGGTATTCAAATAACATTCCGTCATCTCAATGTCATTTGTCAAAAAGAGACCGAAGTGGACGTTGTGTATTTTGTGTTTATCAGATAAAAATATTTATGAAAATGGTAAAAATAATACCTACATAGTAATGAGAGAAAAGTGATATAAAAGATGTTATCATAGTTGAAGCGAATGAAAACGAAGGATTAATTTCTATTTCATTAAATTACATTGTCAAATTTGTTGTTGACATGACACATACAACATGTTGCCACATAAAGGCGATCAGTAGCGACGCCAATGCAGGGTTTTTAGTTTCCTGGTCGGGCTGTACTCAAAAATACTAAAATACTTGTGCAATAGTGTATTGTACTTACCTGTAGGTAATTATTCCCCTCCCTCTCAAAGTATTTAGTGGTAGGTCTGGACGTGAAGTACCCGGTCCAAAAAGCATTGGGGTCGCTCGAGTAGGGGAAGAAATCATCCTGCTTGATGGGCAGAGTAGGGCTGAAAAATTACACATAGGCACAAAAAAGGTCTATTTAGTCGTATTGGATTTAACTATGTGTTTCTTCTGTTTCTAAATGGTGCAATAAAGTGTTCAGTCATTCATTCATTCAATAGCTTCCCAAACATTATGTTACAGACTAATAAAGCTTTATTCAAACTGACGCGAACGCGCCCACAGAAATAAGAATACAGTACCCGGCAATAAATATTGCACATCGACCTTTGGAAAGAGACAATCGGCTAATTTCGGCTTCGTAGAGCGTTATCTCTGTCGCACACTACCTATGTGACGTTTGTCAGTCGTTGTTCAAGTGCGATAAAGTGCGGTCAACTGCGGTCGCGTCCAGTTCAAAATATATATTAAGAGTTGTTAACACCCCCAAATTTAAATAATTTAAAATTGCACAATGGCATCTTTAGGAAAAAGAGGGAAACCTTTACGAGGTCAGTCACGCGAAATTATCTACAATGTTTATAAATATTTTGTAACCGAAACTGACAGATTTAAAAAAAATGAAGATGAAAATGTAAGTTGTTATTTTAAGAAGGTTCAAGAGCGAGTTGCAAATGCCACTGGAATTTCAATGGACGATTTTGATTATGATGTTGTTCGAAGAATGGTGTATGATTTTCACTTACGATTTAATGAACTGCCAACAATAAAATCATTAAAAGCTAAATTATCTGAAGCTATTAATTACAATGGGTCTGAAAAGACGTTGAGAAAAATACTTCACGAGATGGGATTTCGGTTCACTAAAATGGAAGATAATCGAAAACTTCTAATGGAAAAGCACGATGTAAGTCTCAAACGGATGGAATACCTGGATAAAATACGCAAATTTCGCGAATCAGGAAAAAATATCGTCTACATGGATGAGTCTTACATACATACATCCCACACTAAAGGGAAATCTTGGAGTGATGACAAGAAAAAAGGAGTAAAAAAGCCAATTTCAAAAGGTCAACGTTTGATAATAGTTCATGCGGGTAATGAAAAAGGCTTTGTACCCGGTGCCTTTTTAACGTATAAATCCACGGACACTACAGGTGACTATCACAATGAAATGAATAACGATAACTACGAAAAATGGCTGGTTAATCAATTAATACCAAATATACCCAGTGATTCTGTTCTAGTTATCGATAACGCACCCTATCACAACAAATATGTTGAAAGACCCCCCAACTCAAACACCATTAAACAGGAAATGATCCACTGGTTAAACAGACACGAAATTCCAGTAGATCCAAAATTAACAAAAACCCAGATTTACGCTATTATATGTCAGCACAAGGAGAGGCATACAGAGTTTTCCGTGGACAAAGTACTTGCCGAACATGGGCACACTGTGTTGCGATTGCCACCATATCATCCGAATTTTAATCCAATAGAAAATATATGGTCTCAACTGAAAGGCTATGTAGCCTCTAGAAATGTGGGTATGAATTTAACTACAGTAAAAACATTATTGACTGAAAAAGTAAACATGATCGGGGCTGAAGATTGGAAAAAGGTTTGCGATCATGCAATCAAATGTGAGAATGAATATAGAAGCATTCAACACGGTTTAGACAATTACACTGATAGACTAGTGATAAATACGGCTGACAGTGACAGTGATATTGATCTCTTTGAGAGCACAGATAGTGAAATGGAAGTAATTGAGAATTAGAATTATTATTATTTTTATTACAATGTCTCATTTTAACAATATGATTAATGTTGTTTATTATGTACACTACAGCTGTAATTTTCCAAAATAATTAAATACGAAAACATAATGGGAACATGTTTTTTTTTATTTTATTTTACCCCAACCTAAAGCCATCACTATAGAAAAATTGGTGTATTTTATACAAATAATAATTATCAAAAGAAGCAAATCATAATTGTTTTAACAGCTCCTAATAGATAGGTACCGGACTGTTTGTATTTCGTGCGAGAGAGATAGCGCTCTACGAAGCCGAAATTAGCCGATTGTCTCTTTCCAAAGGTCGATGTGCAATATTTATTGCCGGGTACTGTACATAGAAGTGGCATTAGCAGGCCAGTTAACTTTGGCACACGCTAAGGCACTTCTACCGATTCTTATTTCTGTGGGCGTCCCTCAAGTCGCGCGGGATTCGTGTCAGTTTGAGACCTTGATACTTTTTATAACGCGACTGTAACAGAAAGAGGGGTATATTTTTCGAGGGTATATATCTACCTTTGTATAATTTTAGCACGCACTAAAGCCTGAACGGGACGATAGATTTTAGCTCGAGAGGTGTCGTTAGATTCCTATTTACTGAAGTGTGTGACACTCGATATATCAAAATTTAATTTCCAAATTACACAGAAAAGCAGTCGGGTTTTTTAGTTGTTAAAATTACCAATATCTACTTTACTAAATTCTGTATGAACATATTTCATGCTTAAAATCGTGTTATCTTTTTCTACTACTACTACATTGTTCTTGGGTAGTTTATTATAATTTTTTATGAACATGCAATATTGACCATTTTCAATATCTTTAAATTAAACATAAAGTTACTCACTTGGCATCCTTCACAGCCTTAAGGTAGCAATCCGGTGTTGAGTAGAACAAAGTTACGTTCAACCCTTCCTTAGCCGCCTTAAGATTCGCGTGTCTGACATGAAATAAAGGTAATAAATAATAATTTCAAATCAAATCTCTAAGTGGGATAAAGCTCTATTCAAAATGATACGCGTCAGTTTGGATAGAGCTTAAGTCCGCCATTGTCTATTTGTTTTTTTTTCATGCTTTTGTAGCTACTAACCCCACAATTGTTGGGACAGTCTAGTATGAAAAAGTGAGGATAGCGTCAGACGGAAAATTGGCAGGCGAGTGTGATGAAACGAGACGACATGATATCCATCCCCACTCTTTCAAACTAGATTATCCCAATATCTTTGAGATGTGTAGAGCGCTTTTACTTGTGTTTTGAACTATAAAGATATTACGAACAAATAAATAGTAGGGTATTTTTTTTCGTAATATTGTTGTTGTTTTCGTTGGCGCCACTGTCGAGTGGAGTAATGAAGCGTGCTTGATAGTTTTACAGTACTCCTACTACTAGGTAGCAGTTAATATAAAATACTTAGATAGTATAAATTCTCAATGGAAAAAGACAATAATGTAAACAAATATGGCCGTCTGACATTGAGACAGGTTTGTCGATGGTGATTTTTGTGAAAATGATTTGTGGGTTCATTGAGATGGTGAATGTGATAATCATTGATAATCGAATGAACGTGATTGACGAGTAATTATAATAAATTGCCATTGTTGATATTATTGTCTTTTTCCATTGAGACAGACTTTAGAGATAGATAGAGTTGCTGTGAATAAATACGAATTCTAGCAAAACATGCATTTTCAAATGCGAAAATTGACCCAGCCACATTATACACAGGAGACTTACTACTACGGTCTCTTAATTCCATGCATAAGGTGATGATACTAAGTAAGCCACTTGAAAATTTTCGATTTATAATTTGATAATATTGCTGGACGATGCTTACAAAGTCAAAAACTACGGATTAAAAATTTTGTAAAGGAGTGCGGGAGAGAAGACTTTTTTTAATTTAGTGAGGGGTTAGTTTGAAAGAGACTTATGGACAGAAGCAAAAAAAGAGAAGAAATAACATCCTAAGAACTAGGAAGTTTTAAAAAAATAGAAATACTATTCGTGTCTGTAGCTTGGGGAAGGATTTTCAAAAATTTACTAAGGAGGGGTTTAAAACCTTTCTTTGAAAACTTTTACCAGGACTTAAGTTTTGTTTATGTGCAAGGGGGAGGGGTGTTCAATATTTTAATATAGGCATCTTCTCCTTATTCCTTTATTTCTGCGGTGTTTACACTCACAGTATCAGCTTGTCCAAATTGACGAACCACATGGCGGCGTCCTGGTAGGTGAAGTCTCCACCCATTGTGACGGCCACGTTGTTGGTGCGGTAGTGACGAGATTGACGAGTGACGTACTCCAGGAACTCAGATATCTAATGACCATGTGCAGTTTTTTGATGTTTTGAAAAAGGGGTAGGGAGGAAACAGCCGTGCCAAATGTATTGCTTAATATAGACAAGATTTAGATTTTTCGTGAAGAAAAAACCGTTACTAAGGTGTGTAAGGCGAAATGACCGTTCCCCCTTGTTGATAAATATTAACGAACGTTTAATAAGTCTTAGTCAACTTTAATATGAAGGTGTATAGAGCGAAAAGACCTCCCCCCTTGTTCATAAAATATATTATAACACACGTTAAAAAAGCTAATTAAAATATATTTCTGCTTGTCAGTTATACGTAAGACGAAAGAGAGTAAACATATTTTAGTTAATATGGGCTTAACGGAAGTTCGTTAATTTTGATGAATGGGGTAAGTATGTAACCAAATGTGATACGAATGAATTGAATGTATTGCGCGGATGTTAATTAGAGAGTGTGTGAGGTTATGAAGGGTTAGTTTAGGAGAGGGGTTTTTAGGACATAAGAAGGGGCAGGGCATTTTATTGTATATATTTTTAATTTTAATCTTTATTTTAATTATCTTCTTTTAAGATCAGCGTCTGCCTATTTATATTTATTTCTAAATCACGCGACAGAGATTTATATTTTTATCAGAATCAGAATTATTAATTTCATTTAATCACCACGCTAAACATTATTATAGAAAAGAGAAATGCTAATATTTACTTATTTATTTATATTCTTGAACATACTAGCAGCTTATATAGCGGATGCGTAGGCATCTTAAAGTTTGAAGAGTTTATAAATTGTCCAATCTGTTTTTAATATTTTACAGCAAAATATTTTATGCGACCAAAAACATATCTTTTATTTTTCTGTCTAAATATTTTTAAACGTCACGGTCCCGTGTTTTACTATGTAAATGACCCTCTACTCACCTGACAATTGTTGGGACAATCTATTATGAAAGAGTGGGTAAGGCGGCGGACGGAAAATTGGCAGCCAAGTGTGATGAAACGAGACGACATGATATCCATCCCCACTCTTTCATACTAGATTGTCCCAACATCTTTGAGGTGTGACGCGAATCCCGCGCGACTTGCGGGACGCCCACAGAAATATGATTAGGTAGAAGTGCCGTAGCGTGTGCCAAAGTTAACTGGGGGCTTACCATAAACTTTAACAAAACCATCATGGTTTTCGCCCATCTTGTTTTAAGCTTAAAATAATATTGTTCCAAATCGTACCATGAACTTTTAAAACAAGATTGTTGTATTCCTGCTTAGAGTTGTGAAAGAACGAATGATTTGTCTATTCCCTGGCGATTGTGAGAGCGAGACTCCGCTATATAATTCGTATAGCTGCATCACTTTTACGCAGTGTTCCGATTGACTCTCGTTACGAAATATTGAATTTTAAATTTAATATATTGAATAATTCAATATATTAAATTTAAATGTGAATTTTTAAAGTTGATTTTGTGTTCAAAATATATAAAATTCATTTATATTATTAAATTTCAATTACAACAAATAAAAATAATGAAATTTGGGTTTTGATTACAAACGAAGCTGTGCACGCAAATGAGATTCGGAACATTTTTTTACGTTTTATAAAGACAACTGACAGTTCACGCGCAGTCACTCAAAAGGTCTCGCACTGAGTTTGTTTAGATAAAAATATTTAAATAATAGCTTTGGCTTATTCCAAGTAAGTTAAATGCGGGGTCCAGATTCACAGGTTTTTCTCGAGAGAGAACTGTGAATGGGGACAGCGTTCTCGTACTCTTCTCCTTCCTTTGTTGAACGAGGGTCTAGCAGTAACAAAGGAGCCGGCATTGTCGCTAGCCTAGCCTATCATGTCTTGTGGAAAAAATAGTAAAATGTCTATTATTATTTTTTTACATTCATCATCATCATTTCAGCCGCAGTCAGTCCACTGCTGGACATAGGCCTCTCCCAATGATTTCCAAAATGATCGGTTGGCAGCAGTCTGCATCCATCGTTTACCTGCGACCTTTTTCAGGTCATCTGACCATCTGGTCGGTGGATGTCCAACGCTACGTTTACCGGTACGTGGTTGCCATTCGAGACCCTTTCTGCCCTTCGGCCATCGGTTCTCCGCGCTATGTGCCCCGCCCACTGCCACTTTTTTTTATATTAAGTTACTAAAATAATTAAGATGTTTTTATTTTTAGGTTTCTGTCTAACGGCTTGCTCTAAACGACACTGCGACATTGAGTCTCTTAGAAAATCTCTGGAGCAAGCAATGGCGAAATTTCCCATGGCAACAGTGCGTGAATCCATAGATTCATTGCCAGACAGATTAAAAGGCCTTTAAAAGCCAAAGGTGTCCACTTTGAACAGAATATTGTTTTTATTTTTTGCTGAGGTTAATAAATATGTACATATAAGTTTTAGTAATATTACATTACTTCATAAAAAATGCATTTTTATTTGTAACAGAACTTATGGCCGGACGAGGTATACTTAAACAACATCACGTAACTAACACAAAACAAATCTAACACATAATAATGAAAGATTCAACATACACAGTCGCACACTAATGGTTTTTTGCACAAAGTTAGAATTTACCTTGTTATTTGTAACACAAGATCATTGAAAGAATCACACTCAACATGAAAAAAGTTTTGTTTCCATCACATCCGACCAACTTTTTCAAGATCGCTAAATTTGACGTAAAAACAACATTGCTAACTGTCAAATACTGCTCATGGTACGAAATTGAATGAACAATTTACTGTGACGTCATCAAAACTGCTAGGAAATGCAAGCTTATAGTAATATTGTTTTTTACGTGTCATGGTACGAATTTCGAGAGTAATATTAAAATAATACTGCTATAAGACATTATGGTAAGCCCCCTGGCCTGCTTATGGCTTATGGCACTTCTACGCATTGGAGCTTTTGCGCTACATTTTTCAATTTACTTACTCAATAAGCTTGTCTAAATTCGTGAACCACATTGATGCGTCTTGGTATTGAAAATCGTCCCCCATTGTCACTAGTATATTGTCTGTTCTATAAGCACCAGCGATATTCTTGGTGACTTCGAGAAATTGGTTCACCTTTTGACAAAGACATTGTTTTAGTAATTTATAATTGCAGTGTCACCAATATTTGGTGAACTTAGTCTATTTCTGTCTAAATGCGCGTTGGTTAAACGATTTTTAATTATAGGCCATATTGTGATTTTTTGAATCCGAACTGTAGTTAAGAGATAAAATCAAGTAAAATCCGCTATGTTTAATTGATTACGCGATTATGATTATCAGAAAGACATATTAAATATAACCAGCCTTGAACTTTATAAACGAAACGTTTTTATTTGATCAAGTCATGCCCACAAATGAAAAAGATTGTCATGCACGCTCATGCCACATTCTCTTTCAATAATAAAAAATCTTATAATAAGTTAACTGAGCTAGCTTTAATTGAACCCAGAGCATTTACTAAATTTGTTGATCAGGGGGCCTATTTTTGAAAAGTATAACGCACGCAAAATCCGCGAAAGAAAATCTCAGTTTGACTCACTGATTATGACCAATGAAAATCATACCGGTTTCTGCGAATCATACTTTTCGAAAATAGGGCTACAGGGAAACCCCAGTACGTGTCACTCACTCGATCAGTTTATCCAGATTGGTGTACCACATGGCAGCGTCCTGGTATTGGAAGTCCTCTCCCATCGTCACCAACACGTTTGGAGTGCGGTAACCATGGGACATGTTTAGACTTAACGCGAGGAAGTCTGTTACCTTTGCAGTAAACACGTTATTGTTTATTCGGAAAAAAATTACAATGTTTTGAAACAAACATAATTTTTTGCTTAGTCATTCGCTGTGACAGCAGTCAAACTGTGCAATGGGCTACCAGAGTCCAACAGATCAGCTTCCAGCCGTGCAAGTTTTAAACGTCTTGTTTACAATTTTTTTCTGGAGAGGTTAGGAGGCGTATTGTGTCGTGTTAATTCGGATTGACACCATTGTCTGTTGCCGTATGTTGATGCTATATATGTTTATTTATTTAACTATAACACATGACATGCAAATGGCGGACTTAAAGCCGTATTCTTTTTCTACCAGTCAACCAATCAGTGGTGCAGAAAAAGTGATTAATTTATGGTAAGTGTTAAAAGAGTCGTGATGAAATTATAGTAAACTTACTTCTATATATACAGAACCTAAAAACAAAATTATCGAAAATAAAAAAAAGACAAAATAAAAAAAACTGTGAATAAATAGAATAAATAAATATTAGAAAAATACACTACATAAATATTAGATAAATATATTACATATATTTTGATGTTGTTTGTATGTATGTTTATATAGTTCATGTAAGTTTTATATTATATAGGTACATCATTGTACACCCACAGTTAAAATTTCTGCTTGTCCCAAAGGTTGGCTGTTAGATAATGCTTTTAGCATTAAGTCCGCCTATTGTGATATACAATTGTATATTTGTACAATAAAGTTTAAATAAATGTTTATATTGATTTATCTGTTTTGCGTGACAAATAATGAAACATGCCCATTGTCGCCATGATGTTTGGAGTGCGGTAAGCGCGGGACATGTTTGGACATATCGCGAGGAATTCTGTTACCTTTGTACACAATATTTTTTGTTTATTCGGAAAAAGTTCACAATGTTTTTATTGATTTATCTGTTTTGTGTGTCTTTATAAATAAATACATAATCTTTTTTTAATACTACTAATAATATGAGTTTTACATATTTTTACGAGAGTCAGTAAAGTTTAGATAAGATAACATTATGTAAAACTACAAAAAAGAGAATAGAGAATGAAAGCTTTTGGTTAATTAGGCATAAATACTTAATTATGTCTTATGTTTTCGCGACTGTTACGCATTTTAATACGGTTTTATTGCATTTATTACGAACTAGCTTTTTCCCGCAGTCTGCGTCAGCCTGCGTCAAAAAGTAGCCTATGTTTGACCCCGGGTCTTCAATTATATTCATACCAAATTTCATCAAAATCCGTTCAGTGGTTTGGCCGTGAAAGCGTATCAGACAGACAGACTTTCGCATTTATAATATTAGTATGGATTAGTGTAAATTTATTATTTGATGTTTACAACGTTAAGTTAGGTGTATAATAAATATGGAATAAACGCGATAAAACCCGTATTAAAATAGTTACCATTTTTAAAGAAAATGCTAGTTTTTTATGGACGTTAAATTTAAATTGTGACAACTAACGTGTCATTAAGTTTTTGTTAGATGCGAAACGATTTTCATCGATTTACACACACCACGCGTAATACGCGTATCGTAATGAACTACTACTTCAAATCCCTTCAATAGAACATAATAGATTAAAAAGGTTCACAGAATACATTTGGCATGGTTGCATTAAAATATAATTATATCTACAGATAAACAATATAAAAGAACAAACTCTATTATATAAAATTAAAGCTCCATTTAAAGTGTTGTTAATCCCGCGCCCACAGAAATGAGATTCGGTAGAAGTGCCGTAGGGTGCGCCAAAGTTAACTGGTTATGGCATTACGTGTCTTTATTTCTGTGGGCGTAGGATTCGTGTCAGTCTGGATGGAGCTTAAAAAATACAGACAGAAATAGACAAGTGGTTTTTTTTTTTATGTTACTTATCTGTTACATATATGGGAGTGTCATCATAGCATATATCTACTGCATATTTAAATATATTGCTTAGAGGCCGTGGTCTTTCAACCGAGCTCAATGTATTATTAATACGTAATCATCCGAGCGAGTTTCCCAGTTAAAGGTGAGATGGGCGTCTCAATCATGTATTGTATAATGTACTGCCTCCGTGGTCCATCCCCATTTATTATTGGGAAGTTTCAAAAATTCCGGGAGTAAATGGGAAATCTTCCGGGAGGGCACCCATCTCTAGTTAGAACATTGCAGGCGTAAATCACCGAATTGTCTGATAATGAAGGCACGTTAAGTGGTTGTTCTCGGCTGCTATCTGATAGTTGTTCAAAGAACCACGTCAGAGGCCGTGAGACGGTCCCGAACAACTCTGACACTAATGATGATGATTACATAAAGTATCTTGTATGCATAAAGTTGTGAGAGGTGCGTTCCGTCGCATTTCAGTTCACAATTTGACGGTTTCCTTAGAATAGATTATCATACTTCAAACTAATATTATAAATGTGAAAGTGTTTATTTGTTTGTCCTTCCTTCACGCCCTAACTAAGCAACCAATCGACTTGATTTTCGGCATAGAGTTAGTTGAAAGGATGGAGAGTAACATAGGGTTTATGAGAATAAATAGAAATAGGTACTCACCCGCTTGTCGACATTGAACATAGGCGAATTGGGATCGTCTATGATTGGCTCGTCGTTGCAAAGTACATCGAAACAGAAACCGGGGGGAGGGGAGTACGTGTTGTATAGCACGCCGGTAAAAATGTCGGACGATTTACCTGTAAAAGAAATCTACATTTAGTCAAATTAAAAAAAATCCTTAATATCGAGTGGGTTATATGGTCAGTGGACCCTGTTACACACTGGTGTCATAGTATCCTTTAACAACCACGTTATGGCAACCGGGACCAACGGCTCAATGGTACGGAACCCAAATCCCTCCATAATTTCACATTTCTCTATAAGAATAAATGAAGTATAAAGATTCATTTAAACTGACGCGAATCCCGCGCGGGACGCGAGACGCCCACAGAAATAAGAATACGTAGAAATGCTTGAAGCAGGCCAGTTAACTTTGACACACGCTATGACACTTATACTTAGTCTATGATCGTCCCGCCAGTCCCGCGGGATTCGCGTCTGTTTGAATGGTCCTTAATAGGAAAATAATTCAAGTACATACATACATACCATACCATCACGCCTTTTTCCCTCCGTGGTAGGCAGAGACTACGGATTTCCATTTGCTACGATCCTTACAGACTTCCCTCGCTTCTTCTACGCTCTGTAATCAATGTGTAAGTTTGCTCCTATTTTTATCTTGAGTTGCAAGTAAACAATAAAGCCTTACCCAAAACATCGTCCCCCCTCCAAACCATCTCCATATCCTTATTCCTCAATCGGTTCCCCTTATCCTGGAAATCGATCCTGCCAAGGAACAATCCGTCGTAGCCCATGGCAGACAGTAAAGACGCGAACTCTCTGGAATGGCCGAACGGGTCGATTTGCCACCCAACGCGGGGAATGCCGCATTCGCCGAATGTTTCGTTCAGTTTTCTGTAATCAACAGTATTATGGCTCGTTTATACGGATCCTGTGCCGAAAATCCAGTAGTGTTCATGGACACGAAATTTACCCACACATACACACGCACACACACACACACACACACACAACACAACAATTTCGTGTCCATTAGCGCGTGTCTACAAAGATAACGCTACTGGATTGCCCGCAGTGGACCCGTCTAAACCATCATATATATATTTTGTTGTGTGTTTCTAAAATAAATTATTTTCTTACTTTCTTTCTATCCATTAAATCCATACTCCATACGAATATTATAAATGTGAAAGTCTGTCTGTCTGTTACGCTTTCACGGCCAAACCGCTAAAGGGATGTTGATTAAATTTGGTGTGAGTAGTTGAAGACCCGGGGTCAAACATAGGCTACTTTTTAAGCTAGTTAGTTAGATATAAGTGCCAAGTGTTTGAGGAGCTCGATAGCCTCACGTGACGCCCGTATCCGTAGCGAATGTGACGACGAGACGCTACTCGTGTTGGATTGGTCGCCATTTAGTGGCATTTTCTATCTCGAGCTCTTCCGTGTTTTTGAAGGCAGGTTAAGCCGTTAGTCCCGATTATTATCGATAGATGGCAGTGGTTAGGCTGTGTCAGATGCCTTTATGCAGCCTGAAAAATTCTGACAGTGTTGGCCACTAACACATCGCGAGTCATGTTCCTATTGGTCTGGTTTGGCCTGTAAAAAGTTTACTGTTCATATAAAAGACAAAGAGGAAGATGGCACATTTTGGATGGTCGGGTTCTCTATACAAGTATTAAAAATCACGAGTTTCATGAGAAAGGTAGGAGGGGTTAGTGTGGGGGTGGGAAAAAGTGACAAATTAGTCATCGCAACACTTTATGTAGGTTACATTATCAACCGCCTCTCGGCCTCTGACGGGGTTCCTTTAACGACCACCAGGCTGCCAGGACAACGGCTTAACGTGTTTTTAAGGGGGGTTGCTAAATTAGAGGGGGTAGTGAAGCTGGAATATAAAACGGGGGTTTGTGAGTTAATAAAATACACGAGGGGTGTTAAAATTTACCTAAGGGGAGGGGGTAAATTAGAGAAGGGGTGATTAAATCAAAATACTCACTGCAATCCCCAAGTAAACTGGTCTATAGTCGTCTGATAATGTACGGCAGCCTCATCGTTCATGCTCCACGCCCCCCCTACAAATTGCAGCCTGCCTTCTCGGACCAGCACGTGTACTTTGTGACGTATGGAGTCCGGTTGGCGAGTCCACCATTTCCAGAAGAATGCCGTTTCCACGTATATGAATCTGATGGAAAAAAAATAAAATACAGTTCCAAACATACTGACGCAAATACCGCCCACAGAAATAAGAATACGTAAAAGTTAACCAGTTCACTTTAGCACTGTGGCACTTCTACCGAATCTTATTTCTGTGGGCGTCCTGCCCGGGATTCGCCACTTGACTGTGTCCATACCTTCTATCCGGTTTCTCCCATAACTCCTTGATGACTGAATTCAAGATGTACTGTACTCCAGCCTTTTGGATATCGTTGCGACCTATAGACAAGCCAAGTTAAAATAAAACTACAATTCAACACCTTACTTATTTCCCAATAAAACAAAAACCAACATTCGCATATTCGGCGGGGCACGTCATGGAGTAATTACAAAGAGGAGATGCCGTTTGAAATGGCGCAGTGACGTGATCATTGGCGCCTCGCCGACACAAAAGTGGGCGGAGCTTGTCATTGCTCTGCTCCATGATTGGAGTCACGGCCGAAACCAAGCATGTCGCACGTCTGCCTTCCACCCCGTGTAGCCTCACAAACACTTTCTTACAAAACGCTTATTACGGCATCTCCTCTTTGTAATTACTCCATGGGGCACATTCTCAAACTAATGATACGTTTACAGGGGCGAAATTGAAGATATTCTGAACCCAAGCGATTCGTAACCTAGGGCGGCGGGATCAACTGACCTTTAAATAACTCTTTCTCGTTTCGTCTTTGCACATTGTCTTACACACACTACAATATAAAGTTGCCGCATTCTGGAAACTGATTTTTCTTCATAGCGCGGTATCTAGTCGCGCGCGAGACCAATTAATAATCTATGGTTAGAACATATATGTCGATTAGATACCGCGCTATGAATAAAAATCAGTTTCCAGAATGCGGCAACTTTATATTGTAGTGTGTGTAAGACAATGTGCAAAGACGAAACGAGAAAGACTTATTTCTTGTACTATTATTCTTACATAGTTTGAATACGCAAACTGGCATTTTGCTTCTATTTTTAAACTAAAATTTTAAATTTATCTCGACGTCCAACTCACTTATCGGGTATGCCGCAAGTACGCGTAGTTTTAGTTGCCTCATTTGTCTAGTACGCCCGACGGTATCTAGTCGAGCGCGCGCGAGACCAATTAATAATCTAAGATTCTAACGAATTTAAGGTAACAGAATTTGTAAGGCGGTTTTGGAACAATGACAAAGAATTAATAATAGTCTTAATAAAGTACAGAACGGACACTTACACCCTCCCAGCACCCACCTGAAAACAGACACCACCCACACCTAGGATTGCCAACTTTTTTTTACAAGAAATAAAGTATATTTAGGTCTGAGAAGATAATTATACAGTATTTAAGCAAAAATAACAGTATTTTATTTTAAATGCATATCGAACTTCGGCACAAGTTAACAATTTACTGAAGCTTCATAATCCTCACTATTGTAAGTAAGATTAAAATATATGAGGAGCTCATTTTTGATTAAATTTATGCTTGCTCTGTTTCAGTCAAAAAAATTCTAAATCTATGGTTTCAGTCGTCCCGCCACTTCGCATTTAATAATGAGAAAATTCTCTCAGTAAATGCTGAGGTGGCGGTTAGTTGACTATTTGACATTGACAGATTCGTTCTGAAACTACATTAATGTGATTTGTTTGTGGCTGCGCTGCGCTGAGCCCTGCACTCTGTCTAAATAAAAAAAAAAAAACTATTTTTTCTGAAAACAGTATTTTTTATACTTTGTTTTTATTCAACAGTAAAAAGTATAATGTAGTGAAAAACAGTATAATACTGTTTTTAACAGTATAGTTGGCAACCCGCACCTCACCTCAAAAAAAGCTTGTTACACTTACTACCGTAGTAGTACTGGTCTACAGTCTTCAGCCAACCGACATCGTCGTGTGTGTGAGGCACAAGGTGGACGTTCAGAAGACCTTCTTTAGGCTTTGGACAGCTCTGAAAGTCCGAATACAACTTCTACATAAAGATTAAATCAAATATTAAAGCTTCATTCAAACTGACAACTGACTGACGCGAATCCCGCGCGGGAAGCCCACAGAAATTGGCACTTCTACCTAATCTTAATAGGCTAGTTTCTTAAAAAAATATAATTAAAAATATTGAAGACGTATTATTTCTTTTGAAAATTAAACAAAGAATGGTAAAGATATGGCCCGTTAAAGTTCCGTGTGACGTCACAGTGTGCTATACTTTTTCGCAATATGTTACGTCACGAGCCCCCACTCTTAAACTTTGATGCGTTATATCTTTATAATTTATCGCTCAATTGACGAAAGAAAAAATACGACACTACTATATTTTGATTATATAAATAACGGACTAATTTTAATGTTAGTCTTTTGACCATGGAGTAATTACAAAGAGGAGATGCCGTTTGAAATGGCGCAGTGACGTGATCATTGGCGCCTCGCCGACACTGCAGTGGGCGGAGCTTGTCATTGCTCGTGCTCTATGATTAGAGCCATGGCCGAAACCAAGCACCCCGCACGTCTGCCTTCCGCCCCGTGTAGCCTCACAAACGCTTTCTTACAAAACGCTTATTACGGCATCTCCTCTTTGTAATTACTCCATGCTTTTGACGCTGGAAACTAGCCCATTATGTAGGCGTCCCGCGTGAGATTCGCGTCGTCAGTTAAAATGGAGCATAAAGACTATATGCTATACAAAAATTTAACCATTTTCCTGGTCACTTCTGGTCTAGGCACTCTCAATATTATATGTATACTTATCAAAAACATGAGACATTAACTTTGTACTAGAAAAATCCTTCAGGGTCGCCAACGCGCTTGTGTATCAGGTGCCCATGGGTTACGGGCACTTACGGGTAACCACTTACCATCAAAGAAAGCCTTTTATTTATTGTTCCACAAGTACCAATACTTATTGCGCACATTCAAAAGGCAAATAGTAAGTATAGGTATTAAGTAGGTATACGTACATTATTCTGCCTTCTAAGGGCCGCGTTCACCAAAGTAGGATAAGTTTTATTCCAAGGATAATTACGCAATTTATCCTCGTATAATTGCGGTACAAGGGCTCTGTCTCTACAATAAAAATGTCTGCCATCCATTTTTTATACTTAGATTAGTTGCTCTTGAATAGGAACGATTTTGATGAAATCGGCCCAATAAATATAAAAAAGTTGTATGTACGTATGTAGAAAGAACATTGTTATAACAAAATTGAACACGGACGCATTGATTTCCTTTTAATGGCCACCACGCCATCAAGCCCCTTCACCGCCTATCATCCCATCGTCTAGTCAGATATCCTACCCAATTCTGGAAAATCTTCCAATTTTCCAGATTTCTGTATTTAGTTCGTAATCTTGAATTCTCATACCAAAGATGCTCTATTTTCCATGTTTGTAAATGGTGTAAGAAAGTGTTAATTCATCACAAGAGGCGGACTTAGTTATGGGGTATGAATGAATGAATGAAACTTTATTTGCAATAAACAACGAATAAGATCTTAGATATAAAAGGTACAAAGGTACTATTATAATTACCTCATATCCACATTTCGATGGTGTTTCAAAAAGGTGCCCGGCAAGAGACAAGGAAGCTGATGCGAGAACGAGACAAAACGTTATTCTGAGCATCATCTGCGAATAGAAGTGATTAGATAGTTAACAAGCGGTTACATGGTTAATCGATCCTGTACATCTTGGTGTTAGAGTTTTTCGGAACCGCCTTTCGGCCACTGATGTGGGTTTGCTCACCGATTATGACAACTGCCTCCGTGGTCCAGTGGCGTTCGCCTTCGAATTTAAATGTTATGTTCGCGGGTTCGAATCCCACGGGAAGCATACTTTGTTTCGTTTCGTTAAGACTTTGCAGGATTGAATCACCTGATTGTTTGTGATTCCGTGCTTCGGAATGTACGTTAAGCCGTTGGTCCCGGCTGTCATCTGCTTGTCGTCAAAGGATCCACGCACGTCAGAGGCCGAGAGGCGGCTACAAACCACTCTAACACCAGGGTGTACTACATGGTCGATTGACAAGGTAACCTACACGAAATGACGATGACCGATTATGGAGAATGATAATCATTCGACTCACCGATTTTGAGTGATTAACATTTTTAAAAATAGCACGCCGTTCCCCCCGGCTAAGACATTTATGTTCGCGAGCGAAGATACGGGTAAAAACTAGCTGACCTAAAATTTTATTTTATATTAATTTACAAACAAAGAGAGGTACGACATTTTGTAAGGAGTAGGCCGCCTGGGGAAGTACCTCTACCTTACAGAAGACTGCAGCCAAATAACACTGTGATGCAGTGTTGTGTTCCTGCTGGTGAGTAGGGTCGCCAGGCTCCAGAGGGGTCGCTGTGCTGACAGCGGACAGGTCGGCAACTGACATCTCCGGTGTTGCAGGCGGTTATATAGGCTACGGTAACCACTTACCATCAGGTGGGCCGTACGCCTGTTTGCCTATTTAGTTGTATAAAAAAAACAGCAAAACAAGTACCCACTTCTATTCTAAGCGGTTAAAATGTTGATCAGTGTATTACTAGGCTTCGATGGACTATTAGGTGTTAATGGCCACATAAACACAGGAATCAAATCATTATCCATTTAATGACAGGCTACCTTAATGAATCATTACTCAGTGATTTGTAGAAAGCTTTCCGATCTATTTACTTCTAGACTGCTATTTTTGAAAAGTGACAGCTCACGCAACATCGGCGAGACGAATAATTTTTGTTCCATACCAAATGATTTTCGCTCGATATCCAAGGATTTTTGTTCGACATAATCCATACTAATATTATAAATGCGAAAGTCTGTCTGTCTGTCTGTTACGCTTTCACGGCCAAACCGCTGAACGGATTTTCATGAAATTTGGTATGAATGTAGTTGAAGACCCGGGGTCAAACATAGGCTACTTTTTGACGCAAGCGGAGCTGCGGGAAACAGCTAGTATGTCATATATTTCAAAAAAATTGGGCTCTAGGTGCTTGCTTCAAAAATATTTTCGTCCAACCGTGCTTTCCTAGGTTGCGTCCTCAACATAATACGATGTAAGTCATGGTCCTTGATTTGACGGCACTGGTTATACAATGGAGCGACTGCCGTCTGACCTCCGTACAGAGAAATTTGACTATCTTGAGTTGCTTCAAAAACATAAATAGTTTACTTTGACTATGCGCTCAGAATAGGTACATTAGATTCGAATCGAGCTAAATTTGCGCCAAACATCCTATTAAATTAAAAAAACAAAGTCAGTGTGTCTATGGCCCCATGCAGGATGCCGCGCGCTTTTTTTTACCGGGAAACCGTTCCAAGGTGGAATCCAGTTTTTAGTTCGAAAGAACGGCTCGGTGATCCGTTGATCCCATTATTTAAAAGGAGGTTATCTTTATACTTCTTTATCTTTAAAAACTGGTCAAGTGTGAGTCGTACTCGCTCACGAAAGGTTCCGTACCATTATTACATTATCTATAAGAACAGCAAAAAAATCATGTCTATTGTATGATTAAATATTTATTTAACTAGTAGCCAGACTTCGTTCGGGTTATACAAATTATGAAGTAAGTTGAAGCTAACATTTCTTTCAAAACCGGCTACATAGATCTCCCTAAGGCCGAGTCAAGTAGTCCTATTAACCGATGAATACAATACGTCTTTATCTCATGATGTGGTGGTGAATCCCGCCACCGGAAGTATTTATTCCAAGGAGAAAGTATTTATGTCAGAGTATCAAAACGGTTAAATGTTTGATAGGTACGTCTACCGATGTTGCCCATAGAGCAGTCAAGATCGATTTATCAGGGGAATGAAATGTGATTATTTTTTAAATTCCACGTCGTTCACGACTTTGTCCTCCACCTGGGACGACCGCCTGGTCGCTTACCACTTCGTCGTCTCGTTTTTACATCTGTCTACCCAGCTGACAGTATCAGAACGTCTCCTTTCAAAACATTCACGGGGAAAACACGTAATAACTACAAACAGTTTTAACACTCTCTTGCTTTCGTCATCAGTTCCAGCTTCCATGACGCATCCCTTTCGGTTGCTTCCATTCCTATTATTATCTTAGCATGTTTTTACGACTGCCCGCCTGCCTTACGTCAACCCTGCTTAGGAATGCAGAACGCGTCCTCAGCTTCCGCTTAGATGACGCTTTGTCTCTAGAGTCCTAATTTTAAATTGTATAATAATATGTCGAATGAAAATCGTTCGATATCGAACAAATAGCCTTCGATATCGTACAAAAATTATTCGACTCGTCAATTTTGCGTGAGTCACACTTTTAAAAAATAGCACTCCTGGGTGTTTCCATTCCTATTATTATTTTGGCCTGTTTTACGACTGGCCGCCTGCCTAACGTTAATCTTCATTGGGAACGCAGAATGTACGTTTAGATTGATAACACTGGTTTTTCCCTGATCGTATTTGACGACACCTTAGCGCCATGGGAAGAAAGCGTGTACCTAGTATTAGTACCATGATATCTTTGGAAAGTAATGTCAGATTTCATTAATTCAAAGAGTAATTTACAGGTATTAAACCATTTTTGAATACGAAATGATTTATTTGGATAAGGATCAAAAGCGAGAATAGTATAATATGGCCTAGTTTGTACCGGCATTACTATTGTAAATTTTAACATGAAAAAATAGTTGTGACGTGAAATGCATTCGTATGTAATTTCTTTTAATCGCCGGTGGCATCGCGGCGAAATTTGCCGTGGCGAATTCCCCCGTGGCCAGGGTGTCAGGTTATGAATGACGTTTTTAGAAACAAACAAACTAAGAATGTTTAACTGACTTATCTCAGAGGAACTCAAGTTATTGTTAACTAAACGGTCAACGGTCCACTTACGATAAACGTTATCGTGACATACAACAAACATGATTTATGACGTAAACAATTGAAATGTTAACCTTAATGTGTTTATTATCTAAAAAATCCTTAACTACTGAATAGTTGAGAAATTATTCGGTTAAGCCGATGCTATGAGGAAAGATTCCATAAAAAATATTCTGAATGTAGGAACTTTCAGTAATTTTTAGGTTTCAAAGGGTAAAACGGATGGAGCAATTACCAGGAGGAGATGCCGTTTGAAATGGCGCAGTGATGTGATCATTGGCTCCTCGCCGACACAAAAGTGGGCGGAGCTTGTCATTGCTCGTGCTCCATGGTTGGAGCCACGGCCGAAACCAAGCATGTCGCACGTCTGCCTTCCGCCCCGTGTAGCCTCACAAATACTTTCTTACAAAACGCTTATTACGGCATCACCTCTTTGTAATTGCTCCGTAGTAAAATAGAAACCTACTACTGAGAATTCGCTGTCCGTCCGTCTGTTACCAGGCTTGTATCTTATGAACCGTGGTAGACAGTTGAATTTTACAGATGCACACCCCGGACACTCCATAAAACAGCGGCGAGCCCTATACCTATATTCTATAAATACTACTTTGATTCGGTTGCATACGCGCATCAATGTGTAATGTCGTAGGTTTGGTTATTTATGGTCCCCGTCATCATCGACGCAGCGGCTGGACGGCCAACGCGACATCCTTGCATTATTTTGCTCTCGATGTTTACCCTAAATCTGTTTGGCTCGGTGCGGTATCTGTTTCGGGTGGGAGGGTGTGAGTGTCCGTCTGTACGTTTGTATATTTATAATTCTGTGACTGTGTCAAGCAAGAGTGATAACGACAAAGAAAAGATGACAACAATATTAAACAGCGGAGTCTTAGTAATACTCGTAGGTAATAGGATCCCGTTTTACCCTTTGTGTACGGAACCCTAAAAACAGAATAAAATAAATTTTTGAGGCGGCTCTCATAACACTTTTTTTTTTAAATAATGATACGGAACCCTTCGTGCGCGAGTCCGACTCGCACTTGACCGTGTTTATTGTGAACTAGCTGTGCCCGCGGCTTCGCCCGCGTGGAATTCCGTTTGTGTCACGGAAAAAAGTAGCTTATGTCACTCTCCAGGTCTCCATCTCCACACAAAAAAAAACACATCAATCCGTTGCTCCGTTTTAACGTTAAAGAAGGACAAAGAAATAAACACACTTTCAATTTTATAATAAGTATGATTAGTTTCGTTAAAGTTTGACATGGTCTAAACGGAAGAGCCGAGATGATAGTCTTTTTTTTGTTTGAACCCATCTAAACATCTAATCATTGAGAAATTTAACTTTTATATGTAGGGGTTCTATGTTTCTGGGCAGAAATAGATTCGGTGAGGTGACCCAAGCAGACGATCAACGTAGAAAAGTCTATAAAAACATGTCTACCCAAAGTCTGCAGAGCGCGGTATACTGCCAGGAGGCTTATTTTGAAATGAACCTTTGTCGGACAAAAATCCTTCGTTATCAAATAAAAGAAAGAATCCTTCGTTAACGAACAAAAATTATTCGATAACGAAGGATTTTTTTAGATATCGTACAATGTTCATTCGACATACCTATATGTTCTTATATATTCAAAAATAGCACTCCAGGATAGCGTACTGATTAAAGTAAATTTCCTAGCTATGTACCTACATTACTTAAAAACCTATGTATTTAATAGTAAAGTATTCAAGTATAGTTTATTCTATTCAATTCTTTCTGAAAAAAAAACAAGTTTATAGTACCTATTGCCTAAACAGTCCGGCAAATACCTAGGTATTGAATATGCTCTTTTGTACATAAATACCTACTCAAAACAAGTAGGTAAGGTACGAGTCAATCAACTATGTACCTACACACAATTAATTAATAAAACATGAAATATAAATCAACATACTCCCCCTACATTTACGAAATAAAAGTGTGTAAATCACGAAAATAATTATAAAGATACTCACGTAGCAAATTAGAAATTACGTTCGTAATTTTGTTCAAGAAATTTATAGATCGTTGAACACTCCTTCCTCAGCAAAGACGTTTTACAAACTAAAACGATATTTTATTTTTGTTTTGAATCTCCATGACATGACAGCTGACATTGACTTGCGGTGTTGCCATAAATGTTAATAGTGATGCACATGATTTACAAATTCAAGCCGATCGACAAACGAATTTAGTGGATTGTGAATTTAGTGTTATTTTTATTATTAAATTTTATTTTCGTCGTTACGAGCTAAATTTTACTAGCGTCTCTGAAGTGCTTTAAATTGTGAAAATCGGTAGGTTGAATTATTTTCGTTCGATATCAAATGACTTTCATTCGACATAATATTATGAGTCATCCTTTAAAAATAGGGCTCCTGCACAGATTGTTTTCTGTTAACTCGCTTCGAAATGTATGTCCTGTTTAAGTTTGTAGTAGATAAAGACATGATAAATGCTTATTTCAAGAAAGTGGCACATTGTGTATGAATTTTAATTATTCATTCATTACTGCTTATGTTAAGATGAGATAACCCCCAGGTAGCATTTCATTATGTGTCAGTCGTCATTTTTATTTATCGCGTTTGTTGCTAAATGTTGTGTAAGTACAATACTTAAAATAAATTTAATCCGTAAAATCATGTGACGAGTCCTAGTCAGGGTCACTAGGACTCGTCACATGATTTTACGAACTTACAGATATTTCAATTTCAATTTTATTTATTGGCATACTAAGTGTTACAAAGTGATCTTAAGTAATTATATGTGCTTACAACTTAGTAACCTTTTACAGGTATTGCAAATGGGAATGCAAAATATACAATATTTTGCAAATAGAGATGCAAATTATATATTAAACAATAGAAATGCAAATTATACAATGCAAAATGTTTGTACCTCTATTATTAATAAGTGTACTTAATCACACTTATTTTATTGCTTAAAATTTTACTATAAGTTTTAATAATACATTGATTTAACAAAACTAGAGCTAAAATTGAATTTGTTTATGAATTTTTATCTTCTAAATATTGATCTACTGAATAGAAAGTCTTATTTATTAGGAATTCTTTTATTTTTTTATTAAACGAGTTGTACTTTTTTTCATTTTTTATATAGTTAGGTAATTTATTGTATAATTTTATGGCCATAAATTGTGGGCTACAATTCAACATTTTTATTCTTGAGTGAGGTAAGTGTAATTCACTTTTGTGTCTTGTATTGATATTGTGTGTTTCATGTATTTTTTTGAACATATTGAGGTTTTTTTGGACAAAAGAACAAATGTCATGAATATATATTGATGGTAGTGTAAGTAGTTTATATTTTTTAAAGTATGGTTTACAGCTTTGTATGTACGGTATTGTCTATTTGGGCTATGATTCGAACACATTTTTTTTGTACAATAAAGAGCTTTTGTATATTTACGCTATTTCCCCACAACATTATTCCGTACTTGAACCAAGAATAGGCATATGCGTAGTAGGTTGATAGGGCTGTTTCTATATTGGTGCTTTGTTTGATTTCAAATAGTGCATATATGAATTTAGATAATTTAGTTTCTAGCTTTTCTATGTGTGTTTTCCAATTAATGTGTGTATCTATATTTATGCCAAGTAAGTTAAATGATTCTACTATTTCTATTTTAGAATTTAGAATTTTGAATATCTATGTGAATAGGACTTTTATTATATGGTCTAAATTGGATAGCGTTGGTCTTTTTTATGTTTATTTGCAAATTATGATCATCTAGCCATTGGTGTATTTTTTTTAATGTTGTATCAATTAATGGTTTTAGGTCAATTTCATTATCAGTTTTTAAAAGTATAGATATGTCATCTGCGAAAAGAACTGGCAGGCTATTATTTGAGTTGACGGTTTTCAGAAGGTCATTGATGTATAATAAGAAAAGAATGCAACCTAATACACTACCTTGAGGTATTGAGCATGTCAGTGTTTGTGGTTCCGATCTTATTAATTGTGTATAATAATTTCGTTCATTGTGGTATTCAATTTGGACTATCTGTTGTCTATTGTCAAGATATGATTGAAACCAAGAGTAGGCCGGACCTCGTATACCAGACCCATATAGCTTGGATAAAAGTATTTTATATGGTACTTTATCGTATGCTTTAGTCATGTCTAAAAGCAAACCCATTGAGCATTTTTTATCATTTATATGTTGAAGGGCAGTTTGAACATATTTGTATACTGCATGTGTAGTTGACTTAGTTTTTCGAAATCCATTTTGGCTACTATCTAGAATGTTATATTTCTCTAAAAATGTATACAGTTGGTTACTTATTGCTTTTTCATATATTTTAGAAAATGTAGTTGGTACGGCCAATGGTCTGAAGTTACCGGGGTTTGTTTGGTCATCTTTCTTATGTATTGGTCGAATCAGTGATATTTTTAATGCATCTGGGAATAATCCTTCATTAAAGCTTTGGTTTATTAGTGTAGTTAGTGGTTTAGCTAGTTCTTTATATTTAGCACGAGCGCCACGCCATTTCTCTACAAACCGTTTTGAAGCATATCGTAAATGTTTAAGAATTTCTTGAACCTGGATGATTATATGGAATATTTAATCGATTGTAATTATGTAAAAGTACGCCTCCCTAACTCAATTGTTTCTGGCAACATTGGAACAGCTGATTTTGTTGACAGAGAATTAGAGAAATGTCAAAAAAGTAAACAAAACGAACTTACCACTTACCGAACACTTCGTCTCTATAGACTTTTTTAATAAAATTACCGGCAAAATGACGCCTATATGGTCATTTTCGCTATCATCGAAAGAGGAACTGGAAAAATGCATAGCAGCAGCACAGCCTCCAGACGCGACGAACAAATGGATTCTCAGGTTTGGACTAAAAAACCAATTTAAAAACAACCTAACCTCAAATACTTTAAATCGTGAAAAACCTGTGATAAATAACAATAAAGAACTAGAAGATGACTGTGTTGTTGAAAAAAAAGATTTGAATTTAGAACATTTTGAAGAATTCACGGAATTGATTCAAAACGAACCGATATCAAGATTTGAGATGTTAGTTGCAGAAAGTTTAAGAAACCACAAGATACTTACACATCTTGCAAATAGATTGTGTTTTAGCGCGACAGAAAAGTTAATAAATCACATTTATGAGAATAAAGATATAGATGCAAAATTTATTGAAGATTTTCACAAATATTTTATACCTTGCTTATTGAGAAAAGAGCACAGTTGGTTCACCCTTGATATGCTTATTAAATCACACAGATTATATTCTAAATCCTTTGAAACATTATTTATAACTATCATAAAAGACATTAAAATATCAAAGAAAGTATTACAAGATTTAATTGAGAATTTAAATGAAAAACAATTATCAGAATTATTAACAATTTTATTAGATTTGGAACTATCATCTGAAGAATTTTCGCACAATGTTTATAGTCTATACATGGCTTATAAAGGATGTAAGAAAAATATAGAGATGCAACAATGGATTTTAACACATATAACAAGACATGCTTTAGTTTGTGAGAATGATAAAAGTTATGGAAGATTACTTCTCGCATTTTTGCAAACTGAAAAAGAATTACAGAGTGTTAAAAACTATGAAACCTTGGAGAAAGTTCTAGAAATGCATAGATCACCTTTCAAAAGGCCGTGTATGAATTTGCTGAGAGAAATATTAGAGAAATACAATGAAATGGATGAGAA
Organism: Euzophera pinguis; assembly: GCA_947363495.1. NCBI lineage: Eukaryota > Metazoa > Arthropoda > Insecta > Lepidoptera > Pyralidae > Euzophera > Euzophera pinguis. Next base: position 1,461,272 of record OX376182.1, read on the forward strand.
TGTAGTTAATAGTGAGATTATTTAATCCTTATTCTGTTCTGGAACGCTAACTCTGGAATGTGCGACTCATATTTCAAATGCAAATTGTTTGACTCACTAATATCGAGTTTAAATGGCTATTGTCTGCACTTAAATTTGCCGAATACTGTGCCACCTCTATTGTCTGGTGATTCGCCATATTTGAGTCCACTAAAGTCTTGTTTAGAGATAAGTCAAATTTGAGATTTTTCCAAAAAACATAGTGACTAACTAGAGTAAACTGTATGTGTCCGATATTTCTTTTGTAATCTTTTAAGGCGCGGTAATCGGCGCCCTGGACTATTGCAACATGACGGCTAGTGAGCCATTGGTTGCACCCTGCACCGGTTGTTGTTGGAAAAGCCCCACCTAGCATTATCAGACTGTTCAGGGAAAATCATACTATCATTCATAGATTCATAAATTGGTCTTGCGCGCGCTCGACTAGATACGGTCGGCGTATTAGACCAATGCGGCAACTTAAACTACTAAAATTACGCGCTACGGCATACTTGCGTCAGTCACGCCACAACCGGTAAGTGAGTTGGACGTCGAGATAAATTTAAAATTTTAGTTTAAAATCAGAAGCAAAATGCCAGTCTGGTATTCAAACTATGTAAGAATAATAGTACCTACAATAAATAACTCTTTCTCGATTCGTTTCTCCACATTGTCTTACACACTATACAATATAAAGTTGCCGCATTTTGGAAACTGATTTTTCTTCGTAGCGCGGTACCTAGTCGAGCGCGCGCGAGACCAATTATAAATCTAAGCTATCATTATTGTAAATACGGTGCTAAAATAAATTGTAAAAATCATTTTATAACTACCTTTTTATTGTTAACTTGTATACAAATATTTAACACTTAAATTAAGAAATAACATTAATTTAAGAGGACTTCTAAGCATATTTCAATATACTGGAGCATTGAGAATTAGCCTCGATTAACCACAGATTGTAAGAAGAAAAAATATTTATTCTTACTATTTTCGGTTTGTTTTGGACTTTTGGATCTTATACAGTTTGATACAAAATGTTTAATTTATCTAAATTTAGAATAACAATCAAAATGTTTAATAAAATCGACAATTACAAGCATTTATTGAAATATTGCAAATAAAAACAACATGGAATGTCGGACAGGTTCATATTATCAGTTCACCCCTGTTACCCCTACGGGAAAAAGGCGTGATGGTATGTATGCAAATATAAATCTAAACTTGAACATATTCATACGTAACAAAAAACGTCCTTATTTGTTGCGGCACTAAAACTATCGCTTCCTCCAAATCCGCATCATCTGTCACTTCTTCATATTCATTTTTATAAAATTCTTGATCCGCACTGCTTCCGTACGCAGCGTTAAAATTTTTCACGAATCTATTTTTCTTACTCCATCGAAATTTCGTCATAGTAGCTTGTTTTAACCACATATTTGCACCTAAAGTAGTTTCCGCTATACTAGTTATCCTTATATTAGTAAATAAATCCTTTAAATAAACCTTTTTAACTCCACTTTTAACGGTATCAGTCTTTTCCAAATAATTTTCTAACCTCAAAAGCAAATCGTCGCCGTTTTCCCCCCATTTTTCAAACGTCAAAACGTGAACGCCCACAGGTAATTTAGATTTTAGCGCGCTGAATTCATTTGTATGTTTTCTCCAAATGTTTCTTGAGTTCAAGCCGTACGGGCCAGCTCTTGTGACGAAAATTTGTGGCGCCAAAGCGATTTCTTTCGCTAGTTTCTTCTCGAATATTCTATTTGGTTTGTAATCAGCTTTTGTCAGGTAAATGTAGTGTTTTCCTCTGACTCTGATGCCTTCTCCGCGTTCCGTTTCGTTTAAAGTTAACATTCCGCGGTTGGTATCGTCTGTTAATATTCTCCTGTGTAGAAATAGATCTATTTCGCCGTCAGAAAGAGACGTGCCTCCTTGAGTTCTGTCGTTGAAAACAGAAAATCTGATGTTTTTGGTCTCGTCTTCTATATAGATTTTTGAGGTTACAGGATAAATGTTACCTGAAACAGAGTAAGTATATTTTAAGCAGCTCAATTTAATTTACGTCAGTCTCTTTTATGTAGATTTCTCGTCGCTCGACGTCATTCGCTCAGTCAGTAATTTTGTTATTAAAATTCATTATTTTTGTATACTTTGATTTACAGTCGCTCGTTTAAATACTACCCAATAGAAATATTTATGTATAGATATTTATAGTCTGTCTCTATAGAAAAACAAAGGCATGTAAACAATCGATTTTTTTTAAATTACTCATGAATCACTTACATTCGATTATCACATTCACATCTCAATGAACCTACAAATCATATTTGCATACATTATTGTCTTTTCCCATTAGCGTTTCATAATTATTATTTTTTTATCTTACCCGCCAAATAATCAGGGTTCATGGGTTCGTAAGTAGGCCTCCTGTTCCTGATTCTCTTGACCGTCTGCCTGCCGTTGGAGTCCGTGTAGAAAGTGCCGTCGTTTAGCAGGTCTGTCGTGTATCTGATGAAGATCTCTTTGCCTGGGATATCACAAAAAAAAAAAAAATACTTGAGTGCCTATGTAAATGTACGTCGCTGTTAGAAAATATAACATAATATCACGTCACGCCTATTGCCCATAGGGCTAAGGCAGAGACTACGGATTCCCATTTGCTACCATCCTTACAGACCTAAAATAGAATCTACAGTCAGTAATTTTGTCTTCCAAGCTCAAGAGTCTCGAGTGGTCTTATTTTTGACAGTAAAAATTTGAATTTACGGTCACTCGTTCATTTATTACCACACTTTTCTTCTATACTTAAGGTGGATTTTTATTAAGTGCAAATATATTGAGGGGCGGTTTATTTTTAGGCTAAAGAAAAGTGCTAAGAGAAAAATTTAAAAACTACACGCTAGTTTTTTTTTTTCAATTATCCTAACAAATTTTATTTTATTAGATACTTAACTGAAAGCGCACTAGATAACTTATTTAACGTAACAATCTATCAATGCTCTCTCCCCAAACTACGTTGAAGTTTATTTGCTATTTTCCTCATTCCGTTTGTGATTGACAGAGACAAAATGAGTTTTACAACTTCTGTGTGTATTGCCAGCAAAATAGAAGTAAAAAAGGTAAACTACTGCAGGATGTCTGAATTATTACTATACAGTAAAATATAAAAGCTCAATTTTCTCGAAAACTAGCGTGTAGAAATTTATGAAACCAACATATATCTGTTCTATATGACTTAATTATTTAGCCCTGAAAGTATTTGTATTTAATTTAAAACCACCTTTTACACTATCCATTTTGTGACGCTACATAAAGGTTGGCTAGAGGAGATTGCTTAGCAACAAGTCCGCCTTTGCTCCATAGTTTTGTACCAATAATATAACATTCAATGTATAATTTGTAATATCGGCAATAAAGATATTTTGTTTTGTATATTACCTACTGTTACGGAGGTCAAACGGCAGTCGCTCCAATCAATCAGTACTGTCAAATCTAGGGCTATGATTAAAGCGTACCCTAGGCTCCGAAGCGTAAGCTGATGACGCAACTAGGAATACATAAACGCTAGGATGAAGAAGATATTACCTATGCTATATTATACTAGTAGTTCTGTGAACTGTAGACTCAGCGAACTACCTCCAAATACGAGATATATCTATTCATAAGACGATGCTATGAACTATCAAAATTTTTGAAGAATGCTTACCAATATCATCAGCAATCGGCACAGGTCCAACCAGCCACTCCAATTCTATGACAGGATCTCGTCTGTAAAGCCTTAAACAAGAATAAGTTATAAAAAAGCCGCAGCGCTGGTCGCATTTCGCGTGATGCCGCTATCAATGACGTCATTCGCCGGGCTCTTGCAAGTGCCGGTGTGACAGAGATGACAAGAGGCCCGACGGTGTGACGCTGTGTTGACACAGTAGCGCCATCTCACATACGAGCGACCTCCTGTATGGCGGGTGCGGCTGCGATGGCGGCGGAAGCCAGTAAGAGGCGTAAATATGCGGCTCTAGATGAGTCGTATATATTTACGCCTTTTGCTGTGGAGACCTTGGGGCCTCGGGGTGCGGACGCAGAACTCTTATATAAAGAGATATCCGTACGCCTAGTTGACGTCTCTTGCGATCCAAGAGCTGGCACCTATTTTGGCCTATAAAATATTCAATACTAGTTGTTTCCCGCAGCTCCGCCTGCGTCAAAAAGTAACCTATATTTGACCCAGAATCTTCAACTATATTCATACCAAATTTTATCAAAATCCGTTCAACGGTTTGGCCGTGAAAGAGTAACAGACAGAAAGACAGACAGACCTTCGCATTTATAATACTAGTTGTTTCCCGCAGCTTCGCCTGAGTCAAAAAGTAGCCTATGTTTGACCCCGGGTCTTCAACTATATGCATACCAAATTTTATCAAAATCCGTTCAGCGGTTTGGCCGTGAAAGCGTAACAGACAGACAGACAGACTTTCGCATTTATAATATTAAGTATGGATTTTATTTAATTTAAAGGGGAAAGTTGTATAATCCTTCATTAGAATATAATTATATATTTATTTCTTTTTTTTTTTAATAATTAGGCTGTTTGCAGTATTAAAAAAAGGACTTTAACACTTGAATTTTGTTATCGATAGATGGCAGATGTCTTTAGACAGCCTGAAAAATCTGACAGTGTTGACCACTCACTAACACAGCTCTGGAGCCTATTTTGAACGAAAATCGATCGACTCACCGATTGTGACAAATCAAAGTTATTCGATATCGAACAAAAAGCGAGAGTCACGCTTTTGAAAATAGCACTCGAGATGTCCAACATTTTTGTAGTAAGACGATTATGTATCTACTAATGATCAGACGTGCATTTAAGTCCTATTCAAACTGACGCGAATCCCGCGCGACTTGCGGGACACCCACAGAAATAAGTTCGACCCACGAAAGGGCCCTGCGTTCTTTAAACAATTTGACTCTTGCCACTGCCTCTCACCATACTGGGTTTTACTCCAACTCCTTCGCCGTCACGGCTGTCAGACTCTGGAAAGCGCTACCTAATTCAATTAGGAAAGCCTCCAGCCGTGCGGGTTTCAAAGCTCTTGTTTGAGCATTCTCTCGCGCACAGCTGAGTGCTGTGAGAATCTAGTTGCCGTTTTACGTCACATATGTTGTTTATTTTGCATTGCATTTAAGTATATATTTATTGTTTACTAGCTGACCCGGCAAACATCGTACCGCATCCGAATATATTCACCTTTTAAACCTTCCCTGGACTTCCACAAATAATTCAAAATCAAAAATAGCCAAATCGGTCCAGCCGTATATATATATATATATATATATATATATAAATCAATTCCCGTTCGTTAGTCTCGCTAAAACTCAATATATATATATATATATATATATATATATATATATATATATAGATGTAGGTATATTGTAAATACGTGTTTATATTATATGTAAGTATATGCTATATTTAAGTATTGCATATTATTATTTTTATGCTTTTTCTGTTAATTGAACTTTATTTTACACCCACATAAAGTTTAAATATAATAAAAAATAATGACGTAGAAGTGCCATTAGCGGGCCAGTTAACTTTGGCACACGCTTGTGGACGTCCCGCAAGTCGCGCGGGATTCGCGTCAGTTTGCAATGGACCTTTACCGCTATTGTACCTGAGAGCAAAAGACGCATAGTTGGAGAACTCGTAATGCAACTCCTGCACCATTTTGTTTTTGTAAATCGCGACTTTGAACTCGCTGTTGATGAGCTCCGGCCGTGGATCCATTGCTCTGGAAATTAGAGGGAAAATAGTATATAAATAATTAATTTTATCATTTTTTTTTTTTTTTACTTGCAGAAAGGACATTTATTGGTCATATATCACAAGTAAAGATATAAACATTAAAACTAACTATCCTATGTTAAAAAAAAAAACTAAATGTAATAATCTAAATTAGTCATAGTTGTAACAATCCCTCAACTAATATCGCTATTTTTTTGTAAATTATGACTTTTGTATCGAATGATTTTCATTCGATATATTGCGGGGATGCGGGGTTTGTAATTAAAAGGAACCACGTCACAGGTCGAAAGGCGGTTCCGAACTTAAGCACCAGGGTGTGAAAGATCGATTGACCAAATAACAGACTAACCTGAACATAGTAATGCCCGGCTGCCTGTCGTCCTTGTCAAATTTCTTCGGGTCGTCGGACGCGTAGAAATACATCTCTGCATTGAAAGAGATAACAATACCGTTCGAGAGAGTTATGTTGGACAATCTGCGTTTCTTGTCTATGTTAATTGTCACGTACTGAAACATTAAACAGGTGAAAAGGCTAGTTTCCTAAAAAAAAACATAATAAAGTAGTTCATCAGTTAGATAATCAAAAAATATTGGATACGTATTTTTTCTTTTGAAAATTAAACATAGAATGGTAATGATATTGCGTGTCAAAGTTCCGTGTGACGTCACAGTGTGCTACACTTTTTTTTGCAATATGTGACGTCACGAGCCCCCACTCCTAAACTTCGATGCGTTATATCTTTATGATTTGCGGCTCAATTGACAAAAGAAAAAATACGTCACTAATATTTTTTGATTATCTAACTGATGGACTAATTATATTTACTACATATAATTGTATATTTGTACAATAAAGCTTAAATAAATAAAATTAACAATGAGCTATCTCATGCTCAGTATTGTAATTAAGATAAATGTGACAAGCATACAAAAGTGCTATTTTTGAAAAGTGCGTCTTAAGAAAAATCGGTGAGTCGAATAATTTTTGTCCGATATCGAATGAATTTCGTTCTATATGGGAACAATTTTCATTCGACATGTATGTCATACATTTCAAAAATAGGGCTCCAGGGGATTTGGTGTGAAACTGTAAGTCTGTATGTGACTTAATTACATGTATGTACGTATGTGTGTATGTAAAAACTTTATTGTACAGAAAGAACATTGTTACAACAAAATAGAACACAACAAGAGGCGGACTTATCTCTGATAGGGATCTCTTCCAGTCAACCCGAAAACCAAAGAAAAAAAAGAGTACCTGGGCATCAAAGAGTGTACAGTACGATAGATACGATAAATATGCAAAACAAACTAAACAACTTAAGTCAATTCAAGTCCGAACGCTCAAAGTATACTTTGAGCGTTCGGACTTGAATTCTAACTCGGAACTTGAAGGTATGAAGAGAGGACGACTGTTTGATTTCCAGAGGAAGCAATTATAGTTAAAAAAATATGCTTCGAGTCGCGTAGAGAATGGAAAGGGATTTAAAAGGAATGACACTGCTTGATCTTTTATGAAACAATCGGAAGTTGTCCAAAGTCAGGGATGTCGTACTCCCAATCAAGAGGTAGAAGTTGAAAGAATCCATCCCAGGACCAATAAGGTTATGAAGTGGCGACCATAGACAAACATGGAGGAGCATCCATCGTCACATCGCGTGGACGATATCAAGCGCACCCAACTGGATGCAAGTGGCACGGGAAATACAGAAATGATAGAAAAAGATGGTCCTTAAAATGATAATATTTAAAAACAAAAAATATCTTTATTTCAGACAAAAGAGTGTTTATAAAAGGCTGCTATAGATGTAAGGATAAGTAGATTAGAAACAGTATTACAGTAACAGCATTAAAACATCTATGTATTCAAAACTTTAGCGACAGACAGAAGGTCGGACGTACAGCGAAGGCGTAATAAAATGTAAACCATTATTAAGATGTAAGCCTTCGCTTTATTTTTGGGTAGGTCTATATTATTATCAGGGTCGGCAAAGCGCTCGTGACATCTTTAAGATCGCGATTATCTATGTTACTTACCCTGTTCCTTATAAAATATTCATCTGGCGTGAAATAATCATAACCATCCCATATACTGTCGATATATCTCTCCCTTTCAGTGCTCTCTAAAGGCAAATAATTATATCTTGAAGCATTAAAATTATCTTCATTCGCTCGTAGAGTTTCGATTTTGTTTTTAACATCACTCTCAATTTTTTGATCCTTCCAATTTTCATCATCATTACCAATCTTTTCAACCTTCCATTTTTCATCATCGCTTAAAACTTTTTCATCTTTCCATTTTCCGTAATCACTTTTCTCGTCTCTTTTCTCATCATCAGTCCGGAACATCTGATTCTTCAGAAGCTCATCATCGCTCCCGAATTCTGGATTGAATTTTCTACTTTTATTCCTAACATTACCTTCGCTATCTGAACTAGGCTTCATATCACTGAAATCTGAATCCTTTAGGTCACTTGGCACATCTTCAAATAAAGATCTCTTTTTAGTTGTAGTTTCTATTGTATTTTTAACTTCCGGTTTTGTAGTTTCAGAATTTTCTTTAAATTCGTAAATAAAATCGTTAGATTCCTTTTTATTTTCGTTCACTTTTTTCGCGTCTATTTTATTTCTATAATCTTTACCATAAGTCCATGGTACCTCGTCGTCTGATGTGAATGGTATCCTATCATCTTTTGAATAAATGTTAGTCGTAGCTTCTATATCATTAGTTTTAGTTTTTATATTTTCTTGGTTTTTATTTAATTTCTTCGAATCCATCTTATTTTCAGTGTCTTTACCAGTAGTCCATGGTATCTCTTCAACTTTTTTAAGTGGTATTATCTTAATTATGTTGTTATCTTTTAAATAAAAATGTGTCGTAGTTTCTACTTTGTCGGGTTTAATTACTGTGTTTTCATTGGATTTCTTTGAATCTATCTTATTATCAGTATCTTTACTCATGGTCCATGGTATGTCTTCATCTATTCTACTAAATGGTATCACCTTAGTCTTTCTATTTGGTTTAATATTGATGCTTGTGGTAGTTTCTATTTTTTCAGCTTTTATCGATCCTTGTGTTGACACTTGAGTTTCATCAATTTCGTTTCTAGCAATGTCATCATTCTCGCTTTTGAAATTGTCGAAATTGATTTCCGCTTTCGTATCTTCTTCGCTGAAAATATTCGGAGTAGTTTCTTCAACTACAACTTCAGTTTCAACTTTTTCTGTTGGTTTCTTAGTATCCTCAACTTTCTTATAATATTTTCTCAATACTTTTATATCGTTATCTGCATTATCGTTTTTCTTACTTGTATAGTTTTTATTTACGACTATATTTTTACCAATCACACTCGAATTCTTTTCTACACCTTTCACAGAGACATTGTCAGTTCCATTTTTCGCTGTATCCGAAAGAGGAGTCTCTTTTATATATTTTTCTTTACTAAAAATGGGATTTTCATCGTCATTGCGGACTTTTGTTCTAGGAGTGATGACGTCATCGGTAGGCTGATCGGAAAAACTGTCATCATTTTCTATGCTTCCAAATTGTATTTTAGTTTTGGGGGTAGTGGGGCTATCGAAATAATCGTAGTCAAAAGACCCTCCTTCTCTTTCTAGACTTTCATCTGATACTATACTGTTTTGGTACGCTTGTCTGACTAAATACTTTTTTGTTTTGCGTTTTCTGTTGACCTTTTTTACTATTGCTCTTCTGTCCCGCTTCCAGCCGAAGGTTTTCTGAAATTAAACGTTTTATGTATGTAAGTGCAAATGAGGATATACCTAAGCGTAATCTATTTGCCTCATATACAATTTATAACTAACTGAAAAATAAACTAAATTAAACTTTTAGTAAAAATTAAACTAAGTGCTTTAGTCTTGACGTGTTCAAGTCTGAAACGTGACATACGCGCTGCCGGTAGATGCTTACTACTTGCTCAGGAATCATCATTCATCATCATTTATTTATTTTATTTATCATATCAGTCCTTGTTCATTGTCTTAGCCTTTCCCCATTATAATTGGAGTCGGCAATCCGTATCATCTCGCGCCAATATTCCCTATCACCACTTCAGGGGTTATTCCCATCTTCATGTCCCTTCTTGTGGTGTTCGGCCAAGTTGTGCGGGGGCGACCTCTGCCTCTTTTCCCTTCGGTGATATTTAGGACGTGTCTGGTCATGCGGTCTTCTTTACAATACAATACAAATACTCCTAAAACCTGGAATATTGACAATAACGAGGGCTATTTTTGAAAAATGCTACTCACCAATCTTATAAAGTAGGACCTGAATCCCATGGCGGGTATATCCTCAGCTATGAAGACCAGCTCATGCTGCGTGTGGGAGCGCTGTCGGTAGATGCTTAAAACTGGTTCCGGGATCCGCATTAACGAGGCTTTTACTCGTTTACCTGTAATATTGACAATCATTTATTTTTATTTAATTTCGTACCTGACTGTCTGATAATAAAGATGATTCCTTGCTTCGGAAGGCACGTTAAGCCGTTGGTCCCGACTGTCATCTGGTGGTCGTTAACCGAACCGAAGTGTAACCGTGTCAAACCTTTCCCATTGTTTTATGAACACTAAATTGGTAAGTCCAAGATAACTAAAATATGTTTTGCTAGAAATAGATGCTTAGAACAATAAGCTATTTTACTATGTTTATACTTGGGCAAGATTTTTAAACATTAAAAGTAGCCGAATCCGAAATCAAAATTGATGATTAATAAGGAGTAATAAGCATTTCAATTTTTCTTAAGAAATGGGTGGGAGCTTAGAGAGGACGCCTTGCTATATCTTTTGTACGCACGAAACCAAGTGGCAGTGACGTCACTCCGCTCCTATGTGCGTCCTTTTCTTGTTTTTGACAGTTTATCTTTTCAATTAATCTCAAAGGCTTATAACTTATTTATTTGTGAACAGATCATTAAAATTCGTTCTGTTTTTAGTTTCTGGCTTTGATATATTTAAAAAGAATCTATACTAATATTATCCATATCCATACTAATATTATTAATGCTAAAGACTGTCTGTCTGTCTGTCACGCTTTCACGGCCAAACCGCTGAATGGATTTTGATAAAATTTGGTATGAATATAGTTGAAGACCCGGGGTCAAACATAGGCGACTTTTTGACACATGCGGAGATGAGGGAAACAGATAGTACATGATATATAATTTATATTATATTATCGAGGAAACCTATAGGCCTGGGCGAAGTCGGGACGGGCTGCTACTGCTAAAAATAATTTGTGTAGACATAGATTTTTACCTGAAGGATGGTAGACGATGTACTCCAAGTTGGCGGTGGGGAGTCTCACCCTGACAGTCACCCCCCACGACAGGGGGTTGTATATTACTATCTGAAATGATATATCTATATTGTATTTATATATATTAGAAAACAGAATCAAGAACTTGGTAGTGGTTAGGTGTGTGGCGACACCATCGCATAGTGAATAACTACAACTCCGACGCGACAGATGGCGTTAAAGAGAAAAATAGAAATTCCCAAAAAACATGGCGTCCAATCAGTATAGAAAGACTAAATCGCGCAATTGAAGTTTCTAATTATTGGAGCAATATATACAACCTCCGACAGAACACAGTCTGTCGCGCGGTTCCCAAGGCACACCACCTCGCCTGGCGGGAAGTGAATCCCTTTGCGGCGCGAGAGCATAACACCGTCGCTCCCGTCGTACTCCAAAAGTGTAACGTAGAATCATCGAGATATATGGACTAACGTACGTACATATATCTCGATGCGTAGAATTTGATTAATTTGTTGTGTTTTGTTTGTATCAAACATGTTTATTTATTTAGGAACAACAAACAGTTACAAAATGAGCTGTGACAATTTGTTTACATACGGCCCAATACGAAGCAAATGACATTTCTCATACATTTGACATAACACAATATTACTAGGTTTTCGTAATAAAACGGATGGCAAAAAGCCATCATAATGCTCGGTTTCACTATCAAATCAAAAATAAGTCAAACAGCGTTCGCTTCATTATAATGACCAAAGCCGCCATATCTATGACCTTGACCGTGTCCTGAAACCCTATTTTTTTAATGTATGACACATACACCGTGAAATTTTAGTCGTTTTGGACCCATCGTCCAGTGACTCCATTCATGCAACCGTACAAATTTCCCCAAGGAACATAGCTTGAAACATGAAAAACGAATTTGAACTTCCCATAGTAAGTTAGGTCACGCGATGAGACATTTTGTATGGGAGGTCCAAAAATTTACTCCATATTTCGAGCCATGTATCTTGGGGAAAGTTGTTCAGTTGCATGAATGGAGTCACTGGACGATGGGTCCAAAACGACTAAAATTTCACTGTGTATATCGAATGAAAAACGTTTGAACAAAAATCCTTCGATATCGAACCAGAATCATTCGAAACCGAACAAAAATAATTGCGACATATATATGTCATACATTTAAAAAAATAGGGCTTTGAAGTGTTAACTAACAATGTAATGACAAAATATTTAATAGGCAACTTGACTGTGTTCACATTTTGACAAAATTTTTATACGGAACAATAGATACACTAAAAAGTTACCGATTCCGAAAACAACAAGAAAATTGGTAATTAATTAAAACAGTAATTAGTATTTCAAGTTTTCTGATGAAGAAAAGTGTGAGCGTGGTGGGGACGTCTTGCTATCTCTTTTGTACGCACGAAACCAAGTGGCAGTGACGTCACTCCACCATTAAGTGCGTCCTTTTCTCGTTTCTTGACAGTCTTCCCTTCCACAGGATTTCAAAGGCTTATAACTTATTTAATATTGAACGGAAAAAAAAAAAATCTTTCTGTTTTCGAATTCACGGACTCAAATTTGTGATACAAAATATTAAAAAAAATTTAGTCAAGTAGCCTATTGATTCAGGCGTTACTTTGCAGAAGTTAAAGACGATTCGTTTAAACGTCGAACCATTAACAGCTTGGTCTAGTGCCTCAAGATGCCTCGCATAGAGGCGAAACACGTGTCGCATGTGCAAACTAATGTTGACGGGCATGTTGGGACTAATAGTAGTGAGTGGATGCCGGCCGGTAATAGTTTGCATGAACTAACTGGTGGCGGAAGTACGCAAAATAATTTGTTAAGTGCTTGTAATGAGAAAATGCTATACGTAAGCTGTACTATAATGTAAGTATTCTGTTACCGAGCGAAGAAAATGACAAACAAAGCCTCCATATTGTTTATGTCGAAGGTTAAAGTCAAACGGACTTACATAATACTGGTTCGCGTCAATCCGCTGGCACAGTGATATGTTGAAGTCACACCGCATGTACTTGGTGTCAGTTGGACTTTTTCGAAGTTTACTGAAAAAATATTAACTTTTTGAGCAACTTTGGGATTTCGAATACCAAAATTCTTTTGAACATAAATAAGTAACATATATATTTTTATAATTGCCTTTGATATGATTATGAGAAAAAAATAAGATGTATTTTTTGGCGCCAAAACTAAATATAGAATTTTTACTAATCCAGTGACACTTGCGCAAAAAAGATTAATCTAACGAAGTTTTATTAAAATCGGTTCAGCCGTTTATTTCTGTACATAAAAGAGATTGGGGCATACTACGAGTACATACAGGAGCACTATTTTTGAATAGTAATGACTCAAGCAAAATCGGCGAGTCGGAATGATTTTCGTTCGATTTTGAATTATTTTCATTTGTCATAAAACAAGTGAGTCCAAAAATTTCATTCGACAAATGAGTCACTACCCGTTTCCCGCAGCTCCGCCTGCGTCAAAAAGTAGCCTATATTTGACCCTGGGTCAACTATATTCATACTAAAGTTCATCAAAATCCTTTCAACGGGTTGACCGTAAAAGTGTAACAGACTTTAAAAAGCAATAAAAAGTTAATTCGTTCATTAGTACAAGTCACACACATAACACTCTTTTCATCGCCACAGTCGGGTAAAAAGCAATATGGCTTACTTGAGCGCATCCATGTTCAATTTAGTTGAGGCTTGGATGGCCAGGTACATCTTGTGGGTGTAATACAGCCTGGATTGTTCTGTTAGTACGCCCGTTATAATGTTGTGGTCTTGCATTATACCTGTAAAGGCGGGAAAATTTATTTGTACCAGCTATTTCCCGCAGCACCATCTACGTCAAAAAGTAGTCTATACGTGTTCGGCCCCGGGTCTTCAACTATTTTCATACCAAATAGTTTTCAGGGTCAAAAGGCATTAAAATTAGTCCGTCATTTAGGGAATCAAAATATATTAGTGACGTATTTTTTCTTTTGTCAATTGAGCGATAAATTATAAAGATCTAACGAATCAAAGTTTAGGAGTGGGGGCTCGTGACGTCACATATTGCGAAAAAGTGTAGCACACTGTGACGTCACACGGAACTTTAACGCGCCATATCTTTATCATTATTTGTTTAATTTTGAAAAGAAAAAATACGTCTCCAATATTTTTTGATTATCTAACTATATTTTTTTAGGAAACTAGCCTATTGTTAGAATAGCTGTAAGTCTATTTGATTGGTTCAGGCGGTATTTGTTTGTTTGTTTGTTTGTAATAACTTTATTGCACAGAAAAATACATTACAGTAAATACAAAACTAAAAATAATTGCAACGGCGGACTTATCCCATAAAGAGATCTCTTCCAGTCAACCGGGACGATAAAGGAATACAGTTAAAAGAAACAGATGGTAGAAGTTGTGCAACCAGAACAGAACTCTATTTATTAAATATTAAACAAAAATAATACTTATAATGACATAAACTACATACAAATATGCTACATAAATACTTAGATACATACATATTCTTAGAATAATAAAGAAAAAACAATAATACATATTAATAGCTACAAAAAATATAATAGTTCAAGGCTGTGCTCAATTAAGAATCGGAGTAGAATTTTAAAACATGAGATTTGAAGGAGGGAAGAGAAGGAGACATTTTAATGTCAACGGGGAGTGAGTTCCACAATTTGCACGCTCTGACAGAGAAAGATTTAGAATAGGAAAATGAAGAAAATAGAGGAATACATAGAATAAGCTTATTGGAAGATCGTAACCTGTTATCAATTTTGAGGAAAGAGAATTGTTCACTAAGATAATTAGGAGAAGTAGGATTAAAAAGGACATTAAAGAGAAGAGTTAGAATATGTACGTTTCTTTGTGCTCTTATCGGAAGCCAGCCAAGCTTCTCACGAAATTCCGAAATGTGATCAAACTTGCGAAGTCCAAAGACATATCTTATACATACATTCTGGATTCGATCCAATTTATTGAGGAGTTCTTCAGAAGGATCCAAATACGCAACATCGGCATAATCCAGAATGGGGAGCAAGAGAGAACGCGCTAGCATTGCCCGAGTTTTAATTGGAAGAAAATTTTGCAATCTTCTCAAGGAGTGTAGGGAAAAGAAAACCTTCCGGCTCACTTCATTTATTTGTGGAACCCATGAAAGCGTTTCATCCACGATGATTCGGTACTTTGCGGAAGTTAAAGTTACAGGCACTTACCAAATTATTTGGCGCGCTTCCGCCACCAGTTAGTTCATGCAAACTATTGCCGGCCGGCACCCATCCATTACTGTTAGTTCCAACATACCCGCCATACTTAGTTGTGGTGGAAGTAGTATAATGGGAGGGGTGGACAGCGGTACGATGGAATTGTGTCATTCGTCGTTTATACGTCGAACTATAATTTCATACGCTACGGCATTTCTACCGGTTCTTATTTCTATGGGCGTCCCGCCAGTCGCACGGGATTTGCGTCAGTTTGAACGGCCCTTGATACTCACTATTGATCCATTTGAATTTATCCATAATAGATTCGTATTTTTTGCTATATAAACCAGCAGTTATTTGCAACTGCTTTGCGATCTGAAAAAATAATTCTAGTCTCAAGACCTTACTTTAACTAGTGAAAGAGGAAATTAAACGTTTACATCTGTAAATAAATCACACAGGCGCACTCGGAGTCTTTGATGACCATTAAAACAAATTTTTCAAATTCATATAAACATTTTACGTTACAGAGAGAAATTTTAAAATACTAATGATTATAGATTTACAATAAGCTTTTTATCTGATCTCATACTAAAATGTAAAGATAAAAATTAAAAACGGAACTTGAATGTAAGTCATTAAATATATGCAGTTTTTCTACATTGCAACATTTGCAACCTTCTTGGTCCTTTATATCTATGTACGCGGCCAGCAAACGAAAGCGATCACAATCAGCAATAGATATTTAATTTTCAAATTTGTGTAATAAAACCCCAAAATAAACTTAACAAAATATAATACGAGAATATATAACACACGAGTACACATCAAACTGCAAACAAACAACTCACCGATTATAGATTTTAATGGAATATCAACACTGTACGACTAAGCATAACTTCAAATTGATAAACTGTGAAAAACTGTGATAAAATGGAGAAACACTTACACGTCTGAACTTGATGCACACCCAACAAAAATTGCCCCCGTTCGCATGTCCCCTTCGATACCTTTTTCCAACCGACCGTTACCCCCCATTCTTCGATTTTCTCCCTTCCATTGATAAAACTTGCCAATTATGTGAATATATTTATTTAATTATATATAAAAATTAGCAAAACCTAACATTTGTTTCTCTTTTAAAAAATGTACGAAAACGTAGCGACGTTGAAGAACATTATTTATTATTTACCTAACTTTATGAGATTAGATAGTGTTTGAAACTGCACATAATTAGGTCTTACATACTCGTGTAGTGCTATAAAAAAACTCGTCTACTTTGATTTTGAAAAATAGTCATTAACAACTCCGAGTGCGGCAATGGCAATGCTGCTAGTGTTATAGGAACCTTTGAGCCGGGAACAATCAGGGGTGGGATTTTCGATTGAATGTTTTATAGATTCTGTTTTCCGCAGATCCGCCTGCGTCAAAGAGTAGCCTATGTTTGATTTGACCCTGGGTCTTCAATTATATTCATACCAAATTTCATCAAAATCCGTTCAGCGGTTTGGCCGTGAAAGCGTAACAGACAGACTTTCGCACTTATAATATTAAGTATGGTATGGATGTTATTATGTGAATAAACGATTACTTTTTAATCGTTAACGCCTACTTATTTGTTGCACTTTCGTGAATTATTATGATTATTAATAATAATTATAGTGCAATAAAGTGAAATAAATGAATAATTACCTGGAGGTAGATATGTCCCTGTCTAGCAAAAAACTTGAAAGTCGGCCTGGCGGTGTAGAAGCCGACGGCCATTGATGTCTGGTCGTATGCAAATGGGAGAAAATCATCTTGTTTCGTTGACAGTTCTGGGCTATAGAACAAAGTAAACATGCGGTACACATATTGAGTTAAAATTAACATAAAAATAAGATTGTATTTAAAACTTACAAGGTTTTTATTTTAAGTCGCTCCGGAGTTTTATGTCAAAGTCGTAAAATGACAAGGTTAAATGACCACTGGATCTAAAATGGCCACTTTGCACGAATTACAATATGATCACATTATGAATCATTGCAAATCTTAAAATAGCCACATTTTGGCAGTTCATGAAATGAATCTTTTCATGGCAATTCTGCTGTTTGACGGTGAGTCGCAACATGGCTTACATACTTTTCGTGAATTGTTTACCTCATTGCCAGTCGTAAAAATAATCTTTATTTTTTTATAGCGTGCGTACTTTTACGATTTGTTTAGTTAAATAAGTTTTTTTAACCAATAATCTAGAATTATAAATATTAAGAAAAATATAAAAATTTTAAAAGCGGTTTTTAATTTATTACTATAGTAATACTCAAACGAGAAGTGATTCAGAAAATGAATCACGAAATGAATTGATTTAGAGTTGAAACGTCAATGTCAAAATTTGCAGAATTGCTAAGCTTCGCAATTCACGAAATGATTCGTTTTGATGAATTGCTCAAAGTGGCCACCTGCTGGTAGTGCAATGTCAAGATCGACAAATGTCCAGATTGTCCAGGTAGAAGTATTTTTAAAGTTTTTATTTAAGATACATATTCCAATTAAACAATAGCGGCAAAGAACTGCCTCCGTGCTCCAGTGTTTGAGGCGTTCACCTTAGACCCGGAGGTCGTGGGTTCGATTCCAACGGGACGCATACATTGTTTAGTTGTTTCCAATTTGGTTGTGACATTGCAGGCTTGAAATACCTGATTGTCCGATATTAATAATTATTCCGTTAAGCCGTTGGTCCTGGTTGCCATCTGGTGGTCGTAGGAACCACGTCAGAGGCTAAAAGGGGGTTCCGAAAAACTGTCACCAGGGTACACAGGATCGTATGACCTACTTGGTCATAAAATGACCAACGCCCGGTCGAAATTAATTTAATGTAAATAATTGTACAAATGTAAATAAAATTAATAAACTTACTTAGCTTCCACGATAGATTTGAGGTAGCAGGCTGGCGAGGAGTAGAAAAGATTCAGCGGATATCCGGTAGTCGCGCTTTTTTCATTCACATATCTGAAAAACAACATACACCGTGAAATTTTAGTCGTTTTGGACTTCCCATACAAAATGTCATCACGTGACCTAACTTACTATGGGAAGTCCAAATTTGTTTTTCATGTTTCGAGCTATGTTCCTTGGGGAAATTTGTTCGGTTGCATGAATGGAGTCACTGGATGATGGGTCCAAAACGACTAAAATTTCACGGTATGTCGAACAAAAATCCTTCGTTAACGAACGAAAGTTCATATCGAAGAAAAATTATTCGACCGATTTGCGTGATTATACAGATTAGATAAATATGCTACGACCTTGTTTCATGGTCCTTGTCTATTTCTGACCCGGGTCTTCAACTATATATGGATATAGTTGAAGACCCGGGTCTGTGCTTCGTATGGACGAAGCACGGAATCGTCATTATTATCAGACAATCAGGTGATTCAATCCTGCAATGTCCTAACCAAACTGGAAACAACTAAACAAAGTACGCTTCCCGTGGGAATCGAATTCATAGAGCAGCACTCGCTATGAAAGAACTTAACTATAAAGATTTCTTTTCATTTTAAATCACGGAAACATAAGAAAAAATAATGTTTATTAAATAATAAAAAAAATTAGTTTAATTTTAAACAATATAATTTTTTTTTGCAAGGTCCTTGAATACTGTGAGCCGGAATGAATTGAATGCGTGAATCGGAATAGTTTTCAATAAAATAGGCGGGAGTTTTGTATTTTTATGACATCATAGACAAATGTTCTTAGTCTACCTGCGACCATGAACGCTGTAAAGTGTTTGAAACATTAGGTGTGAATCTATACTAATACTAATATTACAAAGCTGAAAAGTTTGTTTGTACGCGATAATCTCAGGAACTACTGATCCGATTTAAAAAATTCTTTCAGTGTTGGATAGCCTATTTATCGAGGAAGGCTAATAGGCGCAGACGAAGTCGGGACCGGCTGCTAGTTAAGTAATAAACGCGATGAAAGCCGTATAAAAATAGTTTAATTTACCTAATAAGCTTATCAATGTTGCCGAACCACACACCAGCGTCGAAGTACCCAAACCTTTGGCCCAAGATGACCATGATGTTTTTGGTCGAGTAGTACGGGGCTTGACGGTGCCCAGCTGTTTCTATGAAGGCTTGTACCTGTGAAATGTAATAGAAATTTAATTTATTTTGCGAAAATATGATTTTGAGTTTTGTTCATTATGAGATAAGTGCAGTTTATGAAATTGTCATAACAGACCGGAAAGTTCAGGATCACATTCTTAAAAGGTTATCCCTACCATTAAAATATAAAAAAAAGAGTAACAAAGCAAAACATATATTTATATATACTACTTCGGAAATTACAAAATTCAAAATGTTGATTTAATAAACATTAAAAAAGCCGCAAGCCTTCTCAATTGTATAAATAAAATAAAAATCGTTCTGGTTTCGAAATAAATCTAAAAGCGGTCGCTTCGTCAATAAAATGTGGTGTAAGAGGTACTAAAGTGCTTTTTTTGAGATCTATGACTTACATGTAGATTGAAAATAGTTGGGCTCACAGATTATGTTGAATGAGAATCATTCAACACGCCAATTTTGAGTGGTACACATCTCTCATAGCAGGCCTCTTTTGAAAAGTTGGCATACACCGTGAAATTTTAGTCGTTTTGGACCCATCGTCCAGTGGCTCCATTCATTTCAACAACTTTCCCCAAGATACATGGGTCAAAATAAGGAGTAAATTTTTGGACCTCCCATACAAAATGTCTCATCACGTGACCTAACTTACTATGGGAAGTCCAAATTTGTTTTTCATGTTTCGAGCTATGTTCCTTGGGGAAATTTGTTCGGTTGCATGCATGGAGTCACTGGACGATGGGTCCAAAACGACTAAAACTTCACGGTGTATAATGTCGAATAAAAATCCTTCGATATCGAACGAAAATCACTCAATATCGAATAAAAATTATTCGTCTCGCCATTTTTGAGTATGTCACAGATCTCAAAAATAGGCCTCCAGAGACGAGTAACTGAATACTGTTTTTTATAAATGACATCAACTTTCGTACCATATTGTCAAATCAAAATGTGACTATAAATAACATCCATCTTTCATTTTCAGGTAGATATTATCAACATTTGTTTAAAGTTTCAGAATCAGAATCATTTATTTGCAAGAATACTTTAATGTAGAAAAAGGTATACAAAATGGGTTGTCCTGTGTAGTCTATCCTGCTAGCAGAAGTTCAAAATTGATATCAACACATGCTTGGTTGAGTTTAAATTTGTTTTAAAAAGACTAACTGTATCTTAACTGATGGGTATAGAAAGTGAGATAGAGCGAAACCGTAGGTCAAATGACTCATCATCACAAATTTAAAAGCTGGATTTGTCGGTGGAGCTGCAGATGACTCCATGTATTTTTTTTTATCGTTCATGTGAAAAATATAAGTGCAAGTTTAGATGTTGATAAGAAAAAATCCTTCAGGGTCGGCAACGCTCTCGTGACATCTCCGGTGTTGCAGGCGTTCCTAGGCTACAGTAACCACTTACCATCAGGCGGGCCGTACGCCTGTTTGCCTAATTAACTGTATAAAAAAAACTCACCCTCTTCTCAACGTTCTTGAACAAGCTGTCAGAATCGACCATTAGCGGGTCTTCACAAAAGGTGCCAAAGCAGAACCCCGGCGGAGACCAGTAGCCGTCGAACAGCTTGTGGGTGAAGATGTCGGTTATGGCGCCTGGATGTATTGTTTGTTGGTATTAACTTTATTTCACAGAAAATAGCATTAAAGTAAATACATAACTAAACAAATTAATGCAACGGCGGACTTATCCCATATGGATGCCAATGTTTGACACCGGGTTTTCAACAATATTGATACCAAATTTTATCAAAAACCGTTCAGCGGTTCGGAAGTGAAAGCGTAACAGACAGACATAAGTACAGACTATTATAATATTTCTTTTAATTTTATAATATCTTCAGAAAACAAAATACAAAAGGTGAACTTAATGCCTTAAGGCATTCTCTGCCAGTCAAACCTTAGGACCAAAAAGAGAAAGAAAGAAGGGGTGGTGCCATAAAAAAAAACCCCATACTAATATTATAAATGTGAAAGTGTGTTTGTTTGTCCCTCTTTTACGTTAAAACGGAGCAACGGATTGGTGTGATTTTTTGTGTGAGATAGTTGGAGACCTGGAGAGTGGTATTAGTCCATTTTTTCCGTGACACAAACGGAAATCCACGCGGGCGAAGCCGCGGGCACGGCTAGTAGTAATAGCGATTGTCAGAGAAACGCTGAAATATAATTCCTGGGCTACCCAGTTTTTAATGGCTTATCTCATAACCATCTAAGTTTGCCTTTCGTAGATTTATATCCTCTGTTGGTTTCCTTCGAGAAAACAAGGTAATTTGCTTGTGTCTTAATAAGCAAGAATGCAGAAGCGTGAGAGGATAAGAAAATCAGAAATGTAGAAAATGTAAAAAAAATGTATAAAGTTCCCCCCCCCCCCCCCCATCTTTAAAATGGGGACCTGGTCTCCAAACATTTTAGCTGATGATTTAATCATAAGCCCTGGCTATAACGTGTATTAAATTCTCGAAGTATTTACCCTCTCTATGGGAAATGAAGAGAATTTGTATAATTTGTATCATAGATTTAATAATTGGTCTCGCGCACGCTCGACTAGATACCGTCGGCGTACTAGACAAATGCGGCAACTAAAACTACGCGAATTCGGCGTACTTGCGGCATACCCGCGTCAGTCATGCCGCAACCGATAAGTGAGTTGGACGTCGAAATAAATTTAAAATGTTAGTTTAATAACAGAAGCAGATTGCCAGTTTGCCTATTCAAACTATGTAAGAATAATTGTACAAAAAATAACTCTTTCTCGTTTTGTCTTTGCACATTGTCTTACAACTGATTTTTCATCATAGCGCGGTATCTAGTCGCGCGCGAGACCAATTATTAATCTAAGATTTGTATAAAGAATATTTGTAGTGTGAGATGAGAGATCGAATAGTTTTCTTACCCAAATCGTCACTTCCCCGCCACACGAATTCCAAAGACTTATTGATCATCCTGCCGACCTCATCATCATAGCTGATGGGATTGATGAAGTGGCCGCTAAACCCCATTTGACTCATCAGAGATGCAAACTCCCGAGAGTGACCAAAGACATCAGACTGCCAAGAGACTAATGGACGACCGCATTCGAGGAATGACGAGTTCAGCTTTCTGCAACGAAAAAATATATATATTAATCCTCAACCGACCGCCGGCTGTTTTTCTACATCTACACTAATATTATAAAGATGAAAGATTTGTATTTTTGTGTGTATGTTTGTAATGAATAAACTCAAAAACTACTGTGCCGATTTCAAAAATTCTTTCACCATTAAAGCTACATTCACCCTGAGTAACATAGGCTATATACCGCAGGCGGAGTAGCGGGAAACAGCTAGTTTTTAAATAAAATTAAGTGGTTACCTAAATGGCATTCGGTCTACATGATCGTGAGTGGTCATCGATGGACCTTTGAGAAATATATTTATGCTCTTTTTGAAAGACCTTGTGGTTGTTAATCGATACAGGCGTTGCTTTGCATAAATCGAAGATTTGTTGGATTTGGACAACCAAAGTTACATTTGCGTGCTTAATGTAACCCGTTATGTGTGACGGGCATGCTGGGATTAATCGTAGTGATGGTTTCTTTAGCGACCACAAGATGCCAGGGTTGGATCAACGGATATACCTATCGAAATCATATTTTCATCAGATAATTAGGTGATTCCAGCTCGCAAAGTCCTAACCAAACTGAAAACAATTAAAGGACTGCTTCGCGTGGAATAGGTATTAAAATCCATGGTTATAAAAACTCCCTTAGATTGCAAAGTGATCATTATACGTACCTTCGTGTGAATGTTAAACCATAGATAACAGTTTTTTTTTTTTTATTGGTATATCTTAAGTAAACATATAAAAATTAAAACTAACTATCCTATCTAAAAATAATAAATACAAAAAAAAACTAAATGTAATCTAAATTGGATATCAGAATATTGGATAACAGAATATAGGTATGTACCCTAGGAAGTAAAGTAAACACTTCAACAATCACGTCCCGCTAAGCTATCTAGCTAGCTACTTATGTGCAGTATTTACGAAACTTAAAATAGTTTGTCCCAGTTAAAAAATAATAAAATGGTTACCCTATTGAAAAGAGATAGAAACCTCCACTATTTCTATCTTTTCCTGGTCAGGGTTTAGGTCAAAGAGCTTAGTCCTGTTTAATATATTAAGTCCATAAGTAAACATTACATTACACCAAAGATTGCAAAATGCTATACATACCCTAGAGAATATGTAAACATGTCAATGACGGCGTGGTAGCTGGTGGTAGCCTCGTCGCTCATGCTGAACCCTCCTCCGACGATGTGCAATCTGCCTTGGCGAATCAGTTCGTACACCATACGATGGACTAAAAAATAGGCTGTTAATTCTAACCGATCTATTGACATTATATGTAAAGAACAACAGATTATTATTTACTAGGTGTTTCCCGCAGCTCCGCTTGCATCAAAAAGTGGCCTATATTTGACCTCGGGTCTTCAACTATATTCATACCAAATTTCATCAAAATCCGTTCAGCGGTTCGACCGTGAAAGCGTGACAGACAGACAGACTTTCACATTTATAATATTAGTATGGAAGTATGGATTTTTATTTATGTAATTAAATTGTTTGATCAACTAGAATGGGTGGATAGATTTTTTTTATAGCTTTAACACAAAAAATAAAACCGAAAGGACCATCAATATTTTACTTGATCAGTTAGGAAAAAAATATCCATTTGTTCTGTTTCAGTGATTGGATTGGGAAGTGGTACGGAAATATATTTTTTTCACAACCCAGAGCTCGGAGAAATGAGCAGATTAATATCACGTTGAAAACAGGTGAATCATTGTAAATAATCATCAAAGAGAGGTAGGACATTTTGTAAGGAGTAGTCCGTCTAGGGAAGTACCTCCACCCTACAGAAGACCGCAGCCAAATAACACTGTGATGCAGTGTTGTGTTCCTCCTGCAGGTGAGTAGGGTCGCCAGGCTCCAGAGGGGCCGCTGCTGTGCTGAAACCGGACAGGTCGGCAACGCGCTCGTGACATCTCCGGTGTTGCAGGCATTCATAAGCTACGGTAACCACTGACCTGCCTGTTGCCTACTTAGATGTATATAAAAAAAATGTTATGGTTTATTTACATTTCAGTTTTTTTGTTATTGAAAATAATAGCACAAGAAGTCAATTTAAAAATAAACCTTGTTATGGCTTACCCGTTCCATCTCTTTGCTTCCACCAATAAAAAAAGTACGCCATATCCGAAAGAGTAAATCTGTCAAACACACAAAATAGTACGTTATGACACAAGATGTTTGGTAATTAATTGACCGTAGGCGAGCGTTTAAAAAAGCCTTGAGTATAACTAATCAATAAGTATAACTAATCGTGAGCCATACTGGGTTTTTTTGCCAGGAACAAACTTCTATTCCTACACACTTATTTGTTAAAAAATAAATCTTTGTTAAAAAGTACAGTTTTGGTAGTTCTAATAAACTAACTCTTCAGCTTTATAACTGTTGCATGCAATACGAATTTACCTATATAATATACTTTTCTTTTAATTTCAGGCTAGTGGATTTAACCATGATTAGGCCTGCCCTTCTACATGGAAGCGAGGCGTAGCCGGTGCTCGACCGCAATAAGCAAGTGTTGCGTGTCACGGAAATGAAGATGCTGCGATTAAATGAATGTTGTGGATTATCGCGGAAAGATCACATACGAAACTCGCGTATCCGGGGCAGCCTTCATGTTCGTGATATAGCGGGCAAACTTTAGGAGAGCCGTTTAAGATGGTACAGCCACGCTTTACGAAAACCGGCTAATTACCTACGTGGGGTACACCTGTGTTTATAACTCACTGTAAACATTTGGTTATTTGTTTTAATCATCTTGTATATCTACTGGATACGAGTATATATTTATACTTTTCTTGAAATTTGAAAAACAAAAATATAAAAACTTCGACCCAATAAATTTATTGGGTCTAATAATTATTGACAACCCTGATGTGGTTAATATGTGTATAAAATCGACCGGGTCGTGAACAGTAGTGACATCTAGTGTCGGGTGTCTGAAGTACTTAATCATTTGTAAATAACGTAGTACTGCTACTTTCCGTAAGATGGATATCATTATGGTTGAAGCCACGGCTGAAACCAAGCACCCCGCACGTCTGCCTTCCGCCCCGTGTAGCCTCACAAATACTTTCTTACAAAACGCTTATTATGGCATCTTCTCTTTGTAATTGCTCTGTGGGTACAAGTGTCTCGCCATGCCGCCTCCGCCGGGCCGGAGTAGAAGGGGCGCACCCAAGAAATGCTGGCTCTACGTCGCAACGGAGGATATGCGTGCTAGTTGGTCTTACAACCAAGTATGCCGAAGACCGGTCGAAATGGAGGAGAAAAAGTAGGAAAGCGGGCCTTGGGCACCGAAGCAATCAGCCCAGGATGCAACCGGGAAGGCGCTAAAACGAGTGGTAGAACTTCAAAAACAATGAACCTTAAACCCTGCGGTAGATACGTAAAAACTTTAAGTTCTGATTGTCCTGAAATCTGTCAGCTGATCAGTGAATTTGTGTGGGATGAAGAATAATTTTATTGTATTTAAGTATTTTGATTGTTTTATTGAAAGTGGTCGAGTATATAACTCACTTCCTTTCACTGTCCGCCCACAACTCCGTGATCGTATAGTCCAGTATCCTCTTCATATTGACGTTAGTTTTCCCTTGATCGGCGCCAAAATCTAAAAAAAGTAAAATTTTGTAATTACATACTTCATTTTATTTTTTTTAATTTTCTATTACATAATACTAACATATTCATAAGTATTACTAACAAATATGAGTCATTGTTACATAAATAAAAAAAATATTCATTCATTCATTCATAATCGTCATCATCATCCTAGCGTGTATTCCTAGTTGCGTCGTCAGCTTATAGGGTACGCTGTAAGTCATGCTCCTAGATTTGGCGGAACTGGTTTTTACAATGGAGCGACTGCAGTCTGACCTCCGTAACCCTTTTTACAGGTAAACCAGACCAACAGGAACATGACCCGAGGTGTGTCAGTGGCCAACACTGTCAGAAATTTTCAGGCTGCCCTAAGGCATCTGACACAGCCTCACGACTGCTATCTGTTCCTGTCGGTCTGGTTTTCCTGTAAAAAGGGTTACGGAGGTCAAGACGGCAGTCGCTCCATTGTAATTGCCAGTTCCGCCAAATCTAGGAGCATGACTTACAGCGTACCCTAGGCTCCGATGCGTAAGCTGACGACGCAACTAGGAATACACGCTAGGATGATGGTGATTACATAATTATTCATAGTAATTTCCACTATACACGTATTAGTATATAATAAAGAATCGTTGAGTTTGTTTGTTTGTTTGTAATATCTTTATTGTACAAAATAAAACAAATAATTTACATACACAAGCATGAAAAAACAATAAGTACAATGGCGGACTTATCCCACTTAGGGATCTCTTACAGTCAACCAGCGAGTGGCAGGAGAAGATATGCTTACCATTCGTTCATGGTCGCAGGCAGTCTGCCTGCGACCATGAACCAATGGAAGTATGGATTACTTGCCTCCAGTGTAGTGGGAATAGAAATCCCCTGTGAAGCCGAGCTCCCCGTGCGTGTGGGGGACTATGTGGACGTTCAGGGTATTCTCCCTCAACGCTTTGCAGCTCTGGAAGGAATATACGATGTTGTTCATGAAGCTATGAACGACAACTGATACCTTTAGGCTCCTTGACTGTGTTCATACTTTGACAAGATTTGTACTTGTACGTAACAAAATATAGACTAAAAAGTAACAGATGAAAAATAACAAAATTGGTTGTTGATTAAAGCAGTAATTAGCATTTAAAATTTACTCATGAAGATTAGTGGGAGCTTAGAGAGGACGCCTTGCTCTCTTTTGTACGCACGAAACCAAGTGGCAGTGACGTCACTCCACCCTTTTGTGCGTCCTTTTCTTGTTTTTGTTAGTTTCTCCTTCCGAATTTAAAAATCTTTCTGTTTTCGTTTACTGGCCCTGATATCCTTGATATGAATAATAAAAATAAATATTTTTTTTGTGTTTTAATTTATTTTTCTATTAATAGTGGTCTAGTTTTATGTACTAAACACGCATTAAAAATCTTTTTTAAAAACATATACCGAGACTTCAGAAGTTTACAAGGCAAATAGGTTAATTAAGTCAATTTTTTTTTATTTATATTAAAAAAAAATAATGAAAAAAAATACTTGCAGCAAAGCCACAAGCTTCTCCGAACTGCCTGGCGGGAGTCACCAGATCCTGCGTGACTGGGTCCATCGCAAATATAGCGGGTAACACCGTAAGTACCAAGGAAAACAGCATTTTACCGTCAATTTCTACTTACTTTTATGGTAATTTAAACTTAGATTTTTTTATTTTAAAACTGTTAACACTAGTAACATTGTTGCCGTTTGCAAATATAAATTATATGACCTTTAACTCGATTATAAAATTTATGAAAAATTTAAAGTTGGAAAAAAAATATTTTACAAGACAATTTTTTTTATTTCATTTCAAATTATTTGCAAATACTTCTTTGTAAAATCTTAATGCCAATGTTTGTATTTTTTTTTGTGATTTCTTGTTTCACTATATTTTAGATTCTCATTAAATTTTAATACGAAAACAACTAAACCAGCTCAATCACCTCCACAATACTGTGAAACGACGAATGGTCAATTCAACTTTTGTTCGTATACAAAAACAAGATATAAAAACAAAAGATTGTTTTTATAAACATTGAGAGTCTCGGCATTCCGAATTATAATTGTTTTGAGATGATTTTGCACATGAATGCTCTCGAGAGACGATAATAAAATAACAATAATAATTAATGAAATCCGGTATTCGAGATAGTCTCAGAAGAAGCGAGGGAAGTCTGTAAGGATCGTAGCAAATGGAAATCCGTATCTCTGCCTACCACGGCGGGAAAAAGGCGTGATGGTATGTATGTATGTGTGTTATTCGAGTAGTTACTGACTTTTTAAAGACCAGTCAAATTTTTATAAAGAGTACGTGAAACTAAACTTCTTTCAGTAAAAAAATGGAAAAGAGAGAGTAAATTTTGTCAGCTGAATACTGATTTGTATGGGAGGACGAAAAAATATTTTTATTAAAAAATATTGGCTAGTGTTTAAAAAGTAATTCTGTAGGTATTTACTTACGTTTTCTTCGTCCGAGCTTCTTTACGAGTTGCATTTTCAGTTTATGCTTTGGGGCACAGGGTACGCTTTAATCATGGTCCTACCTTTGGCGGTATTAGTGTTAACAGAGCGACTGCCGTCTGACCTCCGTATGACATGGGATCAAATCACGATCAAATCCAGAAACTCACACCAGTATTCTTAGTCATAATCTTAAGGACATCCTCACTCAAACTCATCGGGCTCCTTAAAGAAGTCCTCGAACTTTCCTTGAAAATGACATTCATAATTGGTTGCTTGAGCAATCTCCAATGAGGAACGACAAAGGTTATTATTATAACAATCCGAAGCACAAAAATTGAATAATACAAAAGAATAGAGTTTAAAATAAACAAATTAAATAGTTAACCAGGCAAAAACTGGAAAAATCTGATCTATAACCAATTTCGAGGACGCCTCAAGGTACCTCTCGACCAACCTTATATTTGACAGTTCGATACTCACCTCCAATGAGAAATCATCTCAAGTCAATGAAGCTTGTGACGACTAATCTTAGATACCAATGAGGTGGAGTAAGGTTGAGTCGAGTTTGAGTGAAGGTTTAAGAATCTACGGGTGTTAGTATAGCGTGTTGAGCTTAAAAGAAACGGAGGTAGTCGAAAAAAAATGTCGCCAAGTTTTGTATTATTATACGGCTGTCAGTAACTTGAATTAAACATATTTTATTTATTTATAACGATTGTTACTTTCGTTGAAAAGTCACTTTTGTGAAAAAAAATCGCAGAATGTCATTCAAATAATTTCTTGTCATTTTTGTATGAATATTTTTTTATAAAGTTGTTCACGCAACAATTTCAATAATTAAGTACGTATAAATTTGTATTATTAGAGTACAGTTATCCCTTGAAGATATAACAGCGAAATTTTATTATATGACCATGCTGCAAATACAAAGATATGGCGCATCGGCTGGTGCACCGTTACGGTCATTGGCGCAGTGACGTCGGAAGTGGGCGTGGCTTACGTCATTTTTCGTTCAACTGTGAACGATGCATGACGTGGAGCGAGCCCTAATGTTTCTCTTATTTTTCTAATTTACGTTTCGTTTCAGCTTAGAATATTTGTAAAATATTTTTAACCGTTTAGTTTTAATTGTTTCACTGCTGCACTGCTGTAGTGTGTAAATGACATATTTTCGAATTGATTGATTGATTTTGTAGTACATAAGTATGTGTCCTTTTTTTAATGTTCAAAATATCTGTAATAAAAAGCAATATAAATCATAGATTTATATAAATATATTTTTTCGTGTTTAAATCGTCTGTTTACATGCGACATCTATTGGTAAGTAGAGGGGATCGTCAATAGCACGGCCGAACCGAGCTCCCCTCACGTCTGCCTTCCGCCCCGCGTAGCCTCACACAATTTTTGTAAGAAAGCTCTCGATACGCCATCTCCTTTTTGTTATTACTCCGTGTATATGACATACTGCGATTTTTTTACGAAATTTTAAAGTAGTCGCTCCATTGTAATAACCAGTGCCGCCAAATCAAAGACCATGACTTACAGCGTACCCTAAGCTCCTGAGGCTATATGAGGACGATACTAGGAAACACGCATGGACGAGGAAGACTTCCTACTCCTAAATAATGTAAACTATACATGGAATTGACCAGCATAATATCCAGCCCATCTGAAGTTCATATAAATTATGTAAAAGCGCAGAATCAAATATTTGTACGTTTAACAAATCAAACAATTAAATTCTATAACAAAATATTTATTCCAATTAACCTTTACAAAATATATTACTAACATCCACCATTAAATATCATCCAAAATTATAAAATACCCTAAAGTACTGTTCAAAATGACGCGAATTCTACGCGACTTGCGGGACGCCCACAGAAATAAGAATACATACACGTGCCATTAGCAGGCCAGTTAACTTTGGCAGACGCTACGGCACTTCCACCGATTCTTATTTCTGTGGGCGTCCCGCCAGCGAGCGTGATTCGCCTCAGTGTGAACGGTCCTTAAATTACTATGTTATTATCCATAGTTTTATTCACAGAAATAAGATTAGGTAGAAGTGCCAATTAAGCCTCTCGAGTCTTAACTGTGACACACAGGTAATTTAACGCCCCACATGGCACTTCTGCCTAATATTTTTTCTGCGGTTCTTATCAAATGATCTATATCATATAATATTCGGCAGTGAAAGGTCGTGGTAAAGACGCGTCAACGAGGTTTTAAAAGAATTAATAACTGGAATATTTATTGCGTAAAATGTGGTACTGAGAGGATATTTTTATTAGGAATATTTTTACTAAAGGAAATTTAAATTACTCATAACGGACTATTAGGGTCCTTCATTCATAAAAATAATAGTACATTTGTAATAAGTTATAAGCAGTGATCGGAAATTCGGGCGCTTTTATACCTGAACCTCTTTTCTTGAAAGAATAATATGGATATTCCTTCTTGAATTAATAAATGACCCGCATTCCCGGGATTGAACAATTTCGTAAAAACTACTTTAAGTAATTTTTACATATTGTTCTTACAAGGGAATAAAAAAATAAGTTCGGCATATTAGCGACCGATTATCCTATCACTGCATGGTTATAAGTAAAATGCAGAATTATTTTCAAACTTTCGGTCAAATTTTTTGAGTGTGTTTAGTGTTAACCACTTATTATAATATATAAAAAAAAATGTGAAAAACGAAAAAAAAACAATAGGCTAGTTTTCTAAAAAAATTAAGTCCGTCAGTTAGATAATCAAAAAATATTGGAGACGTATTTTTTCTTGTGAAAATTAAACAAAGAATGGTAAAGATATGGCGCGTTTAAGTTCCGTGTGACGTCACAGTGTGCTACACTTTTTCGCAATATGTGACGTCACGAGCCCCCACTCCTAAACTTTGATGCGTTATATCTTTATAATTTATCGCTCAAATGCCAAAGAAAAAATACGTCACTAATATATTTTGATTCCCTAAATGACGGACTAATTTTAATGTTAGTCTTTTGACCCTGGAAACTAGCCTATTTCGACAATCCCATACATTACAAATCTAGTGTTAAACTGACAGGATTTGGTATGGGAGATTGAAAATGTTCATAAACTTAATACACTGTGAATAAATCCTATTTAAACGGGTTTCTGTATGTAGCCGCCATGTTTTTTGAATGTGGGCAATAAAGTTATATTGCATTGTAAGGTT
This sequence comes from Euzophera pinguis, assembly GCA_947363495.1. Lineage (NCBI taxonomy): Eukaryota > Metazoa > Arthropoda > Insecta > Lepidoptera > Pyralidae > Euzophera > Euzophera pinguis. Next base: position 1,493,125 of record OX376182.1, read on the forward strand.
AAATTAATCTAGTTTCGTTATCATAATTGCTTTAATCCATTTTCTCTTAACACAACCTGAATTATTTAAAGTATAAAATTATTCTTAATCTTAAACTATACAAATCAAAATTGCAGTGAAGATTATTGAAATTCTATGATTTTATAAATCTAAACATTTATCGTAAATCACGTTTTATTGTGCGGATAGAAAACGAAAAAAAAAAAAATACAAAAGAAAAGACAAAAATAAAAAAAGGTAGTACATGTAAGTATCTGGAGGAGCCCCCTATTTTGGAAATGTATGAATCATATGTCGAATAAAAATTGTATTTTTTTTTTAATAAATGCATTATTTTATACGAAATGCCATTCCCTCCCCTAATTCTGAATGAGCAATTTCGCGCCACAATAAGCCATAGACAGTTTTTTTTTTAATTCGAAGTTCACACACGAGTACACGACTAATCTCGCTAAGATATACACCATTCGTCTAAAGGTCCATTCGCGCGAATCCCGCGCGACTTGAGGGACGCCCACAGAAATAAGAATAGGTAGAAGTGCCGTTGCGTGTGCCAAAGTTAACTGGCCTGCTAATGGCACTTCTGTATATTCGCATGTCGTGCGGGAATCGCGTCAGTTTGAATAGAGCTTAAAGGCGTATACTTCAAACACATCGATAGGAACGCAGTATGTCAGTTTCGCAAAATGACACTTTCAAATTCGTTGGCATACGCCGACGTTAGGACATCTTTTTGCCAACTATGTTTATTTGTTAACTTCTTATATTATCTGAAAAAGTAGGAAAGGGATACCGGTAATCGACGAGCGTGCATGACGAGAGTGATGAGCGTGGAGGAAGCGAGGGAGGAGTAAGGATCGTAGCAAATGGAAATCCCTAGTTTCTGTCTACGATGAAGGGAAACGGCATACATTAATTTTTGGAATTTAGCACAACCAAATTTTACCTTTTTCATTTTCATTCTTTTCAAATATTGCAATAAATCAATTAACGACATTTTGCAAAAGTGACATTCTGCGTGTGAACAACAAAAATATTGACATTTAATTTTTTTTACACAATAAAGTAGGCAAACAGGCGTACGGCCCACCTGATGGTAAGTGGTTACCGTAGCCTACGCCTGCAACACCGGGGATGCTACGAGCGCGTTGCCGACCCTGAAGGAATTTTTTTACGCCCTTTTTAAATGTTATAGTCACTAGGGAAAACCATGGCAGGGAGTTCATTCCACAATCGCAGTGTACGAGGGAGGAAATTCCGTTTGAAGCGTACTGTACGCGATAACATGGGATCCAAGAATTACCAATAATATTACCTAGAATGTACTATTAAAATCGAATTGACGCAAAAAAACACAGATATAAATAAAGATAAATAAGGTACTTAGTGTAAAAGTTTTTTTTAAACATAAAATAATAGTGATAACAACTTGATACGGTGACGTCACATTACATTGTATGTTACAACATCTTTCTGATCATGTAGTTGAGAATACCTCCGTTTCTGAAGTAGGTTAAGTCCACTTCGGTGTCAAAACGAGCCTTCACTTGGAATGTGGTGCCATTGTCGACCTGTCAAAGAATTACAATTTAATTCATTTGTGGCGACAGGAGGATAACTCCACTACGTAGTAGATGGCGCTAAACTGAAAAATCCATACTAATATTACAAATGCGAAAGTCTGTCTGTCTGCTACGCTTTCACGGCCAAACCTCTAAACGGATTTTGATAAAATTTGGTATGAATATAGTTGAAGACCCTGGGTCAAACATAGGCTACTTTTTGACGCAAGCGGAGCTGCGGGAAAAAGTTAGTAGCAAATAATTTCCAGTCTCCATACAAATACGCCTAATTACTATGGGAAAGATTTAATCGAGCTTATGTTAGAGCTAAAGTACCTATGGACTATGTCCAGTAGAAAAAAGGCCCTATGAAGAGTCCTGTCACACTAAAGTCCCTATAGATCAAGTCCCATTAAACTAAGACGCCCTATGGATTGTTACGTCAAAATAAGATATCCTATAGATTGTCACTTTAAATTAAGATTTACTATAGAATATGTCAAATCAGTTACGAAAGCAAATGACAGAGACACATTAGAACTAAAATACACAAGCTGGATGAAAAAAAAAACAATGTAAATACACATATGATCACAAATCGCTCATTTACAAGCCTCGAACTTGCTTTGGGGCTAACCATGGAGCAATTACAAAGAAGAGATGCCGTAATAAGCGTTTTGTAAGAAAGTATTCGTTCAGCTCCCCTTGGCGGAAGGCAGACGTGCGACATGCTTGGTTTCGGCCGTGGCTCCAACCATGGAGCACGAGCTCCGCCCACTGCAGTGTCATCACATCACGGAGCCATTATCAAACGGCATCTCCTCTTTGTAACTGCTCCATGGGGCTAACTCAATCTGTATGACTTGTACTTATTAATTAATTTACCTTAACGTCAAGCAGTTGTCCGGGAGCGATGTCAGCCGGCACGTGTATAGTGTATCTCTCGGCGCCGGTTAGCGTCAAACTGTCGGCGTTCTGTCCGCCCACGAACTGTAGCGGGATAATGCCCATGCCCACTAAATTGGAGCGATGGATACGCTCGAACGATTCCGCTATTACTGCCCGGACGCCCTAGAAATATTGATTAATTTAAAGACTCGATCGCACCTTGGGCACTCTATACAGCAGCGGCGAGCGCGATACCTGCTATCGGGAACTATTGTTATTATTAGCGTACTGTAGCGGGATTATGCCCATGCCCACTAAATTGGGTATTCTACTAATTTTTATTTTAATATCAATATTTTTATTTTCAGAAATAGAATTATGAAAGAATTTTTGTAATCCGTTCAAAGATAAATCAGTTATTTAAGCCTTTGAAATCCGGTGAAACTGTCAAAAAACAAGAAAAGGATGCACTGTGTGAGCTGTGACGTCACTGCCACTCGGTTTCGTGCGTACAAAAGAGATAGCAAGACGTCTCCACCACACTCCCACTTTTCTTTTAGGAAAAACTTTAAAATCGAATTACTGCCTTAATTAACAACCAATTTTGTTGTTGTTTTCAGAATCGGTTACATTTTAGTATATACTTTGTTTAGTACGTCGTGTAGTGCGCCTATAAGTTTCCGGAATGAATATGAAAAAATACTATTAAAGGTACAAAATTAATTTATTGTTTTTCAAAATAATCTCCCTTGGCGTCTATGCACTTTTTCATTCGATGAAACCAGTTTTGAAAACTTTTGTGCCACTCCTCTGTGGTGACCTCTGAAACGTGTTTTTCATACTCCTCGACAGCCTCTTCTGGTGATAAAAATCGTTGACCGCGTAATTGGTTCTTAATTTTTGGGAACAGAAAAAAGTCACAAGGTGCTAGGTCGGGACTGTATGCAGGATGACTCATGAGTTCTACATTTTTCGCCTTCAAAAAGTCGTTTGTCTGTCTGGCCGTGTGAGAACTAGCATTGTCGTGGTGCAGGATGATACGGCGTTTACGGTTATTTTTACGGAGTTCGTCAATAACTTCCGGCAAACAAATGGTCGTGTACCAGTCACTATTCACTGTACGACGATTCTCTAAAGCAACAGTAGCCACGTGTCCAGTTTTATTACAAAAAGAAGCAATCATCCGCTTCGATGCACTTTTCACGCGCGCCACTTTGGTTGGTTTCGGCTCATCTTGAAAGACCCATACGCTCGATTGCTGCTTTGTTTTGGGATCGTAGCAATAAATCCATGTTTCGTCACCTGTTACTATGTCCCACACCAAATTTGACGCACCTTCGTTGAATCTGGTAAGCATGGCACTGCACCAAGTGACACGGTTCGTTTTTTGAGCCTCGGTCAAGTTGTGTGGGATCCACCGCGAGCACAGCTTTCTCACACCCAAATGTTTGTGTAGGATTAATTGTATTTGACTCATGCCTATTTCTAAGGATGCGCGAATTTCATGGTAGGTCACATGCCTGTCTGTTTTAATCATACGGCGCACAGCATTGATGTTTTTGTTGGTCACAGCGGTGGACGGCCGACCATCGCGAGATTCGTCACTGAGATTGATACGACCACGCTTGAATTCTGCAAACCAGCTATAAACAGTTGTCTTGCATGGTGCTTCATTGCCAAAAGCTGTTTCAAGCCGAGCGATGCTCTGTTGAGCTGTCAAATTACACTTAAAATCGTAGAAAATCATACTACGAAAATTTTCCCGAGTTAAATCCATGTTGATGCAGACACACAATTTTTTAAATGGCGCCACAAGGTAAAAACAAAAGACAGTCAGATGAAACAAACTGCATTCTACAGCCAAAGAGTTCTATTTTCAAATGTTGCAATAAATTTTTAAATATTGTTTATGTAAGTGGCCAGTTCCGGAAACTTACAGTGCGCCCTATGTATAACAAATTTTAACCAAGTATGAATACAGTCAAGTAGCCTATTGGAGCGATGGATACGTTCGAACGATTCAAACTTTCCTCTGCTATAGTGGTCGACTGTTGTACATTATTTAAATTTATATTACATTATTTTAATATTTAAGTTTTTTTCCGTGTTCTCATATTTTATTTAGTTTTATTTTACATACATACATCTTTATTAAGATATCTCTCAAGCACCACACACAGAATACAATAAGAATCCAAAGAAATGTTAATTCAAAACAGACTACTTGACTGTGTTCACATGTTTATACGGAACAATAGATACTAAAAAGTAACAGATTCCGATAACAACAACAAAATTGGTTATCAATTAAAGTAGTTATTTTATAAAGCATTTAAAGTTTTCTAATGAAGAAAAGTGGGAGCGTGGGGGGGACGTCTTGCTATCTCTTTTGTACGCGCGAAATCAAGTGGCAGTGACGTCACTGCACACACACAGTGCGTCCTTTTCTTGTTTTTTGACAGCTACATAATCATTTATTCTTTTGTAAACAAGTTAAATTCAAGATGGTACATTGAAAATATTACGCACATACATGTTTAGCCTACCAGGCATACAAAAGTGAAGTCAGTGGTGTCACACATCATCCAAACAAAATCATGCAAAACAATATAAAACCAGAAAATAAATGCGAGTTATTCTTACAAAAATTAGATCAGTTGCCCTTTAAAGTCACAATCAACATTTTGTCAGAAAAGAATTCATGCAAGTGATAATAACATTTGGTTACCAACAACTCTTTCAGATGAGCTTTAAATTTATTTTGGGGGAAATCCTTCAAATTCCGAGGCAGATTATTATACACTTTTGGTGCCATGCTATAGATACTATTACTCATGAGCCTCGTTTTGCACTTTACCAATAGCAATGTAGTAGGATCTCTTCATTAAATTAAACTATTTTAATACGGTTTTATCGCGTTTATTACTTATTTATTTACACCTGACGTTTCAAACACTTTACAGCGTTCATGGTACAAACTCGGAAGCAGACTGCAAGACCCTTAGATACTGTGAGCCAATACTGCGTGAATCGGAATAGTTCCCAATAAAAATTCAGGCGGTAGTTTGTAATCTTATGACATCAAAGACAAATGTTAACTTAGTCTGCCTGCGACCATGAACGCTGTAAAGTGTTTGAAACGTCAGGTGTAAATAAATAAGTAATAAACGCGATAAAACCGTATTAAAAAAGTTTAATTTAATGAATAACAATCGCGAAAACATAAGAAATCATTAGGATCTCTTCTATTACAGAATTCCAAAGGCTTGTTTATTTACGAGTATGAACAGATTATTAAAAAAACGTTCTATTTTCGGTTTCTGGTACTAAAATTATTGGTATTGGTATAACTATTAATGATGTTTTTAAAATAAATTACATACATATATACATACCGCCGCCTTTTCCCTCCGAGGTAGGCAGAGACTACGGATTTCCATTTGCTACGATCCTTACAGACTTCCCTCGCTTCTTCTACGCTCATCACTCTCGTCATACACGCTCGTCGATTACGGGTACTCCTGACATTTAATATGTCTGCGATTTGGTCGCAGTATGTTCTCCGAGGCCGGCCCTTACCGACTTTTCCTGTCACCTTTGATTTGTAAATACCTTTCGTAAGTCTCCTTTCATCCATCCTCTCTACGAGTACATGCCCAAACCATCTTAACATGCCTTTTTCTATCTTTGTCACTACATCCTCATTCACATCACACCTTTTCCTTATCTCACTATTTCAAATTTTATCTTTAAAAGAAATTGTTTTGTTTATATATATATATATATATTATTATTATAAATATATATATATATATATTATTATTATAAATATATATATTTATATACTATGGACTTCCCATAGTAAGTTAAGTCACATGATGAGACATTTTGTATGGGAGGTCAAAAAATTCACTCCATATTTCGAGCCATGTATCTTGGGGAAAGTTGTTCGGTTGCATGAATGGAGTCACTGGACGATGGGTCCAAAACGACTAAAATTTCACGGTGTATATAATCTTACCAATAAATATGGTCCTTTCGCAGCCCAATCGCGACTCGAACCAGATCCGTAGTCCTTACCGACGACAGCGATCAACGGGACGTTCTCTTGTGCGTATCTGAGGACAAAAAAAAATGAAGAAATTAACAAAAAAAATTCTTTAGAAATAAGTAGAACCCTTGTACACAGTTTTCCTAATTTTAAGTTTCCAATGTATATTTACAGCGTGTACATGAAATAAATAAATAAATAAATAAAAAAAATATTCAATTATATCTAATGTTGTTGCGAATGATTTGTTTCGGCGCAATAACGAGTATTTGCATGTATTGTAACACATTAAATTAAACTATTTCAATACGGTTTTTACTCGACCATAAACGCTGCAAAATGTTTGAAACATTCGATGTAAATAAATCCATACTTCCATACTATTATTATAAATGCGAAAGTCTATCTGTCTGTTACGCTTTCACGGCCAAACCGCTGAACGGATTTTGATGGAATTTGGTATGAATATAGTTGACGACCCGGAGTTAAACATGGGCTATTTTTTGACGCAGGCGGAGCTGCGGGAAACAGCTAGTATCAAATAAGAAAGTTAAACTTAAACAAGAACCTCATTCATAAACATTAACTAATGTTCGATAAGTCCAAGTCAACTAAAATATGTTTCGTCTTGTTCTTTCACTTCAAATATAGATAAAACAAAGGTACTAAACACATTTTAGTTAATGTAGATTTAACGAACGTTAGAAAATTTTTATGAATAAGGGAGGGCTATACAACAAACGTGATTTTTTTTATTGCTTGTTTTTGCTCGATATTTCATTTTTTATCGGGAGCTCAAGTTTCTGAAAAAAAAAACCTAGCTTCAATAGTACATTATTTTGTGGGCCTCCTTTTTTTGGCGGGATATTTCCTAACGGGACATTATTTTTTAGCGGGATGTTCTTTCAGCGGGACATTTAATTTTTTTTCAGACTTACCTATCAGCAGCATCGAATATGTCCATAACATCTCCGCTCGGGAAGTGAGTGGTCCGAGGTCCAGCAGTGGGCGACAGTTTGTTCACGAGCCGAATGTTCGCGAACGTGCCGCGCGACATTATGGCGTCGTTGCCGCGACGAGCACCGTACGAATTGAATTCGCGTGGTGTTAATCTGTGATAAAAAATAAACGGTTAAGAATATATTTTTTCAATATGGCTTTTACTTTCGTATTTAGCCACTAACAAGTAAAAATTTTTAAACAAAGTTGTTTAGTCAGCAAGTTGAGTTTCTTTACTGCTTACAGATAGAGTGCAGTTTTGTAAAAACTTTTTCTACATGTATTCTTGCAAAATAACTAATTCTGATTCTATATTCTAGACACGACGAGGGTTATTTTTAGAGTTCCGTACACAAATGATAGAACGAGACCCTATTACTGAGACTTAGTGAGAGGTGGTGTGGTCTTAGGTGGAGGGGGTGTATATGTATATGTATAGTATAGTGTAGTCTCACCCCCTCGCCGACAGATATCTGGCCGCGGGCGAGTTCCTGGCGATGGAGCCGGCGGGTGAGATGTGGTCGGTAGTGACGGAGTCGGCCAGCAGCAGCAGGCAGCGAGCATTGTCTATGCTGCGGATGGCCGGGAGCGACTGCAACAAAACATTTATTATTTTATACGTAAGTTTATTATGTATGTATTATTTGTAATAGTATTTGTGTATGTATGTTTATATTACAATCTACATCTACACTTATATTATAAAGAGGAAAGATTTGTATTTTTGTGTGTATGTTTGTACTGAATAAACTCAAAAACTACTGTGCCTATTTCAAAAATTCTTTCACCATTGGAAACCTACATTCACCCTGAGTAACATAGGCTATATACCGCAGGTGGAGCTGAGGGAAACAGCTAGTCTATACTAATATTATAAAGAAGAAAGATTTGATTGTTTGTTTGTTTGAATTGAATAGGCTCCGAAAATACTAGACCGATTTAAAAAAATCTTTCACCGTTGGAAAGCTACATTATTCCCAGTTAATATAGGCTATATTTTATTTTCAAAAACATTAGGGATCCTTAAAAATATCAAATAATGTAACCCAAGGTGCAAAAAAAAGACCTAAAAAATTGCTTACATCAATACAAAAACTACTGATGATAGAACATATAATGTACTACAACTTTGCAGAACACATCATTCTACAAAAAATGTCGCGACAGCATATGTTTGACTATTATATTTATGTCACAATAAGTGTTTTTTTTTTTTTTTTTTAAATTTAATTAAATTGCCGCCGTTAGAAAATGTTCTTTATTTCTACCTTAGTATTAATCCTTATCAAAATAAATAACTTCATATTCAAGAATGCTTCAATACCTTTATACAACTTTTTGAATTATTCAATTTGGAGTTTTCATTCGAAAGATATCACGAGTTCAAAAAAACTATTAGAAAAAAGTCGCGCGGTCGCCGCTCACTTTCTCGGCTAGACTGCGATATGTAGGCGTCGCGTCATTGAGTTACGAGAGGGGAGTCAATGATAAGGAATAAAATGCCGCGAGGCTCACTCGCACGGTCCGCCACCGATAGGTTCTCAGTAGGCCCTTCTGGCACAATAGTGTCGGCCCTTATGGCATTGAGCGTTTGCTACCGCTCGCGAGTTTGCATCGCTCGCTTGATCAAAAGGCAAAGCCCATGGCCGAGGTTCGTCCCAACTGGGAGCCCCTTGTGCATTTGCCGAAAAGGCTGAGTGGTTAATAGCCCTCGCCTCAAACTGTCCCGCTGTAAATTTTAAAGCTCACAGGAGTTAAAATTGTAGGTCAAAAAAAAAACACGCACGGTCGGCTCTCTCCGCAGCGGTCGTGTGCGGAATCGAATAATTTTCGCTTGAAAATATTTTGGATTCGTTTGTTTTTGTATTTAATTACCTACTAATTAAATACCAACAAAAAAGTTTTTTTTTTAAACTAAACAAAAGTTTTTTTCAGAACAAACCCATTTATTCAGTAAATACTAGCTGATAATAAATATATATTGTACATTTAACTTACAACTTAACAACAGTTTAATTTTTTTTACCATTTTACAATGCCCAAAAGATCATATGGTATAACTTTGTCAAGCAAAAAGTTATATAACGTTTTTTGTCAAATAATTGTTCGTCGAACGTTTTTTATCTCAGGATATCGACACGTGGGTGTCGTTAAATGTATGATTATATCTAACTGTACATTCTGTGTTCCCAAGGAAGGTTAACGTAGGCAGGCGGCCGATCGTAAAACATGATCGCCAAAATAACAATAGGAATGGAAACACCAAGAAGAGAAAGCGTCATGGAAGCGGGAGCTGAGGACGAAACTGGGAGAATGCTAAAAAAAATTGTAGTAAATTATAGATTAGTATTTCAAGAGTTTAATTTTACGTAGACTATATATATACACTCCTTTTACCCCGTGGAGGGAACTAATGAAAATTATTGATACGCTTGATTATTTTTTTAATGTAAGAATAAGGTTTCTTTTTATTCGAAAAGATATCAGATTTTTAGGATCAGCCAATTATTTTAAAAAATAATTACATTTAATTCCCCTGAAAAATTGATTTTGATGGCTCTATGGGCATATGCCTATGCTTTCGATCTTACTTGGAAAAACATTCGTACATTATTTATAGGTTACTAGCTTTTTCCTGCAGCTCCGCCTGCGTCTTTAAGTAGCCTATGTTTGACCCCGTGTCTTCAACTATATTCATACCAAATTTCATCAAAATCCGTTCAGCGGTTTGGCCGTGAAAGCGTAACAGACAGACAAACTTTCGCATTTATAATATGGATAAGTATGGATTAGGAACTACTCGGCGTCAGAAAGATCTATGTAGCCGGTTTTGAAAGAGATGGATAATGAAGTGTTTATCTTTAACTTACTACATACTTTGTATAACCCGGACGAAGTCGGGGCGGGCTGCTAGTAATATTATAAAGAAGAAAGATTTGTATTTTTGTGTGTATGTTTGTAATGAATAAACTCAAAAACTACAGTGCCGATTTCAAAAATTCTTTCACCATTGGAAAGCTACATTCACCCTGAGTAACATAGGCTATATATCGCAGGTGGAGCTGCGGGATACAGCTTGTGATTTTATAAAAAAAATACCAAGGTTATTAGGTAGTCTTCACTTTTCCTTTCTTTTTCTGTACACGCTAATTACCCTTTTCTTGTCATTCCCTCTCTTGGGTCTGCTGGATGAAATTTCTTTAGAAATAAGCAGCTCCCTTGTACTTTCTTTTCCTCTTATGTATAATTCTTTGCATTTTTTATTGTGTACGTGAATAAAGTAAATAAATAAACATTGCCCATTTCGATCAAAAAAGTGAAAAGTATTCTTTATTACATCACGCCTGTTTCACTCCGTGTTAGTCAGAGACTAGGGATTTCCATTTGCTACGATCCTTACAGACCCTTGCTTCCTCCACGCTCATCATTCTCGTCATACTCGCCCAATTATATGTCGAATGAAAATCGTTAGATATCGAACAAAAATTAATAAACACGCCTATATTGCGTAAAACTTTTGAAAAATAGAGCGCCAGAAAAAAAAATGTGGGTTATTCTGATAGATGTTGTCCACCAAATCATTTCTTGTTATAACACCAATAGACCGTTGGAATTAGGCAAAAAAAGTGTTATGTATTTCTGCATTTTTAGTATTACACTCCAGGGTTAAAATTATGTTTTTTTTTTTTTTCGGTGACGATGTCTTCCACACTAATATACCTACGATAACAATATGCAATAAAATATATTTTATTATTATTAATTGCAGAGCTAGTAGTAGTATATCAGTAGTTAAGAACTAAAATTAGGCTCAAATCATAGCGTATTTAAAAAATTTTTGATGTTTTTTCACTAACGTTTATTGGTGTCGAAGATATTTCAGAAAGCGGGGTGATGGTGTAACGTAAAATAGTACGAGCAACGATTGGCGCATTCATGTATGATTTTACTCAAAGCAAAATCGTTAATTAGTAAATTCCTGCTAGGCGCCGTAAGTTGATCAATTTACTGAAATACGTTAAAAAAATACATTTCAACTGCAGTTTATTATGACAGGAATGTTGAACTTAAGCTTGGTGCAGAGTCCTCGACAAATTGACATATCATTATATATTCTGTATTTATATTTGACATTTTTTTATTTTTTATTATTAGTATTTTTATCTCAGTTTTTTTTCTTAATTTAAATAATCTAAAATCACAATAAAATATTGTGAGAAATGTTGACAAACATGTGAATTCGTTCATTTAACTAGTTATATAAGGAAGTTTTTTCTTAATTGTAAATTGACGTTTTGAAGAAAATGCTTGTGTGGAGTTTGTGGCGCCGCTTCTTCTCCACTTGCGCTTTAGAATTGGTGGTAAACTTAATATAAGTTAATTGACTTTTTTTTTTTTTTTTTGACATGACCTACAATTTTAGCTCCTGTGAGCTTTTAAATTTACAGCGGGACAGTTTGAGGCGAGGGCTATTAACCCTCAGCCTTTTCGGCAAATGCACAAGGGGCTCCCAGTTGGGACGAACCTCGGCCATGGGCTTTGCCTTTGATCAAGCGAGCGATGCAAGCTCGCGAGCGGTAGCAAACGCTCAATGCCATAAGGGCCGACACTATTGTGCCAGAAAGAGTTAATTGACGTCAATAAGTGATATTTATATCCTATATTGAAAATAAACGATTTCATTTCATTTTCCGAAAGTTGATTAACTAACTCGTAAATTGATCAACTTACGATTCTTGTTATTTTCCGATGAAATATATACGGATACTCTGGGTGAAAGGCAGACGGCAACCACTTCATAATATCCAGATCTACTTGAGAGATGTATAAACTACTTACTCTGGTCATGGCGTCAAAGAATGGAGGTTTCTTGATGTAAGTGGAGTTGGGATCCCATCCGTAAAGCTTGCCTTGGGGAACCGACAGGGCTTGCCATGACGGTGAACCCAATTCGATTTTAGCGTATACCTGGAAATAATTAAATTAATAACTATTAGAAATATATTTATTGAGACACGTGTTACTAATAAAAATTTTGCATATAACAAAACTCTTTTATTACAGGTAATTAAATTTACGTATTTATATAATTTTAATTAGCATGTTTTTGAAATTCTTTTGTAAGTGAGATAAGCTCTATTGTAGCGTAAAAAATCATGTTATAATTTGTGATAAAAAAAATTCAATATATGTGAAGTTAGGCTGTCACAAAGTTTAAACGCTTTTAAAGTAAAACTTACAAATTCTCCCTTGCTGAACTTAGACATTTAAAAGTATAAGCTAGTTACATGGGTGTATGTATGTATGTATGTTATTTATATGTATGTATGATTATTCTATATAAGTATGTAGGTTTATTTAATGTATTTTTTCATAATAATATTATATTGTACACGCTTCAACCCTTCTGGTAAGCATATCTTCTCCTGTCACTTGCTGGTTGACTGTAAGAGATCCCTAAGTGGGATAAGTCCGGCATTGTATTTATTGTTTTTCCATGCTTATGTATGTAAATTATTATTATTTTTTTGTACAATAAATATTACAAACAAACAAATATTTTATTTTTTCAATACTTAGATGATAATTTTATCATGGTATTCGGTTATACGAGTATTTAACGTTAGATGTAAATGCAAAACTTATAAACGCGATAAAACCCGTATTGAATAGTTTGATTCATTTATTACTAGCTGTTTCCCGCAGCCCCGCCTGCGTCAAAAAGTAGCCTACGTTCGACCCCGGGTCTTCAACTATATTCATACCAAATTTCATCAAAATCCGTTCAGCGGTTTGGCCGTGAAAGCCTAATAGACAGACAGACAGACTTTCGCATTTATAACATTAGAATGGAAGTATGGACTAGCTATTTCCCGCAACATGCGAATTTGTCTTCAACTATATTCAGACCAAATTTCATCAAAATCCGTTCAGAGGTTTGGCTGTGAAAGCCTAACAGACAGACAGACAGACTTTCGCATTTATAACATTAGAATGGAAGTATGGACTAGCTATTTCCCGCAACATGCGAATTTGTCTTCAACTATATTCATACCAAATTTCATCAAAATCCGTTCAGCGGTTTGGCCGTGAAAAAGTTAACAGACAGACAGACTTTCGCATTTATAATTCTAGTATGGAAGTATGGATATGGATGTAATAAAATGTAAATGAATTTATGTTAATTAATGCTGTATTCAGCTTTTTATCTATTTCATACACAAAGAGCATTGTAATGAAAAAAATTTTTTTTTTTTAGTCTTACCTCTTTAAACATGCCGGGTATGACGTGCTTGTTCTCCACTTCCTGTATCTCGGCCCGCGTCGGCCAGATCTCGCGGAGAAACACCGGCGACCCATCCGCGCGATTACCTGAATGATACAGGTCAAGCATTACAGATAAACCGCGTTTTTCATAAAACTTATTGAACGCGAAGTCTACTGCTCACAGAACTACTAGCATTCATGTAGGTGTGCGTCGATAACGAACATCTACACACGACAGTGTCAGTGTTTTTAACGTGCTTTTGGGCAGCCCGAAAAAATCATGTTCCTGTTGGTCTGGTTCTCTTGTTAAAAACGATTGCGTAGGTCTGACGACAGTCGCTCCATTACAATAACAAGTACCACGTAATCTAGGACCATGATTAAAATCGTAGCCTATTGAATCGCAAGATTAAAATGCCACTGGGAAACACGCTCGGACGAAGAAGTTGGCGCGAGTGTTGGGATGGAGCGACTTCCTAACTTATCAAATTGCTATAGTAATCAATGTCATAGGCAAATGGCACTCACCCAGAGGTTGAGTTTCAAAGTCGATGTCCACAGTGCCAGCTAAAGCGTACGCTATGACCAGCAATGGAGACGCCAGATAGTTGGCGTGAGTGTTGGGATGGAGCGACTTCCTAACTTATGAAATTGCTATAGTAATCAGTGTCATAGGTAAATGGCACTCACCCAGAGGTTGAGTTTCAAAGTCGATGTCCACAGTGCCAGCTAAAGCGTACGCTATGACCAGCAATGGAGACGCCAGATAGTTGGCGTGAGTGTTGGGATGGAGCGACTTCCTAACTTATGAAATTGCTATAGTAATCAGTGTCATAGGTAAATGGCACTCACCGAGAGGTTGAGCTTCAAAGTCGATGTCCACAGTGCCAGCTAAAGCGTACGCTATGACCAGCAGTGGAGATGCCAGATAGTTGGCGCGAGTGTTGGGATGGAGCGACTTCCTAACTTGTCAAATTGCTATAGTAATAAATGTCATAGGTAAATGGCACTCACCGAGAGGTTGAGTTTCAAAGTCGATGTCCACAGTGCCAGCTAAAGCGTACGCTATGACCAGCAGTGGAGACGCCAGATAGTTGGCGCGAGTGTTGGGATGGAGCGACTTTCTAACTTATCAAATTGCTATAGTAATAAATGTCATAGGTAAATGGCACTCACCGAGAGGTTGAGTTTCAAAGTCGATGTCCACAGTGCCAGCTAAAGCGTACGCTATGACCAGCAGTGGAGATGCCAGA
Organism: Euzophera pinguis; assembly: GCA_947363495.1. Classification (NCBI taxonomy): domain Eukaryota; kingdom Metazoa; phylum Arthropoda; class Insecta; order Lepidoptera; family Pyralidae; genus Euzophera; species Euzophera pinguis. Next base: position 1,508,145 of record OX376182.1, read on the forward strand.
TAGTTGGCGCGAGTGTTGGGATGGAGCGACTTCCTAACTTGTCAAATTGCTATAGTAATAAATGTCATAGGTAAATGGCACTCACCGAGAGGTTGAGTTTCAAAGTCGATGTCCACAGTGCCAGCTAAAGCGTACGCTATGACCAGCAGTGGAGACGCCAGATAGTTGGCGCGAGTGTTGGGATGGATTCGTCCTTCGAAATTACGATTGCCTGATAGTACGCCGCAGCAGACTAGTTCATTCTGTATATAGAAATTTAATTTAATAAATTTCTTGTGCCGTATCGGGGGGAGTGGTGCAGGAATGGCCACTTTAATTTATAAAGTTGTTATAATAGGCTAGTTTCCAGGAGTCAAAAGACTAACATTAAAATTAGTCCGTCATTTAGGGAATCAAAATATATTAGTGACGTATTTTTTCTTTTGTCAATTGAGCGATAAATTATAAAGATATAACGCGTAAAAGTTTAGGAGTGGGGGCTCGTGACGTCACATATTGCGAAAAGTGTAGCATACTGTGACGTAACATGGAACTTTAACGCGCCATATCTTTACCATTCTTTGTTTAATTTTCAAAAGAAAAAAAAACGTCTCCAATATTTTTTGATTATCTAACTGACGGACTAATTATATTTTTTTTTAGGAAACTAGCTCTTTTTTACTATCCTTACTAACATAGCCTGTAAAGCCATACTAACAAAATGATGCTATGTTACATACATACATACCATCACGCCTTTTTCCCTCCGTGGTAGGCAGAGACTACGGATTTTCATTTGCTACGATCTTTACAGACTTCCCTCGCTTCTTCTACGCTCATCACTCTCGTCATACACGCCCGTCGATTAAAGGGTACTCCCTGACATCTCCCTTTTTTTAATATGTCTGCGATTTGGCCGCAGTATGTTCTCCGAGGCCGGCCCTTACCGACTTTTCCTGTCACCTTTGATTTGTAAATACCTTTCGTAAGTCTCCTTTCATCCATCCTTTCCACACGCCCAAACCATCTTAACAACCCTTTTTCTATATTTGTCACAACATCCTTATTCACCCCACACCATTTCCTTATCTCACTATTTCTAATTTTATCGCTCACACGTACGTCACACATACTCCGTAAAGCTCTAATTTCAACTGCATGTTACTTGAAATAAAAAATTGATTAATTTATACGCAGGCAGCCATGCATGGTCTGCCTGCGACCATGAACGCTGTAAAGTGTTTGAAACGTCAGGTGTAAATAAATAAGTAATAAACGCGATAAAACCGTATTAAAATAGTTTAATTTATTGATTAATTTATTTAATAAAATATCCGAAGACCATCGACTATTTTACACACGATTGCTAAAATCTAGATTTTAAAAGTAATTTATTAGTATTCACTGCTAGAATTATTTAAATCAACCCTATTATTGAGCGTGACTAATGCAAAATCGACGTGTCGATATACTTTTGCTTGATATCGAATGATTTTTGTTTGGCAACAACAAAACATGCTTGCTGATGGTGCAGAACATTAAAAAAGCAGTCTATATTTTGACACAGGCGGAGCTGCAGGAAACAGCTAGTGATTGATATTGGAGAGCTGTTGTATTTATTTATTTATTTCATGTACACGCTGTAAATATACATTGGAAACTCAATATTAGGTAAACTGTGTACAAGGGTTTTACTTATTGTTAAAGAAATTTCTTCCAGCTGACCCGCGACAGGACCAACGAAAGAAAGAGGCAAAGTGGCGTACAAGAAAAAAAAACAAAAATATTAGGCTCAATCTAAACCTATTTTATAATACTATATGTATGTAATACAATAAATATACCTACAAATATATGTAAATAATAAGTTTAAGTAGAAAAATAATGATCTCTTACTCGCTTCTTAAATGTGGATAGAGTTTAGGACTCTTGAACGCTAGGTGGTTAATTTACAAAAATATTAGTTTTTCAAATAATGCTTTGGTCTAATAAAATTTTAACTTTTTGATCAGTTTGCCAAATGAGGGATTTAAAGAAAGACTGGTTTATATAGGATACTTTCGTCAAGCATAAATTATATTAAGTTTTTTTGTGTTGATAGGATACCGACGCGTGGGTGTCGTTAAATGTATGATTATATAAGTCTAACAGTACATTCTGTGTTCCCAAGGAAGGTTGACGTTAGGCGGCGGCCAGTCGGAAAAACATGCCAAAATAATAATAGGAATGGAAATAACCCGAAGGCATGTGTCATGGAAGCGGGAGCTGGGGACGAAACGGGGAGATTGCTAATAATTTTTGTAGTAAATTATAGATTAGTATTTCAAGAGTTTAATTTTACGTAGACTTTACACTCCTTTTACCCCGTGAAGGGAATTGATGAAAATTATTGATACGCTTGATTATTTTTCTGGTTGTAAGAATAAGGTTTCTTTTTGTCCAAAAAGATAAAAAGAAACCGAATCGGAGCTTAAGGATCAGCCAATTAATTTTAAAAAAAATATCACATTTAATTCCCCTGAAAAATCGATCTTGACGGCTCTATGGGCCTATGCTTGTACTTTTTTTTTTTTATTAGCAACTACTCGGCCTCAGAATGATCTATATAGACGGTTTTGAAAGAGACGCTTAATGAAGTGTTCACCTTTAATTTAACTTACTACATACTTTGTTATAACCTGGACGAAGTCGGGGCGGGCTGCTAAGTAGTTTATATTTTTCAATCCTACATATCAATAATAGTAATTTCAATATTATTTCTTGAACGGTGGATATTGATTTGTTCACTACAAGCATAGCGAGGGCTAAGCTACTTCTATATGACCATTTGTTCCAGCCGGGTAATGTTTAGGGTAGTTCGTTGATTTTTGGTTTGATGATTTTTGGCTTTAAATTGTTTTCCTTTACTAAACTAAACGGTGTTCGGCTTCCGATTAGTGGCAATATTAAAAAAAAAAAATTTTTTTTTTTTTTTTCAAAATGCAGTGTGTGTACTATGTTCGGTTTGTTAGTTGTACTATTCTAGTTCTATCTGTGAGGACCTTTAATTGGCTTCTAAATTGCTTAAGTTTTTTACCTATCGTACAGATATAAGCTGTTAGTCATCCTTATAATAAATAAATATCAAATTAAATGATCAGAAAGTGTCATCTCTCTGATTAGTTCATAGTGGAAACGAGACTGCGGGTTAAACCCATGGAGTAATTACAAAGAGGAGATGCCGTAATAAGCGTTTTGTAGAAAGCGATTGCGGGGCGGAAGGCAGACGTGCGGGGTGCTTGGTTTCGGCCGTGCTCCATAGCACGAGCAATGACAAACTCCGCCCACTGCAGTGTCGGCGAGGCGCCAATGAGCACGTCACTGCGCCATTTCAAACGGCATCTCCTCTTTGTTATTACTCCATGGTTAAACCTACAATAATTACCTTTTCAATAGTGTTAGCGATATTGTCATCTATTGGTCCGGAGTTTCCAATGCACGTCATACATCCGTAGCCGACGATGTCGAAACCCAGCTTCTCCAGGTACGGAACCACGCCGGATTCCTGTTAACAACAATATTACATTTGACCAAACTTTTGCCTTTTATTTCTAAGCAGGCGTAAACAACAATATTACATTTGCCCAAACTTTTGCCTTTTATTTCTAAGTAGGCGTAAACAACAATATTACTTTTGACCAAACTTTTGCCTTTTATTTCTAAGCAGGCGTAAACAACAATATTACATTTGCCCAAACTTTTGCCTTTTATTTCTAAGCAGGCGTAAACAACAATATTACTTTTGACCAAACTTTTGCCTTTTATTTCTAAGCAGGCGTAAACAACAATATTACATTTGACCAAATTTTTGCCTTTTTCTTTTCTAAGCAGGCGAACAGGCGTTCGGCCCACCTGATGGTAAGTGGTCACCGTAGCCTATATGAACGCCTGCAACAACGGAGATGTCACGAGCGCGTTGTCGACCTGTCCGCTGTCGTATTAAATTATTTAGTTGTTTCGGGTTTGGCTTGGTTGGTTTGGACATTGCAGGCTTGAATCACCTGATTGTCTGAAAATAAAGATGATTCCGTGCTTCGGAAGGCACGTTGAGCCGTTGGTCCCGGCTGCCATCTGGTAGTCTTTAAAGGAACCGCGTCAGGGGCCGAGGGGCGGTTCCGCACAACTCTGACATCAGGGTGTATATGGTCGATTGACAATGTAACCTACTCGAAATGGTAACGATGACAGAAACTCAGTCGGATTTTTTACTATTTTTATTAGGCTAGTTTCCAGGGTCAAGACTAACAAGAAAATTAGTCGGTCATTTAGGGAATCAAAATATATTACTGACGTATTTTTTTCTTTTGCAAATCGAGTGATAAATTATAAAGATATAACGCATCAAAGTTTAGGAGTGGGGGCTCGTGACGTCACATATTGCGAAAAAGTGTAGCACACTGTGACGTCACACGGAACTTTAACGCGCCATATCTTTACCATTCTTTGTTTAATTTAAAAAAAAAAAAAACTACGTCTCCAATATTTTTTGACTATCTAACTGACGGACTAATTATATTTTTTTAGGAAACTAGCCTATTACCGTTGCCTTGTTATTTTACATACTGTTATATAAAGACACTAGCTGTCTCCCGCAGCTCCGCCTGCGTCTGTTCTTCAACTATGTTCATGCCGAATTCGATCAAAATCCGTTCAGCGGTTTGGCCGTAAAAGACAGACAGACAGACTTTTGCATTTATAATATTAGTATGGATGTTATTAGACTTGCCCTCAAATAATATGTGACGACGCCTGACCCGGGCGATAGGGACGTCTTGATGTAAGGTAGCACGCTGAGATTGTTTTCTACAGCCTTCTTAGCTAGGAGACCTGACGACAAAGAAATTCACATAACATAGAAAACTAGCTGTCTCCCGCAGCTCCGCCTGCGTCATAAAGTAACCCATGTTGGACCCCGGGTCTTCAACTATATTCATACCAAATTTCATCAAAATCCGTTCAGCTGTTTGGCCGTGAAAGCGTAACAGACAGACTTACGCGCTTTTATCACTAGTATGGAAGTATGGATGAAGTATCAAGAAGAATATGGGGCTAGACGGAAAAAATTAAGACCAAAATTTGTAACGAAACTTTTTGCTATAGTTGTAAGCCGTGCGGCGTGCGAGTGTTTCTCTGTCTGTCTGTCTCCTCTCTCATAGAAAGCCAGTTATTTTCGTTTCGTCTTTCTATTTATTTATTTATAAATCTTTATTGTACCACAAGTTTACAATTGGCGGACTTAATGCTAAAAGCATTCTCTCCCAGTCAACCATTAGGAAAAACAGAAAAGTTATGTGCGGCGCGAATTATTTTAGAATACAATGAGAGAGAGAAAAAAAAAAACACTTAACTGCTAAATAAGCATACATAGATTTACATACAGTATTCATAACTATACATATACATACATAAACATACATAAAAGAAGAGATGAAAACGGAAAAAGATGACGATTTAGGGTGATATTATGCTAGTGAGGTGAATTTTGACTTTTCTTTTATTTCGCATTGAACAGTGTGGTGTTCAACAAAACTTCGTTCCATCCGGGTGTCCCTTGACACTTCACCGCTTTTGTTTTGTAACTAGCTGTTTCCCGCAGGTCCGCCTGCGTCAAAGTAGCCCATGTTTGATCCCGGGTCTTCAACGATATTCATACCGAATTTCATCAAAATCCGTTTAGCCGTTTGGCCGACAAACAAACTATCGCACTTATAACATTAGTATGAAAGTGTGTATGAAGTATCTAGATGTCATCATCCTAGCGTGTATTTCTAGTTGCGTCTTCAGCTTACCCTTCGGAGCCTAGGGTACGCTGTAAGTTATGGTCCTAGATTTGGCGGCACTGGTTGTTACAATAGAGCGACTGCCGTCTGACCTCCGTAACCCCTTTTACATGGAAACCATACCAACAGGAACATGACCCGAGGTGTGTTAGTGGCCAACACTGTCAGAATTTTTCAGGCTGCCCTAAGGCATCTGACACAGCCTCACGACTGCTATCTATCGATAACAACCGGGACCAACGGCTTAACGTGCCTTCCGAAGCACGGAGGAGCTCAAGATAGAAAATGCCAATAAAATGGCGACCAATCCAATGGTGGTCGCGTCACGTCGTCGCTTGACAGGCGCATAGGCTACGGATACGCGGGTTACGCTCGACTAACGAGCTCCTCAATGTTTCTCGAACATAATTTATTTTCTTAAATTTAGTTCCAAGTTCAGTTTTGAAAAAAAATACCGATTAAAGCTAACGGAACGGACGACATCGGCGATTTATGAATTAGTTGCTTAGATTAAAAATTGGTCTCCGCGACGCTATGACTAGATACCGCGCTATGAAGAAAAATACCTAGTTATAAATAAACTAGCTGCTTCCGGCGGCTCTGCCCGCGTCGAAAACTAGCCTATATTTTTAATCCCGGACCTTCAACTACATCCATATACTAAGTTTCATAAAAATCGGTTAAGAACTTTAGCGATTTTTGTCGTTTTGGACCCATCGTCCAGTGACTCCATTCATGCAACCGAACAAATTTCCCCAAGATAGGTACATGGGTCGAAATATGGAGTAAATTTTTGGACCTCCCATACAAAATGTCTCATCACGCGACCTAACTTACTATGGGAAGTCCAAATTTGTTTTTCATGTTTCGAGCTATGTTCCTTGGGGAAATTTGTTCGGTTGCATGAATCGAGTCACTGGACGATGGGTCCAAAACGAATAAAATTTCACGGTGTAGATACACATTTAGTTAATAAGACCATATATAATGTTTTTAAATGAGCCTAATAATTATAATTAGTTAATGATACGAGAGACATTTTGTAACGATTTCTAATTTCGAAATATCAATGAATGTTTATCATCATAATTTAGTAATGACATTTCCTTTCTATTCAAATTCTATTAAACTAATTTGTTTGTTATCGTTAGCAAATCTTATGCGTCATCCAAGAGTGCTTGCGACCCCAGCTTACGCCTCAGAGCCTAGGGTACGCTGTAAGTTATGGTATTACAATGGAGCGACTGCCGTCTGTCTTTCGTAATCCTTTTTACGGTGAAACAACCATCGCAGGAAAGCGCCTTCATAATGTACTTTTAGTACTACGAGTAACTACTCTACACAACTTGATTTGGCCTTTTTGAATGATATTAGTTTTAGATTCGTGGAAGCAGAGAGGGGAGGCTTTTGCCCAGCAGTGGGACACCTAAAGCTATTTAAAAAAAAAAAGCTGAAAAGCTCCCAGCAAAACGCTCATGTGTTGGTGACTAAGAGATGGTAGTTTTAGTTAGTCCAAGGTAGTATTTGGTAGAAACTACAACCCGCTCCCAACATCACGCTAGGGTTGGACGTGTTGGTGCACGACGTGATTTCAATACTTGAATCATAGGCGATACTGTTGTTTTTGCTATCGTTACATTATGGTAGTTTTTGTAAGACTATGGTAGTTTTTAATTTAAGAAGGGCTGATGATGATTTTATATACTTATGGTAGTTTTTGTAAGACCATGGTAGTTTTAGTAGAAATTACAAACCTGCTAACATCACGCTGGGGTTGGACGTGTTGGTGCACAACGTGATTTCAGTAATTTAACCATAGGCGATACTGTTGTTATTGCTTTCGTTACATTATGGTAGTTTTTGTAAGACAATGGTAGTTTTTAATTTAAGAAGGGCTTGATGATGATTTTATATACTTATGGTAGTTTTAGTAGAAATTACAAACCTGCTCCTAACATCACGCTGGGGTTGGACGTGTTGGTGCACGACGTGATCGCCGCTATGATGACCGACCCGTGGGTGATACTGTAAGTGTTGCCATCGCTAAATGTGAAACTCCCTGACGCTGTGAGCTGAGCTGGGGAGAGTCCGTAGCCTTTGAAGCCGACCTGTGAACAAAAATTGAATGATTCAGGGCCCGGAGGTCGTGGGTTCGAATGCCAAGACGTTTGGTAAATTGTAAACTAGCCTAGTTACTATGTAGCCCAACTTGTAGACAGCAAAATTTTTATGACTTCTATAATAAAAGTTATCATATTCAAGCCAAATCTCAGACATATTGAAAAAGGGAGTTAGAAGTATCCGTAATCGACGAGCGTGTATGACGAGAGTGATGAGCGTGGAGGAAGCGAGGGAGGTCTGTAAGGATCGTAGCAAATAGAAATCCCTAGTCTCTGTCTACCACGGGCAGAATAGGCGTGGATATATTATAGACGATGATAAACTGAAAAATGGCGGACTTAAGGCCGTGGGCTTTTTCTACTACCAATAAATAATGTTAAACAAAATCTAAATATCTGGTTGGTCTGGCTTACCCTACAAAAAGTGTTACCGAATTCAGACACCGTAATTAATGACCATGCCTTTCAGCGTACCCTGGGCTCCGAAGCGTAAGCTGACGACGCAACTAGGAAAACGCGCTCGGGTGAAAAAGATTGATGATTCCGTACTTCAGTGCTTCTTTCCGTGCCTCTGTAAACCTTTTTAGCGGGAAACCGGTTTACTGGGAGCTTGATAAACAAGATGGCAGCCGGAACCTACGGATAGAACTACTGAACTGCCTTCTGACGCCGAGACAATCAGGTGATCCTGCAATATCTTAACCATACTGGAAAATCCATACTTCCATACTAATATTATAAATGCGAAAGTCTGTCTGTCTGTTACGCTTTCACGGCCAAACCGCTAAACGGATTTTGATGAAATTTGGTATGGATATAGTTGAAGACCCGGGGTCAAACATAGGCTACTTTTTGACGCAGGCGGAGCTGCGGGAAACAGCTAGTACTTAATACAGTATTCACAACGTTTCGGTACAAACAAACATTTGTACAAAAACAATAGCTCAAACCTATCAATCAAAGTCGGACTTATTAATAAATATATTTATATAAGGACATATATTTATATTTATACAGCAATCTGTATAAATTGCGTTAATTGGGGCTAACTCAATAGTTAGCCCCAAAGGAAGTTCGAGAATGGTGTTATGGGAAGGGACGCTAACTCAACGACACTATCTCTAACAAATAATTTATTCATTTAAAATTTTACAAAAATATACACTTAGTAAGGAATTCTTCGGTTTTTCTCTTCTATGTCTAATATAGAAAACAAGCAGCCCGTCCAGTGACCATAAACTAACAAATGAGTCCTGGTCACTTAAATAAATAATTTTTCATTCATTCATTCAAAAACGAGATAACGGTAATTTAAAAAATTAAAAGACCAGTCGTCCTTTCTGAGTAATTTGGAAATACAAAACCCCGAAAAAGCGCTAATTTGTGTTTTTTTTTTTTTAATTTTTATACATCAACACCCATATTCTTAAACCTTCACTCAAACTCGACTCAACCTTACTCCACCTCATTGGTATGATTAGTCGTCACAAGCTTCCTTGACTTGAGATGATTTCTCATTGGAGGTGAGTATCGAACTGTCAAATATAAGATTGGTCGAGAGGTACCTTGAGGCGTCCTTGAAATGAAACAAAGTGGATATAAATCGGGGTTTTGCCACTTTTGGCCTGGGTATCTACTGACTTTATTTTATTTTTTACTGCGTTTAGAATTGTTATTATAACCTTTGACGTTCCTCATTGGAGTGTGCTCAAGCAACCAACTAAGTATGTCGTTTTCAAGCATAGTTCCGAGGATTTCCTTAAGACTCCCTCAAATGAGTGTTAGTGAATGACGTCCTTAAGGTTATGTTTAAGAATACGGGGGCCAGTGTCACTCTCATAGAAAATATGAATCTTACGACACCACTCAAGCTAAAATACATACATACTCTCAAAAAAACATAACCCTCTTTCTGGCGCAGTCGGGTAAAAAGGTATGAAGAAAACAATGCGTGCACACAACTTTACAAAACACATTAATTAATTACATCGAATTAATGACAAATATTAACAATAAAATCAGTTCATTAAATGACTAATTTCTGATCATTAGGTAAATATGAATTCTTTAGACCCGTCGTTAGTAAATACATTAGTGATCAGCTAATGTTACAATTCGTATATAAATGCCAAACATTTTTCAATTCGGTCAGTTATCAAGAGCAATTCAATCGTAGCACATCTCGTGACGCGTTTCAAAATATATTTTTTTTTAAATATCATTTATTGCCAAGAAATTTTGTCAAGTGATTTGCGATCTAAACAAAAAGAAAAATGTGCGTCTGAAGATTAAATTGGCACCTTCTACAGCTTGGGCCTTTATTGAAAAAAGTTACTGTAAGTTTATTTTATTTTATTTATAACTAAAAATACAATACAGTGAATGACGAACAAAGACATAATGTCTGGGATAGACTTATCGTCGAAGACATGACTTGGTAAGTTTTAAATAACACTCATCTGATAAAATTTCAATTTTCAATTACTAAATTTTTATGTTATGTATTGCATTTTTCTGTGTTTTGTGATACAGTCTGTCAATTGTAGTTGTCACTTGCCCATTAGACATGTTTGTAATTCTGTCACTGGGTAATTGGCAATTATTGATGTCGAGACGATTTCTTAAAATTATTCAAAAAGTGTGTTTGAGAAGTTCTTTCACTCTTATTCTTTTTGATAGTCCGTCAGTTACAGTTGTCACTAACCCATTTGACACGTGTTTAATTCTGTCACTGGGCAAGTAACAATTAATACTGATTGATGCCAATTCTACAAATATTTCATACTAGATGTATTCAGTAGCAGATGAATTCTTAAAATTCTCAAGTTTTAATGATTTCTTATGTTTTCGCGATTGTTATTCATTAAATTAAACTATTTTAATACGGTTTTTATCGCGTTTATTACTTATTTATTTACACCTGACGTTTCAAACACTTTTTTACAGCGTTCATGGTCGCAGGCAGACTAAGTTAACATTTTTATTGCGTGTGTTTGTTATTCTTGTTTTATGATACAGTCTGTCAGTTGTAATTGTCACTAACCCATTTGACATGTGTTTATTCTGTCACTGGGTAATTGACAAATATTGCAGACGAGGCGATTTCTACAAATATTAAATTTTAGTTAAGCGTGTTTGTAGTTTTCCCACTCTTTCTTTGATAGTCCGTTAGTGACAGTTGTTACTGACCTATTTGACATGTGTTTAATTCTGACACTGGGCAAGTAACAACTATTCTGACTGACGCCTATTTATCGAATATTTCCAGTTTCCTAAAACTTGTGTTGTGCTGTGATACTGTCTGCAAGTGGTAATATCACTAATCCATTTGACATGTGTTAAATTCTGTCACTGGTTTATTGATTTCTTCTACTGTAGATGCGATCTTATTATTATGGGCATGCAATTGTGATAATGTATACTAATTGTTGTGCGTCATAGTCTGCCAGTTGTAGTAGTTAACTCATTCAACATGTTGAGTCTGTCACTGGGTAATTGACAAGTATTGATGACGAGGCGATTTATTCAAATGTTAAATTATTGTATTTAATGTATTCATGCATTCGTAATGAGAAATAATACTTGCATACAGTCTGTCAGTTATAGTTGTCACTAACCCATTGACAAGTGTATATTTCTGTCACTGGGTGTGTAACGACTATTGCTGAAGACGCAATTTCTTCAAATATTAAATTTTATGTTAAGGGTGTTTGCCACTACTGTTTGTTTTCTGCCACAGTCTGTCAGTTATAGTTGTCACTAACCCATTGACAAGTGTATATTTCTGTCACTGGGTGTGTAACGACTATTGCTGAAGACGCAATTTCTTCAAATATTAAATTTTATGTTAAGGGTGTTTGCCACTACTGTTTGTTTTCTGCCACAGTCTGTCAGTTGTAGTTGTCACTTACTCATTTGACACGTGTTTAATTCTGTCACTGGGCAAGTAACAACTAATACTGATTGATGCCAATTCTACAAATATTTCATACTAGCTGTTTCCAGCAGCAGACGGACTCTTAAAATTTTCAATTTTTATTGCGTGTGTTTGTCATTGTTGTTCTATGATACAGTCTGTCAGTTGTAGTTGCCACTAACCCATTTGACATGTGTTTTATTCTGTCACTGGGCAAGTTACAACTAATACTGATTGATGCCAATTCTACAAATATTTCATACTAGCTGTTTCCAGCAGCAGACGGACTCTTAAAATTTTCAATTTTTATTGCGTGTGTTTGTCATTGTTGTTCTATGATACAGTCTGTCAGTTGTAGTTGCCACTAACCCATTTGACATGTGTTTTATTCTGTCACTGGGTAATTGACAATTATTGCTGGCGAGCCGAAATCTTCAAATGTTAATTTTTAATTAATGTGTTCGTGCATTAGTACAGCCACTTGGGTAAAAAACATGGAAGGAGAGATCCAGAGGGAAAGGATTGACAAGCAGACAACCCGGAGTAGATACCTCTGGCGAAAGTGTACGAGGAGATCCGACCTCAGATAAACTGGGATAAGGGGTGGACAAAGAAGAACAAGAGGTCTGTTAGTGATAGTTGTCACTAACCCATTTGACATGTTTGCAATTCTGTCACTGGGTAATAGACAATAATAGCTGAAGAGGCGATTTCTACAAATGTTAAATTCTAATTAGTGTTCGTGCATTAGTATTGGTGATAAATACTTTGATAGTCTGCCAGTTATAGTTGTCACTAACCCATTGACAAGTGTATATTTCTGTCACTGGGTGTGTAACGACTATTGCTGAAGACGCAATTTCTTCAAATATTAAATTTTATGTTAAGGGTGTTTGCCACTACTGTTTGTTTTCTGCCACAGTCTGTCAGTTATAGTTGTCACTTACTCATTTGACATGTGTTTAATTCTGTCACTGGGCAAGTAACAACTAATACTGATTGATGCCAATTCTACAAATATTTCATACTAGCTGTTTCCAGCAGCAGACGGACTCTTAAAATTTTCAATTTTTATTGCGTGTGTTTGTCATTGTTGTTCTATGATACAGTCTGTCAGTTGTAGTTGCCACTAACCCATTTGACATGTGTTTTATTCTGTCACTGGGTAATTGACAATTATTGCTGGCGAGGCGAAATCTACAAATGTTAATTTTTAATTAATGTGTTCGTGCATTAATACAGCTACATGGGTAAATAACATGGAAGGAGAGATCCAGAGGGAAAGGCTAAACAAGCAGACAACCCGGAGTAGATACCTCTGGCGCAAGTGTACGAGGAGACCCGACCCCAGCTAAACTGGGATAAGGGGTGGACAAAGAAGAAGAAGAGGTCTGTCAGTGATAGTTGTCACTAACCCATTGACAAGTGTATATTTCTGTCACTGGGTGTATAACGACTATTGCTGAAGACGCAATTTCTTCAAATATTAAATTTTATGTTAAGGGTGTTTGCCACTACTGTTTGTTTTCTGCCATAGTCTGTCAGTTGTAGTTGTCACTTACTCATTTGACATGTGTTTAATTCTGTCACTGGGCAAGTAACAACTAATACTGATTGATGCCAATTCTACAAATATTTCATACTAGCTGTTTCCAGCAGCAGACGGACTCTTAAAATTTTCAATTTTTATTGCGTGTGTTTGTCATTGTTGTTCTATGATACAGTCTGTCAGTTGTAGTTGCCACTAACCCATTTGACATGTGTTTTATTCTGTCACTGGGTAATTGACAATTATTGCTGGCGAGGCGAAATCTTCAAATATTATTTTTTAATTAATATGTTCGTGCATTAATACAGCTACATGGGTAAATAACATGGAAGGAGAGATCCAGTGGGAAAGGCTAGCCAAGCAGACAACCCGGAGTAGATACCTCTGGCGCAAGTGTACGAGGAGACCCGACCCCAGATAAACTGGGATAAGGGGTGGACAAAGAAGAGACATGTTTGTAATTCTGTCACCGGGCAATTGACAATCATAGCTGAAAAGGCGATTTCTTTGAATATTAAATTATATTTTAAGTGTTCGTACATTGGTATAGGGAAAAACACTTGGACACAGTCTGTCAGTGGTAGTTGTCACTACCCATTTGACATGTTTGTAATTCTGTCACTGGGTAATTGACAATTATTGCTGTCGGGGCGATTTCTTCAAATATTCAAAAAGTGTGTTTGAGAAGTTCTTTCACTCCTATTCTTTTTTTAATAGTCCGTCAGTTACAGTTGTTTCAAACCCATTTGACACGTGTTTAACTCTGTCACTGGGCAAGTAACAACTTATTCTGACTGACGCCTATTTATCGAATATTTCCAGTTTCCTAAAACTTGTGTTGTGTTGTGATACTGTCTGCAAGTGGTAATATCACTAATCCATTTGACATGTGTTAAATTCTGTCACTGGTTTATTGATTTCTTCTACTGTAGATGCGATTACTCCAATGTTAAATTCTCATTAATATGATCATGCAACTGTGATAATGTATACTAATTGTTTAACGTCAGAGTCTGTCAGTGGTAATTGTCACTTACTCATTTGACATGTGCTTAATTCTGTCACTGGGCAAGTAACACTTAATACTGATTGACGCCAATTCTCCAAATATTTCATACTATCGGTTCCCAGCAACAGACGAACTCTTAAAATTTTCAATTATTATTGCGTGTGTTTGTCATTCTTGTTCTATGATACAGTCTGTCAGTAGTAGTTGTTACTAACCCATTTGACACGTGTTTTATTCTGTCACTGGGTAATTGGTAATTAGCTGGCGAGGCGAATTCTTCAAATGCTGATTTCTAATTAATGTGTTCGTGCATTAGTAAAGCCACATGGGTATAAAAAACATGGAAGGAGAGATCCAGAGGACAAGGCTAGACAAGCAGACAACCCGGAGAAGATACCTCTGGCGCAAGTGTACGAGGAGACCCGACCCCAGATAAACTGGAATAAGGGATGGACAAAGAAGAGGTCTGCCAGTTGTAGTTGTCACTAACCCATTTGACATGTTTGTAATTCTGTCACTGGGCAAGTAACAACTTATGCTGACTGACGCAAACTGAGTTGTGACAATGATACAATCTGTCAGTGGCAGTTGCCAGTATCCTATTTGGCATGTGTATAATTATGTCACTGGGTTATTGACTTCTACTGCTGTAAACGCGATATCTTCAAATATTCTATTTCTAGTTTGTCACACATTATTATTTTATGATACAGTCTTGTTACTGGTACTTGCCACTAACTCATTTGACATGTGTTTCATTCTGTCACTGGGTAATTGACAAGTAATGCTAACGAGGCAATTTCTTCAAATATTATATTCTAATTGTGTTCGTGCATTGACGGACAATCTTTTGATAGTCCACCAGTTACACTTGTGTTCTATAGTCTGTATTATTAATTATTTCAGACTGACGCCAATTCATCAAATATTGTATGTGTTGTGATACTTGTCTCTCAGTGGTTTGTCAATTTATTAGTCTCTCACTTAGAAATGTTAAATTCTATTTTATGTTTTCCTACATTGATATAGAGAAATAATACTTGGACACGGTCCGTACGTGGTAGTTGTCACTAACCCATTTGACATGTTTGTAAATCTGTCACTGGGTAATTGACAATTATTGCTGTCGAGGCAATTTCTTCAAATATTCAAAAATTGTGCTAGAGAAGTTCTTTCACTCTTATTCTTTTTTAATAGTCCGTCAGTTAGTTGTTACTAACCCATTTGACATGTGTTTAATTCTGTCACTGGGCAAGTAACAACTTATTCTAACTGACACCTATTTATCGAATATTTCCAGTTTGCTATAAAACTTGTGTTGTGCTGTGATACTGTCTGCAAGTGGTAATATCACTAATCCATTTGACATGTGTTAAATTCTGTCACTGGTTTACTGATTTCTTCTACTGTAGATGCGATTACTCCAATGTTAAATTTCTTATTATTATGGTCATGCAATTGTGTTAATGTATACTAAGTGTTTTACGTCAGAGTCTGTCAGTGGTAGTTGTCACTTACTCATTTGACATATGTTTAAATTTGTCACTGGGCAAGTAACAATTAACACTGATTGATGCCAATTCTACAAATATTTCATACTAGCTGTTTCCAGCAGCAGACGAACTCTTAAAATTTTTAATTTTTATTGAGTGTATTTGTCCTTCTTGTTCTATGATACAGTCTGTCAGTAGTAGTTGTTACTAACCCATTTGACACGTGTTTCATTCTGTCACTGGGTAATTGGTAATGGCGAGGCGAATTCTTCAAATGTTGATTTCTAATTAATGTGTTCGTGCATTAGTAAAGCCACATGGGTATAAAAAACATGGAAGGAGAGATCCAGAGGACAAGGCTAGACAAGCAGACAACCCGGAGAAGATACCTCTGGCGCAAGTGTACGAGGAGACCCGACCCCAGATAAACTGGAATAAGGGGTGGACAAAGAAGAGGTCTGCCAGTTGTAGTTGTCACTAACCCATTTGACATGTTTGTAATTCTGTCACTGGGCAAGTAACAACTTATGCTGACTGACGCAAACTGAGTTGTGACAATGATACAATCTGTCAGTGGCAGTTGCCAGTATCCTATTTGGCATGTGTATAATTATGTCACTGGGTTATTGACTTCTACTGCTGTAAACGCGATATCTTCAAATATTCTATTTCTAGTTTGTCACACATTATTATTTTATGATACAGTCTTGTTACTGGTACTTGCCACTAACTCATTTGACATGTGTTTCATTCTGTCACTGGGTAATTGACAAATATTGCTAACGAGGCAATTTCTTCAAATATTATATTCTAATTGTGTTCGTGCATTGATGGACAATCTTTTGATAGTCCACCAGTTACACTTGTGTTCTATAGTCTGTATTATTAATTATTTCAGACTGACGCCAATTCATCAAATATTGTATGTGTTGTGATACTTGTCTCTCAGTGGTTTGTCAATTTATTAGTCTCTCACTTAGAAATGTTAAATTCTATTTTATGTTTTCCTACATTGATATAGAGAAATAATACTTGGACACGGTCCGTACGTGGTAGTTGTCACTAACCCATTTGACATGTTTGTAATTCTGTCACTGGGTAATTGACAATTATTGCTGTCGATGCGATTTCATCAAATATTCAAAAATTGTGCTTGAGAAGTTCTTTCACTCTTATTCTTTTTTAATAGTCCGTCAGTTAGTTGTTACTAACCCATTTGACATGTGTTTAATTCTGTCACTGGGCAAGTAACAACTTATTCTGACTGACACCTATTTATCGAATATTTCCAGTTTTCTAAAACTTGTGTTGTGTTGTGATACTGTCTGCAAGTGGTAATATCACTAATCCATTTGACATGTGTTAAATTCTGTCACTGGTTTATTGATTTCTTCTACTGTAGATGCGATTACTCCAATGTTAAATTTCTCATTAATATGGTCGTGCAATTGTGATAATGTATACTAATTGTTTTACGTCAGAGTCTGTCAGTGGTAGTTGTCACTTACTCATTTGACATGTGCTTAATTCTGTCACTGGGCAAGTAACAATTAATACTGATTGATGCCATTTCTACAGATATTTTATGCTAGCTGTTCCCAGCAGCAGGCGAACTCTTAAAATTTTCAATTTTTATTGCGTGTGTTTGTCCTTCTTGTTCTATGATACAGTCTGTAAGTTGTAGTTGTCACTAACTCATTTGACATGTTGTGATTCTGTCACTGGGTTATTGGTAATTATTGATGACGAGGCGATTTATTCATATGTTAAATATTATATTTAATGTGTTCATGCATTCGTAATGAGAAATAATACTTGCATACAGTCTGTCAATTGTAGTTGTCACTAACCCATTTGACACGTATTTTATTATGTCACTGGGTAATTGACAAGTATTGCTGGCGAGGCGAAATCTTCTAATGTTAATTTTTACGAGGAGACCCGACCGCAGAAAAACTGGGATAAGTGGTGGAAAAAGAAGAAGAAGAGGTCTGTCAGTGATAGTTGTCACTAACCCATTTGACATGTTTGCAATTCTGTCACTGGGCAAGTAACAACTTATGCTGACTGACGCACTCTGAGTTGTGTCAAGGATATAGTCTGACAATGGCAGTTGTCAGTACCCCATTTGACAAGTGTATATTTCTGTCTCTGGGTGTGTAGCGACTATTGCTGAAGACGCATTTTTTTCAAATATTAAATTTTATGTTAAGGGTGTTTGCCACTACTGTTTGTTTTCTGCCACAGTCTGTCAGTTGTAGTTGTCACTTACTCATTTGACATGTGTTTCATTCTGTCACTGGGTAATTGGCAATTATCGCTGGCGAGGCGAATTCTTTGGCAATTAAATGTAAGACGTAGTATTTCTATGTGATAATAGCTTTGTTTTTTTTTCTTCTTCTGATTGCACGCAGATGTACATATGCATCCGGATAAACCTCCGTGGTTTTTGGATTGCAGTATTTTTAAATTAAACAGAAATAAAAACAACATCTGTGAAAATTTCAACTGTCTATCACGGTTCATGAGATATCTCAGTAATAAAAGTACGAATAACACACATCTCACAACACACGCCCGCAATCAAATATTGTCTATGACAAAAAGTCGGCATAATAGGCGGCATTATCCAAGCTACCTTAGGGTAGAGAAAGATATGGTCGTGCAGCCTACCCTGAAGTTATTTTAATAATTCTATGCATCGAGATATATTTAAAATTTTAGTTTACAACAGAAGCAAAATGCCAGTTTGCGTATTCAAACTATGTAAGAATAATAGTACTTTACGTACGTAGTAACTGTTTCTCGTTTCGTCTTTGCACATTGTGTTACACACACTACAATATAAAGTTGCCGCATTCTGGAAACTGATTTTTCTTCATAGCGCGATATCTAGTCGAGCGCGCGCGAGACCAATTATTAATCCAAGAATTCTGTGATTAAGGTTTAATTATTTACGCTAATAGATAGTTCACCTCTTTTACCTTATTAGTCAAGCACTCTTCGAAGTCCTTCTTCATGACTGACACGGATACTCTGTCTTGCGGTCGTTTCGGGCCGCTCACAGATGTCACCACCGTCGACAGATCCAATTCTACCACCTGGAATGTTTTAGATGATATTGTTATCTCTGCACCGCTCGCTCAGGCTTTTTTTTTAAATTCTCTGCTCCTTTCTACCATAAGGTTGGCTGGAAGAGATTGCATTAGCGATAAGTCCGCCTTTGTATAATAACTTTGATAACTCTTTTCTCTTAATGTTAATTGGTATCAATGCTGTATATTTTCCTAATAAATGTATGTTAATGGTGCAATAAAGTGTTCATTCATTCATTCATTAACCGAAGACGGCTTAAAAATCAATTAAAAAGATAACGGCAATCAAAAATCTTAAAACCCGACTGCGTTTGTGTAATTTGGAAATTTTAAAACGCAATCCGCCATTTTGTTTTTTTATTTTTTTTATTTTAAAATACCTAGTATCACTCTCACAGTAAATAAGAATCTAACGACACCTCTCGAGTCAAGCTAAAATCCATCGAGACGTTCAGGCTGCAGAGCGTGCCAAACAATTATACATAGATACTCTCGAAAAACCCCTCCTGTCGCAGTCGAGTAAAAAATAAGTAACTGTGAACACCATCGAATTCCTAAAGAGTTTTTATTTGCCACAAGCTTAATTTATAGTGTGTTTGTTTAGTTAGTGACACGAAAACAGTTTAAAAAAAAAAAAAAATTTTGGTCTTCCCAAACTATCCATCGGCTAAAACGAGCCGGGATATTTTCGACCAGAACCTATGATAAATACTGTTGAAAAATGGTGGGCTGACTCCAATGGGAGCAGCGCCAAGCATACCAAGAAGCACACACCACATTTGCTTATAGTCTGAAGTGACTGAATGCAAATACAAAAAATAATACAAAAAAAAAAATCGTCTTGCCAAAGTTGCCATAAAAATCTCTTGTGTTCAGATGACACAGAATCCTGTCATCATGGGAGATAGTTTTTTTTTTATTTATTTAACGCCATTAAAATAATATAAAGCACTTAAAGACAACTATAACTAATATTTAAAGGATTTTTCTTAATTTTCAAGGTAAATCGTAATTTTTTTCACAATTTTTTTTTTTTTTTTTTTAATAGCCTTTTTTATTAACTCTCCCTTATTTTGTTTATTTTCACATACTAACACACTTTCGAATTTAACTCAAATACTGCCCTCTATACAGTTACCTTAGAGAACAAAGGAGAAGGACTGGGGCTTTCGTATTCCCTGAACTGTTTTGTGACGAGGAATCACTTCGATCTTATCCGTTGGACGATATGAGAAAGACGATGTTTTAAACTCAAAACATCCTGAATAAAGTTACCTCAGAGAAAACAGGGTCCTGACTGGGGTTTTCGTAGTCCCTAAACTGTTTGGTGGCGCGGAGATACGCTTCAATCACTTCGATCTTATCCTTTGGACGATCTGAGAAAGACAAAAGACAAAAAACAAAATATAAATAAATTAAAAAAAATATATATATACATGCTGGTTGTAAACAATTAACAAATATTTACTTTTTCAAACTTCGAATACTTGATTAATATAATTATTATAAATTTTACAAATAATTAGTTAAATAGAAATGGCGAAGTTTAGTGATAAATTAAATGAATTTTGATAAAAAAAGTTGGTTAATTAAATTAAGTACATTATAAAATTAAATTATTGCTACATTAGATAAAATAATCGATTCGTCAATATATTTTTTTTTTTTTATTTAATTACGGACGGACGATCTGAGAAAGAAAAACAAAATATAAGACGACAAATTATTTAGGCATTGGACAGGTCCCTAATCAGACACGTACGTACCTTAAAACTATTATCCATACTAATAAATGCGAAAGTCTGTCTGTCTGTTACGCTTTCAGGGCCAAACCAGTGGGGTCGCTGTGCTGACAGCGGACAGGTCGGCAACGCGCTCGTGACATCTCCGGCGTTGCAGGCGTTCATAGGCTACGGTGATCACTTACCATCAGGTGGGCCGTACGCCTGTTTGCCTACTTAGTTGTATAAAAAAAAACTAGCTACTTATACACACTAGTAGCTGTAGATATACATAGTCTGATTCAAGAGTTTGGTCGGTAAAGCAACTCAGTTTAAGAGCCTAACAGATGTCTGAGATATTGGGACACACGGGCTTTACTTAAGGTTGGTTTAATTTTTATTTTAATCATTAGTTTAATAAGACGGTAAGGGCCGGCCTCGGAGACCATACTGCGGCCAAATCGCAGACATATTAAAAAAGGGAGATGTCAGGAGTGCCCGTAATCGACGAGCGTGTATGACGAGAGTGATGAGCGTAGAAGAAGCGAGGGAAGTCCGTAAGGATCGTAGCAAATGGAAATCCGTAATCTCTGCCTACCACGGAGGGAAAAGGCGTGATGGTATGTATGTAAATATTTATAAGTTTAATATTCTGACAGTTACTTACTGGTCTGCGCCAAGTATCCCAACGATCTCTGGTCCACGGGGAAGTGGGCCACGGTTGCCCCGAATTCGGGACACATGTTAGCAACGGTGGCCCGATCGGCAATGCTCAATGCCGACACTCCGGGGCCAAAGAATTCTACGAACTTTCCTACTACGCCTAGGGAGCGGAGATGCTGTAAATAAACAAATATATTTTATTCATTTATTTATTCATTCGTGTACATGTCGGCATATGACTAACCAAACTATCTATAATTTAATATAGAAAGTAAAATGAGAGGGCTGTGGCGCGTCGTTGTGAACAACACGTGCGCCTACTACCTCCATCATTATCCCTACTGTTGCCCCTTCTTTTGCAGCTGGTATAAATCGCTTGCGCAATGACTGTATCGTCACCATTCGAAAACCCCTCGACTCAACGGAGTCCTGGGTTTTCCATATGAACATATAACAGCACCCGCCGGCGAGTGCGACTTAGTAGGAACAGTAGACAGTTTACCAGGTACCGGAATGTACCAGGGCGCTTCACGCCACCGATAGGTTCTCAGTAGGCCCTTCAGGCACAATAGTGTCGGCCCTTATGGCATTGAGCGTTTGCTACCGCTCGCGAGTTTGCATCGCTCGCTTGATCAAAGGCAAAGCCCATGGCCGAGGTTCGTCCCAACTGGGAGCCCCTTGTGCATTTGCCGAAAAGGCTGAGTGGTTAATAGCCCTCGCCTCAAACTGTCCCGCTGTAAATTTAAAAGCTCACAGGAGCTAAAATTGTAGGTCATGTCAAAAAAAAACTATCGTCAGTCTGAATCTTGGCCAGTCATGGCTCTGTCTCCGTCCTTGATTAACTCTCGACTCTTGATGAGTTGTCTTTTAAAAGTAAGCATGGGAGAGATCCAGGTAGACTATTGGATGTCGTATGACGCGGGGAGTCGTGTGCGTCTGCTTTAACCATGATTTGGGATACCGTCCCACTATCGGGACGAACAGGCCCTCTGTCCAATTTAATAAGATCTTTCGACATATACATAATATATCACAGAAACATCCATATCCATAATATTTATAAGTGCGAAAGTCTGTCTGTCTGTTACACTTTTACGGCAAAACCGCATAACGGATTTTAATGAAATTTGGTATGAATATAGTTGAAGACCCGGGGTCGAACATAGGCTACTTTTTAACGCAGGCGGAGCTGCGGGAAACAGCTAGTCATGCAATAAATTTAGTACAAGGGTGCTACATTATATTCATTCACATCCTGTATGTGATGTACCCTTTCGATCCTGTATGTAATAATAAGAGTTTTTTAGTTAGTAATCGTAATAAATAGTACGAGTAATCGAGTATACTTTTAAAACAATGTTTTCTTATTCCCAAATTACAGTCTTTAACTAGCTTGGGAAATAAGTGCTCTTTTTAAAAAAAATCTCTTAGTTTTAAGGTACAATACTCATTATCTTGAGAACATGGTTCTCAAAAATGGAGCGGAGCACATGACTTGTCGGATGAACAGAACTACCAAAATACAGGCTCTGTTACGCTTTCACGGCTAAACCACTCAACCGATTTTCATTAAATTTTGTATGGATATAGTTATAGGCCCGAGGTCAAACATAATGGGCCTTTTTTCAAAAACTACCCCCTAAAGACTTTATGATTGGGAGTGAAAGTTTTGTATGAAAGACACGTAAAATATACTGTGGCGGGAATCAGTTTGTTGAGAATAAAGCTGTATTCGCGTTACTCGTAGTGTTGGTTATTTACCATATCTGCGTCATAGTCGTCGCAGCGGCCGAGCGCCCGAAGCATCACAGGACATCCTTGTATTATTTTACTTTCGATTTTTACTCTAAATCTACTTGGCTCGGTGCGGTATCTGTTTCGTGTTGGAGGATGTGGACTATAGTATCATTAATAAAAGGCTAGTTTCCACCATGAACTAATCAGAGAGATGACACTTTCTAATCATTAAATTATGAAATATATAATTTGAAAAAAATAAACGATATATCACAAAAACTAAAGATTGTTGCTATTTTTAGAAAATAAATTCGAGGAAAATAGCCATTTTGTCAAGAGACATTGAATACCAATCTGTGCTGATGTCCACGTTTTACAATAGTCACTTTCCATAGAAAACTGTCAAATCAGGTAAACAAATGTGACCATCTGACAGTGACACATGTTTCTCAATGGCTTAATGTTTGTTTCATGGCGGCTGTACACTCTCGTCTGAATTTGGGATACTTAAACCGCTCGAGCCCTAACTTAATATGACAGTTCAGTCAGTCCATATAAAGTTGAGACTCAAGGGGCTTAACTGGCAAACAAACGACACAACAACTTAACTTTATTTCTGTACGGCTCGACGAGAGTGTACAGCGACAAAAAGTTATGACGTCATTCGAATCGCCATGACAGCGCAGGACTTTTGGCGGGAAGCTGTGGAGAGCAGTATCGGCGCTATATTTTATTTTCCAAAATTTGTGTTTTTTTGAGTG
The DNA here is from genome assembly GCA_947363495.1 of Euzophera pinguis. Classification (NCBI taxonomy): domain Eukaryota; kingdom Metazoa; phylum Arthropoda; class Insecta; order Lepidoptera; family Pyralidae; genus Euzophera; species Euzophera pinguis. The sequence continues at coordinate 1,532,007 of OX376182.1, forward strand.
TTTGTGCATAATAATGGTGGATTCGCAAAGTGTTCGATAACAAGCGTGAGTGTTGGGAAGTGATACAGTGTTTGATTTATGTGATTTTCATGCTTGTTGCCAACAGCTCCTAGTAATCGCTAAGTGCAGTTTTTCTACCACTTCACTTAGCCTGATTCTTCTGACTAGACTTGACTACCGACTAGACTTTTAGACTTGACTACGACTTGACGAAACCACACTGTAGGACTGAAGAAGATTGAATAATTAAGAAGGGCTATAAAGGACTTGTATCCATGGCCGTACACCCCATTATTAAAATAAACCATGACAGCGCAGAGCGGTTTCGCACGATATTCAAAATGTGTTTTTTAAATACAAAATACTTGATGTAAGATTGAAGTATTGCAAAACATACAACATTTTTTGAATTTACTGCACAATAACTAAATTTTAAAATTTAATAAACTAGCCTATTCTGTGATTTTATCGTTACCTTAGTTATAGTTAGCACCAAGTCGGTAGACGTCGCCAGTGGGTTGAGTTCCCCCACCAACTTGTATCCGACCACTTTTGGCAGTAACATGCTTATAGCTTGACCCAACATCACGGCCTCCGCTTCGATACCTGCGTACAAAGATCATTTCGTGTAGGTTACATTGTCAATCGGTCATGTACACCCTGGTGTCGAAATATTGCCCTCGTCGCTGAATTTCATATTCTCAAAAGATCGCATGCGTAAAACACCACATTCGCAAAACACGATATTCTCAAAACATCATACATATTCTCATAACATGAGCGACAAAGATATATTATATTGTATTTAAATTTACACTAATACACCAACATAGTCAATCAGCTAAATTTCAAGTGACACATTGCGGGGCGCATAGCCCTCAGAACCGATGTTAAAACACTCACCACCGACGCCCCAGCCCACTACACCGAGCCCGTTGATCATAGTTGTGTGACTGTCTGTGCCCACCACGGAGTCCGGGTGTAACGTGTGTCCGGTGAACACAACTCGAGCTAGATATTCTAGATTCACCTGGTAAATAATAACATTGTCAAAAAACAAGAAAAAAAAAACAATGATTTCTTTTTTTTTTATACATAGAATATAATCCATACTAATATTATAAATGCGAAAGTCTGTCTGTCTGTCTGCCTGTCTGTTACGCTTTCACGACCAAACCGCTAAACGGATTTTGTTGAAATTTGGTATGAATATAGTTGAAGACCCGGGGTCCAACATAGGCTACTTTTTGACGCAGGCGGAGCTGCGGGAAACAGCCAGTAGAATATAATTTATTAAAACGTTTATCAGTATAAAAATGATTTACAAAAATGATTGACAAAGTATAACATATGCATGACAGACGTCTCAATAGGTGCAGGATACATATAAAAAAATATATAAGAAATTAGCTTTTTCCCGCAGCTTCGCCTGCGTCAAAAAGTAACCTATGTTTGACCCCGGGTCTTCAACTATATTCATACCAAATTTCAACAAAATCCGTTTAGCGGTTTGGCCGTGAAAGCGTAACAGACAGACAGACAGACTTTCGCATTTATAATATTAGTATGGATGGAGATGTCACGAGTAACCGTAATCGACGAGGGTGTATGACGAGAGTGATGAGCGTAGAAGAAGCGAGGGAAGTCTGTAACGATCGTAGTAAATTGAAATTCGTAGTCTCTGCCTGCCACGGAGGGAAAAAGGCGTGATGGTATGTATGTATGTTAAAAAAACTATTTTAATACGGCTTTTACCGAGTTTACAAAATATCTTTATTGTCAACATACAAGTTGTACAATTAAACAGCGTCACGGCTCGGCCCGTCGAACTGTGACATTATGCTGAGTCAGAGCCTTTTCACTGTCTCATTGCAGTTTGTAGCTGTTGCATTGTATTTTCTTTCTCTAGATATAATCTTTGGCTATTAACAGGTTCCCTGTCCCATGAATCACATATGAGCAAATCAGTTCATTAAATTAAACTATTTTAATACGGTTTTTATCGCGTTTATTACTTATTTATTTACACCTGACGTTTCAAACACTTTACAGCGTTCATGGTCGCAGGCAGACTAAGTTAACATTTGTCTTTGATGTCATAAGGTTACAAACTACCGGCTGAAATTTTTATTGGGAACTATTCCAAGGATGTTACGTGAAGCTATTGAAATTAAAAAACATCCTAATTTCAATAGAGAGGATGGATGGCAGGTACCGCCAGCTTGGGACCCAGTCATTAACTTAATAAAATCGCAAACTCGGAAGCAGACTGCAAGACCCTTAGATACTGTGAGCCAATACTGCGTGAATCGGAATAGTTCCCAATAAAAATTTCAGGCGGTAGTTTGTAATCTTATGACATCAAAGACAAATGTTAACTTAGTCTGCCTGCGACCATGAACGCTGTAAAGTGTTTGAAACGTCAGGTGTAAATAAATAAGTAATAAACGCGATAAAAACCGTATTAAAATAGTTTAATTTAATGAACTGATTTGCTCATATGTGATTCATGGGACAGGGAACCTGTTAATAGCCAAAGATTATATCTAGAGAAAGAAAATACAATGCAACAGCTACAAACTGCAATGAGACAGTGAAAAGGCTCTGACTCAGCATAATGTCACAGTTCGACGGGCCGAGCCGTGACGCTGTTTAATTGTACAACTTGTATGTTGACAATAAAGATATTTTGTAAACTCGGTAAAAGCCGTATTAAAATAGTTTAATTTAATGAATAACAATCGCGAAAACATCAGCAAATCAATTGTATAACTGTTGTAAAATTTTATGGACAGGGAATGGGTTAATATTGTAATCTACATCTACACTATCAACACTAATATTATAAAGAGGAAAGATTTGTATTTTTGTGCGTATGTTTGTAATGAATAAACTCAAAAACTACTGTGCCGATTTCAAAAATTCTTTCACCATTGGAAAGCTACATTCACCCTGAGTAACATAGGCTGTATACCGTAGGTGGAGCTGCGGGAAACAGCTAGTATTTTATATTCATTTTCAACGTTGGATTTATGTTGTTACCTACTGTAAAAGTGAAAGTGAATAAAGTTTTTATCTATCTTAAAAATAGCTTAAAAATAATATTACTTGTACTTGTTTATTAACACCAAATTATATTTTTTTAGGAAACAAGCCAATTGGTATTCAGCGCGGGAATGCAGCTAGCGTTCTTGGAACCGCGCCACAGGGACACGAGTTTTAAGATTTTTAAAGTTTTTAGTTGTAATTTCATTTTAGTTTTGTTTAGTTTTATTTTTTTTAATGTAAACAATTATGTTTTAAATAAAGAGTTATTGTATTTGATATCTAAAATTTAAGTCAATAGGCTAGTTTCGTAAAAAAAAAAAATATAATAAGTCCGTCAGTTAATTAATCAAAAAATATTGTAGACGTATTTTTTCTTTTGAAAATTAAACAAAGAATGGTAAAGATATGGCGCGTTAAAGTTCCGTGTGACGTCACAGCGTGCCACACTTTTTCGCAATATGTGACGTCACGAGCCCCCACTCCTAAACTTTGATGCGTTATATCTTTATAATTTATCGCTCGATTGACAAATGAAAAAATACGTCACTAATATATTTTGATTCCCTAAATGACCGACTAATTTTAATGTTAGTCTTTTGACCCTGGAAACTAGCCTATTGTATTTGGTAAACTCATAATATTGCCGCTAGGATAACCACCCACTAGAACCCGCCTCAGTGGAAATTGTTTATTAAATTTATAACTTCTCGTGACGGGCTCTTTTGATTAATATTTAGTCAAAGAAACAATGTTAACTTAAAGTGATAATGTGTTATGTGTATCGTAATAAAAGAATGAATGAATGAAGAAGTCACACTGACCTGGTGAACTATACCAGAGCCAGGAGGAACGATCAACATATTGTCAAACGCCTGGGCGCCCCACTGTAAGAAAAATCATGTATTTAAATATAATATCCTTAGATTAATAATTGGTCTCGCGCGCGCTCGACTAGATACCGCGCTATGAAGAAAAAACAGTTTCCAGAATGCGGCAACTTTATATTGTAGTGTGTGTAAGACAATGTGCAAAGACGAAACGAGAAAGAGTTATTTCTTGTACTATTATTCTTACATAGTTTGAATACGCAAACTGGTATTTTGCTTCTGTTTGTTGAACTAAAAATTTTAATTTATCTCGATTACTTATCGGTTGCGGCGTGACTGAGGCGGGTACACCGCAAGTACGCCGAATTCGCGTAGTTTTAGTTGCCGCATTTGTCTAGTACGCCGACGGTATCTAGTCGAGCACGCGCGAGACCAACTATTAATCTATGAAAATATCATAAATGATTTATGTGCCTTGGAATCTTAAAAATGTTACCAATAATTACCTTAAGGAATTGGAATCTCTCCTTATTTCTCTCAAATTCAAGTTCCTGATTCTTCGACAATGCGTCCGGTCTGAAAAAAAATGGATTGGTAATGACAATTTAAAAAATCTTTTTTTATACAATTAAGTAAGCAAACAGGCATACGGCCGACCTGATGGTAAGTGGTTACCGTAGCCTATGAACGCCTGCAACACCGGCGCTTCTTTGTAATTTGGAAATGATAAAATGCAAAAAAAAAATCCGCCATTTTGTTTTTTTATATTTCTTTTGATATGTCCAGTGTCACTCTCACAGTAAATACGAATCTAACCTATCTACTTCTACTACTTTAAGGTTGGCTGAAAGAAATTACAATAGCGTTAAGTCCGCCTTTGTACTCAATTTTCTAAATGTATTAATTTTAATTTTGTGATTGGTACAATAAAGTGCATATCTATCTAACGACACTTCCCGAGCTAAAATCCATCGAGCCGTGCCAAACAATTATACATACATACATACTCTCGAAAAACATAACCCTCCTTCTGGCTCAGTCGGGTAAAAGTCCAACCGTTTAATAGCATATTTGGCAGTTAATTTACATCGCAGGTGCGATTTCCACGATTAGCCATGTGAATCCATTAGCAAAAACGTACGAATGAAAACTTTGGACATTGTTTTGCAACATTTAGTGTGAAAACAATGTTTTGAAGAATGACTTCGCCGTCTCTTCAAAACAAATTGGAAATCTTTATAACTGCCGTGGACTTTCATTGATTCAAACAAAAATTGAAAGGCGGTGACGAAAAAAATGATTACACCACGGTTTGCAGGGTCGATTGACCATGTAACCCAGCCGATATGATTAGCTTTTGTCCATAAATTTTATATGAGTGTTTCGGTTCCAGTTTTAACCCAAAAATGATTAACACAAAGCAAAAGACTCGTTGGACTTATAAAACCTCTTTTTTCCTCCGGAGACATAGAATTGTCAATAGTACTAACTCACACGAAACATATACATATATGGTAGATAAAGCCTCGGGCTTTAAGTCCGCCATTTACAATTAAGTAATAAAGTTAAATAAATAAATAAATATACCTACCGCGCAGATTTGGATACAATCAAGGGCAAAACAATGCAAGGATGTCGCTTCGGCCGCCCGGCCGCTGCGGCGACTATGACGCATATACGGTAAATAACCAACTCTACAAGTAAACACACACTGTAGGCGACCTAATTATAGTAGTCGTAAGGTGTCGCGCTCGCCGCTGTTGTATGGTTTTAAAACTACTCACGTCCTAGCAAAGTCGACCTGCACAGAGTGGTCTATGACCAGGTCAGCCGGACAGATGGGGTTGATCTTGTGAGGGTCGCCACCTAAATCCTTGACGGCGTCCCTCATTGCCGCGAAGTCCACCACCGCTGGTACTCCGGTTAAGTCCTGGAACGAACGATTTCATTATGAGGGCTTTGAGCTACATCCTGGTCACGAGTTTGCCTGCTTCGATGACGCTCAATAAGCTGCAATCCCAAATTGGCCGGTGTAAATTCAGGGATGTTGCGAAAGTGATTTCTACTACTACTCATCTTAGCGCCTTCCCGGTTTGATTGCCTCGGAGCCCAGGGTCCGCTTTCCTACTTTTTCTTGTCCATTTCGCCCGGCCTTCGTCATCACTCAGTCGTCATACTCAGTTGCGACGTCGAGCCAGCATTTGCAAAGCAGTAAAGATTTCATCGGGACCGAATTTGGAAGCAAAACAACGAAAACTTATAATTTTTTTTTATACAACTAAGGCAAATAGGCGTACGGCGCACCTGATGGTAAGTGACCACACACCGGAGATGACACGAGCGCGTTGCCGACCTGTCCGCTGTCAGCACAGCGACCCCTGTGAAGCCTGGCGAGCCTACTCACCAGCAGGAACACAACACTGCATCACAGTGTTATTTGTCTGCGGTCTTCTGTAGGGTGAAGGTACTTCCCCAGACGGACTACTCCTTACAAAATATATTACCTCTCTTAAAAAAACTCTTAATAAACCTAGGACAGACAGACAGATAGATAAATATACTCATCATGATACTAACATACATGACGAAACTATAAGTGTTCCTTGTATTTACTACGAAACCCTAAAAATTGGGATAAGTAAAAATGAAGCTCTATTCAAACTGAAGCGAATCCCGCGCCACTTGAAGGACGCCCACAGAAATAAGAATCGGTAGAAATGCCGTAGCGTGTGCCAAAGTTAACTGGCCCGCTAATGGCACGTAGGAATAGGAATACATAGGTATTCCTATTTCTGTGGGCGTCCCGCAAGTCGCGCGGGATTAGCGTCAGTTTGAACAGAGCTTGTAAAGCGAACACAGCATGACAATAGATTTGGGAGAAGTAAGAGAAATCTGTTTGGATAAATATAACTTTCGTTTTAAATGTCTTCATCCTCTAAAAAAAATTAAGTATGGGGTTCTGTTGTGGGGGGTAATGTCCAAGCGTGCTTTCCTAGTTGCGTCCTCTGTAAGTCATGGTCTTTTATTTCGAGGAGTCGAGGAGCACGATATCTGAGTGCGGCGCGCGTAACCATAGCGAATGCGCGTGTCAAGCGACAGCGAGCCGCGACCCGTATTGGATTGGTCACCATTTAGTAGCACTTTCTATCTCGAGCTTCACCGTGCTTCGGTAGGCACGATAAGCCGTTGATCCCGGTTGTTATCGATAGATGGCAGCCGTTATGCTGTATCAGATTGCCTTAAGGCCCAAGGCAGACTAAAAAATCTAACAGTGTTGCACACTAACACACCTCGGGTCATGTTCTTGTCATGTTGTAAGTCATGTATAAAAATGGTTACGAAGGTCCATTGTAATAACCGCCAAACTTAGAACCATCATTTAAGTTTTGTACCTAAATTCAAACAATAAAGGCTTAAATTAAACTATTTTAATTTACGGTTTTATCCCAGACTACAGTCTGCCTGCGACCATGAACGCTGTAAAGTGTTTGAAACGTCAGGTGTAAATAAATAAGTAATCAACGCGATAAAACCGTATTAAAATAGTTTAATTTAATGAATAACAATCGCGAAAACATAAGAAATCAATAAAGGCATTTTTATCTTTATCTTTTAAAGTGTTCGTCTAAACCGCTACTGGGAAACACACATCTATGCCAACGTTTTCATAGAAAAACCAAGCAAATTATTTTTAACATAGCAAAACCATAGCTGGGGTCACGGCTAACCAAACCAGACAAAATAACAAGTGCCTACTGTCAGCAATTCAAGGATAACTTTTAACAATTTAACTGTTTTTTTTAACTAATTACCAATTATAATCGAATGGGTGTGTGTGCCATTGTAGTAACAACTCAAATAGTTTATACCAGAGATTAAGAATTTTTTTGACTACGTCAATATATTGGCTGATTAGTAAAAGAAACGTGACGAATTTGAAAACTGTTTTTCAGTGTGCACTGTCAAATAGTGCTGAGCCGAGCAATGTCGGCATGACTGTGTTGATCGACTAGATACTTTGTTTATAATTTAAATATTTGTTTTTGACAAGAAATCCGTAAGGCTGCTATGGGACATTATTGTGTATATGAAATGGTCACGCTCTCTATCTCATTCTAACATACGCATCTATACTAATATTATAAATGCGAAAGTCTGTCTGTCCGTCTGTCTGTCTGTCACGGTCAAACCGCTGAACGGATTTTGATGAAACTTGGTATGAATATAGTTGAAGACCCGGGGTCAAACATAGGCTACTTTTTAACGCAGGCGGAGCTGCGGGAAACAGCTAGTGTCCCGTATATTTCTCTTTCGCATTTCCCGTCTATTGGATCCATAGACTAATGTTTATACAAAAGGCTAGTTTCCAGGGTCAGGGAGAGTATCATTAAAATTTGTCCGTCATTTAGGGAATCAAAATATATTAGTGACGTATTTTTTCTTTTGTCAATTGAGCGATAAATTATAAAGATATAACGCATCAAAGTTTAGGAGTGGGGACTCGTGACGTCACATGTTGCGAAAAAGTGTAGCACACTGTGACGTCACACGGGACTTTAACACGCCATATCTTAACCATTCTTTGTTTAATTTTCAAAAAAAAAAAAACGTCACCAATATTTTTTGATTACCTAACTATGACGGACTAATTATATTTTTTTACGAAACTAGCCTATTATAGTAACTTTTTACACTATCGCCAAAAGATTTTTTTTATCTAACTGTGGCGAATACTTTGTAGTGAACTGCGATATTTTATCACAAATACATTAATAGTTAATGATCTTTTTTTTTTTTTATACAACTTAGTAGGCAAACAGCCTGGCGACCCTACTCACCTGCAGGAGGAACACAACACTGCATCACAGTGTTATTTGGCTGCGGTCTTCTGTAGGGTGGAGGTACTTCCCCAGACGGACTACTCCTTACAAAATGTCCTACCTCTCTTAAATCTTGACCAGAAAGGGAAGCGAACCGGGAACCTCCTGTACCTCTACTATAAGATTTTATTAACGAAGCGATATGTGAACTAGCTGTTTCCCGCAGCTCCGCCTGCGTCAAAAAGTAGCCTATGTTTGACCCCGGGTCTTCAACTATATTCATACCAAATTTCATCAAAATCCGTTCAGCTGTTTGGCCGTGAAAGCGTAACAGACAGACAGACAAGACTTTTGCATTTATAATATTAGTATGGATATGGATTAAGTGTGGATTTATTATTTTACACAAGTAAACAATACCGAATGCTAACTCCAACCAAGAGAGGTAGGACATTTTGTAAGGAGTAGTCCGCCTGGGGAAGTACCTCCACCCTACAGAAGACCGCAGCCAAATAACACTGTGATGCAGTGTTGTGTACCTGCTGGTGAGTAGGCTCGCCAGGCTCCAGAGGAGTCGCTGTGCTGACAGCGGACAGGTCGACAACGCGCTCGTGACATCTCCGGTGTTGCAGGCGTTCATAGGCTACGGTAAACACTTACCATCAGGTGGGCCGTACGCCTGTTTGCCTACTTAGTTGTAAAAAAAAAACAATGAAGAAGACTTACTTGCAATATAACCCTAGCAGGCTTGAAGGCAATCTCGGTGGCTTCCTCCTTCGCCTGGTTGGTCTCCCAGTCCAGGACGCTCTGGACATCCTTCTCCAACACTTGGAAGTTGTCGCAGTTGCGCACGCACGACTCCAAGAGCACCCTGATGCTGTACGGGAGACGGTCTGCAAGAGAATTGAATACCAGTGGTTTTCATAATCAAATAGGTTTTGCCCGCTTTAAAACCTGCTGCCAAATCTAGGACCATGATTAAAGCGTACCTTGGGCTCCGAAGCGTTAGCTAACGACACAACTAGGAATACACGAAAGAATAAAGAAGTCCTGCCCGCTTAAAATACAACACTTACACAAAAAATAATGTTCTATGTCGTTCTTTCACATCAAAAGTGGTTAAGAGTGTTTTCCTAGTTGCTTTACGATGGAATACTGCAGACTTTCGCGTAACTCTTTCAACCAGATTAATAGGAACAAGATATAGTTTCGACCATGGAGCAATTACAAAGAGATGCCGTTTGAAATGGCGCAGTGATGTGATCATTGGCGCCTCGCCGACGCAAAAGTGGGCGGAGCTTGTCATTGCTCGTGCTCCAAGGTTGGAGCCACGGCCGAAACCAAGCACCCCGCACGTCTGACTTCCGCTCTGTGTAGCCTCACAAATACTTTCTTACAAAACGCTTATTACGGCATTTCCTCTTTATAATTGCTTGGTGGTTTCGACCACCAGAGGGCAGCGCCTTTCGAAACATGGAACCATCATTTTCAGACTATCAGGTGATTCAAGCCTGCAAACAACTAAACAAAGAATGCCTTCCGTGGGAATCAAACCTACAACCTGGACTTTGATTAGCATTAAAAACTTAATTGTATATTTATAACTACTTTATTTATTTATTTAAACTTTATTGTACATAAAACATTGTATAGCACAATAGGCGAACTTAATGCTAAAAGCATTATCTAACAGTCAACCTTTGGGTTAAACAGATATCGTCATGTGGGTATTAAAAATGTATAGCTATAAATACAAAAAGTTGGAATGATAATGAACTTACTTATGGTACTTACATAATATACTTACATATGTACGATGAAATAATAATCAAAATACAGTTAATTTTAAGAGTTATACGTGGGGCGCACTATAAGTTTCCGGAATGAATATGAAAAAATACTATTAAAGGTACGAAATTAATTTATTGTTTTTCAAAATAATCTCCCTTGGCGTCTATGCACTTTTTCATTCGATAAAACCAGTTTTGAAAACTTTTGTGCCACTCCTCTGTGGTGACCTCTGAAACGTGTTTTTCATACTCCTCGACAGCCTCTTCTGGTGATGAAAATCGTTGACCGCGTAATTGATTCTTAATTTTTGGGAACAGAAAAAAGTCACAAGGTGCCAGGTCGGGACTGTATGCAGGATGACTCATGAGTTCTACATTTTTCGCCTTCAAAAAGTCGTTTGTCTGTCTGGCCGTGTGAGAACTAGCATTGTCGTGGTGCAGGATGATACGGCGTTTACGGTTATTTTTACGGAGTTCGTCAATAACTTCCGGCAAACAAATGGTCGTGTACCAGTCACTATTCACTGTACGACGATTCTCTAAAGCAACAGTAGCCACGTGTCCAGTTTTATTAAAAAAAGAAGCAATCATCCGCTTAGATGCACTTTTCACGCGCGCCACTTTGGTTGGTTTCGGCTCATCTTGAAAGACCCATACGCTCGATTGCTGCTTTGTTTTGGGATCGTAGCAATAAATCCATGTTTCGTCACCTGTTACTATGTCCCACACCAAATTTGACGCACCTTCGTTGAATCTGGTAAGCATGGCACTGCACCAAGTGACGCGGTCCGTTTTTTGAGCCTCGGTCAAGTTGTGTGGGATCCACCGCGAGCACAGCTTTCTCACACCCAAATGTTTGTGTAGGATAAATTGTATTTGACTCATGCCTATTTCTAAGGATGCGCGAATTTCATGGTAGGTCACATGCCTGTCTGTTTCAATCATACGGCGCACAGCATTGATGTTTTTGTTGGTCACAGCGGTGGACGGCCGACCATCGCGAGATGTGTCACTGAGATTGATACGACCACGCTTGAATTCTGCAAACCAGCTATAAACAGTTGTCTTGCATGGTGCTTCATTGCCAAAAGCTGTTTCAAGCCGAGCGATGCTCTGTTGAGCTGTCAAATTACACTTAAAATCGTAGAAAATCATACTACGAAAATTTTCCCGAGTTAAATCCATGTTGATGCAGACACACAATTTTTTAAATGGCGCCACAAGGTAAAAACAAAAGACAGTCAGATGAAACAAACTGCATTCTACAGCCAAAGAGTTCTATTTTCAAATGTTGCAATAAATTTTTAAATATTGTTTATGTAAGTGGCCAGTTCCGGAAACTTACAGTGCGCCCTATGTATCAACGAAATAGTAGCAGCAACTCAAAATTTACTCATGTTTAACTGCCTAAATTTGCTCCCGTAACCGCGAGAGTAGGAGATCGTAGACAAGCCTTTTAAAGTTGGCTCGGCTGGAGACTGTTCTAATGTACTCAGGAAGATAATTCCAGAGTCTTAAAGCCGTCACAGTGGAGGAATTGGAGAAAACCCCGGTATGGTGAGAAGGAGTAGCGAGGGTCATGTTGTTGGAGGAATGCAGGATTCTTTAATGAGTGGAACTCAATAGTTTGAAACTACTTGTTCTTATTATGTGATACTGTAAAGGTTATTTTAACTTAAATTACATAATTTCAATTCAATACATTATTCGTTATCAGTGACATAAAATAGAATAAGTCACGTAATTGGTTGGGGTCCTGATAAGGTGTTCTCATTTGAATGTCCAAAACCGGTCGAGTTCTTTCGTTGCGTGTTTCCAGTTGCGTCATTAGAGGGCAAGGAACGCCTTAATATTGGTCCTAGATTTGATTATTACAATGGAATAAAATAGAATATATCTTATATAATAGAATATATTGAGAAAGCTATCACGTAGGTACAGCAAAGGTCTTATAAACTTATGCTACGTGTTAATAATGTACGTGACAGAAGTCTCAATAGGATAGGAATGGAGCGACTCCCGTCTGACCTCCGTAACCATTTTTACAGGGCAACCAGATCAACAGAAACATGACCCGAAGTGTGTTAGTTACCAACACAGATTTTGACAGGCTGCCTTAAGGCATCTGACACAGCCTAACTGCGTATATTTATCGATAACATCCGGGAACACCGGCCTTCTGAAGCACGGAGTAGCTCAAGTTAGGAAATGCCGCTAAATGACGACCAATCTTATTCGGGTTGCGCACTCACGACTCCTATTATTGCAGACGTATCATAGACTACAATATCAGCTGATGTCAGGAAGAAATGGAATGGAATATGTGGAGAAGAAAGAGCCGACCTGGACCCCGAGGCAAATAGCCGAGAACGCAACCGGGAAGGCGCTGAGATGAAAGAGAGAGAGAGAGAGAGATCTGAGAACTTCCCATTTCAATACGCAGTACTTCTCAAATTCATTTTCAGTACAGGCTGTACGCCTTTGGAACTCTCTGCCAGCCTCAGTACGAAACTCTCAGACTCTTACCAGCTTTAAGGATCAAGTCAAGTCCCATTACCTGACATTATGAACGGACAGTTTGTGTGTATGTTGCGTCATTAGTTTATTTATATATACTAAGTATGTTTATTTTTATTGACATAGTGATAAGGCCGCCTTTGTACATAGACATTAAATTTTTTGTGTAATCCGTATTTCAGTTCTTGATGCATTAAAGTTTTTATTATTATGTTTTTAAAGGTTTATTTACACTATTATTTTGGTTTTTTTACAATATGTGCTCAGGTCATGGAACAATTACAAACAGATGCCGTTTGAAATGGCGCAGTGATGTGATCATTGGCGCCTCGCCGATACAAAAGTGGGCGGAGCTTGTCATTGCTCGTGCTCCATGGTTGGAGCCACGGCCGAAACCAAGCATGTCGCACGTCTGCCTTCCGCCCCGTATAGCCTCACAAATACTTTCTTACAAAACGCTTATTACGGCATCTACTCTTTGTAATTGTTCCATGGCTCAGGTCGGGCCTGGTATTTTCTGTGATAGCACGGTTGGCTAGCCAAGTGCTAATACAGTTGTTAAGAAATGTTAAAACGGTATGTTATTTAAATTATCTGAATCTAATTGATATTATTGTAGTCTATGTCAAGGTCATATACCTGTGAAATGAAATGAAATGAAATATTTATTTTGCTAAAACATGGTAACAGTAATTTTATGTTAGATGTAATAAGTAGTGAAGGATCTACATGTTTCACCATTACTGGCATGCAAAATTTTTTTTTTAAATGCTGTTTGCTTAGTGTTTTTGATAGGCAAGCCAGCTGCTTGGTGTAAGCCTTACTGACTACTCTATCATCACATCTGCAACACCATGTTTTTACCAATTCACTTATCTGCCTTTTAACTTCTTATCACAGGTTCAATACAATTAATTGGTGTTATCACTGCCTTATCAATGTAAATGAGGATTTTCATCTCGCTGCTTTCAATGTAAATGTATTCGCTGTCTTTCGTTTTAAGGGTTCCGGCTGTCATCTGATGGTTGTTAAAGCAACCAAGTAGGAGGCCGAGAGGTATTTAACTACAACAAATCTGACATAAGGGTGTACACTGTCGATTGACAATGTTTATTTATTTAATCAAAACTTAATTCTATCATAACAGAAAAACCTTACCGTACTTAGCTCCCAAAGCAGAAACGTCAAAATACTTGTAAGATTTCCCGTTGATTTCAAGCGTCTTCACCAAGCTGCTGAACGGGTTGTTGGCTGAAAAGAAATTAAAGTTTTTCAATATGATTTTTAGGTTAGTACAATTAAAAAAAATATATAACAAATTGAAACTTTAAGACACATCTTTAGATATTTTATCTCATGTGTTTCTGACACTTTGCCCCCCGTCTCGCCACACGCATACCTCAGCCTCAGTACAGCGGTTGTGATCAAACACCTTTTACTTTCTAGAAGTCGGTTAAGAGATAATTCTACTATTTATAATATTAGTATGGATTTATTTAAATCTAATGTTTCAAACACTTTACAGCATTCATGGTTGCAGGTAGACTAAGTTAACATTTGTCTGTGATGTCATAAGAATACAAAACTATTTTCACATGTTGAAAATACACTGTAAAAATATGCTTAAAAGACCGCCTGTTAAATTTATGTTACTTTTGTTAAATACCAAAGTCCCTAATTTAAAATTCAAATTTCATTAAAGGATTGGTCTTTGTATAAACATATGGGTCTTTACCTCCAAGTGCTACCTGCATGTTAAACAATGTAAGTTGTATAAGTTGACAGAAAGTTGACTGTAAGTCAAACAGGCTACTTTTTTAAGCAGGCAGAGCGGTAGGACACAGCTAGTCCATACTTAGTATTATATATGTTAAAGTCTGTCTGTCTGTTACACTTTCACGGCCAAACCGCTGAACGGATTTTGATGAAATATGGTAGGAATATAGTTGAAGACCCGGGGCCAAATATAGGCTAATTTTTGACGCAAGTGGAGCTGCGGGAAACAGCTAGTGTTATATGAATAATTTGACAGGACATTTGGGTGTACAATAACATGGCAATCACAAGATCTTTGCAAAAACCTTTGCAAATTTTTAAGAACTCATTAAACCCTCTGGTTAAGCTTGTTGTTGTCTTTAAAGCACTTCCGCCTATACAAAAAATTTATAAAAGGGCTAAGTCATAGTAACATTTTAATAAATTTGCCAAGATTCGGTATTATTTGGCGAAGCATTGTATTATAAACAGCATGTGTAGCACCCGGCCTTGTAAGTATCCTATAGTGGAGACAACGGTGCTAAGTAACAGTGTCATCGAATATTAATCATTCAGGATCAAAGGTTAAGTGGAACAACTTGGAAAACTTAAATAAACAGTGAAATATTTAAGAAACCAAACACGCGTAAGTTCTTACAGCAATATTAGGCATTATCCTCTAAGGAAAGTGACTTTATACGCCATAACAAGTTAGATATCAATTTATCGAATTGGAATGAGCATCGAAAGCAAATCTTTTTCAGACTTCGAATGTTAAAAAATACTAACCCGCCATGGTGAAGTGTGGCGCAGTCACGTAGGTATAGTGATTTCACAAGGCAAACTTGATCTTCCCGATTTTTAATCGAGATTACCAACAATTTAGCGATTATAATAATTTTGCGAGCAAGATCGACACTACCAATCGCTGTCAGTCAGTGACGTCAAATGAAATGACAGATTTAGAAAGACAGCTGGAGTTTTTGGCGGGAAGCTATGAAAAGCAGTATCAGCGCTGTATTTTATTTTCCAAAATTTGTGTTTTTTTGAGTGTTTGTGCATAATAATGGTGGATTATTATTCGCAAAGTGTTCAAGAACAAGCGTGAGTGTTGGGAAGTGATACAGTGTTTGATTTATGTGATTTCCTTGCTTGTTGCCAAAAGCTCCTAGAAATCGCTAAGTGCAGTTTTTCTACCACTTCACTTAGCCCGACTCTTCTGACTCGACTTGATTATGACTTGACTTGACTTAACTACTGACTTGACTTTGTATTTGTATAATTAAACAACTTTATTAAAAAAAACTGTTACTTGTTACTGGCTAAATACGAAAGTAAGAGCCAAATTGAAAAGAAAAAAAAAAAAAGACAGCTGCTTGACAGCTGGCGGTGCCGATGACAGAAGCTGGCCCAAAAGTTGACTTAGACAGTGACAAAATGATGGCAAATAAAATGATATTTATTGACAAATACATTGTTTTTTTAATATGGCTTTTACTTTCATATTTATTTATTTATTTAACTTTATTACATGACATGTAAATGGTGGACTAACACCCGTATTCATAAACCTTCACTCAAACTCGACTCAACTTTACTTCACCTCATTGATATGATTAGTTGTCACAAGATTCCTTGACTTGAGATGATTTCTCATTGGAGGGGAGTATCGAACTGTCAAATATAAGGTTGGTCGGGAGGTACCTTAAGGCGTTCTTGAAATGAAATAAAGTAGATAAAATACGGGTTTTTGCCGCTTTTGGCCTAGGTATTTAATTACTTCATTTTATTTTTACTCTATTCTTTTGTAATTTTGAATTTTTGTGTTTAAAATTGTTATTATAACCTCATTGGGGTTTACTCAAGCAACCAACTAAGAATGTCGTTTTCAAGGGAAGTTCGAGGACTTCCTTAAGGCGACCTCGAATGAGTTTGAGTGAAGGACGTTCTTAAGTTTATGTTTAAGAATACGGGGGTTAAAGCTGTAGGCTTTTTCTACCAGTCAACCATTCGGTGGTGCAGAAAAAGTGATTATTTAAATATTTTTTTTATTTTTAGCCAGTAACAAGTAAATAATTATTACAAGAAAGTCTAAAGTTAAGTCAGTAGTTAAGTCAAGTCGAGTATTAAGCTAAGTGAAGTGGTAGAAAAACTGCACTTAGCGATTTCCAGGATCTTTTGGCAACAAGCAAGAAAATCATATACATCTATTTTTGTATCACTCCCCAACACCTCACGCTTATTCTTGAACATTTTGCAACACCATTATTATGCACAAAAACTCGAAAAATCTAAAATTTTGGATAATAAAATACAGCGCCGATACTGCTCTTCACAACTTCCCGTCAAAAGTCACAAATCCAAACACATTGTTCTAATATGTGTACATTGCAATACAACATAATGTATTAAATCCATGAATACATTACAAAACCATGGCTTAGGGGCCTTACTTGTGTCCGTATGAATCAACGTGACGACGGCGAGACGCAATCCGTATGGATTGGTCACCATTTAGTGCCATTATCTATCTCGAGCACGTTAAGCCGTTGGTCCCGGTTGTTATCAATAGATCGCAGTCGTTAGGCTGTGTCAGATGCTTTAGGCATTAAGTAAAATCAGAAAGTACGCCACATTAGCACGTGCTTACTTTGCTGGCTGTGTGTTGAACTTTTGATATTATCATTTCAGCTGCAGTCAGCCCACTGCCGGCCATAGGCGGCTGACAACCGGTCTTTTTGGAAATCATTAGGAGAGACCTAATGACTTTCAAAAAGACCGGTTGGCAGCAGCCTGCAATCAGGGTCTGCCTGCGATCTTCCTCATGTTATTTGACCATCTGGTCGGTAAATGTCGGTTCGTGGTCGCAATTCGAGAATCGTTCTGCCCCATCGGTCATCGGTTCTCCACGCTACATGCCCCGCCCACTGACACTTCATAGAACTAATCCGCTGGACTATATCTATTTTTTTTATACAATTAAGTAGGCAAAAAGGCATACGGCCCACCTGATGGTAAGTGGTCACCGTAGCCCATGAACGCCCGCAATACCAGGGGCATCACGTGCGCATTGCCGACCCTTGAGAAAAACTTTAACGCCCTTTTTGAAAGACCGCATGTTGTAATCTCTTGGGAAAACCATGTTGGGGAGCTCATTCGACAGTCTCAGCGTACGTGCGAGAAAATTTCTATTATAGCGCACCGTACGCGATCCTTTGAATTCTAATGAATGCGGATGAATCCCCTGTCGATGGCGAAAGGTGCGATGGTAGAAGGTGGATGTTGGCATCATCTCAAATAGTTCCTCGGAGCACAACCCATTATACAGGCGGTAGAAAACACATAGAGACGCGAAGTCACGTCTTAGGCTCAGTAGCTCCACACCGCCTGTTATATATAAAAGGAAAAGAGTTGGGGATAGTTCGGAGCCTAGCGGGACACCTGCATTGATGACCATGCTATCAGAGCAGCTACCGTCAACTACTTTTCTGATGCACCTACCGGACAAAAAGCTGGCAAGCCATTTGCACAATTCCTCGGGCAAGCCATATGATGGTAACTTCGAAAGCAAGTCCCGGTGCCAGACCCTATCGAACGCCTTTGTCATGTCAAGACTGAAGGCCAACGTCTCTCCCTGACTCTCGATAGATGAAGCCCACTTATGAGTGAGATATAGGAGGAGATCACCTGTGGAGCGACCATGGCGAAAGCCGTATTGACGGTCGCTGATAAGGTCGTATTTCTCCAGATATCGCAAATTCGGTGTTGATTACATGCTCCAATTGGCCTGTAATTCGATGGGTCCGATTTATTGCCCTTTTTAGGGACGGGGTGAACGGGACGGGGTTTGATAGGAGAGCGCGAATAGGCGCGTCCGTACCGGGCACAGCTCCAGAGCACATTCCTATAATACCACCGCTGGGATGCCATCGTGACTTTTGTTCTCTTACGGATCTCCTCATTTTTGGTTCGATCTCGTAGGGAAACTTGGTAGCGCTAATTAAGCGCTTCACGTACTTGTCACCCATGTCAAATGTCATCTCTGTTCAAGTAAACATAACCTTATATAACCTAATTACATCTTCATTACATTCATTCATAGATTATAATGAAGAATCGGTGTCCAATTATTGAAAAATCAGAGGTAGGTACCTAAATATTACACTACTACTTACTAAACAAACAAGAAACCAACTCGCGGCTCGCGGTCCATCCTGACTTTGACATTTGACACTGACATATATATTTTTTAATACCATAGTAATTTTTGCTTTCTTGCAGTTCGAAATGGCTATTATAGTTGCATGACGACATCACTATAAAATCTTTAAAATTAAATAACAAAATAAATATAATTGTAGGAACTTTTTCGTTTAAATTGTATCTATATTAAAGTCTATTCTTTAAATAAAATATATAAAATACACAATTTATTTTTTAGTTGACTAGCTAATTCTGTGTATTTGGGTAACCTTGAGCCTTTTTAATTAATTTCTTAATTTTCTCATATATTTTTTAAAAAGTTAGCATATTTTTATTCGTAGCTGTCATTAAAACCTGGGCCCATACCATCACCTCTAATATCAGGGCAGAAACGAGTGAGTGAACGAGATGGCGCAATACAAGCTGTAAGGCGCTATCTCGTTTACTCACTAGTTTCTGCCCTGCTATTAGAAGTGATAGTAAGGTCGATATTGGGTGGTCTAGCCTTTTTTTTTTTTTTTTTTTTTGTTATCGGAGGGGAAATGCATTTACGCACAAAGTGTGGGACTCGCCGGGCTGCTAGTCAGCCCGGAATACCCACTAAAACCCCTCCGGCGTTTCCGCACCGGCTGTTGAGGGCGCCATGGGGTCGCGTTAGCATTCTACCAAGACGCCCTCCAGCCATGGCCTTGCGGCCCCCTCAGTGTGGCCTTTCGCCCCCCCCCCAAATCGGGCAGTGGCCCATAAATGGACCACGCCCGTCCCCCAAACCCACATCCATTCGCCGTCTCATCATAGACGGCGGTGGAGTGGGCTGTTGGCAGAAATTGGCCGACAGCCAATAAGACCCCGACTACCAGGGAGTTATTAACTGTCGCCCAGGGTGCACCGTCCCGAGTCCCTTGTCAGCCCGCCCTCTCACCGGATCCTTGGGATCAAGTGAGAATGCAAAGCTTTCAAAGGACCGGGCACTCGAGGAGGTTCTCTGCCCTGCACCCCTGGGTGGTCTAGCCTGAACTAGCCTAGCATTGCCACTTCTCTCAGATCTAAGTCCTGTGGTCGATAGATTGACTAGGTGCGGAGGGATCTATGCGAGCTGCACGCTGATAACTGGCAAGAGGTGGCGCAGGATAGGTCGAAGTGGAGATATTTATTCGGAGGCCAAGACTCACTTATAGTAAGTATAAAAAACATGTATCCCAAGCCGTAAATAAAAAAAAACATACTGTCAATGTCGGTGTTCAATGTTTGTTTGACAAAAAAATTTAAGAAATTAAAAATAACCGTCGGACAGGTGTCTGTGTTTTCTATGTTTTTGTGAAAATAATTACGTTTATAATTAATTTTAATTTATAAAATGGCTTTGTTTGACCTATATTCAATAACATCAGCTTTAAATGATCCAAACAGAACTGTAAGTGGTGTGGATTTTTCTGGAAAATCTCTGAAACTGGATACAGAAAAAGATGGTAAAGTTACACTTTTGTTTATTATATTTTTACAACTATGCATGTTTTTTACGCAAAAATTAAACAGTTGATACAAAACGAGTCCCTTTATCATATAAAGATTTATTGACCACTGTTATTATCAACACCTAACCTCTTCCGCGCCAAAATGTTGGTCGAGACAATGATGCTGAATCATAACAGGAGAAGGTTCAGCTAAAGTTGAATACTATTATTTAAAAAACTTAGTTTTACTATCAACTACTTGGTCTCGAATTCTGTTTTTATGGGTCCATACTCAAAGGATAAAACTGGAACTAAGGCTCTACTGTCCGTCAGTCTGTCACCAGGCTATATCTCATTAACCGTTATAGACAGTTAAACCTTTCACAGATAATGTCTTTCTGTTGTTGCTATAACAACATACACCAAAAAACAAAATAGAATAAATATGGCTATAAAGGCTCCTATACAACGGATTTTTTTTTTACAGTATTTTTAGGTAGTACCTTTCATGAGCGAACCCGACTAACATTTTTTTTTATTGCTTTATATTCTGTGTTTATTTGAACATAGCTCTTTTTTTCTCCATCTATCTGTAATCAGCCTCCGAGCTTTAATCAGATGTGTTGTTCCGACTCACACTTGACTGGTTTTATTAAGTTACTTAGAGACAAGCAACAGACATTAGTATATAGACATTACTTCATAGATTACAAAAAACAATTCCAGCTCAACCAATCATCGATGCAATCAACGCATGCCCCGACCTCCAGTACTTGACGTTAACCGGCAATACACTAGGTGTTGCCGCAGCAAAGGCGATCGCGAAGGCTTTGGAACACCATCCGGAGTTGAAGATAGCCCGGTTTTCTGATATGTTCACGGGGAGAATGAAGACTGAGATACCACCTGCTTTGGTAAGGGATTTTTAGCAATCAGTTTTAAATAAACAAATATTATAAATCCAAATTGTTTGTTTGAACACACTACGAATGAACATTCTTTCAGTGTTGGATAGCCTATTTATCAAGGAAGGCTATAGGCCTGGACAAAGTTGAAATGGGCTGGCAGTAAATACATGCATATTATCCCCCCTGTTTACAGTAGGGGTAGGCAGAGACTAGGATAAAATAAATAAGAAAATAAAGAATATTTCCAATCAAGTTGAAGAAAAGAGTACCTATATTGTATTATGTCTTTGCTCTTTCGTAGAGTGCCCTCGGGGACGGTATGATAGCAGCAGGTGCACGGTTGTCGCTTCTGGATCTAAGCGACAACGCATTCGGCCCCATTGGAGTGGAGGGGCTTGCTAAGTTACTGCAAAGCGAGGTCTGCAGTCAGCTACAGGTATTTATTTATTAAAACTTTTTTGTATACTGAAGACCACAAGTAAATACATTTATACAATAGGCAGGCTTAATGCTAAAAGCATTCTCTACCTGTCAACCATAAGGAAAAACAGAAAATTAGTGAGGCGCAAAAAGTGTACTGACATGAAAATAAGATATAAATCAGGTATTTTCGAACTCTAGTAAATCTAATGTTTTTTCAATCTTTAATCTTGCAGTTAGATTTGGTGGAGAAAAGTTCTTTATCTGCAAGAGTGACATCTGACCCACCTTGCCCTTTCCATAAGAAAACAATATGTTTCTTTTGATCTTCAATCTTTCGCTGTTGAGCAGAAAAAAGTGTTTTATTTATTTAACCTTAATTGCACGTTATAAAACATAACACAATAGTGACTTAATGCTTTTACGCATTCTCTACCAGTCAAACCTTATAAGCAGAAGCAAGAAATGCTGAGAGCAGAATCAATATGAAGAAAGGTAGTGCTTTATATCCTAGCTTAGCTCTATTTGTAGTAATCAATACTTACTTCTACAGTATGGTTGATAATTCCCGGGCAGAAGCATTAGCTAAAGATGTAACTGGAAATAGATGCAGAAAATTATTTAATTATAGACAGGAAGCCTTTACATAGTAATGTGTCTATATTAACTTCAAGTATTGCCTAGTCAGTTCACAAAAATCATTCAAGTCATATCATTGCTGTCACACCAATGTCACTTTAGTTGTCTGCATCCATTTGTCTAAGCAATTTCTAAAGGAGATAACTGATGGCGCTAAGACCACTTCTTCAGGCAATCTATTCAGTTGTAAACCACTCGGTTACTGAGAAAGTGGCATGCAGTATTCATGTGTCATTTAATAGACTTATCCGTTGTTTCAGGAATTGCGACTAAATAACAATGGTTTAGGCATCACTGGAGGCAGGTTACTGGCCAAGGCGTTGTCGACCAACCCTCGTAGGCTTAAAGTGTTCATCGCTGGCAGGAACAGGCTTGAGAATGATGGTGCCACGGCTCTGGCTAAAGTTTTCCAGGTATTTATAAGCTATCTAGGAACCTAAAAACACATGTTTGCGAATGATGTATTACAGCAAAGTCAAATCAAAAAAAGGGAGGCTGTCAATTATGGTCAGCTTCTGAAGAACTATCTTCAGAATATCTTTGTCTATAGTCTGTCTCAATGGAAAAATGCAATAATGTAAACAACAATAGCTTACATTCAATTACTCACATTTCAATGAACCTACAAAACAATTTCACAAAAACACCATCAACAAACCTGTGTCAATGTCAGACAACCATATTTGTTTAAATTATTGTCTTTTTCCATTGAGACAGACTTATGCAACACTAAAAACCAACTGTTATCGATAGATGGCAGTATAGGTCTACATGGTTTGGTCATCGCGGGAGGCAGGTTACTGGCCAAGGAGTTGTCCACCAACCCTCGTGGGCTTAAAGTGTTCATCGCTGGTAGGAACAGGCTTGAGGAACTAAATATTTTAGGGATCATTCACACGGATTCAGTAACAATTTCTTGTCAATGAGCATGTGTACACAGATAAATCTGTTACTGGATTGCCAGCACTGTATCTGTCTAAACCAGCCTTTGTGCGGTCCTAACATATGTATCACTAGTTGTTTCCCATAGCTCTTCCTGCCTCAAAAAGGAGCCTATTTTTGACCCCGGGTCTTCAACTATACTCGTAACAAATTTCTTAAAAATCCATTCAGCAGTTTGGCCGTAAAAGCGTAACAGACAGACTTTCAGAATATTAATATGGAAGTATGAATGATCAGTACCACTCACAGCCTCTGTGGTCCAGTGGTTACGGTGCCTTTGACCCAGAGGTCGCGGGTTCGATTCCTACGGGAAGACACATTATTTAGTTGTTTCCAGTATTGCGTAGGACATTGCAGCCTTGAATCGTCTGATTGTCTGAAAATAAAGATGATTCCGTGCTTCGGAAGGCACATTAAGCCGTTGGTCCCGGCTGCCATCTGGTGGTCGTTAAAGGAACCACGTCAGAATCTGTACAACTATTACTATTACACCAGGGTTAAGAAACCTACTCGAAATGATAATGACCACCAAATCAAAGTTAATAGTTTATATCATACCACTAGCTGTTACCCGCAGCTCCACCTGCGGTATATATAGCCTATGTTACTCACGGTGAATGTAGCTTTCCAATGGTGAAAGAATTTTTGAAATCGGCACAGTAGTTTTTGAGTTTATTTATTACAAACATACCCACAAAAATACAAATCTTTCCTCTTTATAATATTAAGTGTAGAAGTGTAGGTAGGCTCTGAAGTGCAAGACGAGACTGAGAACGCTCGGACAAAAAAGATAACTGTACTTACCTTTTTTTACAGGAAATGGGCACGCTAGAAGAAGTGGCGATGCCACAGAACGGCATCTACCATATCGGCATCTCGGCCTTATCGTCGGCTTTCAAGCTGAACCCTGGACTTCGCAGTCTCAACCTTAATGACAATACCATCGGGGGCAAGGGAGCGATCGCCATCGCTGGCGCTTTACCGAGGTCAGTTATAGGATAGAATCATACTATACTATGTATGTATGTATGTAAAAATCTTTATTCTACACAAAGAACATAGTATTAGAATACAGGTTACAACAAAAGGCGGACTTATCCCAAATAGGGATCTCTTCCAGTCAACCAAACTAACATAGGACATAGACTTATGGGCATAGAAGAGGGCACAACACGCAAAGAAATCTTAGGTGCATAGACTTACATATAACATACAAATTCAATAACACATAAAAACAGTAAGCTCAGCTCAAGTCCGATCGTTCGTAGTTATCCCTAACCCGCGATTTGTAAGAGTGAGAAGACAGCTCTTTAACTAATATTATAAATGTGAAAGTGTGTTTGTTTGTTTGTCCTTCCTTCACGCCGTGTTAGTTGAAAGGATGGAGAGTAACATAGGCTACTTTTGGTCCTGGAAAAACATCGTGTTCCCAAAGGAGGTTTGCACGCGGACGAAGCCGCGGGCACAGTTTGTTATTAATAAATATAAATTTTATTACAGATTTTGATCCACAAGTAGTATTCAAACTGATGCGAATCCCGTCTGGCGAGATGGCTATAGAAATGAGAATCGGTAGAAGTGCCGTAGCGTATGAAAATGTTAACTGCTAATGACACTTCTTTTCAGGATTCTTTCATGAGTGGAACTCAATAGTTTGTAATCAGTTTTGAGGTAATCAGGGCACGGTGAATTGTAAAGAATATTATGATGTTGGCATAATATATGCAAATTCCTGCGTTACCGTACAGGTTGCCATTTAAGCTCAGAACGGTATTCCAAAACATGGTTAATGTTTGATTGTTACGACGAATTAATTTTGTGTAATATCTGACTATACTCCGAAGCGTAAGCTGACGACGCAACTAGGAATACACGCATAGCATGATGTTGATCTGATTGTAATTTTACAATGCAAATAAAAAATTTCTATCTTTCAATATTTTCTAAATTTTGTTACAGGTTAAAAAATCTTAAGTCTATCAACTTTGGCGACTGTCTGCTGAAGAGTAAAGGTGCTAAAGCTCTAGCCAAGGCGTTCAAAGAAAACTCATTACTTTTAGATGTAAGTAACAATACCAAAATATATAATACAATGCATATTGATCGATGTAGGATAACAGTTAGATCTTAAAGAGAGGTAGGACATTTTGTAAGGAGTAGTCCGTCTGGGAAACTACCTCCACCCTACAGAAGACCGCAGCCAAATAACACTGTGATGCAGTGTTGTGTTCCTGCTGTAGTAGGGTCGCCAGGCTCCAGAGGGGACAGGTCGGCAACACGCTCGTGACATCTCGGGTGTTGTAGGCGTTCATAGGCTAGGGTAACCACTTACCATTAGGTGGGCTGTACGCCTGTTTGCCTATTTAGTTGTATAAAAAAAGCAAATAATAATTCTCGATTTGATCATAATTGAAATATTTGATTTTTAGGGCTTCACACCCAAAGGGTAAAACTGGAGCTTATTACTGGGACAGACTGACCGTCTGTCATCTGGATATATCTCATAAACTGGGATAGATTGAAATTTTCACAGACGATACATTTCTGTTGTCCCTATATCAACAAATATTCAAAGGGGTTCCCATACAACAAACGTGTGATTTTGATAGATAAATTCCTTCAGGGCCGGCATCATGACATCTCCGGTGTTGCACGCGTTCATAGGCTACGGTAACCACTTACCATATATAAAAAACAAAAAATAAAAAACAAAAATCGTACGTAACTCACGAGTCGGTTTCGCACTTAACCTTCTTTATTTATACACCGTGAAATTTTAGTCGTTTTGGACCCATTGTCCAGTGACTCCATTCATGCAACCGAACAAATTTCCTCAAGGAACATAGCTCGAAACATGAAAAACAAATTTGTCACATGATGAGACATTTTGTATGGGAGGTCCAAAAATTTACTCCATATTTTTGTTCAGTTGCAAGAATGGAGTCACTGGACGATGGGTCCAAAACGATAAAAATTTCACGGTGTATTGTTCAATTTCCAGTCCCTAGATCTCAGCCACAATGAGATCGGCAGAGAGGCGTGCATGGAGGTCGTGGACTCGGTCACCACACCCGCCAAGCGAACCAAGGTTATTCTGGCTGGTGAGTAAAATATGCGTTTGATTTACTTGCGAAGATAAAATTTTCAAAATGTAATAAATGAAGTATAATAAAAGGCGTATCGGGAGCTTCCTTACAAAAATTGTGTGAGGCTACGCGGGGCGGGAGGCAGACGTGAGGGGAGCTCGGTTCGGCCGCGCGGAGCCGCTATTGACGATCCCCTCTACTTACCAATACATGTCGCTAGCAAATCGACGATTTTTAACATGAAATAATATATTTATATTTTTTTACATTACAGATATTTTGAACATAAATTCGATAATATGTCATTTACTTACGTTTATTGTGATCCCATAACAGTACAGCATTGAAACACTTAAAACTAAATGGTTTAAAATAATTTAACAAACGTAAATTAGAAAAATAACATAAATATCCACTCACTCCATGTCACGCATCGTTCACAGTCGAACGAAAAATGACGTAAGCCACGCCAACTTCCGACGTCATTGCGCCGATGACCGTAACGGTGCACCAGCCGACACGCCGTCTCATCTTTGTATTTGCTCCATGTTGAGGAATGATCAATTTTGCTTTTGTACGAAAAAATGTATGTAGAGGTCGCATTTCTTAACGGATGCTTACGAAACTCGACAAACATGTTTTTTGATTATTATTTTTTTTTTGTGAAGAGATTTTTTTGATTGGGAGAAGAAACATGAGGGCAAAAAGGGGGAAAGCTTGCTGTAATCCACATTTGTTTGCCAGGCTTCCGAATGCACGACAACGACTACGAACACAATATATCTATAATGTCTGCACACAGAGATGCACTATGGCTCTAATAAAAATGAGTGTTATGGATATGGCACCCAAAATATATAATAAGCTACCAAATGCGATAAAAATACAATGTCTTATGAAATTCAAAGAGCTATTATTCATTTTTAGTTGAAAAAATTACTATTTTGTAAATTATATATATAATAATATATAATTATAATAATTTGACATTTTAATAAAGGTATATTTGTAAGCTGTGTCTATCAGCAAAATCATAGTGATTCTGAATTGCTACTCTAACACTAACACCTTTATGTACTACCTATGTTTTCACAAATAAATGATTTGATTGATTGATTGATTGATTAAAATTATT
Source organism: Euzophera pinguis (assembly GCA_947363495.1). Classification (NCBI taxonomy): domain Eukaryota; kingdom Metazoa; phylum Arthropoda; class Insecta; order Lepidoptera; family Pyralidae; genus Euzophera; species Euzophera pinguis. Next base: position 1,559,551 of record OX376182.1, read on the forward strand.
TATGGATTTTAATCATTCTTAAGTATTCGATAATTATCGTATGTTGCGTTCTCTGCAAGCGCTGTTGAAAAAACTCGACAAAAGGGAGGTAAATAAGTATTTATTTATTTAACCTTCATTGTACAAATTACAATTTGTAAAGCACAATAGGTGGACTTAGTGCTAAAAGCATTATCTAACAGTCAACCTTTGGGTAAAGCTGAGAGCTTAAATTTGGGTGTATTGAAAATATCACGGGAATGGTATAATATTAATTTATAATGCTTTTAGCATTACGTTCGCCTATTGTGCTATACAACTGTATTATGTAAAATAAATGGGGAAAATTCATAGCATCGGTTTTGTGAATAAATCTCGTATATGGAGATAGTACGCGAAGTCTACTGTTCACAGAACTGTTGTATGTTCAACAGGTAACAGTTTAGGCAGTACAGCCAACAAGAAAACGATGCGGGACAAACTTGGCGAGTCGGCTGTACTTAGCGACGGCGAAGGCAGTGACGGCGACGAATGTAAGTTCATTTATTCACTAGCTGTTTCCCGCAGCTCCGCCTGCGTCAAAAAGTAGCCTATGTTTGACCCCGGGTCTTCAACTATATTCATACCTAATTTCATCAAAATCCGTTCAGAGGTTTATTAGAGTATGTAATAAAAATGTTATTCTATACAGATGTAACAGATTCCGAGGAAGAAGGAGAAGATGAGAGTGATCAAGAATCAGAAGACAGCGCCACAGAGGATGCTCAGCATTTCGACACCAGCGCTGATTTCGTTAAAGACCTTACACTTGATAATTCTGGTAAGAATTGAATGAATGAATGAACACGTTATTGCACCATTTACATACATATAAGAAAAGATACAGCAAAGAAACCAATGAACATTAAGGGAAACGAGTACAAAGGCGGACTTATCGCTAATGCAATCTCTTCCAGCCAACCTTATGGTATTTATGGTATTAATTTATTAATTATAACTTTATTGTTCCACATGTACAAGTACTTATAACAATTGGCAGACTTAATGGTAAGGGCATTCACTACCAGTCAACCATTGGGAGAAACAGAAAAATGGTTCCGCGCAAAACAGTTTAAAAATACTTCAAACAAATTTTATGAAAATCTTAAATACACACTTAACACTGTGTAAACATATTACAGAATTATAAATAGTACTAACATACAGACCGGGCACTCACACCCTCCCACCCGAAACAGATACCGCACCGAGCCAAGCAGATTTAGGGCACAAATCGAGAGCAAAAAAAAAAATGCAAAACAGGGTCGGCAACGCGCTCGTGACATCTCCGGTGTTGCAGGCGTTCATAGGCTACGGTAACCACTTACCATCAGGTGGGCTGTACGCCTGTTGTGCGCGGGTATATAGATCCAACGCGTAGAGGCCCTTTGGAGAAGTTGATGTCACGTGGTGCTCCTGCCAAAACCCGTCCTCGGCTATATCAATAGATGACATTTCCATGAACAGCAGGTCTAAAATGGCCACTTTGAGCAATTCATAAAAACGAATCATTTCATGAATTGCGAAGCTTAGCAATTCTGCAAATTTTGACATTGACGTTTCAACTCTTAATTCATTTCGTGATTCATTTCCTGAATCACTTCTCGTGTAAGTATTGCTATAGTAATAAAATAAAAATAGATTTCATTATTTTAATATATTTATTGATATTTATAACTCTACAAGTAAATCAACATTATTGGTTACAAAATTTTTTTTAACTAAAACAAATCGTAAATATACGCACGCTATGCAAAAATAAAGATTATTTTTACGCCTGGCAAAAAGGTAAAGCAATTCACGAAAAGTAAGCCATTTTGCGACTTTCCGTCAAACAGCAGACTTGCCATGAAATGATTCATTTCATGAACTGCCAAAATGTAGCTGTTTTAAGATTTGCAATGATTCATAATGTGATCATATTGTAATTCGTGCAAAGTGGCCATTTTAGATCCACAGGTCTGGGCAGGAGGAGGAACTATTGCTAATGAGTGAAAAGAATAAAATGGGTTATGATGTTTGGATGGGTTTAAACTATTTATTATTACTGTTTTTACTAACAAATGAGTGCTGGTCACTTGAATAAAAAAAAATTCGTTCATTCATTTTTCAGGTATAGAAGAAGTAGAGACAGACGTGGGCAGGTTCCTAAAGGAGCCTACTTTACACAACTTGGACAGACTGGGGCCCGAAGCGGCGAGCGTTATCGACGCACATCTACAGGTAACTATACCAGTATAGTTTAGTGAACAGTAGACTTCGCGAACTACTTCCAAATACGAGATTTATTCATAAACGCCGTTGTTTAGAATATCCCCATTTGCCTTCCGTTTTTACCCGACTACGGGTAATTATTTTTTTTAGTTATGTATAGTCATCATCACCCTAGCGTGTATTCCTAGTTGCGTCGTCAGCTTAAGCTTCGGAGCCTAGGGTACGCTGTAAGTTATGGTCCCAGATCTCCCCACTAAATGGCGACCAATCCAATAGTCGCTTGACACGCGCATTCGCTACCAAACGCGGGTCGCGTTCGACTACCGAGCTCCTAATGCCAGTTATGTAGAGTTTGTCTATAAAGTCGTGAAAATAAATGATGGCGCCACTAGCGTGCATATAGTAACCCTTTATAATACGACCTAACTTATTTTGATACTAGCAGTTATGTCTTTTTTCACATCTGTAGGCCTACCATAAAGTCTAATAGCAGGGCAAAAGCGAGTGAGTGAACGAGATAACGCAATACAAGGTGTAAGGCGACATTTCGTTCACTCAATCGTTTCTGCCCTGCTAATAGACTTTATGGTAGACCCCCTGTGCAAGGTGCCAGCACTGATATCAGAAACTGCCTATAGGCATTTAGCGTACATAATTGACTATCATAATCACTATTTATTGTCTGCCCATGAAGAAAAGCTATTGGTACAGTCGACCGCACCTCAAGTTACCCTGCATGGATCTCTATGCCGCCGGCGCACAGTCGAATTTGCAATTAATTAGAGTAGGTTGATGTGCTGTTGACTGTACAATTAGAGAAATCGAGGTTCCTTGTTTCGATTAGGTAAAGTGAGTAAATAAAAAGACACATTAAAAGCCAGTTTTTATTTACTTAATACTTTCTAATCATTTTGAATTGAAACATAAGTAAATTACGAAGTTAAACTCAATATCAAGAAATTCGTTATCTTCGCCACTTTTATCAGTAGGGAAGTAATCACTACTGCTGCTATCACTACTGCTGTCCTCATCGCCTAAGCGTACAATTAACTGGTCTATGTCTTGGTAAAGATGACGCCCTCGTTCATAATACTCGTTTTCGAGCGCCTCGACGTGAGCGCAGCAGTTCTTCCATGTTTCGGGAGTGATGCTGTCGAAAGCCTCTTCCGCAAGTTGCTTTACGTCGCGTGAACCAACATTTTGTGCGGCTACTTTTTGCTTCACGTTAGCCCAAATGAGTTCAATAGGATTTAAATCACAGTGAAACGGCGGAAGCCGTACCACTGTGTGCCCGTATTCTCCTAGGAGTTCATCTATAGCATAAACCGGGAAAGGTTTGTTTTTTTTTACCAAACTTAATAAATTAGGTTTTCTCAGTGTAGGTTCAAAAGGAATATTATTCTCCAATAACCAAAGTTGTATTTCGTCGACGCGGGAACTAGATGTCGGGGCCTTATTCGTCACCACTGAGTGATATGGCGCGTTGTCCATAACAATTATGGACGGCTCGTGTAGATTCGGTATGAGCTTTTCTTTAACCCACTTTGTGAAATTATTGGCATTCATCTCTGAATGGTAATCCTCGAGTTTGTTTCTTCCGCTGAATATGAGGAGGCAGTTAGGCACAAATCCCTTCTCACTCCCAGCATGTACTATGATGTACCGTTTCCCTTTGGAGATGTCTTGAGTGACACCTTGAATGTCTAAAGATTGCCAACATTTTGTGACCTGGTGGGAAAATAAATAGGTTTATTAATATTTTAACATAAAAAACGGACTGCGTTCTTCTATCAACAATACATTAATTATAGAGATAGATAACTAAATAATGGGTATATTTGGAAACCACAATTTATCAAAAACAATGGAGTGTAATAATTCAAGAAATTGATATATGAATTCACAAAGAGACAAACTTTTATTTTTATAATTATTAAATAGGGTAGGAATTTTTTTGATATGTAGATTATATTCATATTTCATTTTACAGTATTGTATTATAACACACTACACATGTGTGGTAAAAGAAGATTGTTTAATTTATAACTAACTAGCGGCGCCCCGGCGCTTCGCTCCCTTGGGAATTTTGGGATAAAAGTACCCTATGTGCTATTACCGGTATTTTTCTACCCGTGTACCAAATTTCATTGAAATCCGTCCAGTAGATTTTGCGTGATTGAGGAACAAACTCACAAACATACAAACATCGTAACTTTCGCATTTATAATATTAGTATGATAGCATGATAACTGAATTTTTATATACATTACATTTACCTTATATGAAGAGTGTATGTAACTCTCATCCAGATATATGACATTTTTTCTTAATTCTTCTGGTAAATCACGATTCTGCTTAATGATTGCCAAGTACTGCTCTCTTTTTGCAGCAATATTAGATTTTTCAATTAGTGCCTTCCTATTATTCTGGCATTTCTTAAAAGTAAATCCGATGGCTTTTAAAAATTTTTGCGCAAAACCTCAATACTGCAATCGAAATCTAGGTCGGTTCTGGCAACCATCCGCAATTTTCTGAGGGTCGGTACCTGAAACATCAAAGTTTCCTGTTAATCATACTAAATCCCACAGTAATAAGTATTATAGAACATGCAATACATGACAAAAAATTACTTACCTCTTTTTGCACCGTGTAAAAGAATTGAATCTTTTGGCGGAGTGCACAAATATTAAAGTCATCCATTTCTTTTTTTTGGTCGGCCTTTCCTATGTTTTCCAGGAGTTTGAAATTTTCCATCATTTTTAAAGCCTTCATCAACTATCCTCCTCACAGTACTTTCTGATTTTCCTAAAAAAAAGAAAACACTTCATAATATTGTAAATTTGTAACATAATGAAAAATACGAATTCACACGAAGAAAACAATTCAAACAAAATTATTCAAAACCTAAGTGTATCGCATTCTACCATGATTGTATTGTAATGTATCAAAAATAATTGAGTCATACTATAAAATCGACGTACTTACATTGTCAATCTAACCTAAAAATATGCAATGTAAACAATGTCTATTTAGTTCTCCAAATCGTGAATTTAGTAAATTTGCAACTTCAGGTAGATTATAAACAAAAAATATATGATTACATACCAGTCAAAGATGCTGTTCGCCCGTAAACATCATCCAAATCCCACAAGATTTGTCCAGCCTGGAATTCAGCAAAACATTGCTGGAACACTTTGAAAATGACTGCCCGCGTGCCACTTCGATTTACTTTACTCATTTTTTAAAAAAAGGCGTGTAATTTGAGCTTAAGAAATCGTAGTTCAATTGAAACAATAAAAAATAGAAAATAAAAACGACCCGAATCTCAAACTCGATGACAGATGATACACTTCTGTTTGGTGTTGCCAGAAAAATGATCAATGTTAGTTCCTCAAACATTCATGTCACGACTTTATAGACAAACTGTATAGTACAACACTGAAAATGTTACACCAACCTATCTTTCCCCGTTTTTGCCGTCATTTTACCCCCAAAAAATCTCTCGACAAGAAAATTCAATCATTAAATCATGGAATATGTGTGTCAAGTTTGGTAAGGATTCGTTCAGAAATGCGACCTCTAGCCCGGAACATACGTTTTTCCGTACAAAAGCAAAATTGGCCAGTTTCGAAATGGAGACTTCGCTTACGCTCAGATAACACTATTGTGACCATGTCTATACCCTGTTTAATTTTAGACTATAGATAAACTTAGTTTTTTTGGTAGTATTTTTTTAGACACGTGTCAAAAACATGTCGAATTTTTTTTTGTTGTAAGACGGTAAGAGTTCTATCAATGATGCCTCTGTAGTCCAGTGGTTAAGGCGTCTGCCTTTGACCCAGAGGTCGCGTGTTCGATTCCCACGGGAAGCATACTTTGTTTAGTTGTTTCCAGTTTGGTTAGGACATCGCAGGCTTGAATCACCTGATTGTCTGATGATAAAGATGATTCCGTGCTTCGGAAGACACGTTAAGCCGTTGGTCCCGGCTGCCATATGGTGGTGGTTAAAGGAACCACGTCGGAGGCCGAGAGGCGGTTCCGCATAACTCTGACACCAGGGTGTACACGGTCGATTGACAATGTAACCTACACGAAATGATAATGGTGATGATGAATTCTATTTATTACTAAAGAAATTTCTTTCAGCAGTCTCGCGACAGAAAAAATTGTAAATTATCTCCTCTATAAGGGTAAAATTAAATTAATCTTTTTTTTTTGCTTTCAGTCCATCAAGGATCCATTAGACCTGATCCAGGCCTACGTTGATGCGACATTCTGTGTGTCAGGCCTTTACCAGGACAGCAACACAGCGGCACAGGTATTTATATTTATTTTCTTAAACATGCGCGGAAATATTGTCATTACTTTTGAATAAAGAACACTGGAAGTAACATATTTACGTAGACTGAAAATCAAATTCACATCCCGGCGCGTTCTTTGAATTTGGAACGAAGAGCGCGCCGGCAATGTTGTATGAAACGGTGTGCTGTTTGAATTTAGAACTCTTTTATCTATCGTACACATTGCGTTCTCGTGGCTGTATAGCCACAGATGCGTTTACCTTTCGGCACAAACTGTAAAATAAATTATTTTTTTTATGTAAAAGGCCCCTTTTTATTTGTTTGCATTTTTTTAAGAAAAGCACTATATATGCCTCGGCCGAAATGGCAATTGCCTGTCTCGTATCATTGAAGTCCTCGCCTGCGGCTCGGCCTTCAAACTCATACTTCGACCTGCAATTGCCTATTTCGCTGCCTTTGCAATAATGTACTATTATTTAATAAGACCGTACAAATGAGAGTCAGACTCACAAACGAATGGTTCCGTGTCATGATCTAATAATTTATAAAAATAAAATATGTGTGTTGTACAAGAGCTCCCTTAGATATTAATTTTGACAGACGAACGGATAGTGGAGTCTTAGTATTACTAAGGATTCAGCTTTACCCTAAACACATATTATAACCCTTGGATACTGTGTGAATAGGCTAGTTTCCTAAAAAAAATATAATTAGTCCGTCAGTTAGATAATCAAAAAATATTGGAGACGTATTCTTTCTTTTGAAAATTTAACAAAGAATGTTAAAGATATGGCGCGTTAAAGTTCCGTGTGACGTCACAACGTGCTACACTTTTTCGCAATATGTGACGTCACGAGCCCCCACTCCTAAACTTCGATGCGTTATATCTTTATAATTTATCGCTCAATTGGCAAAAGAAAAAATACGTCACTAATATATTTTGATTCCCTAAATGACGGACTAATTTTAATGTTAGTCTTTTGACCCTGGAAACTAGCCTATTGGGATAGGTTCCAATAAAATTATAAGGGGTAGTTTTGCATTCTTATGACTTATTTACAGGCAAGCTTTAGTCTACCTGCAACCATGAAGTTAGGTGTAAAATAGTAAACGCAATAAAAACTGTATTAAAATAGTTTAATTTATTTGCAAATGGAAATCCGTAGTCTCTTCCTACCCCTACGGGAAATAGGCGTGATGGTATGTATGTGTGGAGTACGTCTGAGCGATAAAATTAGAAATAGTGAGATAAGGAAAAGGTGTGGTGTGAATGAGGATGTAGTGACAAAGATAGAAAAAGGCATGTTAAGTTAAGATGGTTTGGGCATGTACTCGTAGAGAGGATGGATGAAAGGAGACTTACGAAAGGTATTACAAATCAAAGGTGACAGGAAAAGTCGGTAAGGGCCGACCTCGGATCGCAGACACATTAAAAAAGGGCGATGTCAGGAGTACCCTTAATCGACGAGCGTGTATGACGAGAGTGATGAGCGTAGAAGAAGCGAGGGAAGTCTGTAAGGATCGTAGCAAATGGAAATCCGTACTCTCTGACTACCACGGAGGGAAAAAGGCGTGATGGTATGTATGTATGTATGTAACATTCTTTATTGTACATAAAAGAAAAAAATAATCTTAAATATTAAGATTATATTAATCTTATTAATATTTTATGTAATTTATTTGCCTCTACGGTCCAGTGGTTAGGTTCCTATGAAAAGCTATTTTGTTAATAATTTTATTTTAATCCGCCATGTTAACATTTTATGAGGCTTTTTTTAAACTCATTTCTCTTTGCTGTATCTTTTCATTCATTCACAATAGGCGGACTTATATAATTTTTTTTTTCTGCAGATTTCTCGTAAATTGTATCCGATATTGCTGTGTCGAGCTGGACAACAACACGCCGCGGCTTGGATGTTAGCTGACACCATGCTGCGCGGGTTAGGACTGCTCAAGGTGAGATCTTAGCGTTCTTGTGTTGCCAGTCATATATCTTTTTCCCACAGCTCAAAAGTAGCCTATGTTTGACCCCGGGTCTTCAACTATAGTCATACCAGATTTCATCAAAATCCGTTCAGCTGTTTGGCAGCGAAAGCGTAACAGACAGACAGAAGGACAGACAGACTTTCGCATTTATATTAGTATGGATTTTCCATCCAAGAGCAGAAACCCTCATCTTTGAAACGTGTGACATATATGTCGATTGACAATCGTACAATAATAAACAAAAATCCTTCGATATCGAACGGAAATAACAGCCAAATTGGATTGTGATGATGGTGCCTCTGTGGTCCAGTAGTTGAAGCATTTGCCTTAGACCCAAAGCTCATGGATTCGATTCCTGCGGGAAGCATATTTGGTTAAGTTTTTTCAGGGTTAGGACTTTGCAGGCCTATGTCACCTGATTGTAAGATAAGTCTGTGCTTCGGAAGGCACGTTAATCTGTTGGTCCCAGCTGCCATCTAGTGGTGTTAAAGAAAACAATCCATACTAATATTATAAATGCGAAAGTCTGTCTGTCCGTTAAGCTTTCACGGCCAAACCGCTAAACGGATTTTGATGAAATTTGGTATGAATATAATTGAAGACCCGGGGTCAAACATAGGCTACTTTTGGTCGCAGGCGGAGCGGATAAAGCTAGTTGTAAGATAAGTCTGTGCTTCGGAAGGCACGTTAAGCTGTTGCTCCCGGCTGCCATCTAGTGGTGTTAAATAAAACAATAATCCTACTGATCTGATTTCTATTACGGAGCTAATTTCTCTAGATTAAAACAATTCTAATTTGCAAAAATTATCATGACTTTTCAATGTGTGTACGTATAAATTGAAGAGCTGGGCTCTTGCCGATGGAGTTTTTTCCATTCTGTCCTATCCCTTGTCAGTTCTTTAATATTTTGATACGACACGACTTTTCTATAAAAACCGTAAATAGTTAAATTTAATGTGTGATAATCGCAAAAACAAGAAATTATTATGTATTTTCAAATCAACCAATAGGCTAGTTTCCAGGGTCAAAAGATTAACATTAAAATTAGTCCGTCATTTAGGGAATCAAAATATATTAGTGACGTTATTTTTGTTTGTCATTTGAGCGATAAATTGTAAAGATATAACGCATCAAAGTTTAGGAGTGGGGGCTCGTGACGTCACATATTGCGAAAAGTGTAGCACACTGTGACGTCACACGGAACTTTAACGCGCCATATCTTTGCCATTCTTTGTTTAATTTTCAAAAGAAAAAATACGTCTACAATATTTTTTGATTATCCAACTAACGGACTATTTATATTTTTTTAGGAAACTAGCCTATTGACGGAGCAAAGTAAATGTTTTCTACAGAAAACATATTGCAGAGTAATGCAATGAAATAATGGTGCGCTTGAAAAATTGATGCGCTCAGCGGATTACCTCAAAGTATTGTACTATGTAAAAAATAATTATATTTCTTTTCTCATGTTAGCGTTCTATAATTTTTCTTTTCTTTCCAGTCGGAGAACAAAGAATACCGTCCCCGTTGGTCGTTACCCGGATGCTTCACAGCACTAGGATCTGTTATCGAAGAACCCTACTTTCCTCAAGCTTTACGTGATACTTTAAGATTCTTCATAGCTTGCAAGTTGTCCGGACTGGGGAACGAGACGCAGGAAGCCATTGCGAGCCAAACGACTTTGAAACAACATAATACATAATGTTATATGTTTAGATGCGTTTTATTTCTTACTCACATGTTATTGATATGATAGAGGTAGAACATTTTGTAAGGAGTAGTCCGTCTGGGGAAATACCTCCACCCTACAGAAGACCGCAGCCAAATAACACTGTGATGCAGTGTTGTGTTCCTGCTGGTGAGTAGGGTCGCCAGGCTCCAGAGGGGACAGGTCGGCAACGCGTTCTTGACATCTCCGGTGTTGCAGGCGATCATAGGCTACGGTAACCACTTACCATCAGGTGGGTCGTACGCCTGTTTGCCTACTTAGTTGTATATTGCTTTCTCTCTGATTCAGTCACACATCGTGACTATGCTAGCCTCATAGGAAAAGTCAAGCAGCAGCAGCTCTCCAGAAAGCGTACTGGCTCCACCTGAGAAAGTCGAACTTAATGTAACATTGAGGCCGCCATTGTCAAGAGGAACGCAAGAACAAGGTTGTAGGTGTATTGTTTTCCATTCTTTTCTATTATTTGAGAGTTCCATATTTTTTTTAAATGTATTTTTTATTGGTACATAGCATTTAGCAAACTTCATATATTCAAAACAATATTATAACTGTCAGATTTGAGAGTTCCATATTTTTTTTTAAATGTATTTTTTATTGGTACATAGCATTTAGCAAACTTCATATATTCAAAACAATATTATAACTGTCATCATTGCATACAATTAAAATTATATTATTGACAGGATCAAATATTTTCATATTTTAGTCTAGTAAGGAAAAGGGTTATCAGACATTTTCTGTTCCTAGGTATTAAAAAAATCATCTATATCAAGTCTGTCACATTATCAATTGATCCTATAAATACTGGAGTTGGTTGTAAAGTCTATGGGTCAATAAAAAAAAGAATCGATCATCAATAATTTCCTAAATTCGCCGTCACGAGGTATAAATTTAGTAAACAAACTAATCTCTACTATTTATTTATTTATTTATAAATCTTTATTGTACCACAAATCTAAAAGCATTCTCTCCCAGTCAACCATTAGGAAAAACAGAAAAGTTATGTGCGGCGCGAATTATTTTAAAATACAATGAGAGAAATAATAAACACTTAACTGCTAAATAAACATACATACTATGGTGAGTTCTAATGGTTACCTAGCGACAATATTATTAGTTTACCAAATACAATTAATTTACTATACGGATTTAAATTACTATACGGGTACGACCAATTCCAATTAGTCGGGTTATATTTTGCGATATGTCAATGATGCATGGTACAGGAACGAGTCCGGCTATGTGAATGCAAACATTTGGTCCGCCTTCGCTTTTGAAACAAATAAATGAGAGAAAAATAATACAATTAATCGAGTATGAAATACACGCGGGTGGTTGCGGCGGTCGACAGAATCGTCTAAAACCACTCATTAATTTAAATTTTCTCTAAACATTAAAATATATCTCCAAAATAGTATTTTTTCTTTCATTCACATGTTGAGCTTATGTTTATATATTTTATATCCTCTCGTGACTTTAAATGTATGAATTAAACACAAAAGTTACAAATAATGCTATATTCATCCTCCATGCAATGTAGATATAAACATTATGGTGTCCCCCGGCTGTATCTCATAGTCTAGCTCCCCATACAGCTCCCAGTCTGCGTCATTTATTAGAACTAAGATGCCTGGCCGGACCGAGTCACCCTGGAACAAAAGTGGGTAGGTTAGAGTAGGTTAGATAGATTAACATTTTATTGTACCATTCACAAAACTAAAATTTAAAGAAATACATTTCAACAATTGAGTACAAAGGCAGAATAGAATAGAATATATCTTTATTGAGAAAGCTATCACGTAAGTACAGCAAAGGACTTAAGCATAAGCTACATGTTTATAATGTACGTGACAGACGTCTCAATAGGTGGTGGCTCAGTGATACGCTAGACATGCAGGCATGCCTAGCACTGATTTTCAGCCACCTCCTTCTGAGGAGTCCCAGAACAAAGATTTTAACCCAAACAACATAATAAGGCAGGCACTGAGTTAGGCTGCAGGCTGGTCACCGTAGCACGGGGTCATCATTGTCAATCGACCATGCACACCCTGGTGTCAGAGTTGTTCATGGGGTGTCTATTTAAGGAGCTTGATTCAATTGTGGATTTGTATCCATTCTTGTATATTATTCACAAGTTCTTTAAGTTTTTGATAGGACACTACATTCACTTCCTCCTACAAAATGATGTTTCCCTTTTTTTTAAACATTTTTATTATTGACACTTCAGCCATGTCATGTGACTATGCTAGCCTCATTAGGGAAGTCCAAGATGAGATAAGCTCATTGTCATTACAGCTCTTAAAAAACTTTCCCCTCAATGTCCCCTTTCATTACTGGAAATAGCTAGATAGGTGACTGACGAGCAAAAAATTTCCTATTGAATGATGTCATTGGTCGCACAGTTCTTTAGATATTGGACAAAAACAACTGAGTATAAAAAGATGACTATGATAAAAAGTAGTTTATGTATGGTCCATGTTATACAGTGACCATAACAGTGAGCGAGCGACAGACAAAAGTGACACTATGAAGAGAAAAAAAATTCTAAGGTTCTTTTGTACACACTGACCCTTCAGAATCCTTCCCATTTCTCCTATGCTTTTCAACAAGATAAATGACTAACCTGTAAAAATAGCTCCGGCCTCTCTCTCAGCAAGTTATCCTTAATCCACATCAACAGTTCCCGTATCCTCCAGCTTTCCTGCTTCAAATCAGGATTGTACTTCTTTGGTGATGGTAGTTCCACGTCCCTCCTCTTTATTTTGTCAAACAACAGCTCTGCGCCTCCTCCGAAACGGAGTTGTATTTTTAAATCTGCCATATTGCCTCTGAAATTAATTATTCAAAATTCTTTATTGCTGGGTACAAATGAGATTTTACAAGTGATTGTCAAGATGACCAAGTCCATTCGTTATTTGTGCTCATTTATTATTATTTTGAAAATTTTAAAATAAAGTTGTTTTTATTTTTTATGTAATCTCGTTAAAATGTTAATCTAAAAATAATATTGTTATCGCAGTTGTTATTGTGTTGATTGATATTTAAATTACTGTTAAACTTCTACTGAATTTAAACTGTAACTTACCTTTATTTATGTTAAATTGAACTTACATTTGCTTTAAAACTTAATTTAATCGTAAATAAAAAAAGTCGACGAAATTATTTTTAGGTTATGTTTTGTGTTTTGGTTTTTTTGACATGGGTTTTTAGTCAGTGTTACTATTATCTATACTAATCTATACTAATATTATAAAGCTGAAGAGTTTGTTTGTTTGTTTGAACGCGCTAATCTCAGGAACTACTGATTCGAATTGAAAAATTCTTTTTGTGTTGGATAGATCATTAAAATATGTATGAAAGAATTATTCCTCTTTAAATTATCTAAAAAAATGTCCGCGACAGTATATGTCTATCTTATAAGATTAAATCACAATAACCGTTTTTGTGATAATCAAATTTGGTCGAAATTAATGCATTATTACAAATTATTTGTCAGAGTTGTATCAACATAATAATATTAATCTTTATCCAAATAAATGTGTTATTGATTAAGAGTATTTAACTGTGAACAAAATTGTCTTTGACATCACCTTATTTCAATAAACATCTTATAAGATAATACAATTTTAAAATAACTCTGAAACAAAATTCACACGCGCCGCATTATGAGCGCTCGCCCATGATTCCCAAAATAACTATTCCACGCGGACGAAGTCGCGGGCACAGCTAGTCTACAGATAAAAGTACCAACTTTTATCAATCTCCCACTAGATCATCCAGTTTTCCTGTAACAAGTTCGAGTGGTTCGATAGTAATAAAATTAACACATTTAATTTTTTATTCTTAAATGAAAGTTGAAGCTGCATTTAGCGTAAAATTAACAACAGAAATAGATGCAATTATTATTCAAAAACTGTACTCTTCTCATTTTTGAATTTCTCTGTGGGATTTTTGCTTGGCGCGAAGGTTGACATTAATTAAAGTAAATAATTTCTGTAGCCCTAAATGCACAGTAAAAACAGTGAGGTGCGCTGTGCTGTGCTGTGACTGTGAGGCGCTATGACCACTGTTATAGAATGAAATGTACCTATATTAGGTATGTAAATAAATAAATAGATACTCGAAGCCATTCTTTTTTGCATGGCGATAGTATTGCATAGCACTCGAATAAATACTGGAACCCATAGAAATTAACAAAACTGGCAAAATAACTCCCTATTTCAGATAATTAATAGTTTGGCAACACAACTTGTTCTTTCAAATGTCAGTTGTCAAAGTCAAAATTTTGTTGTTTTAAAACGCAAACGAATTCAAGCTTTTACAGCCAAGGTTTCTAGTTTCTACCACGAGATTTTGCAAACGCATTATCTTCGTCGGACGTCGCTCCAAACTTGAATCATTTCCTGTCTAATAACAAGGCTACCTAAATTTCCGCTAAAGAAATAATTTGGCGTTCTATTATAATCATGCCCATGATGCCATGCTAGCGACTTGCGACTCGTGTAAAACCGGGATGTCGAATAATTTTCGTTTGATATCTAGTGATTTTCATTCAACATAATCAGTAAGTCAGCCACTAGGAAACACGCTCAAATGAAGATAATATATAAGTTAAGATATCAAAAGAAAATTTAAAATAAATTTTATTTTAAAGCGCCACTTTTCCGACCTTGCTGATTCAGCGTTTTGGCGGGATCTGCAAAGTTGCAAATGTTAACTTTGCAGATGCGCGTGTTTATTTATTCAATATACAAATTAACCTTGATTTTTACTTCCGTGCCCCAGATATCACGGTCTACCGTTTCTGAAGGTCTTGACTTCAATAATATCTTAGCGTTTTACAGTTGCATGTCACCTATGAACTTTTTTTAGGTGGGCAGGTATTATGATTTTTGTGGCAACATAGTGATTATATTTTCTTTGTTTGTGGTTATTTTGTGTCCCACTGCTGGGCAAAAGCTTGCACTATTTTCTTCCACAGAAAAAAGTAAAAGGCTGTTTCTTAAAATAATAGATTAAATAAAAAATCTATGCTAAAAGCGCAAATGCTCCGCTTTATCTCGATGTTTATTGTTACAACCTCCTTACATCCGAGCTTGTTTATCAGTTATATTTTAGCTTTCTCTTTCGAATACGAATTTGAATGGTCTTAGGTACTGGAGTGCTTTTTTTGAAACACAAACCCACAGTCGAATAATTTTTGTTCGATAACAAATGAGTTTCGTTCGAATATCGAAGGACTTTTGTTACATAATAAATAATGTACAAACTGTTTATTTATTTTTCAAATATGTAAAAACAATGAAAGCAGAGTAAATGCAGTTGAAATAAGAGCTTTACGGAGTATGTGTGGAGTACGTCTGAGCGCTAAAATTAGACATAGTGAGATAAGGAAAAGGTGTGGTGTAAATGAGGATGTAGTGACAAAGATAGAAAAAGGGATGTTAAGATGGTTTGGGCATGTGGAAAGGATGGATGAAAGGCATTAACAAATCAAAGGTGACAGGAAAAGTCGGTAAGGGCCGCCTTCGGAGAACATCCTGCGGCCAAATCGCAGACATATTAAAAAAGGGAGATGTCAGGAGTACCCGTAATCGACGAGCGTGTATGACGAGAGTGATGAGCGTAGAAGTAGCAAATGAAAATCCGCAGTCTCTGCCTGCCACGAAGGGAAAAAGGCGTGATGGTATGTATGTATGTATGTAAAAACAATAATCTTACATGTAATACTACCCTCTTTCAGGACCGTAGGTTAAATTAAAATATTGAAACAAAAACGCATCTACGTGCTCATACTAACAAATAAAACACATATACGGAAGGAAAAAATGCTGAGTGGATTGTCTCATGATCATGATCATGATCAGTTATAAATTATAATGTTGTTGAAAATTATAAAGAGTGAATTATTGACTGTTAGCACGTTATGTTTTTATTGTGGTGTAAATGTGTATTTTATTATGTAAGATGTTTGTCGGTAAGTAATTTGATATCAATTTTTGAAACTAATGCAGTGCATGTTAAAAAAAATGGTTGATTGGTAAAGAATGCTTCTAGCATTATGCCCGCCTTTTGTGTACGTTTATTGTGGTACAATTAAGTTTTAATAAATAAATTATAGGATTAAGCAGTTGTATGTAACACGGTTGAAACGTCAGAAGTATGAAGGTATTATAGAAGTATAAACACTTAATTTAGTAATTTTATCAATAATCATTTATTCTTTTGAATGAAAATTGAATTCAAGATGGTACATTAAAAATATTAAGCACATACACGTTTATGTTTTTAATTTGATGTTACTAGCTGTGTCCGCGACTTTGCTCGCGTACCTTAAAATTAAATAAGGAGTGGCCTATGTTCAGCTTGACTACGGTTCAGATGATGACGATTAGTACCTAGTTGAACTTTTTCCGGGATAAAAGATAACTTTTATCCCGGAAAAGTTCAACTAGGTACTTATTATTAATTATAATTATTATAATTAACGATTTATAGGTTCAATTTTTACCTTACTACTTTTATACAAAAGAAGCGGTTGGTCTTTCTAATAAATAAAGTCAGTCATTCAGTTAGTCTATGTATACTTTGTACCTAAGATTTCTATGCGTGTTGTGCCCTCTTCTGTGCCCATATGTCTATGTCCTATGTTAGTTTGGTTGACTGGAAGTTCCCTTCTTTCCTCTATTTGGGATAAGTCCGCCTTTTGTTGTAACCTGCATTCTGACACTATGTTCTTTGTGTACAATAAAGATTTTAACATACATAAATACATACAAATATATAAATATGTCCAACCCCCAGTACTTTTACAACTATAATTTAGTATCTATCATCTTTTGTTTAAAATTCGGTTGATTTTTAATCTTTATATTTGAAACGCCTTTTTTTGTAGGGGGTTAAAACTCGACTACGTGACCTATTATACGATTGATAGAAATTTACACTATCAATTATAGTTTGTAATATGTCTAAGTAGGTAAGTACTTAGGGTAACCACATGTTGTAGGAATGTTACTAAATATGCAATTTGAATATTTGTCGGAAATATTTTTATTCTTAACTTGATACCTATCATAAAAACCAAATAAATATTTACAATCGCGATAACATAAAACCTTAATCCATTATTCATCCTATGGGGCTTAAGATGTAGACAAAGTAAAAATGGCGGGATGACTTATAGTGTTTTTTTTTTAAAGTATGACTCGGTGAATTTAATGATTTTGATTCGATAACAAAGGATTTTTGTTTTTTGACCAATTATTAATCTAAGACTCCAAGATTGTTGCTGGACAAATTTGGCAGTGGTTGGCACCATGGAGTAATTATAAAGAGGAGATGCCTTAATAAGCGTTTTGTAAGAAAGCGTTTGTGAGGCTACACGGGGCGGAAGGCAGACGTGCGGGGTGTTTGGTTTCGGCCGTGGCTCCAATCATAGAGCACGAGCAACGACAAGCTCCGCCCACTGCAATGTCGGCGAGGCGCCAATGAGTACGTCACTGCGCCATTTCAAACGGCATCTCCCCTATATAATTACTCCATGGTTGGCACCAAACGGACTAGATAAACCGATTCTCGCGCTGATAGATTGCGTCTAACTACAGGAAACGCTCGCTATTTTTTTTCGAGAAATCTTGTATTCGACTTAATCTATGATGGTGCGAGAATCGGCATCCAGGTATAAATACATAGAGCCCTATTTTTGACATGTATAACATACACCGTGAAATTTTAGTCGTTTTGGACCATGGAGTAATTACAAAGAGGAGGTGCCGTTTGAAATGGCGCAGTGACGTGATCATTGGCGCCTCGCCGACACTGCAGTGGGCGGAACTTGTCATTGCTCGTGCTCAATGATTGGAGCCACGGCCGAAACCAAGCACCCCGCACGTCTGCCTTCCGCCCCGTGTAGCCTCACAAACGCTTTCTTACAAAACGCTTATTACGGCATCTCCTCTTTGTAATTACTCCATGTTTTGGACCCATCGTCCAGTGACTCCATTCATGCAACTGAACAACTTTCCCCAAGATACATGGGTCGAAATATGGAGTAAATTTTTAGACCTCCCATACAAAATGTCTCATCACGTGACCTAACTTACTATGGGAAGTCCAAATTTGTTTTTCATGTTTCGAGCTATGTTCCTTGGGGAAATTTGTTCGGTTGCATGAATCGAGTCACTGGACGATGGGTCCAAAACGACTAAAATTTCACAGTGTATATCTCGGTCTGTCAATCAAAAATCCTTCGTTATATAACGAAAATCAATCAGTATCAAAAAAAAAAAAAATACCTATTCGACTTTGCGTGAGTAACACTTTAAAAATAGCACTACCCTACTAGTCTATTTTTGTCTTTTTAGTAAATAAAGTAGGTCATCATCATCATTTCGTGTAGGTTACATTGTCTATCGACCATGAACACCCTGGTGTCAGAGTTGTTCGGAATCGCCTCTCGGCCTCTGACGTGGTTCCTTTAACGACTACCAAATGGCAGCCGGGACCAAATCATCGTTATTATCAGTCCCAGCCAAACTGGAAACAACTAAGCAAAGTAAGTATGCTTCCGGTGGGAATCGAACTCACAACCCCTGGGTCGAAGGCGAACGCCTTAACCACTGGACCACGGAGGCATAAATAAAGTAGGTAGGCATTTAACAAATTATTAATTTACAACTTTACCTGCAACATCAAAAAATGAATGAATTAAAAACCAATAAAGATGACCGCAAATTGATAAGAGATTGTTATAAATTTGAACAAAACAACGTTATCGAGGCAGTCGGTTGCTGGTAAGTACACATTGTTTTTATTTTTAACTAGCTGTTTCCCGCAGCTCTGCCTGCGTAAAATAGTATTTTATGTTTGACCCCGGTTCTTCAATTGTATTCATACCAAATTTCATCAAAATCCGTTCAGCTGTTTGACCGCGAAAGCTTAACAGACAGATGGACAGACTTTCGCACCTATAATATTAAAAAAATACCTATCTATGGATGTGGATTAAAGTCATGCATATAGTGTGGGTTAAATGGTCAATTGACTATGCACGCCTGGTGTCAAAGTTGTTGGGAACCGCCTCTCACACCCCCATATTCTCAAACGTTTGCTCAAACTCGACTCAATCTTACTTCAACTCATAGGTATGATTAGTCGTCACTAGCTTCCTTGACTTAAAAAAATTCCTCATTGGAGGTGAGTATTGCACTGTCAAATATAAGATTGGTCGAGAGGTACCTTGAGGCGTCCTTGAAATGAAACAAAGTAGTTTTATATCAGTTTTTTGCCACTTTTTGCCTAGGTGTCCATTACTTTATTTTATTTTTCACTCTATTCTTTTGTAATTTTAAATTTTTGTGCTAAGAATTGTTATTATAACCTGTGACGTTCCTTATTGGAGTTTGTTCAAGCAACCAATTAAGAATATCGTTCTCAAGGTAGTCCTCGTCCTTGAGGCGCCCTCCAATGAGTTTGAGTGAAGGACGTCCTTAAGGTTATGTTTAAGAATACTGGGGTCAGCCTCTGTCGAGGTACTTACCATTGGAGTGGAGTGCTATTTTTGAAAAGTGTGACACGCAAAATCGGCGAGTCGAAAAATTTTTGTTCATTATTCGAACGATTTTCATTCGACATATTATATGTCATACATTTCAAAGGTCGCATTTTTGCCTTAGACTCGGAGGTCGTGAGTTCGATTCCCACGGGAAGCATACTTTGTTCAGTTATTTCTAATTTAGATTGCAAGGTTAAATCACCTGATTGTCGGATTATAATGAAGATTTCGTGCTTCGGAAGGCACGTTAAGCCGTTGATATCTGTTGCCATGGGTCGTTAAAGGATCCACGTCAGGAGCCCTATTTTTGAAATGTGTGACATATAGTCGAATGAAAATAGTAGATTGTATATAATTCGATATAGAACAATAGTTACAAGCACTTACCAAATTATTTTGCGCGCTTCCGCCACCAGTTAGTTCATGCAAACTATTGCCGACCGGCACCCACCCACTACTATTAGTCCCAACATGCTAACTAATGGTGGCGGGCATGTTGGGACTAATAGTAGTGGGTGGGTGTAGTGCGTAGTGCTTGCATGAACTAACTGGTGGCGGAAGCACTCAAAATAATTTGGTAAGTGCTTGTAACTTTAACTTCCGCAAAGTAACGCTTGAATCAATTAAATATCTTAAGAACAATAGTTATTCGACTCGCCGATTTCGCATGAATCACTTTTCAAATATACCTAGCATTCCAGACATTCCTATAAACTCTGTACCAGGGTCTACAAGGTTGATTGATGTTCATGATGAAGAAAACGGGAAAAGAAATTGCGCGCTATGCCGAGAATTTTCGAAACAATGGAGAAGAAGATGCACGAAGATGGGTTGGGATGGCCAGTAGGACAATTTGGTGACACGGCTTATGACGTCATTATCTCATAAAGCTGTCTCACTAAATAGTTCTACCGGTTTTACGCAACGAGGAAAGAATACAGGAGGTTAACCCTTTCAACTCTTAAACTATTTTATTTCTGCGTTTATTACTTATTAGCTGTTTCCCGCAGCTCCGCCTGCGTCAAAAAGTAGCCTATGTTTGACCCCGGGTCTTCAACTATATTCTTAACAAATTTCATCAAAATCCGTTCAGCGGTTCGGCCGTGAAAGCGCGTAACAGACAGAGAGAAAGACAAACAGACTTTCACATTTATAATATTAGTATGGACTAGCTGTTTTCCGCCTGCGTCTAAAAGTAGCCTATGTTTGACCCCGGGTCTTCAACTATTCATACCAAATTTCATTAAAATTTGTTTAGTGCCAAAGCACAGGATACATGTTTCATGGTCGCTGATATACTCTTCATGATAGATTGATGAAGAATATCATTAAAAAATTTAAAAACTTTATTTTAAATTTTTTAATGATATTCTTCATGATTTATTAAGATATTTTATTTATTTACTTTATTCATGTACACAATAAAAATGTAAAAGATTATACGTAAGAGGTAAATAAAGTACAAGTGAGTTCTTTTCTGCCAGAATGTAAAAATATTTTTGTTTTGCTACATTTAGACTTACGTTGGCCTGTTGTGCTAAATTGTATATGTATCTAGAATTTTTACTTTATTACTTACAGCCAATAACGGATTTACAATTATTATTATATAACACATATATACAGGTAGAGCGGCCAGAACAAAAGATTACAATAACAAAATTAATCAAAAACGCGAAACATTTTCTATCATTGTTTTTTTTTACTAAGTTGTTGATTGTAGGACAACACGTTAGTATCTACGCTTATACTCGTATGGAAGTAAAAATTTAATGCTTTCATTAAAATGTGTGTAAAATTCTGTCAGCTGTAGTAGTCACTCACTCAGTAGACATGCTTTAATTCTGTCACTGGGTGTGTGATAGCTTCTACTGGGAGATATTCTTTAAAATAAATATTGTTTCACTATGCATTTAATAAAAAAAAATTACAGTTTTAAAAATGAGGAAATTGGTACAATCTAGAGTGTAAATGTGTGTGTGCTTTTACTTAAATTCGCATATTGTAATATAAAGTTGTATTTTGTACATTAAAGTTAAATTTATTAGAAAACTGTTAAATATTATCATCCTAGCGTGTATTCCTAGTTGCGTCGTCAGTATACGCTTCGGAGCCTAGGGTACGCTGTAAGTCATGGTCCTAGATTTGGCGGAACTGGTTTTTACAAATGGTACGACTGCCATCTGACCTCCGTAACCCCTTTTTACAGGGAAACCAGACCAATAAGAACATGACCCGAGGTGTGTTAGTGGCCAACACTTTTAGATTTTTTTAGGCTGCCCCAAGGCATCTGACACAGTCTCACGACTGCTAACTATCAACAACAACCGGGACCAACGGCTTAACATGCCTTCCGCAGCACGGAGGAGCTCAAGGTAGAAAATGTCACTACATGGCGACCAATCCCCGTGGTCGTGTCACGCCCTTGCTCGACACGCGCATTCGCTACGGATACGCCGGTCGCGTTCGACTAACGAACTCCTTAACAGAAAACTGTTCAATATATTCTGTGACAATGTAAAAATATTTTTGTTTTTCCAGTTTCCAAATGTAAAGGAACATTTTAAATCAAGTACATACATAATTGTCCAAATAGTGCTTAAACTCTGTCAGTTGTAGTAGTCACTCACTCAGTAGGCATGCTTTAATTCTGTCACTGGGTGTGTGATAGCTTCTACTGACAGATATTGACAACGAAGAATATTTTGTTTAATTTTACAGTATGTACCTACGAATATAGCATATTCTTAAAATTTTATAGGTAATACCAAGTCTACTTAAATATACTTATGCGCACATGACTTACTAAATGTTTTCAAGTGTTGACATTGTAACTCATTGTACTCGTTACTTAAATTTACGTGTTGTAATCTTTTCCGTACTTAATAAAATCTTGTCTTATTTTAACCTTTATTTTTTCAAATAAAACATTTGTTTTTAGGTTTGTTTGTTTGTAATATCTTTATCGTACAAAAAAAAAACACATAATTTACATTTCATTCACATCTTATTTTGCGTATACTTACATCTTTTGACTTCCATTCCACAAATGTTTCCTTGTGTACATTAAAGAGTTTTGTATTGTATTGTACAGATAAAATACCTGAAGATCTGTCAGTTGTAGCTGTCACTCACTCAGTAGACAAGTTTTAATTCTGTCACTGGGTACGTGATGGGGTCTAACGAGAGATATTCGTACAACATTTTTTTATATTAGTTATATGAATCTGTCACAATTAAAATACAACCAAATACACAAAATATTGCTGATCGCTTAAGATAAATTTTAGCTTAAAGGTTATTTGAGATTAAGAGAATCATATTACATATTGGCGCGAAAAAATAATTTGAAAAAGTTTAATATTCATTAACTGAAATAAAATATCTAATACTGCCACAATTTACGGAACTAAAGAAAGTTGAATAAATCCTTCGAAATCGCGGTAAAAATCTGTCAGTTGCAACTGTCACTCACTCAGTAGACAAGTTTTTATTCTGTCACTGGGCACGTGATAGCTTCTACTGACAGATACGTCTACGGAAAATACAATATCGATTTTAATTTTAATAATTTTTCACTGACAATCCCGAATATATTTGTGTCCATATCGCACCAAGTCCATTCATCGATGTTGTTTTGGATCGCAGTAACGTACTTAAAAAAAACTTTAAATAAGTTATGTACATGACAACTACATGGTAAATATTTAAAAACAAATAAAGATTTCGTAAAGGATCTTTTCGCTTACTCACTTTTTCCGGCCATTCAATGCAGATAATACAAGCCGTCTGTGTTCTGTGGAATTCTGTACCTGGAAATTCTAAGATATATGCACTTACATTGTTTATTGACTTGTAATTGGTATTCTACTTTTAATAACTGCCAGCTGTTTAGTAATCTGTATCTTACTTAAGAATTCTCATTAATTTTTATAAAAACTTAAAAACCTTCCCCCCCCACACATAATACATTTTAAACTACCTGAGAATAGATTAAAAAAAAAATAGTTAGCCTATGTTTGACCCCGAATCTGCAACTATCTACTGATAAGTCTTCTTATTCATCCTCGTGTTTTCCCGGTTGCGTTCTCAGGTGTTTGCTTTGGAGCTTGGGGTCCGTTTTCCTACTTTCACGTTTCCACTTCGCTCGGTTTTAGGCATCCTTGACAGAGAGTCCATTGGCACGCATATCCTGCTTTGCGACGTCAAACCAACTATTTACATATAAGTAAATTCAGTTAAGAATTTTTACTAAAAATTCCCTTCTTACTAATAATTTAAAAATACAAAAGAATGGATTTCCGGATTGCCTGTTATCAAATTCCAGGTACAAAGTAATTACATAGCTGCAGATAGTGTACAGTGTACCTAAAATGGCTTGCAGGTAGAGACATTAATCGACGAAATAGCAAAAAAATTTTATAACCCAAAAGAATTGTGAAATGAAGTGTGAATCATGTTTCATGTTCTAACCCCTCTTATTAAAAAAACTTCCGTTCAGCCCATTTCAACTAAATTGTGTTTTGTCCTTTTCTTTAACGTCCAATATACACCGTGAAATTTTAGTCGTTTCGGACCCATCGTCCAGTGACTCCATTCATGCAACCGAATAAATTTCCCCAAGGAACATAGCTCGAAACATGAAAAACAAATTTGGACTGCCCATAGTAAGTTAGGTCACGTGATGGGACATTTTGTATGGGAGGTCCAAAAATTTACTCCATATTTCGACCCATGTATCTTGGGGAAAGTTGTTCGGTTGCATGAATTGAGTCATTGGGCGATAGGTTCCAAACGACTAAAATTTCACGGTGTATCTAAGACAAAATGTAAACTAGGCTTAACCAACAGACGTAAACGTTTATGAATAATTAGGCGGTTTTTCGGTATCAATATTAATATTATAAGTGCAAAAGTCTGTCTGTTTGTCACGCTTTCACGGCCAAGCCGCTGAACGGATTTTGATGAAATTTGGTATGATAATAGTTGAAGATACAAAGTCAAGCATAGGCTACTTTTTTGACGCAGGCGCAGCTGCGCGAAACAGCTAGTTTCTAATACAAGTATTATCGTCCCGTTAGAACATGCCACTAGTTACTGATACTCAAAAACTACAAGCAGGAATAAAGAAGATCATCCATGTCAATCCAGAAGAAAATTCTGTCAGTCAGTCGGAGCTGTCATTGTCTCAGTAGACATGTTGTCATTATGCCACTGGGTCAATGATAGTTGTTACTGGGACACACTAACATCTATGAAAATATAAAAAACCAAAGACAGCGCGTGACGCGAGAGAGGCAAAAATACAAAGAACAGGTGTTTGCCTTAAACCGTGTAGGTCGTGGTTCACATCATAGGCCCAAGGGCGGTCCCGAAAAACTCTGATACCACCGTGCAAGGATCGATAGACCACATAACTACTCGACATTAATAAATGAATCAGAAAACGCTGTCAAACAGTTGGAGCTGTCATTGCTTCAGTAGACATGTTGTCATTCTGTCACTGGGTTAATGCTAGCTGTTACTGCGACACAAATACCTTCACTACCACAAATTTCTACGTATGAGACAGCAATATCAAATCACAAATACAGACCTACACTGCACCGTTTCTTTATGAAGAGACAACAATTTGTAACAACTTGATGAATGTCAGAATAATTAAAATAATATTCAAAACAAACTAAAGTAATGGATGTATTATTTATAATAAATATAAGTATATTCAATGTTAGATGTAGTATTTCTATGTGTTATTAGCTTTGTATTTTTTTTTCTTCTTCTGATTGCACGCAGATGTACATATGCATCCGTGGTTTTTGGATTGCGGTATTTTTATTTGTGTTTTGTTCTTTTATACTCTGCGGCGCTACGACGACGAGCGCTCGAGACCAATTATATCTAATTCATGAATCATTTATCTTTGTTTGCCATCGTTGTATGTTTACAGTGACTATATATAATATTTAAATAATTAAAACAAAAGTGAACCTTTACTAGAAGTTTGTCTCAGAAAATTCTGTCAGTTGCAACTGTCACTCACTCAATAGACATGTTTTAATTCTGTCACTGGGCACGTGATAGCTTCTACTGACAGATACGTCTACGAAGAACATTTATAAATAAAATTCTTAAATAAAAAAATAAAGAACGTTCCATAAGTCCATTTTAACTAAAAATTATTCATTAAAACTTTATTGGACCACAAGTAAACACACATACAAAAATTAGGCTTAATAATGCTAAAATCTTTTAGTTCCGAATCCTTTTTTTTAAAAGTGTCACGAAAAATGCGCGAGTATTATAATTTTTGTTCGATATTATGATTTTCGTTCGA
Source organism: Euzophera pinguis (assembly GCA_947363495.1). Classification (NCBI taxonomy): domain Eukaryota; kingdom Metazoa; phylum Arthropoda; class Insecta; order Lepidoptera; family Pyralidae; genus Euzophera; species Euzophera pinguis. The sequence continues at coordinate 1,585,692 of OX376182.1, forward strand.
TATCAAAGGAATTTTATTCGATATCGAATAAAAATGATTCGACTCGCCGATTTTGCATACTTCAAAAATAGCACTTTAGCGTAGAAATAAAGGAAGTACTGATAAGTGTATAAGGGGCCCTATTTTTGAAAAGTATAACTCATGCTAAAACGGTGAGTCGAATGATTTTTGTTAGGTAACTAATGATTATAATTGGGTATTCTACAATTTTTTATTTTTTCTTTCATATCAATATTTTTATTTCCAGAAACAGAATTATGAAAGAATTTTTGTAATCCGTTCGAAAATAAATAAGTTATAAGCCTTTCGGTGGAAGGGGAAACTGTCAAAAAACAAGAAAAGGATGCACTGTGTGAGCTGTGACGTCACTGCCACTTGGTTTCGTGCATACAAAAGAGATAGCAAGACGTCCCCACCACGCTCCCACTTTTCTTTTAGAGCAAACTTTAAAATCGAATTACGGCCTTAATTAACAACCAATTTTGTTGTTGTTTTCAGAATCGGTTACTTTTTAGTGTATATTTTGTTTAGTATAACAATATTAACCAAGTATGAATACAGTCAAGTAGCCTATAATCGACGAGTCGAATAATTTCCTTCGATATATGAGTCAACCATTTCTTTCTGCCTTAATTTTTACTCATCATCCTAGCGTGTATTCCTAGTTGCGTCGTCAGCTTACGCTTCGGAGCCTAGGGTACGCTGTAAGTCATGGTCCTAGATTTGACGGCACTGGTTATTACAATGGAGCGACTGCCGTCTGACCTCCGTAACCCTTTTTACAGGGAAACCAGACCAACAGGAACATGACCCGAGGTGTGTTTGTGCTCAGATTACAAAACAAAAAATCTGAATGTTTGTGGCAAACACTGTCAGAATTTTTCAGGCTGCCCCAAGGCATCTGACACAGCCTCACGACTGCTATCTATCGATAACAACCAGGGCCAACGAATTAACGTGCCTTCAGAAGCACGGAGGAGCTCAATATAAAAAATGCCACTAAATGGCGACCAATCCAATAGTGGTCGCGTCACGCCGTCGCTTACACGCGCATTCGATACGGATACGCGGGTCGCGGTTGACTAACGAGCTCCTCTTTTACTACCTACTTTAATACTATTACTATTTACTTCTAGATCATCATCATCATCATTTCAGCCGCAGTCAGTCCACTGCTGGACATAGGCCTCTCACAATGATTTCCAAAATGATCGGTTGGCAGCAGTCTGCATCCAGCGTCTGCCTGCGACCCTTTTCAGGTCATCTGACCATCTGGTCGGTGGATGTCCAACGCTGCGCTTACCGGAACGTGGTCGCCATTCGAGAACCTTTCTGCCCCATCGGCCATCGGTTCTCCGCGCTATGTGCCCCGCCCACTGCCACTTCAAAGAACTAATCCGCTGGGCTATGTCGGTGACTTTTGTTCTCCTACGGATCTCTTCATTTCTGATTCGATCTCGTAGGGAAACACCGAGCATCGCCCTCTCCATAGCTCTCTGGGCGACCTTGAGCTTTCTTATGAGGCCCATAGTCAAAGACCACGTTTCGGACCCGTATGTATACTTCTAGATACTTCATTTCTATTCATTGAAATAGATGAATGAAGTTTCGTACCGACAAAGGAAACCCCCAGGGAGCAGGTACCTAAGTATATTGCTGTACCCTTCGCCTACGTAAAACTAGTAATCAATAAAAATTCCATTGTTATGAACCAAATATGGGTTCCGCACAGGTGAAGGGACTCATCGATATAGGATAACAACTAGATGCACGATCACGCTCGAAAAGTGTCTCAGTATTATGTCTGCCCGTTTGGGCAGATTTTGAGTACAATCTTATTTTTACAGACAATTTTTTACTATCGAGTACAATGTGTGCGTCGTGTATTTCGAATTCTCATCCTTTCTGTGAAAGTAATACTGTTTACATTTGAGGCAATCCTTGTAGCAAGTATGTATGTGTGTGTAAGTACCAGAAGCCTTATTTTTGAAATGTATTTTTAAAATTTAATGTATGTCGCATGAAAATTGTTCGATTTCGAACAAAAATCATCCGAAATCGAACAAAAATACGTCAATTTTTTTTTTTAATACAATTTAGTAGGCAAACAGGCACGCGGCCCACCTGATGGTAAGTGTCTACCGCAGCCTATGGACGAATATTGAACAAAATTCCTTCGAATCGTCGGTTTCCTCTTCGGACACTTTTTCAATGGCGTTTCTTCTTGACTTGTGTATCTAGTTGTTAACTATATCGATGACAATACTATACTTTTGTATAAACTTTGTATACCTGCTATCAGGTATAGGTCCCATCTTTTGTCTAATACATTTTTAGTGATAAGAAAAATATTTTTTTAAGTTTTTACCGATACACTTAAATAGGCAAGAAAGAGGGGGTAATTTCTCAGTCACGTGTAAACATTCGTAGTCATCACTTCGTCCATTTAGTAAATACTTTAATAATCTTAATTTAATTGGAAGATGTGGAGGTTGTACTGAACAGGGAACTGTGTGGGAGTCAATGATCCTCTTTGGGTTGTCGAGTAATCGCAGTAAGTAGCGAATTCATAAATAAAATTTCCAAAATTTATTTCATTTATTTCAATTTAATGCCTATTTGTGTGTGATTGCATGCTTTTATGTATACTTCCATACTAATATTATAAATGCGAAAGTCTTTCTGTCTGTCTGTTACACTTTCTGAAACAACTAGTAATAAATAAATAATCATTTATTTCTGATATAAAATCCAAATTAAACAATAACATAAACTTAGATAAATAACTATTAATAACATAAACAATATTGTTTTTTTATAGTAATATTTAAAAATGTATTCAAAAAGTTTAAAATTTTAAAATTTTAAAATGTTCAATAAATTTCAGTCTGTTAAGCACATTTTAATTTAACTGAATTATGTTCTGTCTCGTTCTTCCAAATATCGATAAGAAAGGGACTTAACATATTTTAATTAACGAACGTTCATTATTTTTTTAAGAATAAAGAGTTTATTAAACAGTAATGAGCCGGATGATCAGTATCGATAGATTAAAAAAAAACACTTCTCCTATAGTTTTTCTATAGCCTTTACATAAAATATGAAAATCTAATTTACTTATTAGTGCATTAAACTTAAAAAAAAGTTTATTTACTGTCTTTATGTTTTTGCTATTGTTTGTAATTTTTTAATACCGCGTGGAACGCAACGTTTCTAATAAAATTTTTAGGCGGTATTCGAATAATATTATGGACACGGAATCATAGACAAACGTTACCTTAGAACTTTTGGCGGGAAGCTGAGAAGACATCATCGGCGCTGTATGTTTTTTTCCAAAATTTGTGTTTGTGCATAATAATGGTGAAACTATTATTCGAAAAGTGTTCGAGAACATGAGTGTTGGGAAGTGATACAGTGTTTGAATTATGTGATTTTCGTCATACTTATTGCTAAACTAGCTGTTTCCCGCAGCTCGGCCTGCGTAAAAAGGTAGCCTATGTTTGACCCCGGGTCTTCAACTATATTCATGCCAAATTTAATCAAAATACGTTCAGCGGTTTGGCCGTGAAAGCGTGACAGACAGACTATCACATTTATAACATTAGTATGGATCACGGGTATGGATGCTACTAGACATCGCCAAGTGTTGTTTTTCTATTCAATTACACACACTGTGGGACTGAAGAAGATTAAAAGAATTAAGACGGGGGCCGTTAAGGACTTGTATCAACGGCCGTAAAATGTCTTTATTAAAAAAAACCGTTAACATAGTCTACCTCATTTGTAATAAACGTTATTCACAAAGAGTTTTAAAACAGTAGGTGTAGGGTGTTAAATAAATTTGTATTACTTACGAGATAAAGCCGTAGATAAAATTATAAGATTTATATTTACGTTTTAATTAATAAAATTTCTGAATTTTTCGACTTGGTATTCACAGTGAAAAAAAAAGTGTAGAATTATAATTTTTAATGTTTGTAATATTGTGTATTTGAATGTGTAATTCTGCTTCTGTGAGCTGATACTAGTGAATATATTTTACAGATAAGGTAAGTATCTGGAATGTTATTTTTGAAAAGTGTGAAGCAAAATCGTCGTGTCGAATAATTTTCGTTCGGTAGCGAAGCGTTTTTGCTTGATGACGGAGGATTTTTGTTCGACATTCAAGTCATACATTTCAAAAAGAGTTGAGTCTATTTTTGTATTATACATGTATTTTTTAGGTATACATGTCGAATGTAAATATTTTGTTAACGTCCAAAAGTCATTCGATACTCGAGTCGGATAGTCTGATAATTTTTGTTCAGTGGTGTCTTTTTTTCGCGATTGTCACACATTAGATTAAACTATTTTATTTATTTATTTATTTAACCTTCATTGTACAAATTACAATTTGTAAAGCACAATAGGTGGACTTAATGCTAAAAGCATTATCTAACAGTCAACCTTTGGGTAAAGCAGAGCTTAAATGTGGGTGTACTGAAAATACCACGGGAACTGCTTGTAAAATCTATACTTATATATTTTAAGTAATAAACGCGATAAGAACCGTATCTATTAAAATAGTTTAATTTAATACCTCTTTGCCTTTTTGTATTTTATTTCACGTCATTCTTTTTTTGGCGGTAACCGTGGTCTAGGCGAATCTGAAAGGTCAGCCATTTTGACTCGACAAGAAGGATTTTATTTATTTTAATTTTTGAAAATATAGAGGATAGTGTTATGTATTTTATTTCTTAAATATAAAATGTTTATAAAACAGTTTTTAGAGGAAAGTATAAGAAGGTCTTTAACATGTAGTTGCCACAAATTCAGTTGTAAAGTTAAAATATCTTTAACTGGGCTTGTGGTGCCTACTTTTAAAAGACAAGCCGACAGTCAAGAAACAAAAATATTGATATTTGAATCAAGATGCTATTTTTGAGAAGTATCATTCATCAAAACTTATTGGAATTCGGTTAGTTATACTAAAGAAAAGCACCAGGCGTGGTATTTAAAAAAAAATATGATTCACGCAAAATTGCCGAAAGAAATGATTTTTGTTGGATATCGAATAATTCTCGTTCGTTTTTGAATGATTTATTTTTGATATTGGATGATTTTTAATCGATAATTTAGTCATACATTTCAAGGATATAGGAGTGCCATTTTTGAAAAGTATGATTAACGGAACATCAGTCAATAATAGGCTAGTTTTATAAAAGAATATAATTAGTCCGTCAGTTAGATAATCAAAAAATATTGGAGACGTATTTTTTCTTTTGAAAATTAAACAAAGAATGGTAAAGATATGGCGCGTTAAAGTTCCGTGTGACGTCACAGTGTGCCACACTTTTTCGCATTATGTGACGTCACGAGCCCCCACTCCTAAACTTTGATGCGTTATATCTTTATAATTTACTAGCTGTGCCCGCGACTTCGTCCGCGTGGAATAGTTATTTTGGGAATCATGGGCGAGCGCTCATCACGCGGCGCGTGTGAATTTTGTTTCAGAGTTATTTTAAAATTGTATTATCTTATAAGATGTTTATTGAAATTAAGTGATGTCAAAGACAATTTTGCTCACAGTTAAATACTCTTAATCAATAACATATTTATTTGGATAAAGAATAATATTATTATGTTGATACAACTCTGACAAATAATTTGTAATAATGCATTAATTTCGACCAAATTTGATTATCAAAAAACGGTTATTGTGGGTTAATCTTAAAAGATAGACATATACTGTCGCGGATATTTTTTTAGATAATTTAAAGAGGAATAATTCTTTCATACATATTTTTTGGGTATCTCGAACGGTTTTCGCAGCGCACGCAACGGAAGCCCTCAAAGATGAATAATTTTTCCCGTTTTTTCCACATTTTCGAGTGTTTCTTCGCTCCTATTAGTCACAACGTGATGTTATATAGCCTAAAGCCTTCCTCGATAAATGATCTATCCAACACAAAAAGAATTTTTCAATTCGAACCAGTAGTTCCTGAGATTAGCGCGTTCAAACAAACAAACAAACTCTTCAGCTTTATAATATTAGTATAGATAGCTAAATTGACAATAGAAAAAATACGTCACTAATATACTTATTTTGATTCCATACATGATGGACTAAATTTAATGATAGTCTTTTACCCTGGAAACTAGCCTATTTTGGTTCGATATCGAATAATGTTCTTTCGACATACCTGTTTTAGGCCAGTCAAACTTCTCACTCCTGCTTGACATAAAAAGTGGGTTATGGTAAAAGAAGAAAAAAAAAATAATACATAGAAAAAAGAGAATGTACCTGGAAGAAAGAAGAAACTTGATAATTTTTTTTTAATACAAATCACATTTGGAATTTTCTAGTTTATCTGTGGTAGCTGTCACAAAATCCGTAGACAGGTTTTCATTCTGTCAACGGACGCGTGATGGCCTCCATTGATGAACATGCTCAACGGAATTCGAAGATTTTAATCAGTTTTTATCCGACTACGCCAATTGGAGGGTCATGTTTTTGAGAGTATATAATGTTTGTATGTATAATTGGCACGCACTGCAGCCTGAACGGTTCGATTGCTTTTAGTTTGAGAGTTGTCGTTAGATTCGCATTTACTGTAAGAGTGACACTAGGTATGTAACACTTAAAAAAACAAAATGGCGCATGTTTTGGGTTTTTTGTTTCCAAATTACACAGAAAGGCAGTCGGGTGTTTTAGTTTTTTAAATTTCCGTTATCGTGTTATGCCATTGTAATGCTTATTTTTTTTTTAATTTGTAACATAGCCTTCGTTATCTTGTGAATAAGGTTTGCCTTAGACCCTTAGCTCATGGGTTCGATTCCCACGGGAAGCATACTTTGTTTAGTTGTTTCCAGTTTGGTTAGGATATCGCAGGCTTGAATCACCTGATTGTCTGATAATAATGACGATTCCGTGCTTCGGAAGGCACGTTAGCCGTTGGTCCCGCGCCTCGTCAGAGGTCGAAAGGTGGTTCCGAGCAACTCTGACACCGGGATGTAGATACTTGATTGACCATTTAACTCACACGATATGAATGAATGAATTTATTAGTTAATTAATACTTACAAACTTATTGGAATTATTTTATTGCCTATCTTATATAGTGAAATTTGATCTAATAATATGCCTAAAAGAAATAACAGGCGACCCTTGCGCGCCAGCTATCTCGCTCAACGGATAGCCATCGCTATTCAGCGCGGGAATGCTGCCTGTTTGATGGGAACCCTGCCAAGGGTTTCCACTTTAGATTAAATTAAGTTTTTTAGTTTTAGATATAGTTAAGTTTTATTAAGTTAGATTTTTTTTTTTAATTGCTATTGTCTCTAATAATGTGTCATTATCACAAACTCTGTCGAGAAGTTGAAATTCTGTAACTCGGCATGTGAAACCTACCTTTCGTAGGTACCACAGATATCTCCCAATTTCTGTATTTTGTATTATCTGTGTGTAACTGCCGCACTCAGAAGCCCTATTTTTGAAATGTGTGACATATAATGTCGAACAAAACTTATTCAACTCGCCAAAAAATAAACTGCCAGTAACATTGAGATCATAAGATCGTAAAATTGTAGTGCCCTGCCAGGGTCCATGATGTTCTGTTTATTAATTATTAGAAATTTACCAAATGTAATAAATACCATGGAGACAATAAAAGAATTGAATTGAATTGAATCGGGAAACAGCTAGAATCTACTTATCTATGAGGATTTTAGCTATTTAAAAGTAAATTTGAACTTTATTTTACTTACAACAAATTGTTAATGATCGATAAATCACAAAATAATTTGTGATTCTTACATTGAAAATCCTAACAAAATATTTTGAACTCAATAATCTTAACAATTTGAAATACAATTAAATAAAATTATTACAACGTGAAAGCTAATAAACTGTTAAAAATTTATTTAAGACTAGCTGTTTCCCGCAGCTCCATCTGCGGTATATAGCCTATGTTACTCAGGGTGAATGTAGCTTTCCAATGGCGAAATAATTATTGAAATCGGCACAGTAGTTTTTGAGTTTATTCATTACAAACATACACACAAAAATAGAAATCTTTCCTCTTTATAATATTAGTGTAGAAGTGTAGATTAGTGTAAATCATAATCGCCTCTTCACCAGACTATGTACATAATGGTCTCTTCACCAAACTATGTACATAATCGCCTCTTCACCAAACTATGTATATAATCGCCTCTTCACCAAACTATGTACAATAATCGCCTCTTCACCAGACTATGTACACAATCTTCATCTTATTTATTTTTTCGACATGATTATTTTGGACAGAGATACATTTCCAGTAAAAGAACGATTCACTGTGAATGGCTATATCTGTTACTAGCTGTGCCCGCGACTTCGTCCGCGTGGAATAGTTATTTTGGGAATCATATTTATTTTTTGTTTACAAACCTACCTCCTCAGCTTATTAAAAGTGGGCATAAAGTTTCCCTCGCGAATTTCTTTAGCACCAAAATGAAGTCACTGACAAATATTTATTTATTTATTTCATATACATACATGCAATATCCTTACAGGTACACACCCAATGCGATACAGCAGACATAATTTAAAATAATAATATAATATTGCCAATTAATTACTTATTTCTTAATACCATTTAAATAAAACATGCATTATTCAACAATAAACAAAATATCACAAATAATTTAATTTAACACATCCACCTTAATGGGTAAAATTTGAATTAGTATATATTAATTTTTTTTTTTTTCTACTTAGAACTATAAATAAAATGACATGTCAAATAAATATGAATTTAATAAACTAACGTGTCAAATAACTTAAACTGTATAAAGTAGCTCTGGCGAATTCACTCAATGAACACGAAAATATGTCAATACGACCATGCACTTCGTTCAAAACGTGAATAGTGCGCACATACAGAACTTTTTTTAATAAGTTAGTTCTGGCTGTTGGTACCGCCAGAAGTGGAGGTCGTCTTCGCCGTTGTGCATATCCCTTTGGAACATTAAAAAATATAAGCTGAAGAAGACCGGGCTGCTGTGCTATCCCTCTGAGTAACTTAAACACATAAACAGCTAGTGCTAATTCTCTCCTAACTCTCAACTCATTATACCCAACCATTCCCAAATAATTTGTAATAATGCATTAATTTCGACCAAATTTGATTTTCATAAAAACGGTTATTGTGAGTTAATCTTATAAGATAGACATATACTGTCGCGGGCATTTTTTAAGATAATTTAAGAGGAATAATTCTTTCATACATATTTTTTGGGTATCTCTAACGGTATTCGCAGCGCACGCAACGGAAGCCCTCAAAGATTTTTCCACATTTTCGGCTGTTTCTTCGCTTCTATTAGTCGCAACGTAATGTTATATAGCCTAAAGCCTTCCTCGATAAATGATCTATCAAACACAAAAAGAATTTTTCAATTCGAACCAGTAATTCCTGAGATTAGCGCTTCAAACAAACAAACAAACTCTTCAGCTTTATAATATTAGTATAGATTCCGTCTTTGCAAGATTGGTTAGTCAAGGGATAACGGGTGACTGTTCCTTTTTGACTCTTTCGAAAGCTAACCACAATTTAATTTTACTTCTGGGGGAGTAACACCGGCCAGAGGATACAGAGCTTAAATAATCCGTCAAGTATCATCGAAAGCTGAATCCGCCACCAATCCAATACGTGTGAGCTGACCAGATCCAAACTGCGTGACATATTGGCCATCTGAGAAACACAGAGATAAATTGTCCGCATAACTTGTGGTGAGACTCGGATATTTACTGACCGTTAGTCGCTAGCGTCGTAGCTAGAGGTTGTATGTAACGTGTGTTCACTCTCTGTTAGGTATAGATGCAATGTTTGTTAAACAAACCATTCAGTCAAGGGTAATACATAGATACTTTTATGTAGATCAGGGCAACCCCCCACCAGATCTTGAATATCAATTATTTTGTCATAATCTAAGACTACGACTGAAGCGTACCCTGGGCACTAAAGTATAAACTGATGATTCCGTGCTTCGAAAGGCAAGTAAAGCCGTTCCGGCTGCCATTTGCTGGTCGTTAAAGGAAACACTTCAGAAGCCGTTAGGCGGTTTTAAAAACCTCTGACACTAAGTTGTACAGGGTCGATTAAACATCGAACCCTCTCGATATGATGATGATTTAACTTAAAAACATTGGATGATCATGATAACATCATTAAATAGTGTAAATTCTAATTTTCGTTACCGCTTTAATTAAGAAAATTAGGGTACGTAAATTAGGGACACGAAGAATATGAATTTTATAAAAAAATACCATAAACCTCATAAAAAAATTATTGATACTGAAACGTTAATATTGCTAGTCTATGTCATGTGTAATATTTGTCATTATTTTAATACATTAGAAAAAAAATATAACTAAACAAACGTAAATTAGAGTTGAAGAAGTACACGCAAATGTAAATTAGGTATTTTGTTTCGTAGTTCGACAATGGGTCAATCGACCCTGCTGTTCTCTTCTCTACTGCTTTAACATAATCTAAACTAGGCAACAGCATAATAAAGATAGACGTGAGTCAAATAGCTACAGATGTATGTTCCATTTTGTAAGTTGTGACATAAATTAGACGAGATGTCAGGACACTTACATTTAAAAAACCATAAATATCCCTTCAGAATTATTAATATTTTTTTAAATCTAAACTGCAGTCTATATCTTTCAAAATATATTTATTCTAATCAAGCAAAAAAGCTTATATTAATAATTAAAATTAATTATTTAACCGGTTCTGGGTAAGGGGCAGCAAACGCAAATTAGGAGCACGACTTTTAAAAATACATTGACAAATGACTATTGAAGACACTTCTCGACTAGATATCGCGCTATGAAGAAAAATCAGTCTCCAGACTGGGGCAACTTTATAGTTTATGTGTGTAAGACAATGTGCAAAGACGAAACGAGAAAGAGTAATTGTCTTGTAATAATTAATTATTGATATAAGCTTGTAATATTATTCTTACATAGTTTGAATACGCAAATTGGCATTTTGTTTCTGGTTTTAAACTAAAATTTTAAATTTTTCTCGACGTCCAACTCACTTATCGGTTGCGGCGTGACTGACGCGGGTATGCCGCAAGTACGCCGAATTCGCGTAGTTTTAGTTGCCGTATTTGTCTAGTACGCCGACGGTATCTGGTCGAGCGCGCGCGAGACCAATTATTAATCTATGGATGACATAGGCATTATCTTACCGTGTCGAGGTACTCGCAGTTACATATATTAGAACTAACTCAAATAAAATTGAGAAGCCCATAATGTAAACGAGTTTCGAGATATTAATCAAGATCAAGACGTCTCATTTTAAAGCCAAATAGGTATGACCGATTTCTTAAAAAATAGCAGTCCTGAACTTATGTGTTTAGATTTCTCTGAGAGCGACTGTTAATAGGCTAGTTTCCAGGGTCAAAAGACTATCATTAAAATTAGTCCGTTATTTAGGGAATCAAAATATATTAGTGACGTATTTTTTCTTTTGTCAATTGAGCAATAAATTATAAAGATATAACGCATCAAAGCTTAGGAGTGGGGACTCGTGACGTCACATGTTGCGAAAAAGTGTAGCACACTGTGACGTCACACGGAACTTTAACGCGCCATATCTTTGCCATTCTTTGTTTAATTTTCAAAAGAAAAAATACGTCTCCAATATTTTTTGATTATCTAACTGACGGACTAATTATATTTTTTTAGGAAACTAGCCTATTAATTGTGCTTTAACTTCTTGAAATGCGAGAGATTTTTTCGCCCATGTGTTTGTGTATTGTTATATGAATAATAAATTTTCATTTCATTTCAATGTGCATTTTTTTTTAATTTCGGCCATGTATTTGTATGTTTTGTCTGTGCATTTTTTTTGAATTTCATGTAGCAGTATTGTGTCGAAAGTATAGTCACTTACTAATGCGGCATGTCTCATAGTATCTGTCAATTAGCATGTGGCTGTACCATAAGGCGCGAAATACACATCAAAAAATAACTTATTCACCTGGAGCTCTATTTTTAAAAATGTGTTGTGACCATGGAGCAATTACAAAGAGGAGATGCCGTTTGAAATGGCGCAGTGATGTCATTGGCGCCTCGACGACACAGAAGTGGGCGGAGCTTGTCATTGCTCGTGCTCCATGGTTGGAGCCACGGCGGAAACCAAGCACCCCGCACGTCTGCCTTCCGCCCCGTGTAGCCTCACAAATACTTTCTTACAAAACGCTTAACGGCATCTCCTCTTGGTAATTGCTTCATGGTTGTGAATAACGCAAAATTGGTGAGTCTAATAATTTTCATTCGACATATGATTTATACATTTCAAAAATAGGGCTCCGGGTAACTGTCAATTGGATGAAAATGTCATTCAGTTGGAGCTGTCATTGCCTCAGTAGACATGTTGTCATATTCTGTCACTGGGTTAGCGACAGTTGTTACTGGGGACACAAAAATACTACAGAATTGGGTATTCTACTAAGTTTATCATTCATATGAAACTGAAAAAGAATGATGTTTTAATAAGTTATAAGCCTTTGAAATTAAGTGGAAGGGGTAACTGTCAAAAAACAAGAAAAGAATGCACTGTGTGTGCAGTGACGTCACTGCCACTTGGCTTCGCGCGTACAAAAGAGATGGCAAGACGTCTCCACCACGCTTCCACTTTTCTTCTTTAACATCCAATTACTGCCTAAATTTACAACCAGTTTTGTTGTTGTTTTCGGAATCTGTTACTTTTTAGCGTACATATTGTGTCGTATGCAAATATTGCCCAAGTATGAATACAGTCCAGTAACCTATTATGTCCCGTACTATAATACTGCAAACTATGGCGTCCAGTCGTTTCTATTTTCAGGGTCCTAATGAAGAAGACAGTTACTTCACAAAAGTCAAAGAAGTAAGTCCGCAATTCCACATACTCATTATTTGAATCTTTTTTTTTTTTTTTTTTTTTTTAAACTAACACACTGCATATTTATAGCCCGACCAGGAAAATAAAAACCCTGCATTGGCGTCGCTACTGGTCACCTATAAGGACTATTCACACTGACGGGAATCTCGCTCGCGTGGCGGGACGCCCACAGAAATAAGAATATTTAGAAGTGCCATTAGCAGGCCAGTAAACATTTTCATACGCTACGGCACTTCTACTGTTTCTTATTTCTATGGGCGTCCCGCCAGTCGCGCGGGATTTGCGTCAGTTTGAACGGTCCTATAAGTGGCAACATGTTGAACGTGTCATGTCATCAACAAAATTGACAATGTTATTTAATGAAATGGAAATCAACCCTTCGTTTTTATTCACGTAAAATATGAAAACAACTTTATACTATCTCTTTTCTTTCATTACTATAATTTATTTTTGACATTTTGTTATATAATTCTTAGGAAATAATCACATACACAACGTCCACTTCTGTCTCTTTTTGGCAGATGACGTTGAGATGACGGATTGTCACATGATACCTAGTTGTCAGTAACAGAAATTAGTTCCAATATTTTTCCGCAATATGGCGGAGGCTGCTATTTTCCTGGTCGGGTTGTAAAACATAAAATTACAGGATTAAGTGCGTATAATACTGGAAGTATAAGGATAATTCTGACGTTTCAACCGTGTCACGGAACGACTGGCTCTAGATATGAGCCAGCTCCATACTACCAGCGGAATCGTCTTCCACCGGCATATTTTGATTTCTCCAAGTATCGTCAAGTAACGTCGGATGTTTAATAATATTATACTGTCATCATCATCATTACATCATCATCATCATTTCGTGTAGCTTAAATTACATATTGTCTATCGACTATGTACACCCTGATGTCAGAGTTGTTCGGAACCGCCTCTCGGCCTCTGGCGTGTTTCCTTTAACGATTACCAAATGGCAGCAGGGACCAACGGCATAACGTGCCTTCCGAAGCACGGAATCATCTTTATTATCAGACAATCAGGTGATCACAGATGATCCACCTTCGTTCAATCTTCTAAATGGATTTCTTTTAATTTTAATTTTGTGTTTGGTACTATAAAGTGTATATATATATCTATCTAGATAGATATCTATGTCAGTCGAGGTATCTTCAATCGACTCGCCGATCTTACATCCCGCTATCTCGCATTTGGGATAGAAGACACGATGTTGTACATATACAAAATCATCTTCATTTTCGTCTTTGTTCATTCCCACTTCAGATGGGGTTTGGATCTCCTAGATAAGGCCGCCTTTGCACATCATTATGTCTACATCATGAAGCAATTACAAAGAGGAGATGCCGTTTGAAATGGCGCAGTGTCATATCACTGGTGATCATTGGCGCCTCGCCGACACAAAAGTTGGCGGAGTTTGTCATTGCTCGTGCTATGGAGCACGGCCGAAACCAAGCACCCCGCACGTCTGCCTTCCGCCCCGTGTAGCCTCACAAACACTTTCTTACAAAACGCTTATTACGGCATCTCTTCTTTGTAATTACTCCATGGTCTACATGTAATGTGTCTCAATATTGTATTTTCCTGTTGCAATAAAGTGTTTGTCTTATTTATTTATCAAACTTATTGTACAATAGCTAATTTAAAAAAAGGAGATGCTAATTAAAGATAACAAAACTTTTCTTTTTAAATAAATTAAAATATTGAGCCCAAATCATTGTCGCTGCATGATGGCAAGGTACCCTAGAGGCTGGCGACGTTCGTCTCTTTATATGGCCAGGCTGATGCGCCAAAATAGGCGCCAACTCTTGAGTCTCCAGAGACGTCAACTAGGCATGCGGATATCTCTTTAAATCAGAGTTTTGCATCCGCACCCCGAAGCCCCAAGGTCTCCGCAGCAAAAGGTGTAAATATATACGAGTCATCTAGAGCCGCAAATTTACTATTATTACTAATGAGCTTATCCACTTTTAATAGCTTCGTCATGTCAGTCCACCAGGTAGTCGGTGGGCGCCTCTGCCGTTTTTCCTTCAGGCAAATAAGATCATAAAAAAATATAAATCCATACTAATATTATAAATGCGAAAGTCTCTCTGTCTGTTACGCTTTCACGGTCAAACCATTGAACGGGTTTTGATGAAATTTGGTGTGAATATAGTTGAAACATAGGCTACTTTTTAACGCAGGCGGAGCTGCGGGAAACAGCTAGTATATAATAAAGCACGTTTACTCTGAAGATACGGTCCAGATTTGATCCCTAATTGGCTTAAGCAAGTGACGTGGGGTGGTCACATGTCAAATTTGCGCGCCAGAGACGGGCTTAGTCGGTAAAATTGCGTAAAGGATAAAATTTTTCGATAATTGGCATTTCAAACTTATAAAATATATTTTTTTAATGGATCTTAGATATCTGAAATAAAGAATTTGGATAGTGAACAATATAATTTATTAATTTTTTATATTATATAAACGAATAGTCTAATAACTAATAGTATAGTCTGCCTGCGACCATGAACGCTGTAAAGTGTTTGAAACGTCAGGTGTAAATAAATAAGTAATAAACGCGATAAAACCGTATTAAAATAGTTTAATTTATTGAATAACAATCGCGAAAACATAAGAAATCATTATATAAACTAACCTTAAAAAAATGTTTAAAATTAAATAAACTAAATATTTACATAAAAATAATAAAATCAATACTTAATATTGAATGTTGAATTAAATGAAAATGTGTATCTGTCTATTATAAATTAAAAAAAAAATGGTCACAAAGTTTGGCCCTGTTGTCAGTAAAAGCCGCGGTCGCACCCCTGTTTTTTCTGGGTACAGTCACGCTCATAAGCTTATTAAAATAAAGCGCGCCATTATGATTCTAAGTTTTTTACGGGGTCTTCTAGTTTAATGTAGGTGTGTTTAGATTTTATGCAAAAATTGTTTTTCAAATCAGTTTTACCGAATTCATACAAAAGAAAAACAACATCTTCGGATGTCAATACCCTGGCACGTATTTCTAGTTGCGTCTTTAGCTTACGCTTCGGAGCCTAGGGTACGCTGTAAGTCCTGGTCATAGGATTTCGCGGCACTGGTTATTACAATGGAGCGACTGCCGTCTGACCTCCGTAACCCTTTTTACAGGGAAACCATACCAACATGAACATTATCCGAGGTGTGTTAGTGGCAAACATTGTCAGAATTTTTCAGCCTTTTTTTTTTTTTTTTGTTAACGGAGGGGAAACGCATTTACGCACAAAGTGTGGGACTCGCCGGGCTGCTAGTCAGCCCGGAATACCCACTAAAACCCCTCCGGCGTTTCCGCACCGGCTGTTGAGGGCGCCATGGGGTCGCGTTAGCATTCTACCACGACGCCCTCCAGCCATGGCCTTTCGGCCCCCTCATTTTTGGCCTTTCGGCCCCCTCCCCAAATCGGACGTGGCCCATAAATGGACCACGCCCGTCCCCCAGACCCACATCCATTCGCCGTCTCATCATAGACGGCGGTGGAGTGGGCTGTTGGCAGAAATTGGCCGACAGCCAATAAGACCCCGACTACCAGGGAGTTATTAACTGTCGCCCAGGGTGCACCGTCCCGAGTCCCTTGTCAGCCCGCCCTCTCACCGGATCCTTGGGATCAAGTGAGAATGCAAAGCTTTCAAAGGACCGGGCACTCGAGGAGGTTCTCTGCCCTGCACCCCAGAATTTTTCAGCCTGCCCCAAGGCATCTGACACAGACTGCTATCTATCGACAACAAACAGGACCACCGGCCTAATATGCCTTCTTAAGCACGGAGGTTTTTATATGGCTTTTACTTTCGTATTTAGCCAGTAACAAGTAAAAAATTTACAATAAAGTCGTTAAGTCAAGTCAGTAGTCACGTTAAGTCTAGTCAGAAGTATACATCAATTCTTTTCAAAAGCCTTATTTATACTTAAGCTAAATGTTGCTAACCTTTAAAGGTAAACACCTCATGCACAGTAAAAGTCATGAATTCTTAACAAAGAAAAGAAACAAAACAATCCAACATGCTACAAATGAAAGTCCAGGACACTACAAAGCATCGCCAATATTTTCTAAGAACCCTGCCAAAGAATCATGAATTTTAAACTATATCTGTTGCTGTACCCACCCTAACTGTTTCTCTTTCACCTCGTAAGAGTTGATTGAAAGAGATTGCCTAGCAATAAGTCCGCCTTTAATATATATATGATATTATGTTGAAGTCTTTGTAAATGTTAAATTATTTGTTATTGTATGTGGGAAATAAAGATATTTTTGTATTGTATGTAATATTCAAATGTCCAGGGGGGTTTTCTTTCCATCAATATCAGTATGAAAATCGACCACGTGATTTAGCGCAGCTATGTCAATCCCATACATTTTTTTTTGAATGTCGTTATCATTTGCAAATTGTGACTTTACTTTATTTATTTATTTATTTATTTATTTTTTACAAACACTGACAGCACTTACAGTTTCCCAATGCGTGCTGTGAGTTAGGACAGGACATATTACACAGGTTTATGAGACTCATACATTATACACGAATGAACAAAGGATTTCAGCTTATCATAAAATATATCTACGTTTGGCAAATGAGCAATCAAGGCGCCAAAGAGTAAGAGTTTTTTTTATTGGTTCTTAACTGGGGGGGTCAATTTCTCTAATAAATAAACAAAGACCATGCAACTGATAGGTATTCAATTACGACACAATTACGATGCATTTTTGATATGCTCAATATTGATATTCCGCTTATTCATATTTGAATTATAATAGTAAAAAATTTTGTAAGTAAAACAAATGATCAGCAAAATTTTCCAGTCGCAGTTCAATGGCATGCCAATGGAATACGATTGGTCTTAAAATTAGTAACAGAATACCAGAAACGTCAAAAGTTGTCATTGCGAACCAATTACTTTTATTTTATATCAATTTTTAATTAGTTTTATATCAATATTTTTATTTTCAGAAACAGAATTATGAAAGAATTTTTGTAATCCGTTCAAAAATAAATAAGTAAGCCTTTGAAATTCGGTGGAAGGGGAAACTGTCAAAAAACAAGAAAAGGATGCACTGTGTGAGCTGTGACGTCACCGCCACTCGGTGTGCGTACAAAAGAGATAGCCAGACGTCCCCACCACGCTCCCACTTGTCTTTTAGAGAAAACTTTAAAATCAAATTACTGCCTTAATTAACAATCAATTTTGTTGTTGTTTTCAGAATCGGTTACTTTTTAGTGTATATTTTGTTTAGTATAACAATATTAACCAAGTATGAATACAGTCAAGTAGCCTATTGTGCACTATGTAAAATAAGAGAATTGACGCCTTTATCGTATGATTTTTGACAACCTCATCAACGTCAACCTTCCTTGTAAAGTCTTCTATCTAACATAATATAAAAAGGTAACAGTATTTTGTCCATGACTGTACTGTTAGTCAAATAATAAAAAGGAAGGATGAAATTTGTTTTTAATAAAATTATATTTGGGTTCGAAATTTTTGTAACAGTAATTAAATCACGTGTCTGTTTTATTTAGCTACGGATTTATATTGCTCCCTTACTAGCTTTTACTCGCGGCTTCGCTCCCATTTAAGTACTGACTTCCAGGATAAAAGTCACCCTACGTCCTTCTCAGTATTACATTTTAAAAACAAAAACTCTTACTACAGAAAGTTAGACATGTGTTAAATACGCGTCTAAAGTAAAATGATGTCCTTAAATTATGTTTATCTATAACCTAAAGTACTCTTAGACTACTGTTTAACAAAGCTTAAAACCATGTCTATACTCTGTTTAGTTTAGACAATAGAAAAACGTACTTTAAAGCTAGCAGTTTTTTAAACACATGTCTAACTTTTTTTATTTATTTATTTATTCATGTACACACTGTAAATATACATTGAAAACTTAACATTTTTGAAGTACTTTTGGGCTAGGCAGAGGTTTTGGCCATCTCTCCGTGTGGTACTTGGTTCAAAGGATCCATTTAGAGAGGGTTAGTGTAATGGGTACCTTTGAGCCGGATGCCGTTCGGGGTGGTATATTTTTGAACTAAGAGATTTTGTTTTTTTATTTGCCCAGGAGCCAAATTTAGTTATTATTAGTGTTTAGGTATTTTTAGTTTAGTCAATGTTTTGATTTCCATTCTATAATTGTATATTTTGTTTCTCATACATGGAAACGCGATAATTGTCATATAATAATCCTTGGGCAATCTCATACAAAGTCATTGTTACGCCGTCTATCGAATACGGCGAGGAGTTGTCTTTTTTGATTTATAACTTTTTAAATACAGCACGCACGAAATGAAACTGTGATGGAATGTCCGTATGTAATATGTAATGAAATCGTGTTTAAAAATTCAGTTTATTATTTCGCCAAACATTAATGAAATCAGTATTTAATTTAAATATTTTCTTTTTGAAGCGCCACACATCGAGACCACATGCTTGAAGGAACTTTTGAATCTGTATTTTTTATGTCGAAAGATAAAAAAAAATATTGCTTATAACTTTTCTACCTATTTAGCAGTACATTTGTAACGATATTTTTGAGATTGGCACTATTCCGCAGTTCCATTAAATTTATTTGTATTATACTTACATTAGGTTTTAGTTTTATTAATTTTGTTTGTCTTCAAGTTTTTATCACTAAAGTAGATCCATACTATAATATTATAAATGTGAAAGGTTGTCTGTCTGTCTGTTACATTTTCACGCTAACAAGCTCTATTTTTGAAATGTATGACATATTTATGTCGAATTTTCGACTTCGTTATCGAACGAAAATCATTCGATATCAAACAAAAATTATTCGACACGCCGAATTTGAGTGAGTCACACTTTTAAAAAATAGCGCTCCTGGACCGATTTTGATGAAACTTTGTATGGATATAGTTGAAATCGGTGTCAAATATTAATTACTTCATGACGTGGGAAACACCTAGCTACATAAAACGAAGTCGGTTATTAAACTTTTTTTCTTTCAAGTACAGTTTAGCCGTTGTTTAAGATTCCAGTCTGAAACCTAATTCCGCGGTAGCACTGATCTAGGATAAACTTCAAGTCTGGATAGAGTCTAGCTCAATCTACGTCACCTGACAGTCCGTATGTAGATCATAGAGTTTAGGAGATATTCTTTCATATTTTCCTGACGCAGAGGCTAGCCGTTATTAAAAATTGAATTATTTATTTTTAGTATTTTATTATGTATCTCCGCTTGGGATTCACGGGTTGCCCCGGTCCTTTGAAAGGCTTGCGCGGGGATATGGATCCAACGCGTAGAGGCCTTTTGGAGAAGTTGATGTCATGTGGTGCTCCTGCCCAAACCCGTCCTCGGCTATATCAATAGATGACATGTCCATGAACAGGTCTCGGCAGGAGGAGGAACTATTGCTAATGAGTGAAAAGAATAAAATGGGTTATGGTTATGAAGTTTGCATGGATTTGACTATTACGATAGAAATCGGACACCTGCCATAATCATGATTACTGCCTCTTAGTATTTTTATTATTGTTGTGAAAAATGTTACAAACATGTGAATGAATGAATGAACACTTTATTGCACCATTAACATACATACTACATGTGAACTCATTTATTTAGTTATTATGGGAAAGTTTTCTTTTGTAAATTGACGTTTTTGAAGAAAATGCTGCAGTGGAGTTTGTGGCGCCGGTTTTTCTCCACTTGCACTTTGGAAGTGGTGGTAAACTTAATATTAGTAAATTGACGTCAATAAGTGATATTTATATCCTATATTGGAAATAAACGATTTCATTTTATTAGCTACATTAATTGTTTATGGATTTTGACATTGTTTGACAACATTTGTTGCATTGAATACAACAATGGAGCGACCGCCAACTGACCTTCATATAACAGAATAGATACTTACGTAACGATATCCCTTCTTTATATCGAAACCATCACCAAGGGGCATCACCTTCCATGAGTCACGTTGAAGTCTTAAAGGACCATTCGAACTGACGCGAACCCCGTGCGACGGGCGGGACGCCTACAGAAATAAGAGTCGCGCGGGATTCACGTCAATTGGCTAGTAAACTTTTTTATGAAAATGTCTAATTCGTAAACCATTTCGAGGAATAGGCTTAGGGAACAGATTACATTAATCAGATCTTTAGATAAGCAAGTATTTTTTAAGAAAATCGCAGAAAACCCAATGACTTTCATTTTTTAGCAAGGTTGACGTATGACGTAGCCGGATAACTTCCGGCTATTCACATTTAATTTTTTAGGTTGGCAGCACAGCGTAGTGAATTAATATTTTTTGTTTGGTAGCGCTAACTAAGCGCTTCACGTACTTGTCACCCATGTCAAATGTCATCTCTGTTCAAGTAAACATAACCTAATTACATTCATTCATACATTATAATGAAGAAGCGGTGTCCAATTATTGAAAAATCAGATGTAAACGGACGAAGAGACTGCAGTAAAGTCCAATAAACAGGCCAATATGCAATAGATACGAGAAATGGGATATCTAAATATTTGGCCATTGTAAACAAACAAGAAACCAACTCGCGGCTCCCAGTCCATCTTGACTTTGACATTTGACACTGACATATATATTTTTTAATACCTTAGTAATTTTTGCTTTCTTGCAGTTCGAAATAGCCATTATAGCTGCGTGACGTCATCACTATAAAATCTTTAAAATTAAATAACAAAATAAATATAATTTTAAGAATTTTTTCGTTTAAATTGTATCTCCGAAATAGTCTATTCTATCAATAAAATATATAATATACACAATTTATTTTTTAGTTGACTAGCCAATTTGCATGGACCTTTATAGGTTACGATCGTTCATGGACCGATATAAGGAGGTGGGGTCTATTCACAGAATGAAAATTAAGTAGAAGTGCCATTTGATACCTGCGTGCTATAGTTAAGCCTTACCATAATTAAGATGCGACTCAAGAGGCTTAACTGGCACTTGTAGCTAATCTTATTTATGTGGATCTGTCCAAATGCCTTAAATGTGTTCTTGGCGCAGTAAGTATAAATAATAGGCCACTTGCTATCGCCCCAGCTGCCCTGCAGCATGTACCCGGGCTGATGTGACTGTGACCCAGACACGAACGTGAAAGACTTCTTATTCGGCCAAATTAATAAAGTTTAGCCATTGATACGAAAGAAAAAGGATCGAAACGAGTTTTCTCCAGTCGGAAAAGCGACTGTTTTTGTCATATCTTCTTCCTCTAGTACTCATCTTAGCGGCTTCCCGATTGCTTCCTTGGCTAGTTGTATCAGAGACCAGGCTCGTGTATGTATGTTTGATTTTTATTTTATCAAAACTTAACAATAAACATTTTACATTTTTATTTTTTTTATTTTTTTTTATAATTTCACAATATAACATAGACACAATAATGTACTTTATCTAAAATAACACTGTTGTAAACTACTGAGGTTTGTCTACAGCGCTGATGATTGGCGCCAGTGCAACTATATACTAAAAAATATTATTGTAGTACACACAGGAACCACGTACGTACGTAAGTATCGTACATTATTTTGCACTTACATGAAATGATCAATCATTATATATTCTGTTCTTACATTGGACATTATTATTATTTTTATCTCAGTTTTTATTTAATTTAAATAATCTGAAATCACAATAAAATATTGTGAGAAATGTTGACAAACATGTGAATTCGTTCATTTAACTAGTTCATTAAGGAAGTTTTTTTTTCTTAATTTTAAATTGACGTTTTGAAGAAAATGCTGCAGTGGAGTTTGTGGCGCCGCTTTTTCTCCACTTGCGCTTGGAAGTGGTGGTAAACTTAATATTAGTAAATTGATTACTATAAATTGAATACTATAATAGTTGATTGATTGATTAAATAAATGCATTACCATATCCTGTAAAATTGTTTATTCAGCACTTTTACTGTTAAGCAGTTTCACTGCAGCTAACAGTCTCATTATGTATACATATTACACTTATTTTGAACTGATAACATGCTAACAATAGCAATCACAATAGAAAAAAATTTGAAAGTAAATCTAATAAATATTTTTCTATAAACCTTCATCGACATGAGCGCTGTTCCAGTCTGATATTTTCAGGTAAGCTGCTTAGAATTGGGTATTCTACTAACTTAATTTTTTCTTTCATATCAATAATTTTATTTCCAGAAACAGAATTATGAAAGAATTTTTGCAATACGTTTGAAAATAAATAAGTAATAAGCCTTTGAAATTCGGTGGAAGGGGAATCTGTCGAAAAACAAGAAAAGGATGCGCTGTGTGAGCTGTGACGTCACTGCCACTCGGTTTCGTGCGTACAAAAGAGATAGCAAGACGTCCCCACCACGCTCTTACTTTTCTTTTAGAGAAAACTTTAAAATCGAATTACTGCCTTAATTAATAACCAATTTTGTTGTTGTTTTCAAAATCGGTTACTTTTTAGTGTACATTTTGTTTAGTATAATAATATTAACTAAGTATGAATACAGTCAAGTAGCCTATTATGGTTACCTTTTATGTTCTGTCTCCGAAATAATTATTTATTCTAGCTCATATCTCCTTTTTCCTCTAATCTCGTGAACTGTAAGCCAGCGCGAGCGATAGAAGATTATGTAAGACAGATGCACAGCGTCGAAGACAAAAGACAAGCTCTGATTAGGGAGTTATTATAGCTGCTTAAGAATAATAATATTTTAGAGCTATCAATATGTTACATTTATTTTAATAATTAAAAATAAATTTTAATGATATCAAAACAACTTATACGTAACAAAACATCCATACTAATATTATAAATACGAAAGTCTGTCTGTCTGTAACGCTTTCACGGCCAAACTACTAAACGGATTTTGATAAAATTTGGTATGAATATAGTTCAAGACCCGGAGTCAAACATAGGCTAGTTTTTGACGCAGGTGGAGCTGCGGAAAAAGCTAGTTAAATATAAAAAAATCCATGTCTTCCAACGAACCCCATCGAGGCAACGTACCCAGTATACTGGCAGCATTTCCCCGCTGTACCGCTAAACTGATATGTAGGGCGAAAAAGCTGCCAGGTGACTTACTATCATCTCTAATAGCAGGGTAGAAACGAGTGAGTGAACGAGATGGCGCGATACAAGGTGTAAGGCGTTATCTCGTTTGCTCACTTATTCTAAAATCCTTAATCCACAATAACACAAGACCGAGACCCAATTTACCAAAAAATATTTTATTTTTTTATTTTTATTTTTATTTATTATGATACACATAACAAATTGTCACCTTAAGTTAACAATATTTCTATGACTAAATATAAATCTAGGCAACAACTCAACACATGTGTATACAGCTAGTTCAAATTACGAAAACAGTTAAATGAGAGCTAAATAGTGTACTAATCTGTATAATATAGAAAAGTATAATAGCTGCCAAATACCCTCAAAACTAGAGAGGATATTAAATTCAACATTTACAATTTATAAAAAAGAACATAATGACTCTTTAACAAGGACAATCGAGAGATTAAAAAATAATATTAGTTCAGATATCTAATATTTTCCGAATTTTGTTTTTGAAAGAGGACAAAGTGTCTCCAAGAATATCAGTGGATTTGTGGTTGATAACTAGACTGTTGTAAGCTCTGCACATTCGAACAACAGGACTATAATAAGAAGTGTTATTTTTATAAACCTGAAGAACAAACAACTTATGAGTGGGATTACGTGGTCTGAATCTAGTATTGAAACAAATGAGAGATAATAGTGGAGGGGCATCAATTAGAGAATTAACAATTTTATGTAAACAAATGAGATCACTGCAGCTACGACGAGTTTCTAAAGAGGGTATGTTAAAGTGTTTAAGTCTATCAGTATACGAAGTCAATTTACGATGATTACCAGTTCGAAAAGAAATTATTTTTAAGCATCTATTTTGAACTTGTTCGATACGATCTATGTGTATTTTATAATATGGAGACCAGATCACCGAATTATACTCAAGTATACTCCTTATAAGAGCAAAGTATAAATATTGCACACAACGAATATTTTTTAAATCTTTAGTACTTCTGGAAATAAAGCCCAATAATCTTTTGCCTCTGGCAATAATAGAATCATAGTGGTTACGAAATGACAGGCCGCTGTCAAATATCACACCAAGGTCTTTAATTGTTTCAGTTCGTTCTAGTTCCTGGTTATTAATTTTGTAATCAAATACAATTTTATTTCGTTTACGCGTAAATGAGATGACAAAACATTTTTTAATGTTAAGAGACATACCATTTCTACTACACCAATCAGACACAACATCAAGATTATGTTGAAGAATCATAGCATCACTCACATCCGCTACAGTATGGAAGATCTTCAAATCATCTGCGTACAGAAGTGCGGGACAGGTTAATTCTTCAGCAAGGTCGTTTATAAAGATGTCAAAAAACAAAGGGCCCAGATGGGATCCCTGAGGAACGCCGGAAGTAACTTTAATAGGCGAAGAAAGATAACCAGCAATTGCTACAAGCTGACTTCTGTTTGAAAGATATGATTGAACCCAGCGTAAAAGATTACCGTGTATGCCATACTGTTCAAGTTTACGACATAGCAGAATATGACTCACTTTGTCAAACGCTTTCGAAAAATCCATGTACAAACTGTCAACCTGCAGCGTTTTAGCTACTGGTCGTCGATTTATTAGCTACAAATCCGTGCTGTTTTAAGGATAACAATGGTTTAATGTGGTAAAAAATTACATCATATATTAGGCTTTCAAATATCTTTGCAAAACAACACAAAATACTGATCGGTCTATAGTTTTCATAATGCGCACGATTACCTGATTTGTATACTGGGACTACATAGGCAATCTTCCAATAAGAAGGAAAATTATTATACTTGTATATTCTGTATTTTTTTTTTTTAAATATTAATAAACTAAATTATAAAATATACTAACGACCCAACACGAATAAACCCCAAAACAATTTCAACTCAAAATATTTAAAATATAGAAATTTAGGAAAATTTTTACCCCGCACTTGGGAAAAACTTCCACGCTCGCAACACCGACAGATCACAGCCATGAAGCATAGACAATTAAGAGCGTTCACAAACAATCGTCCGAAATCATAGACTATAAAGGGCGTTCAACACGACCGCTCGATATTAAAAACGATGCTTACCATGACCATATGATTTCGTGTCTGCCCATCTCAAGTTAGTTACATGTGAAAAAAAAAATTACTATGTGACAAAGGAACGCTGTAAGTCATGGTCCTAGATTTGACAGCACTGGTTATTACAATGGAGCGACTGCATGCTGTATATAACATATTATTTTATAGAAATCGAGAAAACATTTTCGACCCTCTATATAAATCTAGTGAAGAGATTAGGGGGCCAATTCTCGCGCAATGAGAGGTAAGTCAAATTCGAGATTTCTCGAAAAAACATGGCGGCTAACTACAAAAAACCAGCATAAGCAGCTCCCTTGTACTATCTTTTCCTCTTATGTATAATCCTTTGCATTTTTATTGTGTACATGAATAAAGTAAATAATTAAATAAAACCTTTTATGAATTTGCGTCCAGCTGACAGGATTTTGTATGGGAAGTGAAAATTTCCATAAATTCAAACTAAAAACTTAATATAAGATCAAAATAAGCTCATCCGTTTACACAGTCACGTCAAATTTACAACAACCTTCTTTTTCCGTCGAGAGTTAAACCCTGGTGAAGCTATTTAGATTTTTTTCGTAGAAACGGGCGTAGCTCGTAGCGCTGCTCCGGCGTAGCAATCTACAATTTTGAGAGACCTTTACGATTTCGAATTTTCGTCAAATTTTATAAATCTATGTGTTAGTACTAATTCAGTGCCTGTTTGGATTAATGTGTATTTTTTTATACAACTAAGTAGGCAAACAAGCGTACGGCCCACCTGATGGTAAGTGGTTACCGTAGCCTATAAACGCTTGCAACACCGGAGATGTCACGAGCGCGTTGCAGACCCTGAAGGAATTTTTTCACGCCCTTTTTGAAGGTTCCCATGTTATAGTCACTAGGGAAAACCATGGCAGGGATATTCATTCTATAATCGCAGTGTACGAGGGAGGAAATTCCGTCTAAATATCTACGTGTAATGGTCTGTCTGTTACGCTTTCACGGCCAAACCGCTGAACGGATTTTGATGAAATTTGGTATAAATATAGATGAAGACCCGGGGTCAAACATAGGCTACTTTTTGACGCAGGCTGAGCTGCGGGAAACAGCTAGTATGTAATAAACGCGATAAAACCATATTAAAACATTATAATTTTTATGTCTTCAAATTTTTATGTGTGCTCGTAATTCATTGCATTTATTTACAAAAATAAATAAAGGCTTCTAATGGAATTTGAATGGCTTCTAAGCTATGGAATAAACTCCCATCTGAAGTAAAGATGTCGCCATCGCTCAAGTCAATCATGGAGAAGATTAAAGAAGTCTATAAATTGTCCGTTATTTATTGTTTTTTGTACATAAGTAAGATCTGATAATCTGTACTCCTACTACAGTCACAGACTTTCCTCTGTTATAGTGGTTGACTGGAAGAGATCCCTCATAGGGATAAGTCCGCCATTGTGCATTTTTTTTTCTGTTCATGTCGTATTAACTGTTTTCTTTTGTGTACAATAAAGAATTTTACATACATACATGAAGGTATTTTAAGTGAACAAGCAAGCTCTTAAGTTTTATAGGATAGGTAGTATCTTCTATTAGTCCAAGCGTGTTTCCCTAGTTGCGTCCTCAACCTACGCTTTGAAGCCTAGGGTACGCTGTAAGTCATGGTCTAACATTTATCTGCACTGGTTATTACAATGGAGTTACTATCGACTGACCTGCGTAACCCTTTTCACAGAAAAACAAGACTAACAGAAATATGACCCGACGTTAGTGGCCTAGAAGCATCTGATACAGCCTTACGATTGCCATCTATCGATAACAATCGAGACCAACGGCTTAACGTAAATTCCGGAGATCGGAGTAGCTCGAGATAGAAAATGCTATTAATTGGCGACCAATCCAATATGGGTCGTGCCTTGCGGTCGCTTGACAGGCGCATTCGCTACGGTCCTCAAATTCGTAGTACTAAAGTATGGTAAAGACTAGTATTGAAAGTAGACCAGCTAAATTTAGCTTAATAATTGCAGTCAAAATAATAATATTTTTTTGCTCCAGTAGGACGTATATAATGATTAAGTCATCGATCTTTCTTTTTTAATTACTCCTAGACGCAGAACATTATTCCTCGATTTTTTATTTACCTACCTACATTGAATTTATAATTAAATTAACTCAAATTATTATACCGTTTTTATTAAAAGTTTTATTTGTCTACCTGTAATATTTTCAATTTCAACTTAAAGATGGAAGACGCCTACTAATGTGCGGAACCTTTTAAAACAACAATCTTAACCAACAATATTATTATCTAAAATCTTCTATACAAGAAACCTTTTCGCGCGAAAAAACATCTTAACAAAATAGCAAATTATTTTTCACAACCTCAATAAATTAAATGAAAATACTGAAATTTTCCTTCAAGGGGTAAAACACTGATGTTTTCTCTCGCTCTAACATATACCCATCTCTTTCGTTCGATATTGAACTGGGCTTGCAAGGTAGTCGGGTTAAGGCCTTCTAAGCGCGCGCATTCTTCCCCTACACGATTTTCGATCATGAAAATCACAAAAATTGTGTGAAAATTACGCGAAAAATACATTTTAAGTCACAGTGGTTATGTTTTTTAGTTATTTTTCTGTTATATTTAAGTGTTATTGTGGTTCAAAATGCATTTTATGAGACTGTTTTCGTATCGCAAAATGGCAGTAAACTGATTTAGTGCTGAAAAAACGATCAAAAACATTATTTGTGTTCTGATTAACCCTTTGGATTATAATAGCAGGTATTTATGACAACTTTAGTGATGTAATTTAACAAATATTTCTTAAAAATTCGATCAATATTGACGGTTTCAGTACTACAAATGTTGAGTAATTTTTGCGATAATTGCCTTGAAATAAACGTTTAAACGAAACTGTATTCATGAAATTAATTCAAATAGGTACTGAATGAAGATTTTTTTATGTATTTTAGTCGATATTCTTGGTAAAACATACGTTTTCATATATATGATAGAAAGAGATCCGCCCACAGATATAATACTCCAAAATCACTTGTCTACAGTAGTAGTAAGTTGCTTTCGTGGTAGAAATCCATACTAATATTATAAATGCAAAAGTCTGTCTGTCTGTTGTTACGCTTTCATAGTTGAGGACCCGGGGTCAAACATAGGCTACTTTATGACGCAGGCGGAGCTGCGGGAAACAACTAGTCTACACTAATATTATAAAGAGGAAAGATTTGTATTTTTGTGTGTATGTTTGTAATGAATAAACTCAAAAACTACTGTGCCGATTTCAAAAATTCTTTCACCATTGGAAAGCTACATTCACCCTGAGTAACATAGGCTATATACCGCTGCGGGAAACAGCTAGTATACTATAATATTATAAATGCGAAAGTCTGTCTGTCTGTTACGCTTTCACGGCCAAACCGCTGGACGGATTTTAAAGAAATTTGGTATGAATATAGTTGAAGAGTCGGGGTTAAACATAGGCTACTTTTTGACGCAGGTGGTGCTGCGGTAAAAAGCTAGTATTACATATCAATGACCAGAAATAGATCCATTAAATATGCATGAGATTGTCGGTACTAGGGATGGTGCAGTAAACCTTCAAACCGGCAAGGTCCGGTACAAGTCTGAAGCCCGGGAGCCCTATTATTGTGTGGCTCATGTGTTGAATGAAAATAGTATGATATTGAATGAAAATCATTCGACTCATGGATTTTGATCGAGTCGCAATTTTTAAAAATAACACCCCTGGAACGGTACTAAGTTTTTGGAAACAAACATTTTTGTTAACACTTTGATCCACACTTTGTATGTATACTATTTAATAAAATAAATAAATAAAACTTCCATCTATACTTCCATAAATAATATTATAAATGCGAAAGTCTGTCTGTCTTTTACGCTTTCACGGCCAAACCGCTGAACGGATTTTGATGAAATTTGGTATGAATATAGTTGAACCCGGGGTCAAACATGGGCTATTGACGCAGGCGGAGCTGCGGGAACTTTGTACTCATTTCTCTTAATGTTAATTTGTTTCTGTGCTGTATATTTTCTTACATGTATGTAAATGGTGCAATAAAGTGTTCATTCATTCATTCAATCTCGTCATACACTCTCATCGATTACGAATACTCCTAAAATGGCCGCAGTATTTTCTCCTTTTTCTTTCAACTCTGCTTAGGGCATAAAATAAATAAATAAAATAAAAAAAGAAAAGAAAAAAAAGCCATTTATTCTAATACCATATCAATGTCCTATAATTTTTTTTTTCAAAATTATAATTTTCATATATTTATCATATCAATAAATCACAAATTAATTTTATTATGTCCCCAAAACATAGGCCCGTCTTTATTTTACATTTCGTCAATTAATTAAATAATAATTAATTAAATAATCAATTAATTTATGTCTAAATTTTTTAAATATTTGTCTTGGTAGTCGTCGCCTCCTGGGCGTAGGCCTCCCCCAAAGCTTTCCAAATACGTCTATTTCGGGCTTTTTGCATCCAGTCTAGTCTTTCCAAAAATATCTCGCCATCGTGTTCTGGGTCTTCCTCTACTTCTCTTGCCATCTCTTGGTATCCACTATGTCACTTTCTTTGCCCACCTTGAGTCTTTAGGGCATAGGCTATGGTAATAGCACATATCATTTTTGAGCCGTGTGCCAGTTTGCCTACTAAATAGTATTTAACTATACATAAAATGATCTCAATCAAGATCTTCTCAATAAACTGGATCGTCTCATAAATAACTGTATTCGTTTTATTTTCTGTGTACGCAAATATGACCACATCTCTTCTTATCGATCCGAACTGAAATGGCTTCCGATCCGCCAACGTCGTCAACTTCGGTTGCTTACTTCTCTTTTTTCAATTCTCAAGGAGCCTCAGTCCCCGGAGTATCTAAGGTGTAAGTTCAAGTATCTTTCTGACGGTCACGATAGGCAACTTAGATCTTCCAAAAAACTTACCCTTTCTACTCCCCTATTTCGGTCCAGTTTTATGTCTAATTCATTTACCTTACAAGCCACACGGCTCTGGAATGCTCTACCCGATGACATCAAAGAGACCATTACTAAATTCGCTTTCAAAAGAAAAGTCAAAATTCACATCACTAGCATAATATCACCCTAAATCGTCATCTTTTCCCGTTTTCATCTCTTCTTTTAAGTATGTATATGTATAGTTATGAATATTGTATGTAAATCTATGTATGTTTATTTAGCAGTTAAGTGTTTTTTTTTGTTTCTCTCATTGTATTTTTAAAATAATTCGCGCCGCACATAAATTTTCTGTTTTTCCTAATGGTTGACTGGGAGAGAATGCTTTTAGCATTAAGTCCGCCAATTGTAAACTTGTGGTACAATAGAGATTTATAAATAAATAAATAAAAGGGAGTGGTCTATTCATAATTACCAAACGAAAGCATTGGACTGAATATGCTGGTAACGGTAAAAGTTAATATAAGTCGGATTTCGGGCAAGCTATGCCAAAATTTGTGCCAATTAATTTTTAATTAAAATCCCCTAAGAATATTCTAAGTATGCAAAAGTTTCCAACTTCGATGGGAAACGAATTGCCGCTTACGAGTCAGCGATTTTGAACAAAACCAAGGAAGTTATGTACGAGTATTTTCGAGTCAATGAACAGAAAAACTTATTGAATGTGTACATTGTACCCGTACATATATAAGGTGGATTTTTGCAAATATTTTCAATAGTAGATAACATGTAGATATTTGTCTTCGATTTAACAATGAATAAATTTATGATGAATAAAGATTTTCGGTATCCGAATGTCTATTTTTAATAACAGTCGAACGAGTTTATTTTTGGGATTTTCATTTTATTTAACAGCGATTTATATCTAGTTTGGTAATTATATTCGTAATGATTTAAACAGTAAAAGACTTTACGAGGGTCAAACTGAAAGTTCTTAGAAAATCAAAAACTGAGCACACTAGCATGTTATTCCTTTTATTACATCTTTTCAAAATAGTGTCCTTTCACGTCATTACATCTCTGCGTTCGATGGAACCACTGAGAAAAGCACTTTGCCCACTCGTCTTAAGGGGTCTCTTCGACGGTTTGAAACGCAGCCACTGCTTTCTCGGCGTCCATAAAACGTTTTCTTCGAAGTTTTTCTTTTATTTTCGGGAATAAATAAAAATCGCAAGGTGCGAGGTCGGGGCTATATGGCGGTTAACCTAGTAATTCCACGTTTGATGTCGCCAATTAGTCGATCGTTCGCCTGGCGGTGTGCGACGAGGCGTTGTCGTGGTGAAGGAGGATCCTACTGCGAGGTCGTTTCTCCCGAACTTTTTCCAAGACAAGTGGCAAACAATTGTTAGTATACCACTCTGCAGTAACTATTTTTCGATCCTCTAAAACAATTGTCGCGTAATGTCCGGTCCATCCGAATAACGAGGCCACCATCTTTTTTCCCACGCTTCGACCTCTCTTCACTTTAGTTGGCAACTCCTCGGAAGGAAACACCCACTGAGCAGACTGTCTTTTGGTGTCTGGATCATAACAGTAAATCCAGCTTTCGTCACCCGTATGTCAAACACAGCATTTGAGTCACCTCCGTTATATCTTTGAACAATTTCACGGCACCAATCAACACAACGGATTTTTTAGGCCTCGGTCAAATCGTGAGGTATCCACCGGGCACAAAGCTTCCTGACCGCTAAATGTTCATGCAGGATTTTGTGCACTTGGCTCATACCGATGCCTAAACTTGCCCGAATCTGCTGATAGGTCTTTTTTCAGTCTCTATCATACGCCGCACAACACTGATGTTATCTTCAGTCGTCGCCGTAGAAGGCCGTCCCTCCCTCACGCAGATCATCGGTGAGATTAGCGCGACCACGTTTGAACTCATTAAACCAGTTGTAAACAGTGGCACGATATGGGGCTTCATCGTGAAAGGCCAATAGAAGTCTATCATAACTTTCTTGTTGACTTAAATGACAAAAAAAGTCATAAAAAATCATTGCACGAATATTTTCTCGCGATAAATTCATGCTGACGTGACACAGACAATTTTCAATTTACCACCAAATTGTAAAACAAATGACAAATTAATAAAATACATACTCAATAATATTGGCAAAGAGTTCCATTTTCAAAATATAAACTTATTTTTTTATTATACTGTTTACAAGTGGTCAGTTCTAAAGACTTTCAGTATCGCCCTCGTATTCCAAATTTATTAATGTTAATTTGAGAAATTAATTTGAATAATACTTATCCTTACTATCCATAAATAAATGCGAAAGTCTTGTCTGTCTTTCTGTATGTCTATCTGTCTGTCTGTTACGCTTTCACGGCCAAACCGCTTAACGGATTTTAATGAAATTTGGTAACTCTTTGACGCAGGCGGAGCTAAAATAAGCTAGTTATTTATAAACTATCAATCACATAAGATTATACCTCACATATATTTTTGTTTACATACTTAAAATAAAAACCTAACCTTTATAAATTCCTGTATTAGTATTCATACACTCCACTATCTTTTTCTACTAAAAAGAACTGAAGAAATAGTAGTACTCTCAATTAATATGCTATACCTATAAGAACATACAAAACACAAAGAGAGAATACACAATTTCACTGAGTAAAATCACATCCGACCCCTGCAATCATATTGGAAACACCAAAAACCTAGGTAATAAAATTATCTGACACCCTCCCCGGTACGTCATTCAATTTTCAATTGAAGGGGTCACAAATTGATTTTAATAGACAATGGCAGGGTTGTAAAGAGGCTTAGGTACCTAGGGTTCAGCTATATATATTCATACTAATGACGTTAGAATTGCACGTGCTGCCGCGGTCCTTCGAGAGGCTTGCGCGGGGATATTGATCTAATGTATAGAGGCCCTTTTGAGAAGTTGATGTTATGTGGTGCTCCTGCCGAAACCCGTCTTTGGTTATATATCATAGATGACATTTTCATGAACAGGCCTCGGCAGGAGGAGGAACTATTTCTAATGAATGAAAAGAATTATGTGGGTTATGATAATGACGTTTGCATGGATTGACTTACTTGACTTATTGTCATGTCCCCTATCTGGGGCAGAGGGCATCCACAGTGGCTCTCCGTGTTGATCTGTATTGGGTTTCACGCTTAATTTAGTTCCACGTCTTACCAATTTTTGTGGCCTCGCCTAGTACCATGCGTCGCCAGCTTTGTTTAGGATTAGTTCCTATACTTGCCGCCTCTACTTGTAGCTCATCGAACTTAGCCTGCATATCAGCCCGAGTATGACCAGGTCAACTATGTAGTCCAATTCTTCTAAAACGTTGAATATTCATCACTCTATGCCCCGTCGAGCTTTCGTTTGTGCGGAGCAGTATTCCATCGAGACCAATCAGAAACAGGAGAGGCGAAAGTAGATAGCCCTGTCGGAATCCAGCATGCACAGGAATGTCTTCGGAGATTAGGCCATCATGAGCTACTTTACAAGAATAGTTCTTGTAGATGGATTTGAGTAACTGGACAATTTTTGGCGGAACTCTAATGGACAGTAGGCGGGACCATAAGCTATAAAAAGTCTACAAAAGAAAGATACATCTTTCTTCTCTATTCTGATGCCTGTTCAAGAATTATACGGAGTCTTTTTATTTGGTCGGTACATGAGCGATTAGGACGAAACCCAGCCTGCTCGTTCCGAAGGAGCGGTTCTACGGCTTTCGACATGACTCCTACGCCTTACCCGACTGCGACAGATCCTAAAAAGAATGTTAGGTGTTTGACCTGTATGTCGTTCCATTGTTCCCTCGTAGCCAAAGAACGGCTAAATAGATTTTGTTAAATGCGTATCGTTAGATTCGTCTTTTTGGCGCGAGTGTCACTGGGATAAAAAAAGCGGATTTTTAGCGCCGGAAAGTATTTTTTCGTAATTTAAATTGTTTTTCTCCTAAGGGTTTTATAAAGCCGATAACTGAAATACGTAAAGCGCGAGAATACGGCTGGCATTCTTGGAACCATGCCACAGTGACACCAGTTTTTAGATTTTTAAGTTTTTAGTTTTAATTTAATTTTAGTTTGTAGTTTAGTTTTATTTTTTGTTTATGTTAAATTGAATAAATAAACATGAAATTAAGGAATATGTAAAGTAATTATAATTTCATGTTGTTTTTTTAATCAATCACCATAAATTTAGCGTACCCTGGGCTCCGAAGTGTAAGTTGAGGACGCGACTGGGAAACGTGCTTGGACGAAGTGACTACTCTTTCAACCCACAGATGTCGTTGAATAATTCTACCTACCATATTTTAATGTACTTTTGCCATATAATTTAACAGTTTTTTTGTTATTTTCAGACAGGCGAAATATTCGAAGCAAGCCCATTCATGATACGGCTTTTATAAGGTAAGCTTCGATGAGAATTTATAAGATATTTCAAAAATATTTTAATATCAAATATTATCCTGACTCACAAAAATAAAAGATATATGATTTGGTTGACATTTATTATTCAATCGATCACCTAGATTACGTAAATCAATATTGGATGCTCATTGAACACGAAAATGTCAACGTTCGGCGCCAGGTGTCTTTTTTTCAAATATAAAAGAAATCTGGCGGTACAATTCATTATCAGACAATCAGGTTATTCGAGCCTACAATGTTCTGTCAAAAACTGGGAACAACTAAACAAAGTATGATTCCCGTGGGAATCGACCACGACCACGGAGGCAGTTGCGCCTCTTCTTCGTCCAAGCGTATTTTCCTAGTTGTGTCCTCAGTTTACGCTACGTCATGGCCCTAGATTTGTGGGCACTGGATATTACAATGGTGCGAACATCGTCTGACCTTCGTAACCCTTTTTACAGGAAAATCAGACCAACAGAAACATGATCCAAGATGTGTTAGTGGCTAACACTGACAGATTTTTTCAGGCTACCTATCAGTGGCGTGCGCTGAAAAAATCTCTGGATAGGCAAAAGTCCAGGTATACATAGCGGCCATAGAACACACATAATTTCAGTTCTCTAGTTATATAGACTATTCGGCCTTTACAATTTTTAATGCCCTGTAATTAAACAATGATAATTATCATATTAAATAAGCCCTAATAATTACAATATCTACCTTAATATGTGTTCAGAAAATTGAACAAAACAATATGTTTTAGCTTACCGCTTCTCAGCTGATCCAATTTAGGCCAGCTTCGTTAATATTTATCGTTTTTGCACAAAACACACATGAGTGCAAGCATTTACGTTTAATCTCAATATTTTTCATTTTTCACATACGACATTTGTAACATTGTAGAGCAAAGAAATTGAACGGAAGCAAATAGTCACATTTGTAATGTTTTGAAGCCCACTTTCTAAAAATCATAATGAGAAAGACACCGAGCGAGACGTATTTGTTTGTAAAAAAACAAAATGGCGTCAAAAGATGAGTTTAAATCAAACAAACAATAAATGCAATTAATGTTTACTGAGATGAAATAAAAGTAATAAGATAATTTACATTGTTTTGTATAAGGATTTCTGTAATCAATCCAACTTCTTAAGTATTTTTTTTATATAAAATACTTATGAACATGTTTGCAAATTTTTAATCGTTGAGTGAACGCATTTAAAGACAGTGTCTCATAATACGGATTTCGGCCAATCAGATTCAATTAGCCTCACTACTACATGGAAGCGCAGGCGTGTCTGTACAGGTTCCCGATATAGACACATAGAGAAAAACTTGTTGCCTATGTGTGAAATCGAAGGCATAACATCGGACTGCCTATCTTGGCGACGACGTCGTTTCGCTGAGTGATACCTACCTACCTAGCGATGTTTGGTTGTGATTGTGCTCTATGCACCTGCTTTGCGCTTGGCTCGCGAAAATGTATCGGGTGTTTGGCGGAGCGTTTACTAATTTTTGTTATAAATGAAAATTTAATTTATGTAGAAAAGCACAAGGTACGCAATGTTTTTTTGTCTTTATGGGATGCACGTCACTGCTTCCTATAGGCATCTGACACAGCTTAACGACTTCCATCTTTCGATAACAACCGGGACCAACGGCTTCACATGTCTTCCGAAGCACGGAGGAGCGCGAGATAGAAAATGCCACTAAATGGCGACCAATCCAATAAGGGTCTCGCCGTCGCTTGCCTGCGTTTCGCTATGGATACGCGCGTCGGATTCGGCCTCTGATTTAGATATACTTACTTTAGGAGGATAACAGGCGACCCTCGCGCGGGCAGCTTTCTCGCTCAACGGATAGCCATCGCTATTCAGCGCGGGAATGCTGCCTGCGTGATGGGAACCCTGCCAAGGGGGCCCACTTTAGATTAAATTTAGTTTTTAAGTTTTCTTTTTCTTTTGTTTTAGATATAGTTTAGTTTTATTAAGTTAGATTATTTATTTTTCAATTACTATTGTCCATTTTAAACAATTAAAATGTATATCTTACTTTAGTTTATGATTCGGATTCAGTTATACCTATATGAATGAAAACATTTTTGGATTTTGGATCTTACGAAAGGGCAAAAGGAATAGGTAAAATTCGGGTATGAACCTCAGGTGCGGTGTCAAATAAAAATTCAAATCTAGGTAATATATTATCCGTCTGATTTGATATCCCTTTGATTTATTGGATTGTCCACTCGGTACTACGAAAGATAGGGTAGAAAATGGTCAAGAGTGAGTGGGGTTAGTTAACTAAGGTTTCCGGACCAGCTTTGAATAAAACAAAGCTTATTTGATGTACTTATATTTGTATAAACACATGTAGATTAATATTATATTTTAATTTTGTGATTTTCCAGATGTTGGAAATAAAGATATTTTTTTTATGATACTAAGTAGGCAAACAGGCGTACGGCCTGATGGTAAGTGGTTACCGTAGCCATTAATTGTATTATTAAATAAATGAATACATGATTGGCATATTATGATTTTTAGAATAATGGGATTTTCTAGGTATTACGTCAGATAACTAGGTGTTTTATTTTATGGTATAAGAAATTTTCACATTTTTTGTAATTCACATTATTTTTAATTTATCTACATTTATAATAATTTTAGATTATTTATAGAAAACTCTTGATTGCATTTAACAATAAATTGTGTCAGTGTATCATTTATGTCACGATGAAATTTGGTATGAATATGGATGAAGGAAGACCCGGGGTCAATCATAGGCTACTTTTTGACGCAGGCGGAGCTGCGTGAAACAGCTAGTTTTACAATATCGTGAACATTAAATTTATGGAGCAAAGGGGTACTTGGCAATCTCTTTCAGCTAACCAGTGTCACAAAAAAAGTAGAGTTGTTGTAGAAGTTGTAAAATTCATTTTGTCTCTGTCTATCACAAAGGAAACTAGGAAAATAGCAAATAAATTACATTCAAACATAGTCTGGGGAGAGAGCATTTAGTGCGCTTTCAGTTATCTAAAAAATATAAAATTTGTTTTGTTAAGAAATTTGAATTGAAATGAATCGCATGTGGATTTTTAACATTTTGCTTCTTTGGCCGTAATAAACCACCCCTCAAAATATTTGCACTTAATAAAACCTTCCTTCCACCTTACAAAATCCTATATACGCGATAAGGCCGCCTTTGTACCATAGATAATTATAATATTTATGTACTTTCTACAATTTGGTGCAATAAAGTTATTTATTTATTTATTTATACTAAAATTATTGTGGAAGTGTAAAAGAACTTTTTAGGGGTCTTTTAAGACATCTACTAGATTACATACCTCCGAGTTATTTAAATGTTTTGTTACAAAGTTATTTTTACTATATATGTAGTTTATTTTCCAAATATTGTAAGCGAGATGCCATACATTAAATTATTAAAATTTTATTTATCTTCAAACCCATACTTTCATACTAATATTATAAATGCGAAAGTCTGTCTGTCTTTCTGTCTGTCTGTCTGTTACGCTTTCACGGCCAAACCTCTGAACGGTTTTGATGCAATTCGGTATGAATATAGTTGAAGACCCGGAGTCAAACATAGGCTACTTTTTGACGCAGGCGGAGCTGCGGGAAACAGATAATAGTCAATAATTAGGACTTATAGTCCATCAGCCAGTTGTACAAATAAAATATGAGTTCATTAAAACCGGCTGACACATTGTAGGTTTGCATGTCTAGATCAAAATCATTGATAGCATGCACTGCGAATTATATCTATTAAGCTATAGAGTACAGTCAAGAGAGGTAGGACATTTTGTACGTCTGGGGAAGTACCTCCACCCTACAGAAGACCGCAGCCAAATAACGCAGTGTTGTGTTCCTGCTGGTGAGTAGGGTCGCCAGGCTCCAGAGGGGTCGCTGTGCTGACAGCGGACTGTTTGGGAACGCGCTCGTGACATCTTCGGTGTTGCAGGCGTTCATAGGCTACGGTAACCACTTACCATCAGGTAGGCCGTACGCCTGTTTGCCTACTTAGTTGTATAAAAAAAAACAAAATAAGTCACACCCCGGACACTCCATACAACAGCGGTGAGCTCCTATTACTACTACTACGATTCGGTCGCGAACGCACATGGCAATGTGTCTGTTACTCGTAGTGTTGGTTATTTAGCGTATTTGCTTCCTAGTCGTCGCAGCGGCCGCGCGACAAAAGCGACATCCTTGCATTGTTTTGCTCTCGATTATCTTAAATCTGCTTGGCTCGGTGCGGCATCTGTTTCGGGTGGGAGGGTGTGAGTGTCCGTTCTGTATGTTAGTGCTATTGAGAATTCTGTGATGCAGTCTCAAAATCCTATCCTAGTTAATTTAACGATCCTAATAACCCTAATCCTTATCATTTTCCGTGTAAAAAGGGTAACGGAGGTCAGACGCTTCATTTGCAATAATCAGTACCGCCAAATCTGAGACCATGACTAACAGCGTACCCTAAGCTCTGAAGGGTAAGCTTATGAAGCAATTAGGAAACACGCTTGGACGAAGAAGGTGACAATTTATCTAGGTGTTTCTTTTGTTAGTAAATGGTGCAATAAAGTGTTCATTCATTCATTCATTCAATTTAAGTATATTTTTTGCAAATGTTACATCAGCGTGTATACATCGTCGATTAACCATGTAACCAACGAGAATGAATGAATAAATGATATATTAAAGAGAAATGAATCTATCTATCAAAGTGATATATAAGATACTAGCTGTTTCCCGCAGCTCCGCCTGCGTCAAAAAGTAACCTATGTTTGACCCCGGGTCTTCAACTATATTCGTACCAAATTTCATCAAAATCCGTTCAGCGGTTTGGCCGTGAAATCGTAACAGACAGAAAGACAGACTTTCGCATTTATAATATTAGTATGGAAGTATGGATTATGGAATGAACTCCCTGCCATGGTTTTCTCTAGTGACTATAACATGGGAGCCTTCAAAAAGGGCGTGGAAAAATTCCTCCAGGGTCGGCAACGCGCTCGTGACATCTCCGGTGTTGCAGGTGTTCATAGGCTACGGTAACCACTTACCATCAGGTGGGCCGTACGCCTACTTAGTTGTATAAAAAAAAGGAAAATGCTAGGAGGTTCGTCCAAGCCCACAGTTTTCGTGACTCGCAGCCCACTGCACAATTCACAAGTTTTTATAGGAAAATGCAGGTTTTATTTTAATAGGTAGCCAGCAACCACACGACAATCTAGACACGAAACAGTGTTAGTACAGAAAAAAATTACCAAATTTATAATTCAAACATCCCTAAAGCTGTGAGTAATCTAATCAAGTGGAGTTTTTGGCGGGAAGCTGTGAAAAGCAGTGTCGGCGCTGTGTTTTATTTTCCAAAATTTGTGTTTTTTTGAGTGTTTGTGCATAATAGTGGTGGATTATTATTCGCAAAGTGTTCGATAACAAGCGTGAGTGTTGGGAAGTGATACAGTGTTCGATTTGTGTGATTTCCTTGCTTGTTGCCAAAAGCTCCTAGTAATCGCTAAGTGCAGTTTTTCTACCACTTCACTTAGCCTGATTCTTCTGACAAGACTTGACTACCGACTAGACTTTTAGACTTGACTACGACTTGACGAAACCACACTGTAGGAACTGAAGAAGATTGGAAAATTAAGAACAGCTATAAAGGACTTGTATCCATTTCCGTAAAACCCGTAAACCTTTTTGTTCAAATAAACATTTAAACTTTTTACAGTAAATAAAAAAACCACTTGATTAGATTTTTTTTTTTTTGTTTTCTTTTCAATTTGTCTCTTACTTTCGTATTTAGCCAGTAACAAGCAACAGTTTTTTAATAAAGTTGTTTAATTATACAAATATAAAGTCAAGTCAGTAGTTAAGTCAAGTCAAGTCATAATCAAGTCGAGTCAGAAGAGTCGGCTGAGTGAAGTGGTAGAGAAACTGCACTTAGCGATTACTAGGAGCTTTTGGTAACAAGCATGAAAATCACATAAATCATGCACTGTATCACTTCCCAACACTCACGCTTGTTATCGAACACTTTGCGAATAATATTCCACCATTATTATGCACAAACACTCATAAAAAACACAAATTTTGGAATATAAAACACAGCGCCGTTCTGTTCTTCACAGCTTCCCGCCAAAAGTCGAACAAAAAGGCATCTGTCGAATTGTTGTCAAGCGTGTTTATTATTTTACTTTAAGTATTTTTTTTAAGTTAGTGCCCAAGGAAAAATGAAGAAAGTTGGCATGTTTTAATGTATGGCGGGTGAATTTCAAAAATTGTGTAATCTGTACATAAGTTCTACCCATATAAGGGTCCGTCTGCGGTCAGCTGATATAAGGGGACAAAAATGTTTTTTATTTTATTTCACTGCTAATTTCTTTAGAAAATAGAGTTTCCGAAACTTACTGGACTTAATAAAATCTAACAGATATTAAAAAATAAAAAATTCCCCACTTAAAATTTAAAGTAATGCTATGCTGTCTTTATGGTAAGTTTAAAAATATGCCACAGAAAACCAAAACTTTTGTAAACGAAATAGTTAACTTATCAATAAATTAAAATCAGATGGCTTGATTTGTATACATTTAATAGTTTGATTCTACGACACGACAAGCCAGTGTAATATTGAAATTTAATAAGCCTGTTGAAATGCTATGCACTACTACTATTTGTTATCCATAGCGACATACCATTGCTGACATGCATTTCAGAAATATAAGGTGGCTTTTGAAATACATTGTTATTTTGAAACGTTGGCCAAAAAAGACTTCTTCAATAAAAAATAAATAAATGAGACGGCAAGAGAAAAGCGGTTCCAAAAAACGGCGTAAACTCTAACACCAGGTTGTATTGGATCGATTGACTATGTATTTCACTCAAAATTAATGGTTTTAGATAAATATGTGTGTACATTTTTTAAGTGGTATAATAATTAATAACAGAGTTAACCTAACACAAGTATTTCTTACTTTTAAAGGGACTTTAAAGTCTATACCATTTAATTTAAAACAACACTAAGATCTTTATATATAAAAACTAGCTGACCCGGCAAACTTCGAACCGACTTCCACAAATAATTCAAAACCAAAAATAGCCAAATCGGTTCAGCCGTTGTCGAGTTTAAGCGAGACTAACGAACAGCAATTTATTTTTATATATATATATAGATAAATTGTAAATGTTGTAAATGTAAATGATGTTGAACGCGTGGATGGTTTCTGAGCGTGTATCCATTAAATAATCTTGTCAAAACATACTATGATTCAATATGCTCACCTTATTTGTAAAGACAAAGA
Organism: Euzophera pinguis; assembly: GCA_947363495.1. NCBI lineage: Eukaryota > Metazoa > Arthropoda > Insecta > Lepidoptera > Pyralidae > Euzophera > Euzophera pinguis. The sequence goes on from OX376182.1 coordinate 1,628,481, forward strand.
AAACTTAGGTACAAAGTAGAAAGTTACATATTTTTTTAAAATTTTAGACTGAAATATTAAATTAAATGATTAATTAGCCTTGCTTTACGAGTCACTGTTATTTCTAGGGTTACCAGGCAGTCACGCAAGCTAGTGGAACAGGTATTTATTATAATTATGAAAGTGACAAACAAGGAACGTACAGTACTCGTCATTTAAAAAGTAATTATGTAACTCTATGGAAAAAAAATGACTGCCTCCGTGGTCCAGTGGTTAAGGCGTTCGCCTTTGGCCCGGGGGTCGTGGGTTCAATTCCCACGGGAAGCATACTTTGTTTAGTTGTTTCCAGTTTGGTTAGGACATTGCAGGCTTGAATCACCTGATTGTCTGATAATAAAGATGATTCCGTGCTTCGGAAGGCACTTTAAGCCGTGGGTCCCGGCCGCCATCTGGTGGTCGTTAAAGGAACCACGTCAGAGGCCGAGAGGCGGTTCCGCACAACTCTGACACCAGGGTGTACATGGTCGATTGACAATGTAACCTACACGAAATGATGATGATGATGGAAAAAAAATTACCGGTCAAGTGGGAGTCGTACTTGCGCACGTAGGGTTCCGTTCCATTATCTTTAAATAAGTCAAAACCCGTAAAATCAGCCAATTTTTTTTTTGTTTATTTTGATATACTCAATCACAGTGTCACTCTCACAATAAAAAAAAAATCTAACGACACCTCTCAAGCTAAAATCCAAAGAAATATTTTCAATACCACATATGTTTAATTTAATTCCATTGTCACCTCTAAAATATACAATTCTACGTTTGTGTAACGCTAAGTACTTTTGACCAGTTTTTGTTCCTTCAAAGTGCTAAGTTCTTATGCGCCCTAAGCCACATAAAAGGTTCGTGCCTAGGGATCACATACTTGGACCTTCTAACCGACTTAACAAGTTCATTTAGCAAAAACTGCTTGACCGCATAATTTGGGATTTCGCATAGCAAAATATTTTCGAACATATTATCAGCGGTGGCCTTACCCATTGCGAGGTTGCGTGCGGCAGGTCTTTGCGAGGCCCTTTGTCCTTCGTGAAAAGTATGTGTTGCGAAAGTAAGTCAGGTTGTTTGATTTAGGTAAATGTCATGTTTGAGGAGAAATGCTAAAGTTATAAAAATTAATAAAATTTGAATTTTAAAATATTTTTCGCTTCGTAACAAGGTATGGTTCCACGGAATTTCGTGAGATTTTTTTTTTTGTAGCTGAGTAGTCTGATAAATATGATCATATTCTGCTGTAAATTCGCAATAACTCTCGAACGGTTGAAGATATGGAAATCATAGTTATTATCAATTTCGTAGAGAATTAAATTCCCTACAAAAAAGTCCTTATCCATTTTTTTATACTAATTATAGTTTTGGAGTTGTTCGAAAAAAAAACCAGCTTATTTCCTAATAAATCGGTGATATCTCATTAACGGTTCGAGATATCAAAAACATGGTCATTGCCATTTTTGTAGAGAATGAAATTTCCCATAAAAAAGGCTTTCTGCATTTTCCGGTGAGGCATGTAGTTTTCAAGATATCTGCGGAATAAAACTTTTTTGTCGTTTTTAATCAAAAGCCATATTTTTTAAAAATTTTGAAAAATTTTTTCTTCATCGTTTTTTAACTAAAAAATATAAAAAAAATATATCTGGAGGTGTGCCGGGATTTTATAGAGGTAAAAAAAGCGGAACAAAGAAAAAACCATGTTTTTCGTGAGGTTTCGATGGGGTTTCGACCCCCATATTTTTTTCGTTGATAGCTCTTAACACCATAGAAAACATATTTTTGGAACTGGTAAATCGACCCAGCCGTTCAGAAGTTATGAATGTTTTAGTGAAAAACACTAAATATTTTTTTCCTCGGAAACCAGTGACTTACGTCCCTAAAAATTTGTGAAAATTTTTATCTTGAGTAGTCACAAATATCCTCCAAAGGGCGTTGCAAAAGCTTTTTAAAAATATTAGCTTGGGTTGTTGCGCGAGGCCCCTCCGAGCGCGAGGCCCTGGGCGATTGCACAGTTCGCCACCCCCTAAGGCCGCCGCTGCATATTATTATCAGTCAGTAACTTTTTAATAAACGGTCAAGTGCGAGTTGGACTCGTGTACGAAGCATTCTATTATCTACAATTTATATAATTACACTATCACATTAGGGCAAACTGTAAAGATTAGCGTCAACAGAAATATATCATTCGTGAAAATTTCAATTGTCTAAATATCACGGTTAGTGATATACAGCCAGGTGACAGACGAACAGACGGACAGACGGATAGCGAAGTCTGGTAATAGGGTCCCGTTTTACCCATTGAATACGGAACCCTAGAAACCACGACACAACACCACAACCACACATCCACTTTTTACCATCGCACCTCTCGCCATCGTCAGGGATTTCATCCAACCTTGGATCCCATGTTATCGCGTACAGTACGCTTCAAACGGAATTTTCTCCCTCGTACACTGCGATTATGGAATGAACTGCCATGGTTTTCCCTAGTGATATAGTCACTAGGGAATAGGCACATGGGAGCCTTCAAAAAGGGGTGAAAAAAATCCTTCAGGGTCGGCAACGCGCTCGTGACATCTCCGGTGTTGCGGGCGTTCATAGGCTACGGTAACCACTTACCATCAGGTGGGCCGTACGCCTGTTTACCTACTTAGTTGTATAAAAAAACCAGCCAAACTTTTACAGTGTGTTTAGTACGTAATCAAACTAAAATACATTCACAAAAATTTTTTTTTTTTTTCGTTCCCATACAAATAATACATTTACCAAAAAAAGTTTTTCGATCCCATACAAATCAGTGGCCAGCTGGCAGGAATTTGTCTCGGAGGACGAAAAATTTTTCTCGGTGTTCAGTAATATTTCACAAAAAGTCATCCTATATATTTAGTAATCACCTGTAAAAAACCCATTTTTTTTTTGTTTATTTTTTTTTTTACTTAAACATAAACCACATGTTACAGTTTTGTAACATGTGGTTTATGTTTAAGTAAAAAAAAAAAAATATTTAGCCAATTTAAACATTTAACAATAATATATCTACACTAATATTATATTTTTTTTTTAAAGAGGAAAGATTTGTATTTTGTGTATATGTTTGTAATGAATAAACTCAAAAACTATTGTGCCGATTTCAAAAATTCTTTCACCATTGGAAAGCTGCATTCACCCTGAGTAACATAGGCTATATACCGCAGGTGGAGCTGCGGGAAACATATAGTATCTATACTAATATATAATATTATAAAGCTGAAGAGTTTGTTTGTTTGTTTGAACGCGCTAATCTCAGGAACTACTGGTTCGAATTGAAAAATTCTTTTTGTGTTGGATAGATCATTTATCGAGGAAGGCTTTAGGTTATATAACATTACGTTGCGACTAATAGGAGCGAAGAAACACTCGAAAATGTGGAAAAAACGGGGAAAATTATTCATCTTTGAGGGCTTCCGTTGCGTGCGCTGCGAAAACAGTTCGAGATACCCAAAAAATATGTATGAAAGAATTATTCCTCTTTAAATGATCTAAAAAAATGTCCACGACAGTATATGTCTATCTTTTAAGATTAACTTACAATAACAGTTTTTATGATAATCAAATTTGGTCGAAATTAATGCATTATTACAAATTATTTGTCAGAATTGTATCAACTTAATAATATTAATCTTTATCCAAATAAATGTGTCATTGATTCTGCCACAAGAAAATAAAACTAAAAATATAATTTACGCAGAAGTACTTTAAAATATATCCTTTTTAAAACTACTTTAAAATATATTCTTTTAATTATGTAACTAAATCGTCTAAAATAAGTCGTGGGTAACACAGCTATAGGTAATTTATAATAAAGCTGAGGAGGTAGGTTTGTAAACAAAAAATAAATATGATTCCCAAAATAACTATTCCACGCGAACGAAGTCGCGGGCACAGCTAGTTATATATAAGTACAAAGAATAGTAGGTACAAGTTTGATTATTTTCATACATCGAATCATCGAGAACAGTAATATTATCGACTCGCCGATTTTGTAATTTGTCTTTTCGTCGAGGTCGAACAAAAACGCAAAATCATTAAACATCTTATTGTTAAAGCGTTACCTGTATTAAAAATTTTATTTACAACTTAGAATTTTCTCCCTGTCCGGGTCGCTGGTCTCAGATAAGAATCTTTAACTTTCTTTTTTGAGTGATTCAGAAATTGTATTGTTTAATTATTAACAGAGAGAAAGGGGACGGTTGAGATGGCTTTAAATATTTCAAAGAAATAAACTTTTGAAACCCTTTATTTAAAGCTTGGCTGTTCATGGTGCAATTTTTAAGTAAGTAGTTGATTTTGAAATAACTTTTTTCTGTGGCAAGTAAAATATCGTATTTAAAGTCTTTCTCAACGGAAAAAGAAAATTAAACAAATATGGCCGTCTGACATTGAGAGAGGTTTGTCGATGATGTTTTTGTGAAAATGATTTGTGTGTTCATTGAGATGTGAATGTGATAAGCATTGATAATCAAATGTAAGTGATCGATGAGTAATTTAAATTGCCGTTGTGTACATTATTGTCTTTTTCCATTGAGACAGAATTTTTTTCATGTGTCGAAATAACGAAAAGGGTAGGCTGTCATCAAGTGACTAGACAGGATGGCAGTAATGAAAGATCTCTTTAATGAGAGAGATATGATTAGGTTAACAATCATTTATCATTAAGATCTTATTAAATTGGACAGAGGGTCTGTTTGTCCCGATTGTGGGACGGTATCACAAATCATGGTTAAAGCAGATGCTCACGACTCCCCGCGTCATACGATGATCCATAACCAATAGTCTACCTGGACGATCTCTCCCATTCTAACATATTAGGAGACAACTCATTAAGAGTCAAGAGTCAGAGTTAAACAAGGATAGTGCATCGAAGTGCACCTCACCGAGTCAGAGGCATGACTGGCCAAGACTGACGATTCGGTTTTTCTTTTTTTGATAATGACCTACAATTTTAGCTCCTGTGAGCTTTAAAATTTACAGCTTTTCGGCAAATGCACAAGGGGCTCCCAGTTGGGACGAACCTCGGCCATGGGCTTTGCGTTTATCAAGCGAGCGATGCATACTCGCGAGCGGTAGCAAACGCTCAATGCCATAAGGGCCGACACTATTGTGCCTGAAGGTCCTACTAAGAACCTATCGGTGGCGTGACGATTCGGTCATTGCGGCCGTTGCAAAGAAGGGGCAACAGTAGGGATAATGGTGAAGGTTAGCGCACGTGTTGTTAAAAAATTAAAGGGGGGAAAAAGGTATTACTTATAGAGCAAAATTTATCAAAAGCGCGTACCTGTAATAAATAAATAAAATAAATAAACAAAAGCTTAAGTTTAAACACTACGCAAACATACTTAAACATACACAAATACCGTTTCATTTTAAATATATAATATATGTATACATACATATACCTGTTTAAATACCAATGATGAAGTCAAGTCACATTGATAAGTTTTCATTAACTGAGCGAGTCCAAAATGTGCGCACGTACCCCCTTTTTGTAAATAAAAATTCGTTCTCTTTAAAAGAAGCGCCGTCAATGGCCAGCCTTATATTGTTTTTATTCAGAGTTCGTAAGCATGTAAATTATTTGAGTGTCTAATAAGTTCCCCCAGAGAGAGGTTGTTTCAAAATTAGTTTTAAGGAAGGAAAAAATAAAATTTTGGTCATCCTTGTTTACAAATCGATGCAATTTGTTTTTCTTTTTTTTTTTTATAAAATTAGAAAAAAAGCGTACTGCTAAGTTGAAACCAGTTTTTTTTAAAGTTTTGTAGGTACAGTCAACTGCTAAAATGCATACTTTGCAACACTTACCCGGGGCACAGTCCAGGACACGCTTAAATCATGGTCAAGATATAGAACAGCTAATTTTTACCTGTCGGACGTCGTAACTATTGGACCTTCAATTGGATAGCCAACATATCGATCCATACTTTATAAGTGCGAAAGTCTGTCTGTCTGTTACGCTTTCACGCCCAAACCGCTGAACGGATTTTGATGAAATTTGGTATGAATATAGTTGAAGACCCGAAGTCAAACATAGGCTACTTTTTGACGCAGGCGGAGCAGCGGGAAACAGGTAATATTTCATAAATTTAAATAATAGCCCTTTTATATGTGGAAGGCACGTTACGCCGTTGTTGGTCCCGACTGCCATTTGGTAGTCGATAAAGGAACCACGTCAGAGGCCGAGAGGCGGTTCCGAACAACTCTGACACCAGGGTGTACATGGTCGATAGACAATGTAACCTACACGAAATGATGATAGACCTTTTCACAAGAAAATATACTTAATTAAATATAGGGCTAGCTGTTTCCCGCAGCTCCGCCTGCGCCAAAAAGTAGCCTATGCTTGACCACTGGTCTTCAACTACATTCATTTCAAATTTCATCCGTTCAGCGGTATGGCCCTGAAAGCGTAACAGACAGACAGACAGACTTTCGCATTTATAATATTAGTATGGATATGTTATGACCAACATGTTCTGGATTTACATGGGATAGGTGTGGTTTATTCTAGAGTCAATAACTAACTCACGGTCAAAATAAAAAATAAAAACAATTATCCTTTGCAATAGTTTTACACAATTTACACAATCAGGCAATCTAAGAAGGTCATTAAATTAAACTATTTTAATAAAACCTGTATTCTGATACTATGTTCTTTGTGTACAATAAAGATTTTTACATACATACATACATACAAAACCGTTAAAAAAAACGAATATAAAATAATTCAATCAAAAATGCCGCCCCTGATTGTACCCGGCTCAAAGGTTCCCATAATACTTGCAGCTATAGAAATCCTTTGAACCAAGTACCACCCTGAGCGGTAGTCATAACCGCAATCTTTTAAACGGCGTTAAAAATAGTTTAATTTTTAACAATCGCGAAAACATAAGAAATCATTATGCTAAAGAGGTATTAAATGAAACGAAATATTTAATTATTTAAATTTATTAACACTCAGTCCACTGATATAAATGATCTACATACAATAACAATTATTATTCAATTCACTAACATCGTAATATCACTACTTATATGTCATTATAGAAATAAATATTCTAAAAGTTACAGAATACTACAAAACGTACTTAGTAGAACAGGGGCGCTATTTTTGAAATGTTACGTGTCGAATGAAAATCGTTCGATATATTCGTTATTGAATAAAGAAATTTAAACTCGCCGATTTTGCGTGAATCACACTTATAAAAAATAGCACTCCTGTGTTCATTTCCATACAGAGAAAACGCGCCATCTAGTGTTGTAATATGACAATTTATATACGAAATCATAGATAAAAAAAGTTGTTTATCGCCAAACAATTTACAAAGTTTTAGTATATCATTATAATACAATACAAATTTATTTATTTATTTAAACTTTATTGTACATAATACAATTGTATAGCACAATAGGCGAACGTAATGCTAAAAGCATTATCTAACAGTCAACCTTTGGGTTAAACAGATATCGTCATGTGGGTATTAAAAATATATAGCTATATTACTCTTCATTGTACCAAAAAGGAAACATTACACATCAACAAAAACTGTGAGGTAAAGGCGGACTTTATCGCTGAAGTAATTGCTTCCGGTCAGCTTTAGGGTGTATTTTGTGTAACTTAAACACAAGAAGGCGTGAAGCAGTATAACTTACAATTAAAAAAGGGAGAAAGAAAAAAAGCTTCAAAGGAATGCGTCAGCTTGTGTTACCCTAGTCTATGTCGGAATAATGCTTTTTTAAGGCATTCATATAAAATACAATACAAAAACTTTTTATTGCACAACAAATATACATTGTCAAATTACAAGCAATTACAACAAAAATAACCTTGCGCCAAGGGGGCTTTATCGCAATAGCAATTTCTTCCATCTTTCAGAAAATCATCATATATATCCATAGACCCCTTGTTGTTACGCTACTGAATCATCATTCATTTCGAATGGGTTACATGGTCAATTGACCCCCTAATGTCAAAGTTATTCGGAACCGCCTTTCAACTTTTGACTTGGTTTCTTTAACGACCATCAAATAACAGCAGAGACCAATGGCTTAATGTGCCTTCCGAAGCACGGAACCATCATTATAATCGAACTAACAGGAGATTCAAACCTGCAACGTCCTAACCAATCTGGAAACAACTAAACAAAGTATGCTACCAAATACGGTAAACAACCCAACGAGTGAACACACACATTGACGCGAATGCGTACGCGACCGAATCGTAGTAGTCATAAAAGGTATCGAGCTCGTCGCTGTTGTATAAAGAGTCCACGTGTGGCTAGGTAAAATAAATATCCCCTAATAACTAGTCCAAGCGTTTAATTGACTATTGTACGCAGGCCACAGTATAGTACATCTATCCGATTTGGAAATATCACAACTATAAACTACAGCATGAGGATTATTTAAATTATTATTTTCTTTGATAAAAATAGGTTCACCATAATTTCTACCTATAACATCTCTTGCAATATCCTGAACTGATTTAGGATCGTAATAACCTTTAACAATCTCCGGTCGAAAATGATAGGCAGTAAAATCTTTAGCTTTTAATACTAGTTTAGCTTTGACAATTTTGATTTTACCTTTCCACCCTCTGATTAGTATGTTAGGGTCATCTGTTTTTAAAACGAAACTATCATTGTTACTCGTATCTTTATCAAGTATAATTGAACCAAAATTACCTACAGGAATAGTTGATTTCTCATTTAATCGACCTGTTTTCATCAAATGTTCAATTGATATTTTTATGTTATTAATTAGAGGCTCTGAAATTGCATTATCATTATTAATTTTATTGGCTATTGGTGCCGGAATATTAAAGTTTGTTGGTGTGTTAATCTGACATGGAGTAGTTGGTGGATATTGTTTTTGGTACGACCACCTATTCATTTGATATGGTATTGGATTTGGGGATGGTAATGCGAAAGAAGAATATGAATAAGATCCACCATAACTATTTGGAAAACATGGTGAATAAATCGAAGATGGTGAATAATAGTTTGCTGATTCTTTTTGAGAAAGTAATGGTTTTTTAGATTCAATTTCAGTATAATCTTCATTTAATTTTTGATTCATAAATTTAGATGATACAGGCCAACTATTATACGTAACATGAGGTTCCGTTACATGAGGTTGTGTATTTACTTTTGAATGCGCTGTAAACTGAATGTCAGATTTACTATCTCTGTCAACGTTAGCGTGTACTTCAGAGTTCAATAAAGGCATATTTTGATAATGGTCTGCAACTTTATCTATCAATTGTTTATGATTACAGTAGTTTAAATAAATATCTTTTATACCAAACGGTTGAGGAGTTATAATATTTCCAGGAGCTAAATTGTTTTGAGTGAGTGACCCGGTACACACTTCTGTGTAGGTAGGCACGTCATTGTTTTGTCGTGGCAACCTATAATTTTGTTTATTATAATATTCGGTACTTAAAGGAGAAATTGATTTGATATTCTCATGTTTATTATCATTGACTACTTTGTCAGGATATATTCTGGTATTTTGAACTGGGGATTCATAATTATTGGATTTGCCATTCTTATTGTCATATTGATAATTTATACTTTTGGATTGAGCAGTTATAGAATTTTGAATGTTTTGCATAATAGATTCATCGTTATCGTTTTCTAATTGACATATTGAGCAAATAGTACCTGGAGTTAGATTTTCTTGTATTTCGTCATTTACCTTATCATTATTCAATCTTGATTTGAATAGATCATTAGCATTTTGATAACTGACCACTTTAACCCCTTGATTACCTTCTGTCTCTCCAGGAGCTAAATTGGTTTGAGTAAGCGACTTGGAACATACTTCTGTGTAGATAGGCACCTCATTAATTTGTGGTGATATCCTGTCATTTTGTTTATTGTAATATTGGGTACTTACAGGAGAATGTGATTTAATAATATCATATTTATTATTATTTACTACTTTGTCGGGAGATATTCTGGCATTTTGAACTAGAGATTCATAATTCGTTATATCGTAATTTTTGAAAACAGTATTTTTTACAAGTGGATCATCCATCGCATTATACATTTCTGTTGTAAAAGGTACATTATCGTTTACGACCCTATTTTCTTCGCCGGTTACTGTTGTTACACTAGAAGTAAAACACTTTATAGGTTCACAAATCTCATACTTGTCATATTGATCTTTTATACTATACGATTGAGTAGTAATAGGAGTCATAATATTTTGTAATGATTCAATGTTTGTATCTTTTAATACACATATTGAGGAAATATTTCCTTGAGTTAAATTTTCTTGTTCTTCGTCATTCACCTTTTCATAATTCAATTTCGAATTGATTAGATTATCAGCATTCTGATAACTGGCCCCTTTAACGGTTTGATTACGTTCAGTTACTACAGGAGCTAAATTGTTTTGATTAAGCGACTCGGAACATACTTCTTTGTAGTTAGGCACCTCATTGATTTGTGTTGATATCCTATCATTTTGTTTATTGTAATATTCGGCACTCAAAGGAGTAATTGATTTAATGATGTCATATTCAATTACATTCATTACTTTGTCGGGAGCTGTATTTGTATTTTGAACTTGAGATTCATAATTATTGGTTCTATCGTCATTTTTTAAATCGGTATTTAACAAAAGTGAATCATCCGTCGTATAATGAAATTCTGTTGTAAGAGACACATTATTGTTTGTGAGGGAATGGAAGCCCCTATTGCTTTCGCCGGCAAAATTAGTTGCACTAGAAGTAATACTCCTCATAGGTTCACAAATTTCATAATTGTCATATTGATCTTTTATACTATACGATTGAGTAGTGATAGGAGTCAAAATATTTTGTACTGATTCATCGTTTTCGTCTTCTAATGGACATATTGAGGAAATAGTTCCTTGAGTTAAATTTTCTTGTTCTTCGTCATTCACCTTATCATAATTCAATCTTGAATTGAATAGATCATCAGCATTCTGATAATTGGCCACATTAATTCTTTGATTACTTTCAGTGCTTAAAGGGTATAAATTATTGTCATTAAGATACCCGGAACATACTTCTGTGTACATGGGCACTTCATTGTTTTGTGGTAATATTCCAATATTTTGTTTGTTATAATATTCTTTACTTAAAGGAACATTATTTTGAGTAAATGATTCAAAAACGTTATATTTTTTATCATCTAGTGCTATATTAGTACGCGTTTTCGTATATGGTAATAAATATTCATAATTACTACTGGTATCATCTTTTATGAGAATTGGATTTTGCAAAAGTGGATCATTCTTCCCATCTTCTTCTCCATTATTTGTTAGGGAATTTATGACCTTATTTTTATATCCGGTAAATGTGGTTACACTAGAAGTAATACTTCTCGCAGGTTTATAAATCTCGTAATTGTCATATTGATTTTTAATAGCCCTTTCATCGTACTGAATATCAGGCTTGTATAAATTGTGTTCTTTATGTATTAACGGCCTTTGAATTGTCGAAACTGGGATGTCAAAGTTTTGGTTAACCAATTTCCAACTAAATTCTGCATCATCTTTTGTATTTTGGATAAGATGTTTGTGTGAATTTTCTTCAGCATAAATATGATAAATAGAAGGTTTCGCGTATTCTAAGTGTTGCTTTTGATGTTCGTTACATATATTTCGATGATATTCATCGAAACTACTATCAAAGGAATATTTATCATGATTCCCAATAACAGATTTAATAGCCTGATTTCTTTTATCAAAATATTTTGAGATCATTTGAGATTCAGTGTTAGCATAGTTTGATTCTAAAACCTTACCTATATGAGTATTCGAATGAGTAAAACTTTGAACAGGATATTCACTGCCCACAGTTTCATATCCTGTAATAGATTTTTGTTTTAAAATTTGTAAAATATCACCTTCGGAGTTTTGTTTATCTTCAGAAAACGAATAAAAAATTTTAGAATTTGATTCGGTACAAATGTTATTCTGTAATGGAATGTTTTCATTATGCAAAATTTTGATTTCATTTTTATTAACATCAGGGAAAGGAATAATAGTTTTAATTCCGCAGTCATATGGATTTGTGAATGCAGTTGTACTCCTTGTATTATAATTAACATTATTGTTAATAGTACCAAAGTTTTGTTCATATTGTGTATACGTTTCCAAATTAGGTGTCTGATCATAGGCATACATGTTTAACTTTACCGACGATTTAGGTTGACTATAATCTTGGTACAGTTTAGTATCAATTCTTTCATTATTTGCATTCATCTGTATGTTACCATCATCACCCTTTTCTTCATAAATCTTAGAATATCTATTGTTATCTTCTCGTTCTCTATCAGGAGCTTGTGATTTAAAGGATGCTTGTGACATATAATTATTAAATACCATATTAAGTGGAACTTCTCTGTTTTCAACGAAAATTGTATTGTCTTCAACTATTTTGTTATTCCATTCTATATTCAAAGAACTTTTGTCCTTTTGATGAAATGGTTGGTTAATCTTGTAATTCACATCATAAATTTCGTCAACCGAGACCCCTATATTTGTACTCTTGTTACTACAAAATTCCGTATTTTCTTGAATTGGTTCATGTGACTCAATTATTCCATTGCCAATCTGTGTGTTACGGGAAATTGCCATATTATTCGTTAATGGTTCTAAAAAGTTATTTTCCGTAGGAGTGACATTATTTTTATAGACTGATTTATTATTTAGTATGGGATTAAATATACCTGTATTTAAGGAGATGTAAGGTATGTATTTTGCAGTGGCGTAGTTTAGTGGCGAGGAGGGTAATAATTTAGGTGAATCGTAAACTGATTTACTTTTGCCAGAATCAAACATATTGAATGTGTATAGTTCCTTTTTGTTATCATTCACAGTTTCTGGACTTCCGTAAGTGTTTGAATAAGGCTTTGAAATATCTGTACCTTCTTGAATATGAACATTATTGTCTTGTTTGTCAAATATATCTTCATCAGAGAAATTATTTTTTATGTCTAGATATGAAATATTTGGTTCAGATACATTTTTATTATTTTGATCTTCCGTATTTATTTTATTCTTTTCAGAACCGAAATATGAGTGACTTGGTTCATACATTGATTGTATTTGATAATTCATTGGTGATTTTCCTGTATTTTTTAAAGCGTAATTTTTAAATGGTAAGAATTTTGGACTTCTCGTACACGGGTTATTCAGATCGGCCAATTTATTGGTTTTATAATCATTGTAAGAATATTCTCGTCTTGGTACAGTTGGATTCGCGTATTCAAAGTATTGCTTCTGATCTTTGTTTGAGAATTCTTTTGGTTGTTGATCATAATAAGACTGACCAGATGAATGATCAACGTCAGAGACAATATTTTGTATGACTTGTTTACCGTATATTACATTGAGCCCATCATTTTGATTTTGGGGCATCCATTGGAAATTACTTGTTGCTGGTTTCATTGTAGCAAAGTCAGTACTAATAAAGGGCTGTATTATTGCGCTCTTCTTATTCTGAGTTTGACGTTGGTAAAATTGGGTACTAAATTCGTTGCCCAATTTTGGTACATCTAAATTATAACCATGTAATCCAAATTTATTAAAATTTGACCCTTTATTTTCTAATTGATTTTCGTATTTATATTCTCTTCGAAAAACCGCTTGCTGCTTACGTTTTGGAAAATTTTCATACTCTACATAACATTTTTGTTCTTGGCTATTATTAATATTATCATGTATTTTAACAATTTCATTATCGTTGTTATTATATCCAACGGTGCTAAAATATTTATGTATATTTTCTGCTGCTTCTGATTTCACACTATTAGCTTGTGTCTGTATTTCACCTGCCTCATTTTTATTTGGATTATTTGTTGGATTAAAATTGCTAGTTTGTTTTTGACCAGTTGAAAAGTATTCGGCAAATCCTAATGTATTTATTATAGAACCTGGACTTCCATGATTTATGTAAAATAAGTTATTTTTTGGACCATTCATAGGCATTTGTGGAATATTACTCGTGTACCACGAAAAGTGTTTGTTGTAGCCAGATTTTCCATAAGTACAAACATCTGAACCATAATTTTTAAAATTGAGGTTACCAAAATTATTTCGCAAATTGTCTACGTAATAACGGTTTTTATTATTGGTTTCAATATGTTGATTATTTTGGTTATTAAATACTGTTATTACTTCAGGTTTTGCAACAATTTGGTTGTCATTACTACTTTCATATATAATTTTATAATTTTTATGGACGTCATCACTCAAATACAACATTTTTTGATCTTTGCTCACATCTTTGTTATTTATCGATTGCGGATTAACAATTTCAGCATCAGCGTATGTAGGATTAGCAACATTTGACCCAAACCTCATTTCTATACTATCTTTATCTACTGGTATTTCTTCAGCATGTTTCATTTCGTCTTTACATTTTTCATCATTAAAATTTATTGGGGTTTGAGCATTGCCAATTTTATACTTAAACCGAGAATTATCTTCATTCTGATTTGAGGCCTGCAGTTGAATCTTTTTTTTAAACACTTTGTTCATATCTGCAAAAAAAATTAAAGAATCTTCAAATGATGTCATCGTTTCTTCTACTAAAGTATTGTGAAAAGAAATATAAGCTTACCATCATTAACTTCTTGAGCTGTATCAGTTAGTGTAATAGTAGTTGGATCTTCGACTACAGCTATCGTGTCTTTGCTATTTTTAGCATTATATTTTTTTAATACAAGTGCATCAGAGTAAGAACTGGGAAGCATTATTAATTTATCGATTCGCCATCGCTTTTTACAATATCTCTCAATGTATACCTGGAAAAATCATTAGGTTAGAAAATATTGCTTTTGCAACACATTTAAAACATTATGCCACAAAATCACACGTCGAGCGACGGCGTGACGCGACTACTATGGGATTGGTCGCCATTTAGTGGCATTTTCTATATTGAGCTCTTCCGCGCTTCGGAAGGCACGTTAAGCTGTTGGTTTCGGTTGTTATCGATAGATAGCAGTCGTGAGGCTGTGTCAGATGCCTTAGGGCAGCCTGAAAAAGTCTGACAGTGTTGGCCACTAACACACCTCGGGTGATGTTCCTGTTGGTTTGGTTTCCCTGTAAAAAGGGTTACGGAGGTTAGACGGCAGTCGCTCCATTGTAATAACCAGTTCCGCCAAATCTAGGACCATGACATAGCGTACCCTAGGCTCCGAAGCGTAAGCTGACGACGCAACTAGGAATACACGCTAGAATGATGATGATGATGACATTAGATGTAAAATGAAAAAGTTTATAATTTCAAGACATACCTTTTTCAATTGAAAAAAATGGTGATATTTATTAAGATTTCTCTTCAAGGTCCAAAGATCAGTGAATACGTTTCCTATAGATTTGAAGCCTCTACATGTCCATAAGTAAAATGTGACCATAATGTCGTATCTTATGCTTTCTGCCTCAACATCCTCTTTTAATTTGAAAATTTCAGTGTCATAGCCAGCTAAATAGACTTTCTTTAGTTGACTCAGGGGAATTTCGAATTTGTCACCAAATACTGTGTGGAAATCCGATGATGGATCGATCTGGAAGGACACAGATAATATTAGATTAATATTATACCAGTAATGAGATTGGGTCCGACATGTTGTCCCTGATAAGCCTGATCAGAAAGGTCAAGGTCGCCTAAAGAGCAATGGAGAGGACGATGCTCGGTGTTTCCCTGCGAGATCGAATCAGAAATGAAGAGATCCGTAGAAGAACAAAAGTCACCGACACAGTCAATCCTCTCCAGTCTTATCTTAATATTACTTAGGCACGCAGATCACTTCCTGCATCTATATCCCTAATATCTGCTGCAACTAACCGCTTGCCGTTCCTAAGCTAAGTTCCTTGCTCGTTCTAAAGTTGCAATGCCCGACAGGGTTCGTATTGTACTTATATTATAAAAGCAGTGTGTGTACCTAGTTGGGAACTGTTGGTGTAGGTACTATATGAAACGCAATAAATGAATTTGAATTTGAATACATGAACTACCTAATAATATTTCTGTGGTTTTTCCTGCCACGTCAGCCAGAGTAGAAAAAAAATGGTTTTTCAAAATCACCCTCTTCTGTGCCCATATGGCTATGTCCTATGTTTGTTTGGTTGACTGGAAGAGATCCCTATTTGGGATAAATCCGCCTTTTGTTGTAACCTGTATTCTGATACTATGTTCTTTGTGTACAATAAAGATTTATACATATATACATACACATGATATCATTCTGTAGATATAAAACCGTAATTCGACCGCTCTTTTCGAAGGATTTGTAACAAATGATTTCACACACCGTCTGTCACAGATTCCTGCCAATTTTACACACTTTACAATATTTTTGTTTTCTTACTTGGTGTGCCAAATATTTTTGTTTTGGTGTTGAAAGTAGTGGATTACATATCGTGGTATACTGGCTGTAGACCCCATTGATGAGAAGCATATCTAAAAAAAAGGATTAAATATAATTAATAGTCTAGTTTCCAAGGTCAAGACTATCATTAAAATAAGTCCGTCATTTAGGGAATCTAAATATATTAGTGACGTATTTTTTCTTTTGTCAATTGAGCGATAAATTATAAAGATATAACGCATCAAAGTTTAGGAGTGGGGGCTCGTGACGTCACATATTGCGAAAAAGTGTAGCACACTGTGACGTCACACGGAACTTTAACTCGCCATATCTTTACCATTCTTTGTTTAATCTTCAAAAGAAAAAATACGACTCCAATAATTTTTGGCTATCTAACTGATGGGCTAATTATATTTTTTTAGGAAACTAGCCTATGAAACCACAGCTAAATTTTACAGTACGTTAAATTATTTATTTATTTAAATCTTTCTTGCGCTCAGTCACAATATTATTTATAGTACCTAATAACGTACAGAACGTACACTCACACCCTCTCACCCGAAATAGATACCGCACCGAGCCGCGCAGATTTATGGTAAAAATCTGGAGAAAAACAATGCAAGGATGTCGCTTTTGCCGCGCGGCCGCCTGTATCGAATATGACGCAGATACGGTATACAATCAACCCTACGAATGGCACACATTGACGGGTGACCGAATAGTGGTAGAAGTAATAGGTATTGGGGTCGCCGCTATTGTATGAAGTGTCGTACAACAGGACATAAATACATTTAATACCCTACTTTTTCATCGGACGTTAAAAACCAAGTCCAGGAAAATGGCGGGAAAAAACCTAAAAAGTTATTCTTGTTAATTAATCAAGAAAATTAACAATTAAAATTTTAGCGCCGAGATAAATGAATACTTTGTACAAATAAAACCCAGCAGGTGTGCGGAACAGTTATTTAAGTGGAAAGAGGAAAAATGAGGTTTAGTTTTAGGGATCCTTCGTAAAAACAGTAAGAAAATTTTATACATTTGTAGCTTTACTTTTATGGATTTAAATCATTTGCATCATTTTAACTGTCGACTATAGTCATGATTGATAGTTTTTTTTTTTTTGTAATTGGTTTGACGGCCATGGATACAAGTCCTTTATAGCTTCTTCTTCTTAATTTTCCTATCTTCTTCAGTCCTACAGTGTGGTTTCGTCATGTCCTCAGGTCTAAAAGTCTAGTCGGTAGTTTAGTCTAGTCGAAAATCAGGCTAAGTGAAGTGGTAGAAAAACTGCACTAAGCGATTACTACGATCTTTTGGCAACAAGCAACAAGTATGAAAATCACATAAATTTATTTGTTGTAAAGCTAAATACAACGGTTTTCACCACTTACAGTATCTAGAAAATGTAATTAGAACTTAAACTTATTTATTACATACAGGAGGACTCACTCTCGTCACTCTCGCAATACATTAGCAGGTTCCTTATAATCTTACTGGTACCATCGACAAAAACATCACACTCAGGTTGCTAATTCAGGAATGCGTTAAGGTCCGTAAGCATGCGACATAGCGGAGACTGCTCATAAATCAAACACTGTATCACTTCCCAACACTCACGCTCGTTATCGAACACGTTGCGAATAATAATCCAGCATTATTAAGCACAAACACTTAAAAAAAAAGCGCAAATTTTGGAAAATAAAATACAGCGCTAATACTGCTCTTCACAGGTTCCCGCCAAAACTCCTGATAGTGTTTAATAGACATAAAGATGTCTATTAAACATCGTCATCTTCATAATGAAAGAAAAAAACGTCTAGACATGTATAGACGCTATGATAGAAATCATTATGGCAATAAAAAAAAAAGAAACTTGACAATACTCATAAAACAAATTAAAACAATATCAATTATTAACCATTTAGTTGTATTGGATTTAACTATGTGTTTCTTTTGTTTGTTAATGGTGCAATAAAGTCTTCATTCGTTCATTCATTCATTCAATCGATACGAATTGATCGTTCCATTCATTTACCGCCCTTTTACAGATTAAATCTTATTATCGCTACATAACTGCCTCCCTGGTCCAGTGGTTAAGGCGTTCGCCTTCGACCCGGGGGTCGTGGGTTCGATTCCCACGGGAAGCTACTTTGTTGAGTTGTTTCCAGTTTGGTTAGGACATTGCAAGCTTGAATCACCTGATTGTTTGATAAAGATGACTCCGTGCTTCGGAAGGCACGTCAAGCCGTTGGACCCAGCTGCCATTTGGTGGTCGTTGAAGGAACCACGCCAGAGGCCGAGAGGCGGGTTCGCACATCTCTGACACCAGGGTTTACATGGTCGATTGACAATGAATTGGGTATGTTATGTAGTATGCAATACTACATTAATAAAAGTACAAAAGATCCTATAAAAGAGTATGACAAAGAAAATTGTTTCCAATGAATTCGAATGCACCCTGTATGCATTTTTGTGCTCTCCTTGAAAAAAACTCCTTTCCTGTACCGCGGACAAAATGTCAGTTTTTACAACATTAAAAATTTACCTTATTTTCCCATCCGCAACGTGTCCGTGCTAAAATTTGGAAATAATGAAACAGCCTATCGGAAACATCATTTGACATGGAATGGGTGTGTTTGTCTGTTATTTATGAGCTCCGAAACACGGTGATGTTCATTTTCATTGACGTAAAACAAGTTTGCTTCTATAAAAACCATAATACACTAGCATTTAACCATGTTGCACAAATAAATAATTTGATTTACCAGAAAGTGCGCTTGAAGGTTTTTAAATAAGTGTTTTTATCGTAGTTCGCGACCTGATTAATTACCTATAAAAATGATATCCCTGTCGATTTGAAAACATAGTCACCCGGGGAAGGGGGGAACCCTTTTAGTGGTAAATTTTTGGAAATTCCTAATACAGGTAAGTATTTAAGAGAGGTGTCTTCTAATGAAATAATAACTAAATCACTATAATTATTTATTGGATATCTACGTTACAATTTAGTTACATAAATTCACGCGCGTTATCAATCAACAGTAATATCTCTAAGTATCGCGTATCGTTCTCTGATCATGATCAATGCTCTGGAGAAGTTTCAAAGAAATTGGTGTAACTAATCTCGTTTCTCCATATAAAGTTTACATACCTATTTAACCCTCTTAGGGGTTGAATTTTGAAAAATTGTTCCTTGGTGCACCCCTAGAATACAAAAGGGGCTCCTTTTGTATTTTGGATTGGACGTAGCAATTTTGGATTTTGGTAAAAAACTTCTATGAATATACTTAGTTGAAGACCCGGGGTCAAACATAGGTAGGGTTGCCAACCGTACTATATTATATAGTATTTTACTATATTTCGGGTCTGCGTACTATATACTGTTGAACAAAAATATAGTACGCAAAAATACTATATTTTCAGCACCGAAATCTACAAACAAACAAACGCTTATTTTAAAACATTTTGCAACGCGCCTTTATACTAGCTTTTAGGAGAGATTAAAAAAATGCTAAAACTATGATTACTTTCAAACTTCTCAATATTAAATTGACAACAACAAAATATTATTTTAAATAAAAAAAAAAAACATTTCGTTTAATTTTTGCTATGGGATTTTAGTAATATCATAATTCCACTTATTAGGTAGTTGTTGTTTCTTAAGAAAGCTAAATGAAATGAAATAGATATGCTAAGAGAACTAGAACATCGTGAAGAAGATAAGATTATTTCAAAAAATGTGGCAATCAATAAGTAAAATCCCCACAGATAGTTTTATACAAAACATTGTTAAAAATTGCAAGAAGTTTAGTTTCACCTACAAAATAAATAGGTAAAAAGAAATAGGTTTTGTCATTATTCCATAAAATACTATATTTTTTAGAAATGTACTATATTCTTGATAGCTTATTTTCAAAAATACTATATTTCGCCAAAAAGAAGTTGGCAACCCTAAACATAGGCAGGCAGGGAAACAGCTAGCGTTTTATATAATTACTAGCTGTTTCTAAATTTCATCAAAATCCGTTCAGCGGTTTGGTTGTGGAAGAGTAACATTTATGATATTTTTATAAACAAACAAAACACATAAAAATGTTTTATAATTGAGATGGTACAACTTTGCAATCGAAAATGAATACCGCTCCGTAGAACTTCATTTTTAAACTCCATAGGTGTGAAATTATTGAAAATTCGTATACGACATGAAATAAATGTTTTAAATAAAATATTCCGTCTGATGATTCATGCAAATGTAATTTAAATGTATTTTTTTTCGAGGTTTTGCTGGCAATTTGGTTGGTAATAGTCGGTCGGTATTCGAATAGTTGAAATTTGCAGAAAATAATTTCCACTTTTTAGAAAGTAATTTTCACTGTTTTTCGCATGCGAAAAACAGTGAAAATTACTGGTAGATGACACAAATTGAACCCCTCCACTAATTGGATTCGGACTTTTTGTTAACAAACTCGGTAAAACATAAAATTGATAATTATGACAGATGAAATATGAATATTTCCACGACCCAAAAAAAGTAATGTTTAAATTATTCTATTGGATACGACTGTATTGTTTTTCAAAAGGGTTGCCAAAAAAAAAACATTAGTCTTCAGGTTATCATTCAAAGTTTTACAATGAACAAAAAGATAGAGCGTGGTGGGGATGTCTTGCTATCTCTTTTGTACGCAAGAAATCAAGTGGCAGTGACGTCACTTCACCACTAAGTGCGTCCTTTTCTTCTTGACAGTTTCCCTTGCCACAGGATTTTAAAGGCTTAATTCATAATAAAAGGCTACTTGACCGTATTCATTCTTAGTTAATATTGGTAAACTAAACAAAATATACACTAAAAAGTAACCGATTCTGAAAACAACAACAAAATTGGTTGTTAATTAAGGCAGTAATGCCATTTTAAAGTTTTCTCTAAAAGAAAAGTGGGAGCGTGGTGGGGACGTCTTGCTATCTCAGGCAGTGACGTCACAGCTCACACAGTGCAATCACAAGGCTTAGAATAACTTATTTATTTTTGAACGGATTACAAAAATTCTTTTATAATTCTGTTTCTGAAAATAAAAATAATGATATGAAAGAAAAAATAAAAATTTGTAGAATACCCAATTCTTTCTGTTCTGAATTCGGGTACTTACTCAAATATTGGATATGGTTAATAAAAAAATATTGAGTAGAATAGCCTATTTTAGCCATAACTTTTCATTTATTTTCTTTTCCGCCGTGTGTTCGCTTCCTAATTCATTAATTACTTAAACAGTCTTAATTATATGCCACAAAGCAACCTCTACCTTAAATGTTGAAAAAATTAGCTTATTAATGGCACTTAATGAATTATGAATAAGAAATTAAAATATCGACTCCCGCTAGAACTGTCTGCGTGTAAGGATTTACTGCCTTACGGTCTGGACACGGAGGAATTCGCCACGGCGGATATCGCCGCGATGCCATCGGCGACTGAAAGAAATACATAACAAATGCACGACTGGTAACTGGCGAGGCGAAATGAGGAGTAGTAACGATTAGTGCACTGAAAATTAATTTGTATGTATTTTTTTTTTGTCGCCGGTGGCATCGCGTCGAAATTCGCCGTGGCGAATTCCCCCGTAAGCTATAAATACATTGTTTTAACCTATCACCATAAAAAAAAACTTGACAGTGTTGGCTACTAACACACCCCGGGTCATGTTCCTGTTGGTCTGGTTTTCCTGTAATCATCATCATCATCGTCATCATTTCGTGTAGGTTACATTGTCAATCGACCATGTACACCCTGGTGTCGGAGTTGTGCTTAACCGCCTCTCGGCCTCTGACTTGGTTCCTTTAACGCTAATGCCAGACGGGACCAACGGCTTAACGTGCCTTCGTAAGCACGGAATCATCTCTATTATCAGACAATCAAGTGATTCAAGCCTGCGATGTCCAAACCAAACTGGAAACAACTAAACAAAGTATGCTTCCCGTGGGAATCGAACCCACGAGCCCCGGGTCGAAGGCGAACGCCTTATCCACTGGACCACGGAGGCAGTTCCTGTAATAAGGTTTGCGGAGGTACACCCCTGGCACTTCATACAACAGCGGCGAGCGCGAAACCTATTACTAATAGTACGATTCGGTCGCATACGCACACGCGTTAATGTGTGTGTTACTTGTAAGTCGTCGCAACGGCCGCGCGGCAAATGCGACATTCTTACGTTGTTTTACTCACGATTTTAATGGTGCGAGTGTCGGTTCTGTACGTTAGTACTATAAATAAATCTTTGGCTAAGGTATGTCAGAAATAGAACCATGATGTAAAGCGTACTGTTACGGAGCGGGTCTTAAGTTAGTTTTAAAAAAAAACTATTTTAATTCTAACTAAAAAGAACTTTAATCAAAAATTAAGGAAACCAAAGAAAAAGGACATAGAAAACGTCTATACCCGACGGAGGTCGAATCCAATCTAAATAATAAAATTGAATAATAATTTAATGTGAGTTTCCTATTGCATTGACAACAATGCAATTGGAAGACATAACAGTACCCTAGGCTCTGAAGCGGGACCTAGGAAGAACGCTTGGAAGGAGAGTTACTTACGCAATAGCAGTCCGACATTTTGGCTCAGTCGTATCATATCACGGCATCTATAGTATGTTATACGCGAAGCCTGAAATCAAACAAGTCTGTAAGGTCTGCTCCTATTACGGATCCAGTCAAAGCTCCAATTACGAATTATGTGTTTACAAAAAGTACATTTTTTTTTTAAAGTAAAAAAAAAACTATCTAACTAAATATAATAGATCCGTAATTGGAGCCGGGTTTGATTAGATCCGTGATAGGAGCCTTCAACAATTCAGAAGGTACTACGTCAGTTCATTTATTCATATCGAATGGATTATGTAGTTAATTAGCTCTGTACTCTATGGTGTCAGTTTTCGGAACCGCCTTTTGGCCTCTGACACTGGTTTCTTTCACTATCACCAGATGACAGTCGGGACTAAAGGTTTAACGTGCCTTCCGAAGCACGGAATTATCATTATTATCAGACAATGGATGACGACCTCCGAGTCTCAAAGGTCAACTCCTTAATCACTGAATCACGGAGGCACTTTCACTGAAACACAACACGAGTTCCTTAAATCACTACGTCAGTTGTATACCAATTTCCAAAATTCATGATTTTTATCCAAACTATCAATATTACAAATTAGGTACTTACGTTTTTTTTAAAAATAATTTGACCTAACAATACCCACCCAGTACTATTCCCCACGTAGAAATGATAAAGAAATTTGTTTCGGTATGTACTTCTGATGTTTTCTTAAGCTTTCCGCTTGCGTTGTTGCGAAGATAAGTTAGGATTCCGTAAGTTAAATGGTAAAAATAATTGATTAAGAGAATTCGATGACAATTGGACAGAAATGATTCTGGATGGGGATGTATTGAGAAAGGAAGGGGAGGCTTCTACCCAGCAGTGAGATATAAAAAAGCGAAAAAAAATACTTTCTTGCCAGTTCGTAAATAAGAATTTATCAAAAAGAACATGGCAGATGACCGCTGAAAAACCATTAACCACGTCTGAGGCGGAGACAACGTTTAGAAATACTCAGAGACCACCATGGTCGATTAGCCTTACAAGCCACTCGATACAAAATTGATGGATGAATCTAAAAATCAAGGCCAGTGATCAGAGCGCAATATACATTCATTCATTCATTCACGTCTGAACAGCTTATATTGGTGATTTGGAGAACATGCCTGCGAATAGTGACATCATCATCATGGTTGCACAAAGATTTCTTCTTTTTTATTTTTTTCGTGTGTTTCTAAAATAAATTATTTTCTTTCTTTCTTTCAAAATACATCGTCAGAAGTAGACCAGGTAAGCATTCTTTGTTTAGTTGACATTGCAAGCTTGAATCACCTTATTAATTGATAGTAATAATGATTCCGTGCTTCGGAAGGCACGTTAAGCCATTGATCTCACAGTCTGGTTAAAGGACCCACGTGAGAGGCCGAGAGGCAGTTCCGAATAACTCTGACACTGGGGTGTACTGGGTCGATTGACCACGTAAACTACTCGAAATTAATAAAGTATTTTTTTAAGATGTATCCACTTACAGCCAGGAGTGCTATTTTGTGTAGAGAGTGTAAACTCATGCAAAATCGGCTGTTTAATATCGAATGATTGTTTTTTATTTAACATAATGAAACATAAATTTCAAAAATATAGCTCCCACTCTTTGGAATTCAGTCAATAGTAAGGCTAATCCATGGACAGATAAAACAAAATGTACGATTTTAAAACGAATTTACAGCCTATTGCGCAAGTTTGCCCATTCGCTCGAATTTTACAGCTATCTATAGAGTTTTAAAAACTTACGATCGGTTTACGATCGGAATTTTGTGATTAACAAATGTTTTGGCAGTTTCAAGTGTTTCAAACCCAAGTAACTGGATTGGAGAAGTTTAGGGTACAAAGGAATTTGGATGGCGAAATGATTTTCTATTATTTTTCGAATGGAATTTCATTGGAATCATATTCAACCCCTTCGCATGGTTTGGGCCCCCCGCTACCGCTACGCTACTGTGCTTCGAAACGCTCCCGCGCGCGCGCGCGTTACAAGTGTTTTAGATAAAGCGTTGTTTACAACTCGAGTGTAGGGTTACAAGAACACGTAAAATTTATTTTGTTCACAGATAATCGACCTTATCGACAAAACTGTTTGGATAACGATATCATAAGTGGTTCTTTTATAGTAACGGGTGGAAGGAAAATATTTCTTTTTTGTCCCCGTAATTTTGTACTATAATGATTTTTTAAATAAAAGTTGTACCATATATATGCCTTATTTTTTTATAATCTAACAGTATCTATCTAGTTCTGTAATTAAAACAAAGAATACTATCCTGCTACAGTAAACTTTTGAATGAAAAATAAATTACAATTTCGAAATTCGCGGGTTTTTGTACGAAAAAATGATATATTTTGCATCAAGACTTTGTTTTACAAATTTCGTTAAAAGCAATGAATACACATATTTTATTGAAGCCTAGCTATCTTAGAATAGATAACAAGCATTAATAAGTTCTCAGAATGTTCAAATTGTGAAAAAACTGACAAACAATGAACCTCCGTCGTTTTTTATGGTCGGCTCGACCGATCTTTACCCAAGGTCAGTATAAAAACTACTACACGAAACCAAAAAAAAATAATTCAGTATTGCTTGGAAAGGAACGTACTGTCGAAAAAAAATACAAACCAAAAGTATAATAAATGTGGACTGCTCCCATAAAATCCGTTTGTGGCGCATTTTTTGCGCGCCCGCTGTCCCATACTAAGATGCTACGTTAGACAAGGACGCGATCCTCCACTCGCGCGTTCTTTTTTTGAAATCATGAAAGATCGCTTGAGTTAGCGTGGTTTCTTGTTATTTTTTATTGCTTATTATTAAATTAGTAATATAAATAGAAAAAGTTGCACAGAAAATAATGAATTTTATAATTTATGAAAAAATGTTTTTTGCGTGGTCAGCCATTTTGTTCCCAACTTTTTCGATAAAAAGTGGAAATAACACATGAAAACATAAAGTGATCAATTATGTTTGTATTTTATATTAAAATAGACTTATTTAAGCATTTTCTCAAAAAATTTCATTAGTTATATTAAAAAATAACCTCCCTAGCCAGGCATTTTCCCGTACCGTGATCCTAGAAAAAAATGAGACCCGTCAAGCTCAACTTCAAATTCGTGTTTAAAAATTTTTTCGGCCCTGGATGGCAATGGAATTATTTTTAATCGATAGTGGCAGGATCGTAGTTAGCCGAGAAAAAGCCATAGACACATAGAGTTACTCAGTGTTGTGTAACTAAAAAATGATGCAAGCGAAAACAGTTGGGGCTGATCGAGCCCAGAAGCACAGTAGCGCAGAAAAAGTTGGGCTCGATCGAGCCCGTAAGCAGGTATCTATGATTCTTTAATTATATCTGAGCGTGTATCTCAGTTACATTTTCTGAAGGACAATTGCGCTACTTCAAATTCATGTTAACGTTATTAACCACTATTGATTTTGGTAATTGTGTCATTTTATTTTTTTTATTATTGTGATTAGTGAAATTAAATCAATACAAAAGTTAATGCACTTATTATCAACTAGCTGTTTCCCGCAGCTCCGCCTGCGTCAAAAAGTAGCCTATGTTTGACCACGGGTCTTCAACTATATTCATACCAAATTTCTTCAAAATCCGTTTAGCGGTTTGGCCGTGAAAGCGTAACAGACAGACAGACAGACTTTCGCATTTATAATATTAGTATGGATTAGTATGGAAGTATGGATTTCTAAGAATAGGTAATATTATAATATAAGTATTATCAGTACAGTACTACCTACTATTTTATGGGTAATGGATAATGATTGGCTAGACTAGTTAAATGCAATTAAGGTTTGCCTGTAATTAATTGCTTATACAACAAGGCCACCTTTGCATATCAACAAACTTTCAATGTATTAACTTATATTATTTTCCTGTTACAGTAAAGATCCATGATTTAATAATTAAAACGAATACTTTAGTTGACTTAAAATTTAATTTCCAATAGATATCTTTGCTTGTAATATTGAAGGAACTCTTAACAAAGATGTGATTAGATCAAGTCCAATAGAACCGACGTCTGGATTCCCGTTTCTGAGGAATGGTCGTCTTGGCGGATTTCGTGAACGAAGACTTGAAAGTCTTGACTCTGAAGGTGATGATTTTGACGCTGACTGAGATGAAGAAGCATATGTTTCTGAAGATTTTGAAAGAGCTGGAAAATATCTTGTAGTTGTTCTTGCTGAAGGTTCTGCCATAGAAGTATATAATTTTGATGGAGAATCTGAAGCATCTATTTGTGTTAATGAGTTAGATGGTGTTGATGATGGAGATCTTGTAAAAGGATATGAATTGGTTAGTGATGAAGGTGAACTTTTTAGAGAAGTTAATATGCTTGTGGATTCTGAATTTGGAGGTAAAGACGACTCAATTTCAACTGGTTTTCTTGAAGAATCTGAAAGAAATGTAAATAATTAAAGCCTTAACTGAATTTTGTTTAAGATTATTGAACGAATTTATCAGTGATCGGAAATAAAGAATCATCAAGAAATTAAGCTCCATCTATGAAATTGCACAAACGTGATAAATAGTAAGTGAAACTAATTCAACACAAGCAACGCATTAAATATATTTTATTACAATAAACTATTTCAATATGCTTTGTTATATTCTTCACCTAACTCAGCTATATTATTGAAACTCTAAATTTGATTGATTTTTTATAAAATGGTTTAAAAGCTTACCATAAATTCCAAACACGTTCACATTAACTGGAGTTGGGTTAGAATTACTAGGATTCATGTTAATAGGTATTCTCTCAGCTATTTCAGAATTATCATCAAGAGCCAACAAATTAGAGGTTATCGGATAATTTGACTCCACAATAGTGTTGGTTCCTAGCGTTTCTGCCAAGGGACATGGGTAGACATGTTGTAGACATAATATCAGTTCGAGATCTGAAAAATATAAATATTATCAAAATGATGTAGCTCATCTTATTAATTTTGAAATATAAAAAGGTAAATAACTATTTCGATTAATATATTTAAATACTTAAGATTCGTTTCTCACGATAAGCGGACTTAATGCTAAGATCATTGGCAATCTTTCAGGTCAAGCGCAATCTAAATATGTATAATAAATAACTATTATATAAAAGCGAAAGTCACTCACTCATGTATTAATCACGATATCTCAAAAACTACTGAACATATGAAGCTGAAATTTGACAGATAGATAGCTTACTTATACGTAGAAAATATCACTATAGAACGAATATTTTGATCACTCATTATTCTTTTTTTAATTTCAAAACATTTATTTAATTTAAATTAAAAAAAAAAATTAGCCAATATTATAAAGGTGAATAAGTTAAAAATATGTCAATGTAACAAATCAGATATTAAAATATTTTGATTTACTTACGGAGAGAAACAAACATGAGTATGACCACGAAAAACATTCTCAATAAGTTTTAACTGGCTAAGTTACGATAATAAAATAAAGATTGTTAGTTTATGAAATGCACCAATGAAATGCTATCTTAATTTTAATTCACCGTTACTACAAAATAATTTCTAATGTAAGCAATGTTTTAAAATAAAATAATTTTAATAACTACAAATTTCTTGAAATTTAAATAAAAATACGAATAATAACTATTTTAATGGTGGTTCTTTATATAAAATATGCAAGTTAAAAACGCACAGTTAGTACTGGGTTTATATCTTACAAAGTTCTTATTAAAGATGTGATAAAGTTTAATGAAAACACAAATTTGTACTTTGCAAGAAATGCGTGCAATAAATTTATTTTGATAATTATGTCTGCAGGCGCCGTTGAATCGATGCTGGGAGTGTTATATATATGTATATAAAGTGTGATTCACGCAAAATCGAATCGAGTCGAATAATTTTTTTTCGATATCGAATGATTCTCATTCAACATATATGTCTTAAATTTCAAAAATAGGACTTCAAACCATATTTAATTACTCTAAATGGTGTTGGTTCTAAAATACATCCTTGTGGAACTCCATTGACTAATGAAATATCAGAGTTATCATTTTACTTCGTGTACACAATTTATTTTTCAATATAGGATATAAATATCACTTATTGACGTAAATTTTCACTTATTGACGTCTCTGTCTGATCTATTATGGATTTTTTATATTTGATTTCTAATAGACAGTTGGTCATGTCTTAATAGAATTATGCCAAAATACACGTGATAAAAAGGTGTTACTAAGAACAGCCAATCTACGCAGTTTGCTCACAGCCGATGATAGGTATTTTTGGTCGAACCCCGGGCTCCGAATCTGTATTGATATGCAACCGGGATAACGCTTAGATGAAAAATATTATAGTAAAGAAATCCATAAAATCCATATCCATCCATACTTCTGTACTTCCATACTAATATTATAAGTGCGAAAGTCTGTCTATCTGTCTATTACTCTTTCACGGCCGAACCACTGAACGGATTTTGATGAAATTCGATAAGAATATAGTTAAGGACCCGGGGTCAACCATAGGCTACTTTTTGACGCAGGTGGAGCTGCGGGAAATACTAGTTCTGACTACATGTAAAAAGGATATGGGTAAAATAAAAAGATTTTTAAATTGTATCAACGACATTTTAATTTCATAAATGTTCATGGTGCTGATTGCTAATGTAACATCTAGGATTGAACAGAGAAAATACATTTTTTAAAACACTAATAGGGTTCCGTATCTCGAAAGGTAAAACTTATAGGATCACGCATGTCCGTCTGTCATCTATTTTTTTTAATTACGAACATTCCACTACAAGCTACGCAATTACATAGTCGTAGTCAAAACTTATCTAGAACAAGATGACGGTAATTTAAAAAACTAAAAAACCCGACTGCGTTTTAGTGTAATCTGAAAATTGAAAACCCAAATTATCTGCTATTTTGTTTTTATTATTATTTTGATATACCCAGTATCACAGTGAATACTATTCTAACGACACCTCTCAAGCTAGAATCCATCGAGCCGTTCAGACTGCCGAGCGTGCCAAACAATTGTACATAACATATACATATTCTCGAAAAACAAAATCCTCCTTCTGGCGCAGTCGGGTAAAAACAATGTCTCTAAAAAAATGGCGTTAATGATTTTGTATGAAAAGTAAAAATACAGAAAATGTAAAGAAAACTCAGACAAAAATAGGTCCGTAATTGGAGTCGATTCTGAATAGGTTAGTAATAGGAGCCTTTACATTATACTATTAGTCAATATTTATGCGTTTTCTTTACATTCATTGGCATAATAACCTTTTCTGGTTGCGCTTTTTTGCCCTATTATCGGAATTGTTAAAATGTTATTTATATCACTCTTCATATTTCACTATTCAAATGATCAACTCATGATTATAATCATCTCAATTCACAATATCACTCATTGTTTTTATATATTTTCTAGTACTAATGATTATTACTAATTCTGACTTAATGATCGAACTTCCTAATTGGAATTCCTAATGCTTATTTTCATAAGTTTATTTATAGTACCTCATATATTTTTTCATATATCATCATTCATATATTATTATTTTCATTATTATCATTTTAATTATTATCATTCATATATCATCATTCATATATTTTTGGGTCTATAAAGTGCCAATATGGACACATTTATTTTGAAAATATTTATTTTTATCTACAGCATAACAGTAGTTGTAATCTATACCCAAACCACAAACTAGTATTTTGGTTGATTTTCCTCGTCATTTTCAAAATAATCTTCATTTAGTCTACGTGAAAACACCTCTAGACTATCCTTAAATCCCATCTGAGCTTCAAATCTTGGAAAGAAACTTGGTAATATACCGAACCTGAAATAATTAAACAAATAAATTGTATAAATCTTAAAATTGTTCCTAATAAGTATACTATTTTCCGATCTATATTTGACGACGTCAGTTATGGTCACTAGATACACTAGTCCACTCGTTAGGTAATAAGACGTAGTTCTCAAACTACATGCTATATGCAACTTGAAAAAAAACTTAGATAAAGACTGTAATAACTCTCTCTCTCTCTTTAGCCTTTCTCGGTCGCTAGGGTATAGACCTTCTTCAGTCTATGCCAATTTTCTCTGTCTCGGGCAATCTCAGTCCATATCACACCAGTTGTTCTTCTGATATTGTCAGCCCATCGCATCTGTGGTCTTCCTTGTTTTTCATCCCTGGGTCTCCACTCCACCAGAGACTTGCACCATGAGTCCCTTTTTCTGGCGGCATGGCCAGCCTTTAATAACTAGGTAGAATTATACTTAAAAAAATATTAGATTTAAAAAAATTACTTCATAGCCAATCCAGTGCCATTAATTCCAAAAAGAACACTAGGATAGCATAAACACACGGATATAATACCTGAAAAAGATATAATATATTTATTTTTGTTGATCCCATGGCAGAGAGGGCGTTGTCTTTCGTGGGATGCAACCTGCGCCAGTACTTCTTAGTACAGATGTCTAACTTTTTTGTAGTAAGACCGAAAATGTCTAAAACTATAAGTGCCTGAAGCTGAAATTGGGGCTAAGGTTAATTTGACTAAAGAATCCAATTAAGTTTGGACATATATGTGTTATTATTTAAAAGACACTTGTGAAAGTATTTATAGTTATTATACAAAAGTTAGAAAATGTCACTTTGATGTGCAATATTAACTCAAATGAGAAATAAACCACATAAATGAAAGTAGTCTGTAATTGGAGCCGATCTTGTCTAGGTCCGTAATAGGAGCCTTTACCATAAACAAACAGAATAAAAATTACCCCTTCGAGTGCTAACAAACCGGTTTCGATTAATAAATATCAGTTAATTTAAAACAATATTTAAGTATATGAAATATTAGCTCCTTACATATGAAATTGGCGTTTTTTATGGGAGGAACAAAATGTCAAATATATTTTAATTAAATATATTTATTTAATCAAAGTATGAACCATTGTTATCTATGCACTTTTGCCATCTCATAGGTAGTTCATTGATCCCTTTACTAAAAAAACCATTCGGACGGGAATCAATAAAATCTTTGAAGGCGGTTTGGACTGCCCCATCGGAGTTGAATATTTTCCCTTGTAAGAAGTTATCCAAATTTCCAAAAAAATAGTAATCTGTTGGAGCAAGTTTCGGAGATTACGGTGGGTGTCTTAGACATTCCAATTGAAGCTCTTCTAATTTGGTAGCCGTCTGTTGTGCAGTGTGTGGTCTGGCGTTGTCGTGAAGCAGCAGTGGCGTAGAGCGATTGACCAGCCTCGGTTGTTTAGCAGCTAGCTTATCCATCATAGTTTGCAATTGCTGACAATAGACGTCTGCCGTAATCGTCTGGCCAGATTTGAGAAAACTGTAATGAACGACACCGGCACTAGTCCACCAAACGCTTACAAGTAACTTTTTTTGGGACAATTTTCGCTTGGAGCAGGATTTGGCTGGCTTGCCAGGGTCCAGCCATTGCGATGAGCACTTCCGATTATCGTAGAGAATCCACTTTTCATCACAGGTAATGATTCGATTTAGAAACCCTTCATTATTGTGCCGGTCAAGTAATGTAACGCAGCAGTCGACGCGCGTTTGCCGGTTTGCTTCATTCAATTCGTGAGGAACCCACCTTTCAAGCTTTTAAATTTTCCCAATTTGCTTCAAGTGGATTAAACAGTTTTATCACTAACACCGCAGCCTGCAGCTAACTCGGACGTGGTTTGCGATGAATCCGCTTCCACAATAGCCTTCAATTCTTCATTGTCAACTTGGGTCTCCGGCCGTCCGCGGGGCTTGTTCTGCAGGTCGAAATTTCCAGAACGAAAACGTTGGAACCAAAAACGCACTGTGTTTTCTTTTGCGACACGACCGCCATACACATCATTAACCCTTCGAGCCGTTTCCGCAGCACTGGTGCCACGATAGAACACGTACTCGTAAATAACGCGATATTTCATGTTTTCCGTTTTGCAAACTGAGCGCCGAAAAAAGAAAAAAAGAAGAAAAAAAAAAAACATATAAATAACGGTGTACGAAACATATACATGTGGAAATAGATGTATAAATTTGAATTTGGAATTCCTAACCAAAGAGAAATTTGTGATTAAAGTGGCCAGTACGACAAAACGCCAATTTCATAATATGTAAGGACCTAATATTATGATATTTTTTTACCAATAAATATTAAAACCTGCTGCCACATTTCGGTCCGTTTATTGAAATATCTCTAACTATAATGATTTTTCATAGAAATATATTAAAATAATAATAAGTACTTTCCTATGTTATTGTTGATATTATATTCCGTTACAAAATATTTAACTTATCGCTGTAACAGTAATTTTAATATCAATTTTGTTTAAGATTTTATACATGTTATACAAGACTTACATGCGCAGAACTCTTATGGTCTCTTTTTTTCATCTAAGCGTGCTTACAGTTGCTTGTTCAACTTAAGTTTCATGGTCCTTGGTGATACTAGTTATTACAATCGAGCGACTGCCGTCTGACCTCCGTAACCCTTTTGAACGGGTAAACAGACAAGACGCCGCGCCGAGGTATGTTAGTGGCCAACGCTGTCAGTTTTTAAATACCCTTAGGCATCTGACACAGGTGACACAGCCTATCGACTGCCATTTAGCGATAAAACAGCCGAGACCCAACAGCTTGACATGCCATCCGAAGCAAGAAGCTCGACATGGATATTGTTACTAATGGCGAATATTCAATGAGGGCCGCAATTAACCGTTTCTTTACACGCGTAAAATATGTGATTTCATCAATCCTAGTCCTTTCCCATTTCAATAAGCTAGTTTCCAGGGTCAAAAAACTCATTAAAATTTGTCCATAATTTAGGGAAACAAAATATATTAGTGACGTATTTTTTCTTTTGTCAATCGAGCGATAAATTATAAAGATATAACGCATCAAAGTTTAGGAGTGGGGGCTCGCGACGTCACATATTGCGAAAAAGTGTAGCACACTGTGACGTCACACGGTACTTTACCGCGCCATACCTTTACCATTCCTTGCTTAATTTTCTAAAAAAGAAAAAATACGTCTAATATTTTTTGATTATCTAACTGACGGACTAATTGTTTTTAGGAAACTAGCCTATTGGGGTTGGCTCTCCGTATCTTATTGCGATATTCTTCCCCATCATATGTGTGATCTCTTTGTCTCGCTGTAATTGTAGTGCTTTTCGGAAACCAGAAAGAGATGTTTCAAGTAAAAGAATCTTTCACGGCCTTCTTCAGTCATTCAAGCATATCGAATGAGGTACATTATCATTCAACCGTACACACCCAGTTGTAATTTTTTTAAACCGCATCTCGGCCTCTTACTTTGTTCCTTTAACGGCGACCAGCTGACAGGCCGAAACCAAGGATAAGGCGTCTGCCATAGCACAGAATCACCTTTGCTAAAAATCAGGTGACACAAGCCTGCAATGTCCCAAGTCCTAACCAAACTGGAAACAACTGAACAAAGTACGAGTATACCTGTGGGAATCCAACGCACGCACATTGTAATCCACTCGATAAGAATGACTGAATTCCACTACAGAGGCCGAATAGCGTCTCCGAAAAAAATCTGACACGAAGGTGTGGAGGATCTATTGACCATGTAAACTAACTCGTTGAGAATGAAAAGTCGTATTAAAGAACCCACGTCAGAGGCCGAAAGCAATCTCCGATAAAAATTTTAAACCAGGGTGTGTAGGGTAGATTGACCATGTAACCCCACTCTATAAGAATGACAAAAAAAACATATTTTGGATATCACGGACCAATTACAAAGAGGAGATGGTGTTTCAACAATGCAGTGTTCGGATGTGAAAGAGCCCTAGTAATATTTTTTTTTTCATTTAATATTCAACTAGCTGTTTCCCGCAGCTCCGCCTGCGTCAAAAAGTAGCCTATGTTTGACCCCGGGTCTTCAACTATATTCATACCAAATCTCATCAAAATCCGTTCAGCGGTTTGGCCGTGAAAGCGTAACAGACAGACAGACAGACAGACATTTATAATATTAAGTATGGATGTACAGAATGTACGGATTAACCTTACAGTACAGTTTTATTAAATGTAGATGTAGATTATAGAATATTGTCAGTGAGGCAATGCTGAAACAGTGATACCAAGGCATATAGGGTCGATTGACCCTTTGACACCAGAATGCGGCATGAATTGAATGAACCAAGAGAAACGGACATCAAATGCATCTTGAAGGGAAGGGATTAGGAACCAATAACACCAGGGCTTACAGGGTCGATTGACTGGGGCAATTTCGTAAAATGCTGAAATTAGGTGACTTTGACGATTTACCTACTCACTCCGCTTATAACTTTACTATGAAATTTTTATCAGGGAAAATTGAAAAAATCTATAAATGATGATCACTTTTTTTCCTGATATCCGATTTTGATGAAACAAAGATTAGACGTTGCCCTGAGCTAAGGCTAATCAGTTTGTGAAAACTAAATTCATATCTGTCTAGTAGTTCCTGAG
Organism: Euzophera pinguis; assembly: GCA_947363495.1. Taxonomy (NCBI): domain Eukaryota; kingdom Metazoa; phylum Arthropoda; class Insecta; order Lepidoptera; family Pyralidae; genus Euzophera; species Euzophera pinguis. The sequence goes on from OX376182.1 coordinate 1,663,992, forward strand.
ATTAGCGTGTTCAGACAGAAAGACAGACAAGATTGATATAAAATATTTTTTTGTAATCTATTATTCGTCTTTAGTCGTTCATGCTCGTCGATTACGGGTACGCCTGACATCTCCCTTTTTTAATATGTTTGATAATAATAAGATCATTAATTTATTTGCAAGAATACATGATGATAACGTGCTTCGGAATGCAAAATAAGCCATGGTCTTGGTTGCCATCTCTAAGGAACCACATCAGAGGCTGAGAGGCTGTTTCGGAAAATTCTAACACCAGGGTGTACAGGGTCGATTGACCACGTAACCCCCTCGGTATGATTAAACGAATTCAGTCTTTAGTGCGTTGTTAGTTTACTAATTCTGAGCCTAGTGTACGAATGTTGCATTTCAAAACTGCCAGGTGATCTTATCAGTCTAGTTTTTTTCAGCTTGAATTAAAAATTGAGTCTTGATTACAGAATAGTGGTTTAGTTTGTATATATTTTTTAAATTAAGTAATATTAGTTTTCTCATGTAAGTGACTCACAGGTCTTGTTTTTTGAGAAATAAAGAGTCTTTAAAGCTAATTTCACTTATTAACACAAACTGAAAGGCCAGTAGTTTTATACTAACCCAATACTATAACATGTATACTATACACTATTAGTGACTACAACATGGGAGCCTTCAAAAAGGGCGAGAAAAAATTCCTTCAAGGTCGACAGCGCGCTTGTGACATCTCCGTTGTTGCAGGCGTTCACAGGCTACGGTACCCACTTACCATCAGGTGGCCCGTACGCCTGTTTGTCTACTTAATTGTATAAAAAACCCCGTTTATATCCGAAACTATGGCGGTCGCTCCATTGTAACAACCGATGCCGCCAAATCTAGGACCATGACTTACAGCGTATCCTAGGCTCCGAAGCATGAGCTAAGGACGAAACTAGGATAACACGAAGAAGATCTATTATCCTAAACTACCACTTCTTAATCTCACAGCAGAAGTTTAAGAAATTACATTTAAAAAAAAAAACACAGAACTGCTTGCTAAACTATCCGTACTGTATTTCGATATTACTTGTACTTACAAACATAACTTAATATATATATATATAAACATACATAAACTATTTAATTACATGGATTGCATGGGTTGCATGGGTCGCATGGATTGCAAGGGATGCATGGGTTGCATGGGTTGCAAGGATTGCATGGGTTGCAGGGGTCACAAGGATTGCACGGGTTGCATGGATTGCATGGGTTGCATGGATCGCAGGGGTTGCATGGGTTGCAAGGATCGCATGGGTTGCAGGGGTTGCATGGGTCACATGGGTTGCAAGGATCTATCGGGGGACATGGGTTGCATGGGTTGCAGGGGTTGCATGGGTTGCAGGGGTTGCATGGGTCGCACGGGTTGCATGGGTTCATTGGGGCGCACGGGTTGCATGGGTCGCATGGGTTGCATGGATCAGAGCTTGGTGAGGCTTGATTGTTTGGGATGCCCGAGGCCGTGGTGATACAAGCGCAACCTAAAGTCCTGAAGCCTGTTGGGGGGTTAGGCCTGAAGCATATGATTGGTGGTGCAGGCACGATGATCTTCGGTGGTCGGACGATGATTGTCTCTGGTGGTGGTACGGGCACAGGGCAAGGTTGGATCTGAAAAGAATTTCTCAGTATTATTGTTTATTTATTTTCTACAATGTTGGACGCGGTTCGACTATGGAATGCCTTTCCTTTGGACATCAGGAATTCTCAGTCTCTTGCACAATTTAAACTTCTTGTGAAGTCTCATTACCTCTCCTCTCTTTTCTAATCTGTTATATACTTTTTAACTTATTTATCTTTATTTTATGATTAGTGCTGGTATTTATATTTATATATGTATATATTTTGTTAAATATGATTGTATGTGGTATTTACGTAGATTTCTATGTACATGTTATATGTATATATTTATATTTCGCCATCGCCTTGTTCAACGTTTTTTCCATCCACCCTAAGGGTTGACTGGATGAGACCTCTCTAGCGATAAGTCCGCCTTTGTACCTCAATTATTATGTTAAGAAATTGTTTTTGTAAAATTTGTATTTTGGTGCAATAAGGACTATTTGTATTGTATTGTTGCAAAGATTTGATGTTAGAATGCAGTTATCATATCAAGCGTGTTCTCCGACGAGGACCTGTAGTCTTCTTCAGCACCTCTATAGCTCTTCTTTTAAGCCACCTTTAGTAAGGGTATTTTCCTGCAAGGCCCATTCTTCTTCCCACTTCTATGTGGGGTCGGTACATCTAGTTAGGTCTTACATTTGCTTCGATCTTCACATTTCGCCTATCAGACGCCTGTTACACATATATTTTCTTTGATGGACCTCTTCTTCTACATCCATTCACTTTCATGTCTAGAACCTTCCTCGTTATAAGCCTTTCATCCCTTCTTCTAACATGCCCATACTCTTCAAACCTATTGCTTGTCAGTCTATCTGACACTGGTCTACCTCCAAGGGATCAAGAGGTGGTTATATCTTAAAAGTTTTCTAACACATGAGCACATAGATAAATGAAAGAAAATACTAGGATAACAAGCACGCGGCTCCGACCTGAAATACTAAAGATTAAATAGCAGGTTGATATTTAACCTCTGGTACCATTCGGAAGATATTTTTTCGAACCCTTTTCAGTTGATTCCACAATCTCATCGTACGTTGTAGAAAACTTCTCTTGTACTGTTCGCAAGACTGCGGTCTTTTAGTAACGAGAGGCGCAGTCAATAAGTCACAAAATAATATATAGCTTACCCTGATCGGTTGAGGCCTAGGTGGACAAATAGGCGGAGGTCTCACGCAGATTGGTGGAGGCCTTGGTGGGCATATAGGAGCTGGCCTGACAGTGATCGGTGGAGGAGTAGGCGGCTGTACAGGAGCTGGCTTCACCAAGATTGGCGCTGGAGTCGGTGGTTGCACCGGGGCTGGCTTGACCCACACGGCACCAGGCTGGGGTGGAGTGATCTGCCCTGGGCGGATGGTGATTGGTGGAGGCGCTGGGAAGCGAATCTGACCCGGTTTGATTATCACAGAACCTGGAAATATGTGGTTAAATTCAATCGAGTGTCCTTAAACTTTGATCTTCATGATTTCTTCTTCTGCTTCTAGTGAAATAATGCTGTTTTAAAAATGAACACCTACTTTCCTATCTAGGTCTTTCTTCAGGTTGGAATGACTTTATAAAAGTTTGTATGGGTTTATTTGATTTTTCTGCCATATCTATCATCTATCTGCACTCTTTAAAGTATCAATACAGCAAGATTTCCCTTCGCCACAAATCTTCACATCCCACATTCATGGTAAGATTCGTATAGTTTGCATGTGTGATTTATGTTGCAAGAAGGTCACATGTCGCATATGCCACATGTTGCAAATGTAGGATATGTAGGTACCAAATGTTGTTAATATTGGGTTGATGCTAGGGGCGCAAGGATTGCGAGAGGTAAAGTTGCAAGTGTTGCATATGTACCAAGTGTCGCAAATGTTGCGCCTATCCATACTGGAAGTTGATGCTTGGGGTGCAAGGGTTGCAGGGGCCAAAGTTGCTAGTGTCGCATATAACCCATATTTACCAAATATCTTGTAACTTTTACAAGGACGCATACGTATGTACCAAGTGTCGCAAATGTTGCATGTAGCGGTTACCGTACCTGCGGGCGCCTGTCCATACTGGAAGTTGATGCTAGGGGCGCAAGGGTTGCAGGGGCCAATCGGTATGGGGCACGGGGCCGGGTCGGGGCAACTGCATTCGATCTGCGGCTTCGGTGTCGGCGCTGCCCATGTTGAGCCCAGGAGAAGAACTATACAATACAATATATATTTATTGTAATACAATATATATACACCGTGAAATTTTAGTCGTTTTGGACCCATCGTCCAGTGACTCCGTTCATGCAACCGAACAAACATAACTCGAAACATGAAAAACAAATTTGGACTTCCCATAGTAAGTTAGGTCAATTTCAGGTAATATGTTTGTCTGTCTGTTTGTCTGTTACGTGTTCACAGCCAAACTGCTGAACGGATTTTGATGAAATTTGGTATGAATATAGTTGAAGACCCGGGGTCAAGCATAGGTTATATTTTGACGCAGTCGGAGCTGTGGGAAACAGCTAGTATATAATAAAATGTCAGTATATTACCAGATAACCAAAGAACCTTGCCTCCCGCCATCTTTCGATCTTCTGATGAAAAACTCCAATTATTTTGGTTTATATATACATAAGATATATACCTAAATCATCGCCTAAGTTTAATGTATAAAAAAAATCGGACTATAAAATAATATTTACGTAAATGCTACTTAAAATTTTGTATTTTAAGAGCAAAAGAATAAAGTCGAAAATTCATCAAAACACACAATTCAATTATTATTTCAAATTAAAAAATATAGATATATATGCTTTGATACCCATCAACGACAATTTTTCAAATAAAATTCGTTTCGTTAATCGTTTTCGATACAGTTATAAAATGTTTTTGAATTTTTAAAGCGAACAATTTGTTTTAAAAACGCTTTTGCCCCATCGTAGTTTTTACCTACTTGTAAATGAAAATTAAAAAGAAAAATTGTATGATGTATACAATTACTAACTATTATGAATTGCCGACATAGCCCAGCAGATTAGTTCTTTGAAGTGCGGAGAACCGATGGCCGATGGGGCAGAAATGTTCTCGAATGGCGATCGTGTACCGGTAAACGCAGCGTTGGACATCCGCCGACCAGATGGTCAGATGACCTGAAAAAGATCGCAGGCAAACGCTGGATGCAGACTGCTGCCAACCGATCATTTTGGGAATCATTGGGAGAGGCCTATGTCCAGCAGTGGACTGACTGCGGCTGAAATGATGATGATGATAATAAATAAATAAATAAATAAGATGATAATGATGATGATGAACTGCCTCTGGAGGTCTAGTGGTTAAGGCGTTTGCCATAGACCCGGAGGTCGATGGGTTGGATTCGATTTTCAGGAGAAGCATACTTTTTTTTTAAATAGTCTTCCAATTTCACCTACTGAAAATTTTTTGGGCTGGTATTTTAAATGCCCTCTAATGGGGTCTAAAAAGGCTCTTTTAAATGGAATCTGGGATGACAATGCAATTGGAAAACGATGAGATTCGTGTCTTTAATAGGCCCTTGAGTAAAAATTCCCAGTTTTAGCAAAATGACATTTTTACGACATTTTTTATGAATTTGACATTCTCATTGTGGCGGCGTTCTGCTATCGTCTAAAGCTATAAATTTTTAAAGCGCAGTTTACATTGTGCGACTTAACTTGGTCTAGTGGTTTCGTAGGTAAATAATTAAGTAGAGATAAATCACACAGATTGACTTGCCCCAAAGAAAGTTCAAGACTGTGTTATGGGATACTAACTCAACAATACTTAATTTCATATTAAATATTTTACAAATAATCACCAAGGACCTGGTGAGGGATCAAACTCAAGACTTCCTGAGTAGCGGGTAGGCATGTCACCCATTTTGGCACAAAGGTCGCCTGTATGATAATTTTATAGTTTCTAATATTATTCTTTTTCGTCTCTACAATTTTTTCTTCGTTGTAATGTCAATATCTGATTATTCTCAACATTTTTCTCAAATAACATCAGACTATAGTGTTGAGCGACTCATACCACTAGTCAAAATAGGGTATATTTTTCCCGAATCCAACCTTCGAAAAAGCACTTCTCAATTCTTTTTTCTATTTTCAACATACGAATTTTGGAAAATCAGCTATTGTTGGACATGCATGGCTATACCTACATACTTATGTATAAATAGGAATGGAATGAGCAATCAGTAGAACTAGCTGTTGTCTGCAGCTTCATATCTGTGGTTCTTATCAAGATTGATTGCCCGGCTCACTATTAGGATTTACTTCATTTTTCTGGTATTAGTATCATACATTTTAAATTAGCTTGATTTGAATGTACATGCTATTTCTAAATAAATCTCAGTGGTTTGTGAAATGCATCTTATGTTAATTTGTTTGTATAAATTTTTGGAAAATGTTAAATAAATAATCGAATAAAAAATTGGCAAGACGGAAATGGCAAGTGATCCATTTTCTCTACAATCAAAAACGTCATCTAGTAGCACGTTCCGAGCGTCTACTCGCTTACCTACTCGCTCAATTACTCGCACAATCTGAATTTCACGGCTGAAAGCACCAAAAATCGTTAGCTTCGTATCGTTAAAACTTTATATTGTCTCCTACTTTTGATACAATATGTCTATTGAAATTGCGTTCTTTTATGAGTTCCCGACTCGTTCCGAATTTTGTTGATGTACAGTTTACAATTTTAGAAAATAAAGATACCATTGACAATTTAAGATATTAGCGTGAGGTCGTCAATGCTGACAAAGACCGAACGGAAAAACGAAGGAATACCAGGAGGCCTATTTTTAAATGTATGACATATATTTCGAATGAAAATTGTTCGAGTCACACTTTTCAAATACAGCTCCAGAGCGGTGAATTTTTTTCCCTTGTTCCCTTATATATCCATACTAATATTGTAAATGCGAAAGTCTGTTTGTCTGTCTGCCTGTCTGTTACGCTTTCACGGCCAATAGTAGTAATCTTCATATATAATTTAAGTGATTTGAAAACCCTTTTAATCAGACGGATGAAGCCGCGGGAAACGGCTAGTTATAAATAAAATAACATTTTCAGAACATTCATATCCATACATCTTTCTGTCTGTCTGTCTTTTACGCTTTCACGGCCAAACCTCTGAACGGATTTTGATGAAATTTAGTATGAGTATAGTTGAAGACCCGGGGTCAGATATAGGCTACCTTTTGACTCAGGCGGAGCTGCGGAAAACAGCTAATTTCTATTGCAACTGGGTTATCAATTAAAATATTATAATATAACCATTCTTTATAGTCCACTGCAGTTATCTGTACATCCTCTTTTATAGTCGGCTAATAAAATTCTTAATAATTCTTCCGCAAACCGTTTCAGAAGAATTTGGCGAACAGCTGATAAACTTTATGGAAGACAAAGCAATAAAACTTTTCAATTTTACTTGAATTTTACTCAACGCACAAATATTTTTCTTTTCAGAATCTTTGTGTGTTTCCTCAGCGGAAAGAGAGTTTTGTGTGTATTCTCACGTCTTTTTACACGACTTACCAAAAAAGGAGGGTATTGTTATTAGCCACGTGTTGATCTCTGATTAACCCGTAGTAAAGGTTGACAGTTAGATAATGCTTTTAGCATCAACTTCGCCTATTGTGCTATGCAATAGGCTAGTTACCTAAAAAAATATAATTAGTCCGTCAGTTAGATAATCAAAAAATATTGGAGACGTATTTTTTCTTTCGAATATTAAACAAAGAATGGTAAAGATATGGCGCTTTAAAGTTCCGTGTGACGTCACAGTGTGCTAAACTTTTTCGCAATATGTGACGTCACGAGCCCCCCCTCCTAAACTTTGATGCGTTATATCTTTACAATTTATCGCTCAATTGACAAAAGAAAAAATACGTCACTAATATATTTTTGATTTCCTAAATGACGGACTAATTTTAATGATAATCTTTTGACCCTGGACTAGCCTATTGTATTTTGTACAATAAAGTTTAAATTATTAAAGGATTTGTATGCATTAAATTATTTTATAATAAAGTGAAACAATCGCGAGAACATAAGAAATCACTAAGGAATGATATGATTTCAGCATTCATTTATGTATGTATGTGAAATTGTTTATTCCACCATAAGTCTTGAACGGCTTGTCAGATGTAGATGTGTGAGGTGTCTTTGGATTCATTGCATTCTTCAGAGCAACATAGACTTTGTGACGTCATCATAAAAACAAAATGGCGGATTACATCCATACTTCCATATCCATCCATACTTAATATTATAAATGCAAAAGTCTGTCTGTCTGTCTGTTACGCTTTCACGGCCAAACCGCTGACCGGATTTTGATGAAATTTGGTATGAATATAGTTGAAGACCCGGGGTCAAACATGGGCTACTTTATGACGCAGGCGGAGCTGCGGGAAAAAGCTAGTACGCAATAAATGGAAGACCGTCAGATGACTATTAAGCATTAAGTCCGCCAAATATTATAAGTATTTATACTTGTGGAACAATAAAGTTTTAATAAGAGAGGTAGGACTTTTTGTAAGGAGTATGTAGTCCATCTAGGGAAGTACCTCCATCCTACAGAAGACCGCAGTCAAATAGCACTGTGATGCAGTGTTGTGTTCCTGCTGGTGAGTAGGGTCGCCAAGCTCCAGAGGGGTCGCTGTGCTGATAGCGGACAGGTCGGCAACACGCTCGTGACATCTCCGGTGTTGCAGGCGTTCATAGGCTACGGTAACCACTTACCATCAGGTGGGCAGTACGCCTGTTTGCCTACTTAGTTGTATAAAAAAAATGACCTAAAGGTCGCAGTCGTTCTCGAAATCAGAGACCTACGTCCAGCAGTGGACTGACGCAGGCTACATGATATGATTAGGTAAAGCCTTATTTCTCCTTCTAACTCCTTATATGGTAATGGTTGTCACAATAGAGCGTAACTGATCTTCATAAAAACATCCGAGGTGAGGAGGCCGCTGGGCTCATCGATGATTCTTTACCAAATGCGTATAATAAATGGTGTACAAAATCGGCCGTGATTTGTAATGTGCTACGAAAATGCTACGAATCTCGTAGCACTTGCGTAGCACCGTAGCATGCCGTAGAGGTGTAGAAAAATTTGTGTATTTCATTAACCGACTTCAAAATAAGAGGAGTTTCTGCGTTTCACTGTATGTTTCTATTTTGTTTCAGGTATGCATATCATCTGAAAAATTGTATGATGTATACAATTACTAACTATTATGAATTGCCGACATAGCCCAGCAGATTAGTTCTTTGAAGTGCGGAGAACCGATGGCCGATGGGGCAGAAATGTTCTCGAATGGCGATCGTGTACCGGTAAACGCAGCGTTGGACATCCGCCGACCAGATGGTCAGATGACCTGAAAAAGATCGCAGGCAAACGCTGGATGCAGACTGCTGCCAACCGATCATTTTGGAAATCATTGGGAGAGGCCTATGTCCAGCAGTGGACTGACTGCGGCTGAAATGATGATGATGATAATAAATAAATAAATAAATAAGATGATAATGATGATGATGAACTGCCTCTGGAGGTCTAGTGGTTAAGGCGTTTGCCATAGACCCGGAGGTCGATGGGTTGGATTCGATTTTCAGGAGAAGCATACTTTTTTTTTAAATAGTCTTCCAATTTCACCTACTGAAAATTTTTTGGGCTGGTATTTTAAATGCCCTCTAATGGGGTCTAAAAAGGCTCTTTTAAATGGAATCTGGGATGACAATGCAATTGGAAAACGATGAGATTCGTGTCTTTAATAGGCCCTTGAGTAAAAATTCCCAGTTTTAGCAAAATGACATTTTTACGACATTTTTTATGAATTTGACATTCTCATTGTGGCGGCGTTCTGCTATCGTCTAAAGCTATAAATTTTTAAAGCGCAGTTTACATTGTGCGACTTAACTTGGTCCAGTGGTTTCGTAGGTAAATAATTAAGTAGAGATAAATCACACAGATTGACTTGCCCCAAAGAAAGTTCAAGACTGTGTTATGGGATACTAACTCAACAATACTTAATTTCATATTAAATATTTTACAAATAATCACCAAGGACCTGGTGAGGGATCAAACTCAAGACTTCCTGAGTAGCGGGTAGGCATGTCACCCATTTTGGCACAAAGGTCGCCTGTATGATAATTTTATAGTTTCTAATATTATTCTTTTTCGTCTCTACAATTTTTTCTTCGTTGTAATGTCAATATCTGATTATTCTCAACATTTTTCTCAAATAACATCAGACTATAGTGTTGAGCGACTCATACCACTAGTCAAAATAGGGTATATTTTTCCCGAATCCAACCTTCGAAAAAGCACTTCTCAATTCTTTTTTCTATTTTCAACATACGAATTTTGGAAAATCAGCTATTGTTGGACATGCATGGCTATACCTACATACTTATGTATAAATAGGAATGGAATGAGCAATCAGTAGAACTAGCTGTTGTCTGCAGCTTCATATCTGTGGTTCTTATCAAGATTGATTGCCCGGCTCACTATTAGGATTTACTTCATTTTTCTGGTATTAGTATCATACATTTTAAATTAGCTTGATTTGAATGTACATGCTATTTCTAAATAAATCTCAGTGGTTTGTGAAATGCATCTTATGTTAATTTGTTTGTATAAATTTTTGGAAAATGTTAAATAAATAATCGAATAAAAAATTGGCAAGACGGAAATGGCAAGTGATCCATTTTCTCTACAATCAAAAACGTCATCTAGTAGCACGTTCCGAGCGTCTACTCGCTTACCTACTCGCTCAATTACTCGCACAATCTGAATTTCACGGCTGAAAGCACCAAAAATCGTTAGCTTCGTATCGTTAAAACTTTATATTGTCTCCTACTTTTGATACAATATGTCTATTGAAATTGCGTTCTTTTATGAGTTCCCGACTCGTTCCGAATTTTGTTGATGTACAGTTTACAATTTTAGAAAATAAAGATACCATTGACAATTTAAGATATTAGCGTGAGGTCGTCAATGCTGACAAAGACCGAACGGAAAAACGAAGGAATACCAGGAGGCCTATTTTTAAATGTATGACATATATTTCGAATGAAAATTGTTCGAGTCACACTTTTCAAATACAGCTCCAGAGCGGTGAATTTTTTTCCCTTGTTCCCTTATATATCCATACTAATATTGTAAATGCGAAAGTCTGTTTGTCTGTCTGCCTGTCTGTTACGCTTTCACGGCCAATAGTAGTAATCTTCATATATAATTTAAGTGATTTGAAAACCCTTTTAATCAGACGGATGAAGCCGCGGGAAACGGCTAGTTATAAATAAAATAACATTTTCAGAACATTCATATCCATACATCTTTCTGTCTGTCTGTCTTTTACGCTTTCACGGCCAAACCTCTGAACGGATTTTGATGAAATTTAGTATGAGTATAGTTGAAGACCCGGGGTCAGATATAGGCTACCTTTTGACTCAGGCGGAGCTGCGGAAAACAGCTAATTTCTATTGCAACTGGGTTATCAATTAAAATATTATAATATAACCATTCTTTATAGTCCACTGCAGTTATCTGTACATCCTCTTTTATAGTCGGCTAATAAAATTCTTAATAATTCTTCCGCAAACCGTTTCAGAAGAATTTGGCGAACAGCTGATAAACTTTATGGAAGACAAAGCAATAAAACTTTTCAATTTTACTTGAATTTTACTCAACGCACAAATATTTTTCTTTTCAGAATCTTTGTGTGTTTCCTCAGCGGAAAGAGAGTTTTGTGTGTATTCTCACGTCTTTTTACACGACTTACCAAAAAAGGAGGGTATTGTTATTAGCCACGTGTTGATCTCTGATTAACCCGTAGTAAAGGTTGACAGTTAGATAATGCTTTTAGCATCAACTTCGCCTATTGTGCTATGCAATAGGCTAGTTACCTAAAAAAATATAATTAGTCCGTCAGTTAGATAATCAAAAAATATTGGAGACGTATTTTTTCTTTCGAATATTAAACAAAGAATGGTAAAGATATGGCGCTTTAAAGTTCCGTGTGACGTCACAGTGTGCTAAACTTTTTCGCAATATGTGACGTCACGAGCCCCCCCTCCTAAACTTTGATGCGTTATATCTTTACAATTTATCGCTCAATTGACAAAAGAAAAAATACGTCACTAATATATTTTTGATTTCCTAAATGACGGACTAATTTTAATGATAATCTTTTGACCCTGGACTAGCCTATTGTATTTTGTACAATAAAGTTTAAATTATTAAAGGATTTGTATGCATTAAATTATTTTATAATAAAGTGAAACAATCGCGAGAACATAAGAAATCACTAAGGAATGATATGATTTCAGCATTCATTTATGTATGTATGTGAAATTGTTTATTCCACCATAAGTCTTGAACGGCTTGTCAGATGTAGATGTGTGAGGTGTCTTTGGATTCATTGCATTCTTCAGAGCAACATAGACTTTGTGACGTCATCATAAAAACAAAATGGCGGATTACATCCATACTTCCATATCCATCCATACTTAATATTATAAATGCAAAAGTCTGTCTGTCTGTCTGTTACGCTTTCACGGCCAAACCGCTGACCGGATTTTGATGAAATTTGGTATGAATATAGTTGAAGACCCGGGGTCAAACATGGGCTACTTTATGACGCAGGCGGAGCTGCGGGAAAAAGCTAGTACGCAATAAATGGAAGACCGTCAGATGACTATTAAGCATTAAGTCCGCCAAATATTATAAGTATTTATACTTGTGGAACAATAAAGTTTTAATAAGAGAGGTAGGACTTTTTGTAAGGAGTATGTAGTCCATCTAGGGAAGTACCTCCATCCTACAGAAGACCGCAGTCAAATAGCACTGTGATGCAGTGTTGTGTTCCTGCTGGTGAGTAGGGTCGCCAAGCTCCAGAGGGGTCGCTGTGCTGATAGCGGACAGGTCGGCAACACGCTCGTGACATCTCCGGTGTTGCAGGCGTTCATAGGCTACGGTAACCACTTACCATCAGGTGGGCAGTACGCCTGTTTGCCTACTTAGTTGTATAAAAAAAATGACCTAAAGGTCGCAGTCGTTCTCGAAATCAGAGACCTACGTCCAGCAGTGGACTGACGCAGGCTACATGATATGATTAGGTAAAGCCTTATTTCTCCTTCTAACTCCTTATATGGTAATGGTTGTCACAATAGAGCGTAACTGATCTTCATAAAAACATCCGAGGTGAGGAGGCCGCTGGGCTCATCGATGATTCTTTACCAAATGCGTATAATAAATGGTGTACAAAATCGGCCGTGATTTGTAATGTGCTACGAAAATGCTACGAATCTCGTAGCACTTGCGTAGCACCGTAGCATGCCGTAGAGGTGTAGAAAAATTTGTGTATTTCATTAACCGACTTCAAAATAAGAGGAGTTTCTGCGTTTCACTGTATGTTTCTATTTTGTTTCAGGTATGCATATCATCTGAAAAATTGTATGATGTATACAATTACTAACTATTATGAATTGCCGACATAGCCCAGCAGATTAGTTCTTTGAAGTGCGGAGAACCGATGGCCGATGGGGCAGAAATGTTCTCGAATGGCGATCGTGTACCGGTAAACGCAGCGTTGGACATCCGCCGACCAGATGGTCAGATGACCTGAAAAAGATCGCAGGCAAACGCTGGATGCAGACTGCTGCCAACCGATCATTTTGGAAATCATTGGGAGAGGCCTATGTCCAGCAGTGGACTGACTGCGGCTGAAATGATGATGATGATAATAAATAAATAAATAAATAAGATGATAATGATGATGATGAACTGCCTCTGGAGGTCTAGTGGTTAAGGCGTTTGCCATAGACCCGGAGGTCGATGGGTTGGATTCGATTTTCAGGAGAAGCATACTTTTTTTTTAAATAGTCTTCCAATTTCACCTACTGAAAATTTTTTGGGCTGGTATTTTAAATGCCCTCTAATGGGGTCTAAAAAGGCTCTTTTAAATGGAATCTGGGATGACAATGCAATTGGAAAACGATGAGATTCGTGTCTTTAATAGGCCCTTGAGTAAAAATTCCCAGTTTTAGCAAAATGACATTTTTACGACATTTTTTATGAATTTGACATTCTCATTGTGGCGGCGTTCTGCTATCGTCTAAAGCTATAAATTTTTAAAGCGCAGTTTACATTGTGCGACTTAACTTGGTCCAGTGGTTTCGTAGGTAAATAATTAAGTAGAGATAAATCACACAGATTGACTTGCCCCAAAGAAAGTTCAAGACTGTGTTATGGGATACTAACTCAACAATACTTAATTTCATATTAAATATTTTACAAATAATCACCAAGGACCTGGTGAGGGATCAAACTCAAGACTTCCTGAGTAGCGGGTAGGCATGTCACCCATTTTGGCACAAAGGTCGCCTGTATGATAATTTTATAGTTTCTAATATTATTCTTTTTCGTCTCTACAATTTTTTCTTCGTTGTAATGTCAATATCTGATTATTCTCAACATTTTTCTCAAATAACATCAGACTATAGTGTTGAGCGACTCATACCACTAGTCAAAATAGGGTATATTTTTCCCGAATCCAACCTTCGAAAAAGCACTTCTCAATTCTTTTTTCTATTTTCAACATACGAATTTTGGAAAATCAGCTATTGTTGGACATGCATGGCTATACCTACATACTTATGTATAAATAGGAATGGAATGAGCAATCAGTAGAACTAGCTGTTGTCTGCAGCTTCATATCTGTGGTTCTTATCAAGATTGATTGCCCGGCTCACTATTAGGATTTACTTCATTTTTCTGGTATTAGTATCATACATTTTAAATTAGCTTGATTTGAATGTACATGCTATTTCTAAATAAATCTCAGTGGTTTGTGAAATGCATCTTATGTTAATTTGTTTGTATAAATTTTTGGAAAATGTTAAATAAATAATCGAATAAAAAATTGGCAAGACGGAAATGGCAAGTGATCCATTTTCTCTACAATCAAAAACGTCATCTAGTAGCACGTTCCGAGCGTCTACTCGCTTACCTACTCGCTCAATTACTCGCACAATCTGAATTTCACGGCTGAAAGCACCAAAAATCGTTAGCTTCGTATCGTTAAAACTTTATATTGTCTCCTACTTTTGATACAATATGTCTATTGAAATTGCGTTCTTTTATGAGTTCCCGACTCGTTCCGAATTTTGTTGATGTACAGTTTACAATTTTAGAAAATAAAGATACCATTGACAATTTAAGATATTAGCGTGAGGTCGTCAATGCTGACAAAGACCGAACGGAAAAACGAAGGAATACCAGGAGGCCTATTTTTAAATGTATGACATATATTTCGAATGAAAATTGTTCGAGTCACACTTTTCAAATACAGCTCCAGAGCGGTGAATTTTTTTCCCTTGTTCCCTTATATATCCATACTAATATTGTAAATGCGAAAGTCTGTTTGTCTGTCTGCCTGTCTGTTACGCTTTCACGGCCAATAGTAGTAATCTTCATATATAATTTAAGTGATTTGAAAACCCTTTTAATCAGACGGATGAAGCCGCGGGAAACGGCTAGTTATAAATAAAATAACATTTTCAGAACATTCATATCCATACATCTTTCTGTCTGTCTGTCTTTTACGCTTTCACGGCCAAACCTCTGAACGGATTTTGATGAAATTTAGTATGAGTATAGTTGAAGACCCGGGGTCAGATATAGGCTACCTTTTGACTCAGGCGGAGCTGCGGAAAACAGCTAATTTCTATTGCAACTGGGTTATCAATTAAAATATTATAATATAACCATTCTTTATAGTCCACTGCAGTTATCTGTACATCCTCTTTTATAGTCGGCTAATAAAATTCTTAATAATTCTTCCGCAAACCGTTTCAGAAGAATTTGGCGAACAGCTGATAAACTTTATGGAAGACAAAGCAATAAAACTTTTCAATTTTACTTGAATTTTACTCAACGCACAAATATTTTTCTTTTCAGAATCTTTGTGTGTTTCCTCAGCGGAAAGAGAGTTTTGTGTGTATTCTCACGTCTTTTTACACGACTTACCAAAAAAGGAGGGTATTGTTATTAGCCACGTGTTGATCTCTGATTAACCCGTAGTAAAGGTTGACAGTTAGATAATGCTTTTAGCATCAACTTCGCCTATTGTGCTATGCAATAGGCTAGTTACCTAAAAAAATATAATTAGTCCGTCAGTTAGATAATCAAAAAATATTGGAGACGTATTTTTTCTTTCGAATATTAAACAAAGAATGGTAAAGATATGGCGCTTTAAAGTTCCGTGTGACGTCACAGTGTGCTAAACTTTTTCGCAATATGTGACGTCACGAGCCCCCCCTCCTAAACTTTGATGCGTTATATCTTTACAATTTATCGCTCAATTGACAAAAGAAAAAATACGTCACTAATATATTTTTGATTTCCTAAATGACGGACTAATTTTAATGATAATCTTTTGACCCTGGACTAGCCTATTGTATTTTGTACAATAAAGTTTAAATTATTAAAGGATTTGTATGCATTAAATTATTTTATAATAAAGTGAAACAATCGCGAGAACATAAGAAATCACTAAGGAATGATATGATTTCAGCATTCATTTATGTATGTATGTGAAATTGTTTATTCCACCATAAGTCTTGAACGGCTTGTCAGATGTAGATGTGTGAGGTGTCTTTGGATTCATTGCATTCTTCAGAGCAACATAGACTTTGTGACGTCATCATAAAAACAAAATGGCGGATTACATCCATACTTCCATATCCATCCATACTTAATATTATAAATGCAAAAGTCTGTCTGTCTGTCTGTTACGCTTTCACGGCCAAACCGCTGACCGGATTTTGATGAAATTTGGTATGAATATAGTTGAAGACCCGGGGTCAAACATGGGCTACTTTATGACGCAGGCGGAGCTGCGGGAAAAAGCTAGTACGCAATAAATGGAAGACCGTCAGATGACTATTAAGCATTAAGTCCGCCAAATATTATAAGTATTTATACTTGTGGAACAATAAAGTTTTAATAAGAGAGGTAGGACTTTTTGTAAGGAGTATGTAGTCCATCTAGGGAAGTACCTCCATCCTACAGAAGACCGCAGTCAAATAGCACTGTGATGCAGTGTTGTGTTCCTGCTGGTGAGTAGGGTCGCCAAGCTCCAGAGGGGTCGCTGTGCTGATAGCGGACAGGTCGGCAACACGCTCGTGACATCTCCGGTGTTGCAGGCGTTCATAGGCTACGGTAACCACTTACCATCAGGTGGGCAGTACGCCTGTTTGCCTACTTAGTTGTATAAAAAAAATGACCTAAAGGTCGCAGTCGTTCTCGAAATCAGAGACCTACGTCCAGCAGTGGACTGACGCAGGCTACATGATATGATTAGGTAAAGCCTTATTTCTCCTTCTAACTCCTTATATGGTAATGGTTGTCACAATAGAGCGTAACTGATCTTCATAAAAACATCCGAGGTGAGGAGGCCGCTGGGCTCATCGATGATTCTTTACCAAATGCGTATAATAAATGGTGTACAAAATCGGCCGTGATTTGTAATGTGCTACGAAAATGCTACGAATCTCGTAGCACTTGCGTAGCACCGTAGCATGCCGTAGAGGTGTAGAAAAATTTGTGTATTTCATTAACCGACTTCAAAATAAGAGGAGTTTCTGCGTTTCACTGTATGTTTCTATTTTGTTTCAGGTATGCATATCATCAATGGAGTTTTTATGTAAGTTTTAATACATAATACAATATTAAATAGAACCTTACAAATATAATGTATTATAATATATATATATATATTTATATATTTATTATTAATAAATAACAGAGACACACACACACATCGTTTATCTGGATTTAAACTAGCTGTTGCCCGCGACTTCGCCCGCCTGTTTAAAAGGGATTTCCAATGAGGTTTGAATCACTTAGATTATATATTCCAGTCTCTCAGAATCTTTTTTTATGTATTTAGAAGATTACTACCCATCGGATTCCAATACGGATTAACAGTATATCACATCCGGCACGACGGATTTTAAAATGGTTGTTATTTTCATAGTCAGCAACCCGATAAACCACACAAATAACACCCATGTCCCCCATTCAGGGGCTGAATTCTAAAAACCTTAAAACAGGTAACAAATCATTTATCATAACAAATAATCTTTTGAAGTTTCGAATGAAACTGACTAACCTAATTTCCATCCCCCGTACATACTTTGGACCCCCGTTTGACCCCCTATGGGGTAGAAATTTGGAAAATTCATTCTTAATGCACCTCTTGATCAAAATAGGAACCGATATGTCATAATTCATTGACAGATCAGTGATCGTTTAGTATATGCATTTTCAGGGTTTGTCCCCCTTTTCCCCCTTGATTAGGGTGAATTCAGAAAAGTCCTGATATATAAAATTTAGTAGTTCAATATCAAACACTGAAGAAGAGTAAGAATCCGTAAGTCAAATAATATTTTTGCAGTCACGTCTGTATTGATCAGTTCGTTAGTTCCAAAGGTAAAGCACAGACTCAAAATAACTGCAGACGTAGTCTCACATACATCACGAATTAAACTCATAAGAGTTTAACCCTTTCGTTTGTCGCGTAAGTGTTTCACTCACGCACATATGCCACCTGTGACACCGCGACCAATAAGCGTTAGGGATCGCGGCGACATTTTTGGGATTCCGTACCCAAAGGGTAACATTTACCTAAATTAGGAAATGTTATGTCCTTCAAGTCTAATACATATCATATTCTAAATGTAAAGTGTATATCTATCTATCTACATTAGACATTAGACTGTTGTTATTTTCACAGGTAATGTATTTCTCCGCTATAACAACAGATATTAAAAAAACAGAATGAAATGAATCCATACAAAAAACGTAATTTTTTTCAGTTTTTATAGAAAAAGATTCTGCTTGACTATGATCCGTCTGGATTTCTTTTAAAGTCTGTGGTGTTACAGACACACGGTTTGCGTCTCAAACTTTGACGGGAGTTCATGCGTGAAACTCGGAAGATTCTACTTTTATTGTTTTTCTTATCTGTGGTTGTTTCTCTTAAGTTTTTGTCCGACCGCGACGGAGACGAAAAATAAGTTATGTTTTTGACCTGTATGTTTGCCTCTTTGTTCCCTCGTTGTCTGAAATTGGCTAAACCGATTATCATTTATATACGTCGTTAAATCCGTCTTTGTAGTGCGAGTATCACTGGGTAGGTCAATATTGTAAGAATAAAATGGCGGATTTTCGGCTCCAAAAACTACATCTTCGTACTTACTTTTCTCCTGAACATTAAAACCTCTTATATTTTCAACAAAAGTATTTTGGTATCCAAAATCCAAAATTTAATGTCGCACTTTAACGGTCATCTTGTTTATTATATCTTTAGATTTAACATTGTTGCGCGAAGGTACAAATAATGTAAAAAATAAAATAAATAACTGATGAAAACATAATATAATATATACATAATGTTTATACAATATACATAATAAATATACACATATAAATACTTAAGCTACATTTGCAAGCACTTAAAACTATCGAAATACGTACGGACATTCGATATATAGAAATAATTCATTTTACAATTCCATTAACATGCTTTTGTCGTTTACAATAAGGCGTAAGAGATCTTCAGTATTTGAATACATATAACATCAAAAATAATTATAGAATTTAAAACTTGAAAATACTACAAATAAAGAAAATGTATCTTTAAAAGAATGTCTTTGCCCCAATCTTTCAACAAATTCACAGATTTATATTCTTCAATTATTATAGCATTTCTATTTTACATCATATCGACTTTAGAAACATGTTGAACTAATTCCAAACATATTATTACTTACAAGATTCTTGCTTGCGCGTCTCAATTCTAAAATAACGCCATCTATTGGTAAAATTATTTCATTTATTATTTTAATAGATGGCGTTATTAGATAATACAACACCCCAGCACCGTTACAAGGATAATCACAGTTCGTCTCAATCTTTTAAGATCTACACAATGACTAGCTATTAGTTAACAAGTGTGGTCGCTAGATGTCGCTTTCAAATTCTACAATTATTCTTGATTTACATATATTTAGTTCTATAACAGAGAAAGCTACTTAACTTCATACAATCTAACGTTATATTTAGTGAGTCACTAAAGTTAAACTTTAGGGTGTAAAATTCATTGTATGAAGTTCAGGTATGCATATTCTCTGTTTTAGTAACCGCAAGGGTTGCAAGGGTCGCAGGGGTTGCATGGGATGCATGGGTTGCATGGGTCGCAGGGGTTGCAGGGGTTGCAGGGGTTGCAGGGGTTGCATGGGTTGCAGGGGTTGCAGGGGTTGCATGGGTTGCAGGGGTTGCAGGGGTTGCATGGATTGCAAGGGTTGCATGAGTTGCCATTAGCTTGGATTATCTGGCACACAGGCGCAGTAGCACTTGGTGGGTCAACCGGTGCCGGAGTAGGTGGCCTTATGACAACTGGGCTAGGAGTAAACGATGGAATAGGAGGAGGGGTTACCGTGAACGATTTGGGGCAGATGGGGCTTGGTGTTGGTGGCCTAACGCAGATAGATGGAGGCTGGATTGGTGATAAAGGTTGAGGCCTGACTGTTATCGCTGGAGGCTGTATCGGAGGCAAAGACGCTGGTCTGACGATTATCGGAGGAGGCTGGATAGCTGGCTGCTGTGGTGGCCTGATAATTATCGGCGGTGGTGTGATTGGTGGTTGCTGTCTCGGCTTGATCAGGATTGGTGGAGGTTGGATGACCACGTCAGGGGAAGCGGCGATGAAGAAGGAACCTCCTGGGACTGGGACTTCTTGGAAGCCAATGGATTTCAGCCTGTCAGGGATGCAGGACTTCTGCAGCAGGGTCCTGATTGGCCCGTCGCCACAGGGCGCTGGAATCAAATAGTTTAGTTTTTAGTTGCATCGTTTGGAATTTCTTTGTTTTAGAACCCTCATTACTTAGTCACTTCGCTGGCTCAACAACCCAAAGTCGATCTTGGCTTCCAAAACAAGAGAGCTCCAGTGAGTTGTATTTTGCATGATGGCCCGCCAGGTCTTTAACCTTCACGTGGTCTATTCTACTTTCGCTAGTTTGCTATGGAATATACTACCCTCCCTTTTCCAAACCCATATCACTTTCCGAATCATGAGATGACTCAAGCACGCATAATCTTTTAAACATTTAAACGAAATATTTGCCGAGGGACTTCTGTTGATAGAAACCAAGGTCATGATCATTAGGCATAGGAAAACGCCGCCGTAACCTCTGGACATGATCATCAGCATTATCCAGAGAGCATTTTAAAATGCCTCAGTTTCTTCCCCTACAGAAAACATGTGTACAATACAATTTCTACGGAACACATAATATAACACGGCGAATCGCAACTTTGTAAAACCAACACTTTTATTGGTAAATGTGAAAAAGTCAACACCGCGTTTTACAATAAGCTCGGCGCCATCTAGTTTTGTACTCACTCGGGATAGGTGACGGACACGGGCACGGACATGGACACGGACACGGCGGCGGCTGGCAGTCGAACTGCGGGGCTGGTGCCGCCGTGGCTGTTGATAACAGTGCTGGGAACAAAAAATATAAGTTAAATCATTTTTTTTTTTCATGAACGTGCGTTTCCTTGGCCTATATTTGCGCTTTAGTCAAAAGTCCTAATTCCCGGCACAAAATAATGTTTTTAAACGAATTAAAAAAATAACCGGTCTAGTGTCCGACTTGCGTACGTACCAAACTATAAAAATAAAAATACACGTTTTTATTGTAATAATGGCAACAGATATACATCATCTATATAGATACAATGCCTGGGGACAGACGGACAGTGAAGTCTCAAGAATAGGGTACTGTTTTACCCTTTGAGTACAGAACCATAAAAAAATATATTATTTTCCTTTGGAATTTAAATTGGTATTAAATTATAGTAATACGGTCTAATAAATCAATTTTTTTCAGTTGCATAATCTAACCTAAAAATTAACTACACTATCAATAAACTAAAACTTAAAATTAAAACCTTAAAAAAAATTAAATAAAAAAAAAGAACTAAAAATTTAAATCAATAATTTAGCAATACTGATTTTCATATCTAAATACATAAATGTTACAATTTTTCTGTGTTAGCTCACAAAAATGTACAATATAATGCACATGGTCAAACTTATTTTTCTTAAATTCAAATGATTGTTACCTATAATACCCAAAGCCACAGTACGCCCCATTTTAGACAGCCGTGTGTAAATAACTTTCAATCCGACATCTTTATATACTAAAAAAATGTTTATCCTAATGTACAAAATATAAATCAATTACGTTTCGCTCCAACCAACCATATTTTTTATCAAAAAAAAAAAGGATTTATTTATAAAATAGCTAGTAGACCATTGGTAAAATATTTAATAAACTGTGATACGATTTTTCACGTATAACTTAAGTAGATATATATGTACTTACTTGGTACTAGGTATTTTAAAAACAAAAATGTGTTGAATTTTTGCATTCGGTAAGCCTTTGAGTCATTGCGGTATTTTAAAAGCGTGTAAAAAAAAAAAAATGATACACGTTTTTGTAACGTAAACAATCCTTGGATAAATAAAAGATTAAGACAAATGTTTGTTTACTTTACTTATAGACTGCATTTGTTCAAACCCGAAACGAATCCCTTGTATCCACTTAAATCCATTACAAAAATCCATCGATGGATCTTTTTGCACCGAATCTTGACCTGCGATACGAGAGTTTTCTGCTCCATTTTCTGTGCCATTGTTTCTTCTTCGTCCAAGCGTCTTATCCTAGCTATCGTACTATATAGCATCATATCCTAGAGTTGGCTGCACTGTTTATTACAGTTGAGATTGCCGTCTGACTACTGTAAGCCTTTTTAAAAGTAAAACCAGACCTACAGCAACATGATATCTATATTGTGTTAGTGACCAACACTGTCAGATGTTTTCAAGCTGCCTAAAGGCATCTGATACAGCTCAACGACTGCCGACTCAATAATAACCGGGACCAACGGCTTAACATGCCTCCCGAAGTTTCCTTTTGGCAGGACCTAAAATAGGTACCTAAAAGTCAGCTTTAGCCGTTTGACTCAATACAGAGACACGCTGTCAGAATTGCCGAAGTTCCCGTGATTACAAAGGGTATTGAGCCTTTGAGTCTCAGGTGAGATTTCGCTTCCTTATGCGTGTTCTACCGCTTGTATAATGGGCTATGCTCGGTGGAATTGTTTGACATGATGCCAACACCCACTTTTTACCATCGCACCTCTCGCCATCGTCAGGGATTTCATCCCCATACCTTGTATCCCATGTTATTGCGTACAGTACACTTCAATCGGAATTTCTTCCCTCGTACACTGCGATTATGGAATGAACTCCCTGCCATGGTTTTCCCTAGTGACTATAACATGGGAGCCTTCAAAAAGGGCTAAAAAATTTCTTCAGGGTCGGCAAAGCGCTCGTGACATCTCCGGTGTTGCAGGCGTTCATAGGCTACAGTAACCACTTACCATCAGGTGGGCCTGTTTGCCTACTTAGTTGTACAAAAAAAAGATAAATTTCCAATAAATAAATATTTAAAAATTTTGAATAGAGGCAGACGTAAAAAGAGATGGACAGACGATGGAATCGCAAACAAAATACTTTTGCGCAGTGGGACACAAATATCTAATTTAAAAATACTTAATTCGGTGCAATGGTGGATAATGGTGGAGTATATTTGAATTTCTGGAGCTCTATTTTTGAATTCTCTTGAATGGAAATCGTTTGAATCACCTAGTATGACGAATTAAAACCATCATCATTTCCTGTAGGTTACATTGTCTATCGACTATGTAAACCCAGGTGTCAGAGTTGTTCGGAACCGCCTCTCGGCCTCTGACGTGGTTCCTTTAACGACAATGGCTTAATGTGCCTTCCGAAGCACGATTTTTCTTGAGTCAGTCTTTTAAAAATAGCATTCCTGATAATACACTCATCACTTGCATCGAAAACTATTGCCGATTACCTATATTCTTAGGATATCCCTATTTTTAGGGAAGAAATAAAATGAATGAGTTTCACATAAAAGTGTACGAAATAAGATAAAGTGAAAATTGGACTTGTAAAATTTGATTATGAGAGGGATAAGTAAGGAGACTAAATAAAAAATAAAAGATTTTATCAGAATCGTTTCTTTGCAGAATACTCGTAGAAGCAATACAGTAGGTGTTACAATACAAAAAATCTTTATTGCCCACTTAATACAAATAATATAACATTTACAAAGACTTCAACATAATATGAACAAAGGCGGACATATTGCTAGGCAATCTCTTCCAGTCAACCCTTACGAGGTGAAAGAGAAACAGTTAAGTTAGGGTGGGTACAGCAACCTCTTTCAAATATTATACGATGTCGGGCGCGGCAACGTGCATGTGACACTTCTGGTACTACATAGGTCATAGAAATAGAATGGAATGGAATAACGTCGAATGATTTTGATTCGACATGATAGTCCGCGATTTTTGAGTACACATACCTACTCCCAAGCCCTCGCGTTCATGATTTGGTTTAGTAATTAAGTTAAAATAATGACAAACACCTGGAAGAAATTGCATTAGCGATAAATCCGCCTTTGTACCCATCTAGTTGTAATGGATTTAACTATGTGTTTCTTTTGTTTGTAAATGGTGCAATAAAGTGTTAATTCATTCATTCATTCATTCAATACCGCGATTACAGGAGGATTACTATCATCTCTTATTTCCGTCCGGGTGCGAGTGGGTGGGATTTGCAATATGGTGTGTAAGGCGATATCTTGCTCACTTGCTTGAATTTGGATGTCAGATTTGGATGGGGGTGTGAGAGGTAGTAAGACACCAGTCAAGGATTATGTTCACTAAGTTTAGGTTTAAATCTTTGTTCCGTGGCTCCTCAGAAGGTGGTGGTTAAAAAACAGTGCAAGTTATGCATGTCTAGCGTATCACTTAGCCACCACCTATTGAGACGTCTGTCACGCACATTATAAACATGTACCCGGTACGTGCCTCGGTACGTATAAAGTGATAAATGAAGAACCGCTCGACCGATTTTGTGCAAACTTCACATAAACCATCTACTAAATAGTCCGAACAAAGCCTAAACATTTGGTTTGGATAGGTGAGCCCGTTCTTGAGTTATAAAATTACAACGAAAATTGGCATTGATTTTTATATAAGACCTTTGCTGTACCTACGTGATAGCTTTCTCAATAAAGATATATTCTATTCTATTCTATTGACCTGCAGATATGCTATTTGTATACATTAATATAGTGTACAAAAAATGCTTGGAATTGATTGTGCCAAACATCTAACCAGCAGGAACCAACGCCTTAACGTGTCTTCCGAAGTATTAGAAGCTTGATAGAAATGCCACTAGTAGCGTCCAATCCACGGTAAATCGACTCCTTACTGTCGCTTGACATATCGATACGAAAACATATGCTCCACTATTCTATCCAGCTGATCAATTATTCTAATAAATCAATCAGAGACGGCATTTTTGATTGATTAAAGTTTTTTTGTACAATTGTTTTACTAATAATAAAGTTCTAATAAATAATTAATTGTTGGTATCTAAGTATTAATTTATTTTATTTTACTTGGCCGAGATGCGTGGAAGGCTAAAGGGGAGGCTTTTGCCCAGCAGTGGGGCACACAAATATTTCAAACTTAATAACCTGAAATGGTACAATGGGTGGACTTAATTAATAGTAATTACTTTTAAAAAAACCCTAGTGAAAAATTCTATTTTTCTTAAGTCCTAAAATAAGCTAGTTTCCTTAAAATTATATAATTAGCCCGTCAGTTAGGTAATCAAAAAATATTGGAGACGTATTTTTTCTTTTGAAAATTAAACAAAGAATGGTAAAGATATGGCGCGTTAAAGTTCCGTGTGACGTCACAGTGTGCTACACTTTTTTGCAAAACGCGACGTCACGAGCCCCCACTCCTAAACTTTGATGCGTTATATCTTTTTAATTTATCGCTCAAATGACAAAAGAAAAAATACGTCACTAATATATTTTTGATTCCCTAAATGACGGACTAATTTTAATGTTAGTCTTTTGACCCTGGAAACTAGCCTATTCAATACGCTTAAATTCCTAATCCTTTACGTATATTATCTAAACTTCCCATAGCTTGTGTAAATTATACAACTTATGCTAAAATATATGTTCATACTAAAAATTTCATAAACATAGAATATTATAGCACAGTTCACTAAACATAGTAACTTTTATCATCAATTAAAACAATGAATAAAATTGATGCCCAACTAAGCATGTTTAAAATTTGATAAAATAAGTTTCGCTCAACTACGCGTGATATATAATATTTGAAAAATATACTAAAAACTGATATATAAAAGGGGTTTTTACTATATTTTTATCACATCATCGGCAGACATGGACAAAATAATTTGCCTGTTGTTAGTTGGTAAGAAAGTTATATATTTTTTTCTTTATACAGGTCAATCGACCTTGTACATCTTAGTGTCAGAGTTCTTCTACACTGCCTCTTATCCTCTAGTTTGCTTATTTTGAGAACATGACTCGCGCAAAATTGATAATTCTAATGATTTTTATTCGTCATAATCGGTGAGTCGAACTGTTTTCATTTGACAAATGAGATATTTTAAAATAGCACTAATATGGTTTCTTCAATGACCGTTAGATGACGGTCAAGACTGACGACTTAACGTGCCTTCTTAACAATCGACCCTGTACAACATGGTGTCAGAGTTTTTCGGAACCGCTTTTCGGCCTCTATAGTGGTTCATTTAATGACCACCAAATGGCAGCCGGGACCAACGACTTAACGTGCCTTTCGAAGCACGGAATCATCATTATTATCAGACAATCGGGTGATTCAAGCCTGCAATGTCCTAAGCAGAATGGAAACAACTAAACAAAGTATGCTTGGGAACCCACGACCGATCGATGGCGAACGCCTTAACCACCGGATCACTAAGGCAGTTAAATAGGCTAGTTTCCTAAAAAAAATATAATTAGTCCGTCAGATAGGTAATCAAAAAATATTTGAGACGTATTTTTTCTTTTGAAAATTAAACAAAGAATGGTAAGGATATGGCGCGTTAAAGTTCCGTGTGACGTCTCAGTGTGCTACACTTTTTAGCAATAAAAGCCTCCTAAACTTTGATGCGTTATATCTTTATAATTTATCACTCAATTGACAAAAGAAAAAATACGTCACTAATATATTTTGATTCCCTAAAGAACGGACTAATTTTAATGTTTGTCTTTTGACTCTGTAAACTAGCTAATTGCAGTTTCAAATTATATAATATTACTCAACTACAAGAGATAATGTACTAAGAGAAGACATAACCAAATTAACAGTACACATCAAAAGTTTAGTGGAGCTTTCGGCCAAACTTCAGGCAATAAAGCTCACCCGCTGACCACGCGCAGCTGTTTGACTCAACTTTATTTTGTACTTTAACTGTTTTGGAAGCGATGGAATGACAGAATGTGTTAGAGTAATTTCCATTTAAAATCTTCTTCATTTCACTTTCAATGTGGCCATGAGTTTTATCATTTGAAGCACATTTTATTTAGTTCGTCAAATTTACCTTTAATGGTACAATGGACTACGCATTCTCTACTAGTCAACCTTTAGGTAAAACAGAAATCATATCAGTGCGATAGGCCTTCAAATAATAAAATGTACTAACTTACTATGAGTATGTTTAGATGTTTTCAATAATAAGGACAATGCAGGCTTGAATCACCTGATTCCCTTGATCCCTTGTGCGTGCGTATCCGTAGCGAATGCGCGTGTCAAGCGGCGACGTGACGCGACCACTATTGAATTGGTCGCCATTTAGTGGCATTTTCTATCTTAAGCTCCTCCGTGCTTCGGAAGGCAGGTTAAGCCGTTGGTCCCGGTTGTTATCGATTGGTATGGATATAGTTGAAGACCCGGAGTCAAAAATGGGTTATTTTTTCATAGAAAGAGCTGCGGCAAACAGCTAATTTGGTAATAAAAAATATTGAAATGATTTCCAGTCATCGCCTCAGCTGCTGCTGCCCCATGGCGCTGCACGAAGACATGCGAAGGGGCTACCGTCTGCTTCGCTGAACCTTCGAGACCTTGCATCCAGCCCCCAAGCATTAGCATCCCACGTCCATGCCCCCCTTGCACCGGCCCGATAACAATACTAACTCCAGCATGTCCGTGCGCGCCCCCATGCCAGCCGTGTGATCCCTGTATCCCTCCGAACCCCTGCGACCCTTGCGCCCCCCCTTGCATACAACCTAACCCATGCGACTGCTCGCCTCCTCCATGCGACCCTTGCATCTGTGGTTACTAAAATTTATTAAATATTAGTTAAAATGGGGAAAAAATTGCATGAAATTTTGGTCGAATTTAATTTTTTTTAATAACTTCAATTTATCACGTGGTTAACTTGGAATTGTTTAATTTATTTAAAATTATGAAGGGGTTAGGGGTTTGCGTTTTGAAATTATGATGGTGTAAATATGGGACAGTTTTCGGAAGAATTGGCATCGAAATTTTATAAAAATAAAATATTTTGGATCTATAATTTGTATATTTTTCTTTATTTTCTTGTTATTGTATATTTGAGTCTTCAAGTCATTTCCTTCTCATTTTATCTCCGTGGGTTTACCCGCCCGTAGTGTTTTATGTACTCCATAAAGACATCAAATTCAAAAATATTATAGAGTTAAATCCAATAAGTAGTGGACAGAATATACACATAACTAGTGTGAATCTAATCTGGATCTCCTAACATATTCGGTTAGGGTAAGGGATGAGAAAATAGAATTGCCACCGAAATACCTAAAAAACGTCCGCTCCGAAAAATTACCAGCGATAAAAACGGATTAAGGTATAGTTAGTTCTCAGCTATGTTTTTAATTTTAAATCATCAAATCTACAATTTTCTAAAAACAACTACATGTGGAAACGAAGTATGCTTCCCGTGAGGTAAAGGCTTCAAGAATCAGTTGTTACGACAGTAGAAATACAATCCCACGTTTGACAAATATTGGGCAGCCCTGACCGCGGAAACTTCTCGTAAAATCGAAGCGTGTTTCCACACGGAAATCATTGCGCTAATGATCTAGTACATTGCTTGTCTCACTCTGATATATTGCTTTATCTCGTTCTTGCATTCGATGATCGATTCGTGAAACTAAAGAAACGAGACCGCGTCTCTGTCTCCTACTTTACGAGAGTGATTGTTGTCTTTTTGGAAACTTAACCCGATTCCCAGGCTTTATAAACTCTCCGATAATTTATACTAAAAATCCAGCATATTGTTGTGATGATGGTGAACTTAATATTCATAAAAAACGCAGTTATTTTATTCTAACTTATTTATTTATTTTAAAAACGAACAATATCTATCATAAAACAAATTATTTGATAAATGATGATTGTGTTTAATTATGGATTTAGACAATTATCCTGATTCACTGCAGGGTGACCTTTTCACAGTGTGTTAGATCAATGTCAATAAAAATTTAATGAAAAACGAGAAAAAATTTCGCTTCCAAGCGAGACCAAAACTCCGCTATCGATAAAGCATTTTCAGTGGCTTCATATAGCTCCCTGAGCGTGCGAGGACAGGACAAAAGATGCGCCATGGTTTGAGGAGAGACACCAAACAGGTAAGCCTCCTCCGAGCTGTATACGCTTTCCTTGCTACGGCCGACCTGCGTCCGGAGTTGATTCAAAGTCAATGGCGAGATTTGACAGATGGATCAACTCCAAAGTAGCCAATCGGAATCTTACCTCAGACCCTAATTTTTCTGTTTCTGGTACCTATATTTTGTTTAAATAAACAGGTGCCGAACTTCGCAAGGAATTTGTACCGAGTTGCTGTGCAGGTGTAATTATTCCGTCTTCTTTGTCACTGTGGGGATATTCAAAAAATGCTGCACCTCGCTGATCACTGCCCACTGTATTCTGTAGATGGCGGCATTCCGAAGA
This sequence comes from Euzophera pinguis, assembly GCA_947363495.1. Classification (NCBI taxonomy): domain Eukaryota; kingdom Metazoa; phylum Arthropoda; class Insecta; order Lepidoptera; family Pyralidae; genus Euzophera; species Euzophera pinguis. Next base: position 1,693,631 of record OX376182.1, read on the forward strand.
TCCACGAAGCTGACCACGAGGTTGTACAGTGGATTGACAGCCTCCCTTTTTATATTTGACATTGCTGCAATACACGATTCGCAAATAATATTGGCGAGACTAACACCCATATTATTAAATCTTCACTTAAACTCGACTCAACCTTACTCCACCTCAATGGTATTTTTAGACGATACTAGCTTCCTTGTCATGTGATGATTTCTCATTGGAGGTGAGTATCGAATTGTCAAATATAAGGCTGGTCGGGAGATACCTTGACGAGTCCTCGAAATGAAATAAAATAAATAAAAATCGGTTTTTGCCACACTGGGGACCGATTCTGATAACTTCAAAAGACGTTAACGATTAACCAAAACCAAACAATGACTGCTAGGGCTGTCCGAGAATGGAAAATCGGCGAGTCGAAAAATTTTCGTTCGATTTCGAGACATTTTCATACGACATATTGGTGAGTTGAACTAGTTTCAATGGGCTCGCTGGTTTTGCATACTCAAGAATAGCCCTCGCGGTTGTAGTTTCGTTAACGTGTTGATACATGGGGCACACTAAAAGTTTTACACTTCTAGCTAATCGGAACTATTTGAATTTCGAATGTTATATTTTTTTGAAACGACTTGCAACCTTCTTAGTAATAAAAACAATTTAGCGGGAAATCATTAGTCAATTATTTTTTTATTACATATCAAAGTTCTGCGTACGCTAACTTTTAGTGTGACCTACGTATTATCGCGATTAGCCTGTAATACTAATATGAGTGCGCCATGTCGACTCGAAAAAAGGTTGACATGATTTTGTATGGTTAAAAATAAAACAATAAATTGATTTTTAAACGTCTTTAAAGAAAGAAGTTAACAGGTTCATCGGCAGCTGAAGCGGGAGGGCCATCAAAGATGACAGCTGGACCTCGCTCTGTGGTCTGGCCAGGCATATTGTTAGAACTGAAACAGTATTTAAAAATTTTATATATTCCTTACGAAAGGTATTTACAAATCGAAGGTGACAGAAGTCGGTAAGGGCCGGCCTCGGAGAACATACTGCAACCAAATCGCAGATATTTTAAAAAAGGGAGATGTCAGGAGTACTTGTAATCGACGAGCGTGTATGACGAGAGTGATGAGCGTAGAGGAAGCGAGGGAAGTCTGTAAGGATCGTAGCAAATGGAAACCCGTAGTATCTGCCTACCCCTACAGGAAAAAGGCGTGTATGTTTGTATTTTTCTTTTTCTCTTTATCTTCGATGATGTTTCTAAAAAAGTTATCATGTCGTTTTGCCCTAACATGTTTCCCCTTCTACTTTCAATATACTTCTCTTTTCTCTTACATTAATTAACACTTCTTCATTTGTTAATCAGAGTATAGAGTACACGTAGCAAATAAAGGTAAAAGTAAACGTGGTGTCGTATCAAAATCTAAAGGATCTCGCTTATGATTTTTTTTGAGAAATCTTGAATTCGACTCTCTAATGCGCGAGAATTGGCCCCCGGAGCAAGTTTAAAAAGTCATATTTTATCAATAGGCTAGTTTCCAGGGTCAAAAGACTAACATTAAAATTAGTCCGTAATTTAGAGAATCAAAATATATTAGTGACGTATTTTTTCTTTTTTCAATTGAGCGATAAATTATAAAGATATAACGCATCAAAGTTTAGGAGTGGGGGCTCGCGACGTCACATATTGCGAAAAAGTGTAGCACACTGTGACGTCACACGGAACTTTAACGCGCCATATCTTTACCATTCTTTGTTTTTTTTTTCTTAAATCAAGTAGTTAATCAAAGTATGAAACTATCGTTTAACACAAAGATTAATAGGCTAGTTTCCAGGGTTGAAAGACTATCATTAAAATTAGTCCGTCATTTAGGGAATCAAAATATATTAGTGACGTATTTTTTCTTTTGTCAATTGAGCGATAAATTATAAAGGTATATCGCATCGAAGTTTAAGAGTGGGGGCTCGCGACGTCACATATTGCGAAAAAGTGTAGCACACTGTGACGTCACACGGAACTTTAACGCGCCATATCTTTACCATTCTTTGTTTAATTTTCAAAAGAAAAAATACGTCTCCAATATTTTTCGATTATCTAACTGACGGACTAATTATATTTTTTAGGAAACTAGCCTATTGTCCTGGCTATTATTAACTAGATTTAACTATCGACTTGACTTTAACACAAACCACGACCCGTATTGAATTGGTCGCCATTAGTAACCTTTTTTTATCTCGAGATCCTCCGTGCTTCGGAAGGCACGTTAAGCCGTTGCCGCGTTGGTCTCGGTTGTTATCGATACAGACTATCGTTAGGCTGTGTCAGAAGCCTTTAGGCGTCCTAAAAAATCAGTCATTGTTAGTATATCACTGTAAAAACCTTACGGAGGTCAGACTGCAGTCGCTTCCTTGTAATAATCAGTACCGCCAAATCTACGACCGTCATTATAACCCTAGGCTCTCAAGCGTTTGCTGAAGACACAACTGGGAAACACGAAAAGGATGTAAACTTTGTGTCTAACACCTGAGAAGCCAAGGAGCGTAATATTTACTAAATTATTAGCAGCCCGTCCCCACTTCGTCCAAGCCAATAGCTTTCCTCGATAGGCAATCCAACACTGAAATAATTTTTCAAATCACACCATCAGTTCCTTAGATTAGCGCGTTCAAACAAACAAACTCGCCAGCTTTATAATTTAATTATAGTTTAGTATAAGTATAGAAGTATTGATTTTGTAATTTCTTAAATAATTATTTTTATTTAAGACCCGGGGTCAAACATAGGCTACTTTTTGACGCAGGTGGAGCTGCGGGAAACAGATAGTTTAAAATAATTACTAAAATTTTATTTGTTTCTATAAATTAGTTCTTAATTATAAATCACTAGCTGTGCCCGCGGCTTCGCCCGCGTGTAAACCTCCTTTGGGAACATGATGTGTTTCCAGGACCAAAAGTAGCCTATGTTACTCACCATCCTTTCAATTAACTCTATGCCGAAAATCAAGTCGATAGGTTGCTTAGTTAGGGCGTGAAGGAAGGACAAACAAACAAACACACTTACACATTTACAATATTAGTATGATGACAATAAAACTCACCGATCGAAATGAAATATAATACGAAAATTAATTTCATTGTTTTTGAATAAAACACGAAGTCTGTATGAAATAAAAATAATAGTGTTGTATTGTTTTATATACTTCCGCTGTATTTTTTTAGTTACAGTTGTCAAGATAACTAAAACAGTGGTATTAAAATGTTTAACTTGCATTTATTTAAGTTAAAATAAAATTTTCCGTGAACATTTTGCTAAAAAAACAATTGTACACATGGTTTTTTTTCCTTTATCATGTAACTTTATTTTAATCGTATTTTTAATGTCGTGTCAGTTACAATAGGCTACTTGACTGTATTCATACTTGGTTAATATTGTTATTCTAAACATAATATACACTAAAAAGTAACCGATTCTGAAAACAACAACAAAATTGGTTGTTAATTAAGGCCGTAATTCGATTTTAAAGTTTTCTCTAAAGGAAAAGTGGGAGCGTGGTGGGGACGTCTGGCTATCTCTTTTGTATGCACGAAACCGAGTGGCAGTGACGTCACAGCTCACACAGTGCATCCTTTTCTTGTTTTTTGACAGTTTCCCCTTCCACCGAATTTCAAAGGCTTATAACTTATTTATTTTTGAACGGATTACAAAAATTCTTTCATAATTCTGTTTCTGAAAGTAAAAATATTGATACGAAAGAAAAAATAAAAATTAGTAGAATACCCAATTACAAAGTCAATGACCTTGACATGGGTCTTTTAAGTGGTGATAGTGGTCTAGATGATCAAATAACAACTTTATTAAAAAATATTGTCTGAATTTTATTTAAATAAAACATAAAACAAACTTTTACCCAGGTAATTAGGTATAGTCTTCACATTTCCTTTCTTTTTTTTCTGTACACGCTAATTACCCTTTTCTTGTCATTTCCTCTCTCGGGTCTGCTGGATGAAATTTCTTTAGAAATAAGCAGCTCCCTTGTACTGTCTTTTCCTCTTATGTATAATCCTTTTCATTTTTATTGTGTACATTATTAAAGTAAATAAGTAAATGTTAGCGACGCTTATTTATTTTAATGTTTTATGACTAAAATAATAGATGTAAGCGGCCGGTAAAGTGGCAGAATATCACCACTACCCCCTCCTATTTGGTTAGTATCAATAACTCTTGCTCTCTTTCGCTTCGCTTCTCTTTGAGATGGATTATTGGGAACGTCTTGCAGTGCAGACGTGTATTCAGTAAAATTAACTGAGGCCAAGGCCAAAACTAGTATTTTTTTATAGTTAATCGCTAATTGGTAAAGTTAACTTTGATATTTATTGTGTAAATGTAAATTGGGTAAATGTGTACAAAAGTGCCACCCAATAATTATTTAGAATTAACTGTAGTTGATATTAATGTTTTTGAGAATTAGCGAGCCGCATTTACGGAAGAATAGATACCAACAAAAGGTTGAGGTATATTGTGAAGCGCGTGGAGTGGGCGCTTGACCTTGCTAAACGCCTAAAATGTGTATAAACATGTACGTTAAAGTTGACCATATTGTGATATTTCTCACTTATATAAAACAAAACTTATAGATAGAAAAAATCTAGATGATGGCATACTTACTTGCCTCGGTGGCTCAGCGACCCAAAGAGGATCTTGGCCTCCGACACAAGAGAAATCTCCTATCATTCTTACGAGTTCCATTGGCGAGTAGTTCCATGGAACAAGTGAGAATTGTTTTTCTCACTAGTTCCATTGACTTTGATAATGGAACAAGTGAAACAAAACTTAATCAGACTCACTAGTTCCATCGAAATTGTCCCATGGAACTAGTGAGATTTTTTTTCTCAGTAGTGCCATTGTTTTTTTTTAATGGGACAAGTGAAACTAAAGTTAAATAACTTAATAAAATGAATAAATTAATAAAACGCACAAAAATAAACAAGTATTTTAATACTGCTCCCTGTTTGACGCAACCTACAGTTTGTTTTACATCGAAATAAACAAATTTTATTCGGCTAGATTATCCACATAATATCGAGTGGCTTACAACATGGACTCTTTACATCCTAGTGTCAGATTTTCGGAACCACCTTTCGACCTCTGGCGAGGTTGCTTTTAGCAACATGAGCTTGTAAGAGTATTCTACCTAAACAATCTAACGGATCTATACGGCATGAGAGTGAAGAGATACCAGATGCTGTTCGTAAAGGTTGAGTGGCAGAGGTTTCATAAGCGATAAGTCCGCTTTTATACTCATAACTTTATTGTTAATTTGTGTTAAGGTTGATAAAACTGTTATTTTTTATTGAAATTTAAAAAAAAATATTTGCAACAAATTTAGATTGTTATTAAATAAAGTAAAACGAGCCTTTATTGGCGCTGATATTAATCACAATAAGCGGGGATATTCGATATACACACTTTTTAGAAAAAGTAGGGGCTAGTCGTTGCTTGGCAAGCAAGCACGATGGACGTCGAAGATATCGTGGTTGTGACAACAAATACGGGCGGGGCAATGGTGCACGCATCCTAGCCAAACACTACAATTATTAATACTACCTACTTCGGGAGATTGAAGTCTTCTAATATTTGATTCAATACTGTATTTTTTAACTGTTTAACGGCCTACTAGTTTCCTAAAAAAAATGTAATTAGTCCGTCAGTTAGATAATCAAAAAATATTGGAGACGTATTTTTTCATTTAAACATTACCTAACCAAAGAATGTTAAAGATATGGCGCGTTAAAGTTCCGTGTGACGTCACAGTGTGCTACACTTTTTCGCAATATGTGACGTCACGAGCCCCCACTCCTAAACTTTAATACGTTATATTTTTATAATTTATCGCTCAATTGACAAAAGAAAAAATATGTTACTAATATATTATGATTCCCTAAATGACGGACTAATTTTAATGTTATTCTTTTGACCCTGGAATGTAGCCTATTAAGTGTTCATTCATATTCATGCACTTAATAGTCGTACCTAACTCTCAAGTATGTGAATCTACGAAATACCTAACTTGCAACTAAATCTACGGATTTAAAGCCACCTCAATAGGTGGAGTCTTGTCATTAGCCTTGTTAAATTATCTAAAATATTTACTATTCTTGTTACTGTTACTATGTTGATGTATAGTAAATAAATCTCAAAACATGACTCTCCCTTAAACAATCGAGTATAAAAGCGGTATTTTAGTGTTTCAATCATCAACTGAAACTAATTTGTATGTGGTTTTTTAAGGTGTTAATTAGTGTAATGGAGCAATTAACACAAAAATAATGGGTCGCGTCATTACTAAATTACGACAATTATTATTTTAGAAGAATATGACGGTGGACTTATCAAAAACTTTATTTTCAGTTATTTATTGATGTCATAAATTACTTTTAGACATTGATAAGGCGTAAGGTTGTGGATGTTTTACTTTTACATCACATCACTCTTCGCTTACTTATATATTTACAGCTACTCGCTACACTTAAGTACCTACTTTTAATTGTTAACATCTTGTATCTTAATCTTTATTGTATACAAGAACATAGTATCAAAACTTCGTTTTGGTGTTTCCGAAGTATATTATATTGATTTGATTTTTAATGAAGATTGGTCGCCATCAAGTAGCAATTTCAATCTAGAGCTCTTCGGTGCTTGAGAAACCGCGTTAAGCCGTTGGTTCCGGTTGTTATCGATAGCTGGCTGTCATTAGGCTGTGTCAGATGCCTTTAGGCAACCTGAAAATTCCGACAGTGTTGGCCACTAACACACCTTGAGTCACATTCCTGTTGGTCTGGTTTCCCTGTAAAAAGGGTTACGGAGGTCATGCGGCAGTCGCTCCATTGTGATAACCAGTGCCGCCAAATCTAGCGACACGGCGAACCGTACCCTAGACTCCTAAGCGTAAGCTAAGGACGCAACTAGGTAAACACGCTTAGACGAATACCTCGCAGCAATGTCGCCTATTTTACACAACTAAGTAGGTAGGCAAGCAGGCGTACGGCCCACCTGATGGTAAGTGGTTAACGTAGCCTATGAACATCTGCAACACCAGATATCACGAGCACGTTGCCGACTTGTCCGCGCAGCACAACGACCCACCTACTCACCTTATTAATCATTTATAGTAAATTTTTCAACACATTAAACAAAGAAGAATTTCCAAAATATTTCCTTATGTGATGCAATATAAAAATAATCTAAATACATGCTTATAAATCCTAAGAACCTCTTCTCTTCGCGATTATACCAACTTGGATCTGATTCAATTCAACAAAGTTACTTTTGTATCAAATACCGCCAAAAGTTATTCAATCTGACATTGTATTGTTTTCAAAACTTGTTCCGGGCTTAAGAAGTGTGGCGGAAGGGTTATGGAGATGACATTTGTGACGATTAGACTTAACCTTTTCCCTACGAGTGCACCTAAATATCTATATTGTTTGTGCATGAAATATATATTTTTGACTTTAAATTTGGAATTGTTTTGGCTGTGAGCCTGTAACCATATTAGTATGAAATACTTATTTGTATGCTGTGCAATAATAGCAAAACATAGTGCGTCTTATACTCTGTAAATCATCTTATTATGTACCTATGTTAAACAAATAAATAAATGATTGATTGATTGATTGATTGATATAGTTGATTTGGTATAGTCACTTCTCTATATGAATGGCATCTATAGCTGTAAGTATGTGTAAATCTGTATTTATGGTACAATTGTTTTACCAACTGTATGAGAATTTTGGCGGGCTGTAAAGAGCAGTATCGGCGCTGTATTTTATTTTCCAAAATTTGTGTTTTTGAGTGGTTGTGCTTAATAATGGTGTAATATTATTCGCAAAGTGTTCGATAACAAGCGTGAGTGTTGGGAAGTGATACAGTGTTGATTTATGTGATTGTCATGTTTGTTGCCAAAAGCTCCTAGTAATCGCTAAGTGCAGTTTTTCTACCACTTCACTTACCCTGATTCTTCTGACTAGACTTGACTACCGACTAGACTTTCAGACTTGATTAGGACTTGACGAAACCACACGGTAGGATTGAAGAAGATTGAAAAATTAAGAAGGGCTATAAAGACTTGTATTTATGGCCGTAAAACACATTACTAAAGAAAAATTTACCAACTGTATCAAAAACTAGAAGAGTTGCTCTTTCTGCCAACATAAGAAATAAAAATATTACTAAATATCTATGACAAAAAAAAGGTGCGAAAATAACAGAAATGTTAGTGGCATATAAAGATGGCACCCGTATTGCACAGGTGGGTGTCGTCAAATAAAACCAACCAATATGGCGGATTTTAGTGTCGTATGACGGAATGGTACCCACCATTTTTGTGGATTCACGTTTGTGGATATTTTTAATATTTACATCTTATGTAAAATAAAGGTATTTTTTAAAATAAATTCTGTTCAAATGTTGCATAATTTGTCAAATTAAATTTTGTTTAATAGTTCTTTCTGTAACAATAGAAATAAAAATTATAGAGAATTCATGATTATCGATATCATTTTATCGTAAAAATATTTCGTATGCCCATAGGTTTATCGACAAAGATGCATCACTAAAATATGATTGCTAACAACATTTATTTTTGAGAGTTGATTTTAGTGGTTTAAAGTAATGAATTTCTAGTGTTTGTGATTTAATTTGAAAGATAATTTAATTCTGAACCCAAAACAATAGTTAGTGAATAAAAAGATGTGGTTTCCAGTTGTAAATGAAGATTTATTTTTTATGATTAATTTTATTTTTTTAGTCGATGTTACAAATATCAAAGTTTTGCTTTTATGAATTTTCAAAAGTACATTAGTTGGTTAATGTGTGTAAAAAATCTCAAAAATCTAGGTGTAAAAGTTTTTGAGATATTGTTCTGTGAAGTCAAGCAAATTTTTTTACTACTGATAACATGTTGAGAGCGTGCATTGGTCTCGAGAACTCGTAGGGAAAAGGTTAAAAAAGTTTGACACACAAAAGTAAAATATATGCATTTAATTGTATGCGTTGTATTTTATTTTCCAAAATGTGTGTTTTTTCGAGTGTTTGTGCATAAATTTGGTGGATTATTATTCGCAAAGTGTTCGAGAACAAGCGTGAGTGTTGGGTAATGATCAGTTTTCGTTTTATGCGATTTTCTTGCTTGTTGCCAAAAGCTCCTGGAATTAGCTAAGTGCAATTTTTCTACCACTTCACTTAGCGTGGTTCTAGACTTGACTACCGACTAGAATTTTAGACTTGACGAAACCATACTGCAGGACTAAAGAAGATAGAATTATAAAGGACGGAATAGGAAGGAATGTGATAGGAAGGAATGTGAATTTAAATATTTTTTTAAATTAAGATACCCTTTTTATTAAAATGCCTGCAACATAGGTATGTCGCCGGGAATAATTAATAAAAAAATCAAGTGTATAAAATAGTGTTCTTATTTCTTATTAATTAAAAATACACAAAAGAAATAAAAAAATAACGTTTTTAATAAAAATATGCCTTAAAATGCTTTTATCCAGGGCCGAAAATACTTTATCGGCAAAAAAGACATGTGAAAAACACGTCACACCGAAAATCTAATACCGCGGACCAATTTTCGAGTTCAAAGGGTCACACTCGGCCTTCAGCTTTTGATCTCCAAAATACATTGCTTAATACCTACCAAACTAAACGTTTTTGCGACTCAATACTTTTCTCCAATATTGGATATGGTGTAACCATCTTTTTGAGTGAAAGTGGATTTTTCGACTACATATGTCTACTTGTGCTATGTAAAGTTCTAGAGCTCTATTTTTAAAAAGTGCAAACCCGGTGATTCAAATGAAAATCATTCAACTCACCGGTTTTGACTGAGTTATACTTTTCAAGAATAGGACTCCTTTGTTGCACGATACATTGCCGACACGTGGTCCTGTCGTCAATGCATCGTGCAACATATACGCTTATTTTAATTAACCATATAGAGAATAAGCTTTTTTTTGAAAAATTTCATCGAGATTTAACATAGAGATTTTTTGAAACACGACATTTTTGTTTGTTTGTAATATCTTTATTGTACAAAACACAATTTGACAACATACAAAAGCATGTAAAAAAAAAAAATTTGAAGAAACATAAAAAAAAATTATACATATATATTTTTTTTAAACATTTGTGATGTGTTTTAGAAGATTCGGCCTCCTTGACATGTTTTTTTACACGAAGTCTGTGGCTTTGTATTATCTATGGTCACCCTACCTTGCTTCTACTGGGCTACGTCCTGTCTACACAGGGCCCGTAGAAATACAATTAGAAAACGATATCGACATTCCATAGGGTTAAATAAAAAATATGGCTGGATGGCGGATGGACTTTTTATACCGCGACCTTTGTAATTACAATGGAGCGACTGCCATCTGATCTCTTACGGAGTAACCGAGATGATAGAACGTCATTTTTCAGACAGTGTATTTTTTTTTTTGTATACAACTAATTAGGCAAACAGGCGTACGGCCCATCTGATGGTAAATGGTTACCGTAGCCTATGAACGCCTGTAACACCGGAGATGTCACGAGCGCGTTGCCAACCCGTCCGCTATTAGCACAGCGACCCCTCTGGAGCCCTACTCACCAGCAGGAACACAACACTGCATCACAGTGTTATTTGGCTGCGGTCTTCTGTAGGGTGGAGGTAGTTCCCCAGTTCGATACTATCGATATATGTACACTATCGATACCTTAGATTATATTTTCAACTATTAAAGAATCGATTATTATTCGATGTGTAATCGATTTTCCGGCAACACTACTGTATGGAAAAAGGCCATGATAATATGTATGTACTTGTTTCCCGCAGCTCCGCCTGCGTCAAAAGGTAGCCTATGTTTGACTCCGGGTCTTGAACTACATCCGTACCAAACTTCATGAAAATCAATTCAGCGGTTTAGTTGTGAAAGAGTAACAAACATCCATCCATACTTACAAACTTTCGCGTTTGTAATATTAGTAGGATGTGTATGTCTATTTATTTATCTGTATTTAAACCCGGGTTACAACTAAAAAGAGGTCAGTAATCAATTAGCTCCAAGCTAAATAGAAAATTAAAGTAACGTTTAAGATACTGTACTGTGTAATAATAAATCAAATGAAATTTTTTTGCAATTTTAGGATTTTATATTAGAATTCTAAAATAAAGTAGACAAAAATTAACCATTTCCCCTACCTTATCTCGGAAACTATCGATTCCAAAATTTCGATGCATAAATTACAGGAAAACCTATGAGATAATTTTAATTTGTTTAGGAGGTCCAAATAGAGAAAAATAAAAAATAGTACAGAACCCTCTCCACGCGAGCCGACTCACACTTGGCCAGTTTTATTTTAATATCATTTTAAAGGATTTTCTGAGCTACTTTTCATAATACGTAACAAGACCACAGCAATTAATAATTTTCCCATTGGCCGGGCACCAGTCAAGTAGCTGGTAACACCATAATCGACGCTAGTGTGCGTCTTTGCACATTGTTTTACACACACTTTCCTATAAGTGGCCGCATTCGGGAAACGGATTTTTCTTCACAGCCCGGTATCTAGTCGTAGCGCCGCGGAGACCAATTATTAATCTATGAATGTAGCAATGAGACAGAAAATCTGATATTAGGTAGATACCTCACGCAAAAATGTTCTGGAAATAATTTCGCTACTTGTTAAATTAAACTATTTTAATACGGTTTTATCGCGTTTATTACTTAAATAAACCAATTTTTAAGACCTGTAAAATCCAATATCCCATTGCAAGATGCTGGAGTTTATAAAATTGACTGTGACTGTGGTTTATCATACATTGGGCAAACAAAGAGAAGCATTAATACCCGTATAAAAGAACATATTGCTGACATGAAAAATAGACGCTCAACCAAGTCTGCAGTCTGTGAACATGCTCTAGACAAACCCAACCACTATATGCGTTTTGATAATCCTCAAGTCCTTGCAAAGGAAAACAGATTCATTCCAAGGATGTTACGTGAAGCTATTGAAATTAAAAAACATCTTAATTTCAATAGAGAGGATGGATGGCAGGTACCGCCAGCTTGGGACCCAGTCATTAACTTAATAAAATTGCAAACTCGGAAGCAGACTGCAAGACCCTTAGATACTGTGAGCCAATACTGCGTGAATCAGAATAGTTCCCAATAAAAATTTCAGGCGGTAGTTTGTAATCTTATGACATCAAAGACAAATGTTAACTTAGTCTGCCTGCGACCATGAACGCTGTAAAGTGTTTGAAACGTCAGGTGTAAATAAATAAGTAATAAACGCGATAAAACCGTATTAAAATAGTTTAATTTAATGAATAACAATCGCGAAAACATAAGAAATCATTTCGCTACTTGTTTCAAACTTCGTACTAAAAGCTTAATAACTTAACTACATAATAATTGTTTAATGCATTCTCTTTTTGTTAATTTAATGATAATTGGCTCGCAATAGCCAGCAGTTTTATCCAGATTTGCTATTCGTGTGGTCCAAGTTATGAGATTCTTACGAATAAATGTTGTGTTTTAGTAGTATGTATGTATGTAAAATTCTTTATTGTACATAAAAGAAAACAGTTAATACAACATCAGCAGAAAAAAAATCTTAAATATTAATGTACAATGGCGGACTTACCCCTATGAGGGATCTCTTCCAGTCGACCACTATAACAGAGGAAAGTCTGTGACTGTAATAGGAGTACAGATTATCGGATCTCACTTACATGTACAAAAAACAATAAATAAACAACAACACTGCAACACTGTTGACGCTTTTGAGATGTCTGACAGAAACATGGATATACATTTTACATACTTATGCTGATTTTGTAAAAGGTTCAAGTAACCATTCCGGAATATCGGATGTGTTGGCGCTAATATTGAAGAATTATTATTTATTCACATTAAAAATAATTATTAAAAATAATACAAAAATATTTAAGGGGGTAGGGAGACCCCCAACAGTGTTTTTTTGCAGTTTTCATAGATAATGGTACAGAATCCTTCGTTTGAACAATTGACCAGTTTTATTTATACTTATACAAATTTATTACTACAATCACTAGCGTCTATGTTATTACATTGTCATGGTACAACATGGTTATTTTATTACACTGTTCGTGAGGTCTACTGTTCACAGAACTACTAGTATAGTATAATAAACAAATATACCGCTAGATCCAGGATGGCTTAAAAAGTATTCATTGACAGGATAATTTACCTCTCTTACCAAAACAGCTAGTCTGAGTTTACAATTTTCTGCCCACGTTCAATAAGTGTTTATTTTTTAACTTTCTTAGTACAAAAAATGCGGGTCAATAGTAATTTCAACAGTACTTTAAAATCTCAAACAAATTTTTTGTCAATAACAATAAAAACATTATTGCAATTAAGTTTGTCATCATCATCCTAGTGTGTATTTCTAGTTGCGTCGTCAGCTTACGCTTCGGAACCCAGGGACGCTGTAAGTCATGCTCCTAGATTTGGCGGAACTGATTATTACAATGGAGCGACTGCCGTCTGATCTCCTTAACCCTTTTTACAGGGAAACCAGGCAAACAGGAACATGACCCGAGGTGCGTTAGTGCTTTGCTTAGTGCAGAGTCCAAAGTCTAATCTAAATGTACTAATCAAACTTACAAAAACTACTGTAATGCTTGTTTAGATCTTGGTTTATTGGTAAATAAAGAATTATTTTTTTTTTTTTTTTTCTTTAATTAAGTTTGTGACTTACACCATTCATAACTGCCTGAGAATTTAAGACATAATTTAGACGCAGATGCTCATAAAATTTTTATGTGCTATTGTCCGCTAACGGAGCGGGATTTTTCAGAAATACTTAGCGGGCTATTTCTGGAAATATCCAGAATCTTAAACGGTTACGGACGTTGGTTTTAAAAGATTCGAAATTGTTTTAATTCGCCATTTGGAATTGAAAACTGACATTTGTGGCTTATATGTGTTTGGAATAGTACAGATCGTGTTTTGTATGTACCTTCCGATATATTTATTTATTTAAACTTTATTGTACAAATACAATTGTAAAGCACAATAGGTGGACTTAATGCTAAAAGCATTATCTAACAGTCAACCTTTGTGTCAAGCAGAGAGCTTTATGTGGGTGTAAAATAAAGTTAAATTAACAGAAAAGCATTAAAAAAATATGCAATACATATATATAGCATATACTTACATATAATATATACACGTATTTACAATATACCTACATAAACAATCAATATATACTTAAATGCAATGCAAAATAAACAACATATGTGACGTGAAACGGCAACTAGATTCCCGCATCACTCAGCTCAGATTATATTTATCTATCATGCATGACTAGCTTATTTTAAGATTTTTATTCATGCTGGTTTCGTCGAATAATTCGAATACCTTCTTACTATTTGTCGGATAAAAAAAAAATTCCGGATAACTACAGAAACCTGTATACGTCCGTTAATTTATTTCGAAAATTCTCGAATTCGACTTATAACTCTAATGGCGTGAGAATTGTAACCCTAACATGACGTGGAGCCCTATTTTTGCAATGTATGACACATGTGTGGAAAAAAAAACCTTCGAAACCGAACAAAAATAGGCTATTCTACTCAATTTTTTTTATCATTCAAATGTAAAATACCAGTACCGGAAACTGAAAACTGAAAGATTTTTTTTAATTCGTGCATAAAATAAGTTATAGGCCTTTGAAATTCGGTGGAAGGGGAAACTGTCAAAAAACAAGAAAAGGATGCACTGTGTGTGCTGTGACGTTACTGCCACTTGGTTTCGTGTATAGAAAAGAGATAGCAAGAGGTCCCACCACGCTCCCACTTTCCTTTATAAGAAAATTTTAAATGCTTATTACTGCTTTAATTATTAACCAATTTTGTTGTTGTTTTCGGAATTTGCTAGTTTTTACTGTAGTTGATGTTCCGTATAAAAATCTTGTCCAATTATGAACACTGTCAAGTAGTTTATTATTCGACACGCCGATTTTGCGTAACTCACACTTTTCAAAAATAGCACCTCGAATGCGAGACATATTATCTAAAGGTGTTACTCAATGATGAAAACACAAATAACTTTACTTGCCATTCTAATACAATGAATAGGCTAGTTTCCTAAAAAATATAATTAGTCCGTTAGTTAGATAATCAAAAAATATTGGAGACGTATTTTTTCTTTTGAAAATTTAACAAAGAATGGTAAAGATATGGCGCGTTAAAGTTCCGTGTGACGTCACAGTGTGCTACAAAGTTTTCGCAACATGTGACGTCACGAGCCCCCACTCCTAAACTTTGATGCGTTATATCTTTATAATTTATCGCTCAATTGACAAAAGAAAAAATACGTCACTAATAAATTTTGATTCTACTAATTTTTATGTATGTCTTTTGACCCTGGAAACTAGCCTATTTTAGAAATACTTTACCTAGTTCGTTTGTCAGTCTGTGCGGGTTAACCGCTAGAACTAAGCCGCCGGCTCAGCTCACTACAGAAACTATTGCCACTAATCCGCTCCCAACTAAATTGCATTGTTAGTTTAGTCCTTGCTAGTTTTGTATTTCTATATTTTTACTCTACACATTAAATTTGGGATTAAATTATTTTAATATGGTTTTTTCTCGTGTCGATTGCATAAGTATTTACACCTAACATTTCAAACACTTTACAGCGTTCATGGTCGCAGGTAGACTAATATTTGTCTGTGATGTCATTAAGAATACAATTAATTGGGTTGGATTGGGTATTCAACTCAATCTGGAGTCACGGGAGTGCCCCCGCCAAGACGAGCCAAGCGGAGCGCAAGGGCACTACCTACCTTTTCTTGAAACGTTTCGGCGTTTTTTTGAACTCTCATAACTTTGGTTTGGATGATGCTATGAAGTTAAAAATTTCAAGATATAATAACACCAGTACCATCATTAAACATACAAAGTTTGAATGTCGTAGCTATTATAGTTTAGATTTTATTAATGTCTAAAAACCCTTGATTTCGTCACTGATTCACTCACTCTCTGACTGACTCACTGAAAATTCTTAAGGTACTTCCTGAAGTCCTAGAACGCTGAAATTTAGTATATAAGCTAATATTACTACAAAGACAACAAAGAAATTAAAAAAATAAACCTAACCTAACCTACCCCCTCGGAATAGGAGGTGGAAG
Source organism: Euzophera pinguis (assembly GCA_947363495.1). NCBI lineage: Eukaryota > Metazoa > Arthropoda > Insecta > Lepidoptera > Pyralidae > Euzophera > Euzophera pinguis. Next base: position 1,709,838 of record OX376182.1, read on the forward strand.
TTTGTATGAGAGTTGCACTACATTTGCACTAACTACATATATATATAAATGAAAAAAAACGTGTGGCAGTCGAGGACTGCCGCGGGAAAGCTATTGCATAGCATTTTTTATCAACTTATGCAATTATAATTATTTATTTATGTAGTATTTATTGCAACGGACGTAAGCATAAGGTACCTAGGTAGGTACTTACATACCTACATTTTTGCACAGAATGATAAAGATTCTGGTGTCCACGACGATTTGTAATGAATTTGCTTGTAAGCCTACATGGTAGGCGGAGTGGGGGGTGTTAGGTTTTTTTTTTCGTTATGAAATTTCTTGATTCGGTCGCCGCGCTCAAAGCCACACGTTTAGACTAAAATGTAGAGAATGTGAAGTTAGGCCTGGTAAAGGATACGCGGGTCGCGCTCGAATAAAGAGCTCCTCGTATCCATCGTAGTAAGCCAGTATATTACTTTATAAAAATTTTGACGACTCTGTGACCCAGATTCATCCTTAACAGTACAAATAACTCTCCCTACCTCAGCATTTACGATAAGTGTTCACGATTTGCCTTTACTACATAAACTGTCAGTGCGTCTGTTTATAACCTTTTTATTGCGGAGCAGGTTGTAAAACGGAAAAGTTTTATGCATATGCTATGGTTAGTAAATAGGAATTACTGAACATGGCCGAGTATTCTAGGAACCCTATTTTTGAACGTGTGACTCGCGATAATCGATGAATGGAACGATTTTAATTCAAAGATGGTTCCAGGTCAAATTTTTAGAGATGCTTTTCTTTCTTCTGCCACTAGGATCCGGCCGAAGTTGTCGTTATCGAAAACAAAAATGCATGTGATCGACATTCATACTATCCGAAAAATGATAGCGAAATCTATCGTTTTTCGGATTGTCACTTTGGGTTTGTCACGTTTTCGTTTGCGATAAGAATACCAAAGGAAAAAAATACTGAAACTTTGAAAAAAAAAGTAAGTCGTAACTATAATTTACAAATCTGTACTTCAACATGTTATTATATTATAAAAAACTCCTATAGCTTCAACTTCCTGCCACAAATAAACGTAAAATCATTAAAAACTTTAAAGCCTCACGGTGAATTAACAAACTTTTTTCTTTCAGAAACGCGTTCTAAAGAAATAAATCTGCATTCACGACGGTAACGAAAACAGATTAAAAAAAAAACTCGGACATCTTCAATTTTTAATTAAAAACTTTTTTATGTCAATGGCTGGAAATAGGAAAAACAGAACGCAATGAATCGCGAGGAAAAAAAAAAAGGATTTAAAAGTTTTGTCTATGGATAGAGGATTGAATGACTCCATGCTCCTTTCTCCTTTAGTTCGGCCATTTGCGTTTTAAGGTTCTGAATTTGAAAAGACAAAATTGATGGCTTTTATTTTTATTTATCTCTCTAGTTCTTTCCTGGTTGCATTCTCAACTGCTAGCTTCGGAGACTAGGGTCCGCTTTCTTACTCTTACGTCTCCACTTCGCCCGGTCTTCGGCATTCTTGACAGCCTAATTGAATATAAAAAAAAAACTAATCTATGTAAATCCTACTGAACTATGATGAAAAGACAGATAAAGATCATAAGATTTCTTTTCCCGCCAAACCATACTTCCTTCTCTTTTATTGTGGTATTTCAACCATAGATTGGTTTGATCAGGTTTATGGCAGTAAAATCAAAGTGAAGAAACAATTTAATTAGTATTTTCTATGTTTAAAATGCTTACCCCGTAAATTACTAGCTATACCTGCTCATTTTCAAAGGTCATTCTCTTATTCCTTGATAAGCAGCAGAATTTCTAGAATGTTCTCAAACGAACATGTAGATTTCGTTAAACTCTCTTCCTATTTTTATGTTTTGTGCAACCGTAATTACACCTACTTAGCACTCGAGTTCTTTCCCAAGACGTTGATAGATGGTATGTCCAACTCGACTATTTTTCTCTGTCTTCGTCCAACCTATATAATAATAGAAGTACTGTTTTGTACAATTTTTTCCTCTTGGCGTGTCGATGTCTACCTAACTGTCATATCAAACCCTTCCCGAAAGGTCTTCTGCGATTTAACTTTAACGCTGGCCGCCATCAGATCATCAAAGGTCACGGTTTCGATTTCGATGTGAAGCATAATATGTTTAGTTGTTTCCAGTTTGGTTAGGACATTGCAGACTTGAATCACCTGATTGTCTCTTAATAATAATGATTGATCCCGACTGCTATCTTTTTCCCAGGAGGACATATCCACGAAACAAGTTTGCGCTGTGCATTATCTGCGTACAGCATATATTTTGTAATCTGTGGCATTACTAAATGTTTACCTTTTCTTTGTTTCAGAAGAAGCCTGTCTTCAATACCAACCTGGCTTAATTAAAGAGGTATTTTATATTAGTTTAATAAAACTTTGTTTTTTCGACTTTTACTACGCAATAGATGTAAGTCCAAAAACGCTTGAATTTTTTGTCAAGTGTTTGTAAACTGTCAAATTAAATTAGTTTTCTTTTTAATTATTATACTAGTGTGAAGAAGGCAAAGAAATAAACCATTCGGTCGGACTTGGTACTTTTTCTGTGTAACAAAATTTTCATGTACCTAACTATGGTTTGAACTGTATTTATCTCTTAATTATGTATTTTATCAGAGTTTTTATTCACTCATTGTCTTGATCGGACGCAAGAGGTTGAAACCAGCAAAGCGTTAGGACGAAACGAACCTTAATTCATACTACATGCATACTATGTTTATACGTGTACAATAAAGAATTTTACATGCATCCATTCAAATCATATGACTAAGCAAGCCCACACCGCCCCTCGGCTCGCTCCGCTTAATACCAAAATTCAATTAGGTAATAATAAAAATGGATTTCTTTTCCCCTATCTCCCCTGAGGTTTTTCATAACAAATTATATTTTTATTTGAGCCTTTATTTATTACCATGCTCTTACGTAACAAAGCTTTTGAGTGTCATCGTAGCGGTTTACCTGCGCTTTTGCGATATTTTTTTACAATGACAGTATTATCGGCAGGAGTTCTATTTCTGAAAACTGTAACACACGCAAAATCGGTGAGTCGAATGATTTTCGTTCGACATGAGTCATGAACTTCAAAAATAGGGCTACTGGCCTCGTGGGAATTCGCCACGACGAATTTTCACTTGACTACACCAAATACTAACTGTACATTAAAATCTATTCAGAATTGTTTTTTTTTCTACAATTAATTAACGTGAAATAATTTCGAAAACACAAGAAATCATTAAAGGATCAATTTATATTTAGGATTTTTTTTCTTCTCAAAAATACTCGTTGATTATGTCTTTGATAGAAGCCAATTTTACTTGGGTCGATTGACCTTGGAATCTACTTGATAATCATGTACAAACAATTAATACAAACAAGGATTTCTTATAAGCAAAATTCACCCTAAATTCTTTTTTAAATGCTCCCCTATTTTTATAGCCGGGTATCTCAATGTACAAGGGTAAGTCAGTTTGTTTGTCTGTGTGGTTGTGAACACACGTATTCTGACAATTCTGACATTTTAGCTGTCAAATAAGCGCGCGAAAATTTCGTGAACTTTTTAATCTGTATTAAAAAAATGTGTTAGATTCCGAAAACCATAGAGAAAAGGTTTCGATTCATTTTTCAATATTGGGACTTTTTTACTTATTGTGAAAATATAAATACGAGTTTATATGCTAACTGCTTGAATCAATTTGATTGAAGTTAAACTTATTTGAAAATGTATTAGACCACGCGGAGTGAATTTAAAAAGTTTTTAATACGATTGGCTCAGTGATATATGTAGAGTGCTGTGGAGTGAATATACAGACTTATTGGAAATGGATTCCAAAATTTGCTGATTTTAAGTGAGTATCTAAGTTATTTTTAAGAAAATAAATATCGACTTCGATTACTCTTTAGAAAAGATTTTTCTTTTCTTTAAACAATGATCTTCAGCGACTTGTATCTAGAGCCGTACAAAACAAATAAAAATCAAAACACTTTGTGGTTTGACTTACTTAAAGCATTTTCCTTTTCTACTTATATCAGTGTAATGAAGCTTAAAATATATACTATTCTTATCTACTTCTACTAAGCGTGTTTCCCAATCAGTTCCAAACCTTATTTCGGGTCTAAGGTAAACGCCTTAACCACTAGACCGCAGAGGCCGTTAATCATCCACAGATTAAAAAGAAAGCAAGCTTAGAATATTTAAAAAATATCCATACAAATTCTTTCCGTATAATTTCCAAATTTTCATTATATGGGCAGAAGGCTTATCCGGACCGATCGTTTTTGTATTAATTAGCTTTCATAAAATACTATAGACGTCTTTTATGTGTCTTTCTTCCGTCTAGACTATAGAATGTTTTTGAAGAAAATTTATTATAGGAGCAAAAATTAAAATGGTTAGCTGAAATTAATGTATGAAGAATTTAATATCATCAAAATTAAAAGCTGCACCAAATTAAATAATTCTTATGTCGGAATCAGTATATTGAGAACTAGCTGTTTCCCGCAGCTCCACCTGAGGTATATAGCCTATGTTACTCAGGGTGAATGTAGCTTTCCAATGGTGAAAGAATTTTTGAAATCGGCACAGTAGTTTTTGAGTTTATTCATTACAAACATACACACAAAAATACAAATCTATCCTTTTTATAATATTAGTGTAGATAGATGTTTATATAAATAAATAGGGTTGCCCAGGGGATTTAACATAAATAAAAAAATATACGATCAAATCACACAGACAGAGTTAGCTCTAAAGTAAGTACGGGTTTGTGCTAATATCAAATAATTATAAAAAAACTGGTTGATTAAAAAACGGAATGTAATTTTTTAAGGTAATAAATATTTACAAAATAAATGTATGCTACGATGCTACGCCAATCGTAGCACCGCCGTAGCACTTCGTAGAACCGCTACGTTGTCTGACTCTCCAAATATTGTATGTTTTCTCCTTTTTGCAGTTTTAATCTATTTATTAAAAACGAAAATTCTGACAAATCGCAGAATCCTAAAAAAGGGAGATGTTAGGAGTACCCGTAATTGACAAGCGTGTATGACGAGAATGATGAGCGTGGAGGAAGCAAAGTCTGTAAGGGTCGTAGCAAATGGAAATCCGTAGTTTCTGTCTACCACGGAGAGAAACAGGCGTGATGATGTGTGTATGTTGAAATTTCTAATTAAAATCCGTTCTAATATTATAAATGCGAAAGTCTGTCTGTCTGTTACGCTTTCACCGCCAAACCGCTGGACGGATTTTGATGAAATTTGGTTTGAATATAGTTGAAGATCCGGGGTCAACATAGGCTACTTTTTGACGCAGGCGGAGCTGCGGGAAACAGCTAGTGTTCAATATAGGTCAGACTTAGACCTTTTTTGGAATTTGGCATTTTGAGAATCGTCATTATACGAATTGGACCAAACGCGACTCACCTTCGGTCATCGACCTCAATTTAATCACTAAATTAGTAGAACAATTAATTTCACTCCCTTTTCTAGCCACTATACATCAACGTCTACCTATCTGACACTAGGATCTGTTAGTTAAATTAACCGTAGAAATGTATACCTAATTACTGAACAGTAGGGATCATAATTGACTGTTGTATGTATGTATGTATATATGTATGTATGTATGTATGTAAAAATCTTTATTGTACACAAACATTTTTTTAGGACTGTTTTTCTATAATTTAGTAACAATGAATTTAGTTTTAGTGTACCATGAAGTTGTTTTCATTAGATCTAAATAGATATGATATTGCATGAATGTGGATAGTCTACACATCTACACTAATATTATAAAGAGGAAAGATTTGTATTTTTGTGTGTATGTTTGTAATGAATAAACTCAAAAACTACTGTGCCGATTTCAAAAATTCTTTCACCATTGGAAAGCTACATTCACCCTGAGTAACATAGGCTATATACCGCAGGTGGAGCTGCGGGAAACAGCTAGTTCTCAATAAAATTATAGGCGGTAGTTTTTATGGCGTCACAGGCAAATGTTAACTTGGTCTGCCTGCGACCATGGACGCTAAGTCTTAGAATCGTTAGGTGTAAATAAATAACTAATAAACGTGGTAAAAACTGTATTAAAATAGTTGAATTCAATGTGTAACAATCGTGAAACTATGAAATCATGAAATTTGAGAGGTCTGTTGGATCAGGGTACACAAAGTAATTTAATAAGCGAATTGAGCAGTAAGGGATCTTACTAACTTCGATGTAAAGGAATACTTGTGCAAACTTTTTTTTTAAATATTTGTCTCACTGCTGGGCAAGGATCTCCCTGTCTTTATTTATTTATAAGCACACAATACAGATCACAATCGTTTCAATTTTAAAAATGTGAAATTACAATAATGTGGATCCAAATTTCTATCGCTAAAATTTTAGTGATTATCTTGCGCGCCTTTCTCAAATACAGAGCTAAAGTATTTAGAAAACAATTCTGCTATTTGTGGTGGATCAGAAGAAGAAATATTGTTATAGTGCATCGTCGACGGAATAGTATTCACACTTCTTTTAGTAGGTTTACAAACCTCCAAAATTATTTTATATCATGCTCTACAGAATCCTCCGCCGAATTCATAAATTTTTGGTAACATGATTTAATTAACTAGTTACTCAAAGTTCTGTAGTGAGAGAATTCATCGTAGTCGCAAGATTTCCAATTTTTTTTTTTATTTCTTATATTTATTCATAAGTTTTAGGTAAGGTATAAGTACTAACCATATAGGATAGTTATAATCTTTCAAACAATCAACAATCTTCTTCCAAACATCTCTGTCTAAGGTCGACTCCAACAATATTTCAAACGATCTACTTTTAAAATGTATACTCATGCAAAATTGCTTAGTCGACTGATTTTCATTCGATACCGACAGATTTTTTTTCATTTGACATTTCATTGAATTTTTAAAATAGTTTTTACGAATATAATTATTTCGTAATTTTTCCACACAATGTATGTTGTTACGAAATAAATGAATATTATATAATCGACGAGTCGAACTATTTTCATTCGATATAATGTCATATAATACAGACATAGGACCCAAAATTGTCGCTTCGGCGTTTCTGTGGCCTGCCTTGTAAATTGTGGTAATTTAATTCGATGTGATCATTTGCTACTTTTCCTACACCATAGAATGCATCAATGTCTTTAAAACATTTTGAAAATTGCAGTTATGCTAGAAGTTACATCACAAAAGAAATACCTTAGAGCGCGCTCGCGTCTCGCCAACCATTCACCCCAAGTTTAAACTTATTACTTATAGATGGCGCTACACAAAGACGCGGGCCAATCTGCGACCTTTAAAATTCTATTACCGTCAAACTATTTGAATTGAACGAGCCATAATTTTGAAACTCAAACATTCTTTTGAGATTTACAACGCATTCATAAATAATAATGAGTTTGTAATATAAGTAGTTATTTTTTGTACTGAATGGTTTTTGAAGTTTAAACTTTCCCTCTCGACGTATGGATTTAAAAAAAGGGCAATTAAGCTTTATAAGTATATATTTAATTAATATATATTTTTTTTCCTTAAGACACTTTTTATTAGTGTGAGGTCGTTGGTCTTGGCTGTTCGCCATCGCTACATGGCTATTGTTAGGTTAAGAAATTAAAGAAAAAAAATCTACATAATAGCCTGGTCTTTTGTCGTTTTTGCATATATACTGACCAGGGGGTATAAAAAAAAGCAGGAAAATTGGCCCTGGTTTTCTATGCATATTAACAGCTAAACGCAGACCGCTTCCGAACGGTTCTTTTGGAGATGATTAGAACAGTTCATGTCCAGCAGTGGACTGACTGCGGCTGAAATGATGATGATGATTAAACCGGGAAACATGGGAGAATCTATATATTGACAACTAGCTGTTTCCCGCAGCTCCGCCTGCGTCAAAATGTAGCCTATGTTTGACCCCGGGTCTTCAATTACATTCATACCAATTTCATCAATTTCTAGGCATAAATCCATACTTCCATACTATTTACTGTATATACTATATCCATACTATACTATGATAAATGCGAAAGTCTGTCTGTCTGTCCGTTTGTCTGTTACGCGCTTCACTCACGGCTAATCCTGTGAATCGATTTTGATGAAACTTAGTACTTTGGATATATTACATTGGAAGACCAAGGGTCAAACATAGGCTACAATTTGACGAGAAGAGCCGAGGGAAACAGCTAGTAGTACATAAATATTTCGTAATGATTAACACATATGAGTATATACTTACTAAATAAAACAACATTTGCGTTTAAAACCTCAGATCACACCAAACTAGTAAATACCGTGGTCCAATGGCTAAGGCGTTCGCCTTCGACCCGGGGGTGGTAGGTTCGTGTCCCACCGGAAGCATACTTTGTTTAGTTATTTTCAGTTCGGTTAGGACTTTGCTGGATTTAATCACCTGATTGTTTGATAATAAAGATGACTCGTGCTTCGAAAGGCACGTTAAGCCGTTGGTCCAGGCTGCCATTTGGTAGCCGATAAAGGAACCGCATCAGAGGCCGAGAGGCGATTCCGAACAACTCTGACACCAGGGTGTACATGGTCGATAGGCAATGTAACCTACACGAAATGATGAGTGAATAAAAAAAAGTTCTCTATTTAGATATACACTCTGTTTCGTGCTGTGTAAAGTCACATTATCGATTTGATATAAATCTTCATGCCCTTATGCCCCTGTCTGTGATATATAGACACGCGAGTGCCACGTGACTTACAACAGGGGGCATAATGCCATCAATCTAATATCGGATTATTAATTTTATGTATCTTTTGCTTTGAGTGAGTCAAGCCTGCAATGTCCTAACCAAGCTAGAAACAACTAATCAAAATATGCTTCCCTTGGGAATCGACCCACAAACTCCGGGTTTAAGGTTGACGTTTATAAAAATGATTCCGTGCTTCGGAAGGCACGTTAAGTTAGTCCATTTGGCAGTCGTTATTAACCACGTCAGAGGCCGAAAGGCGGTTCCTAAAATCTTTGCCACCTCCATATGAATGAATGAGACCTATACTTTTGTAGTACGAAACAAAATTTTTTTTTTAGTCTAAATTATTTTTGGTTATTAATATATTATATACATAATATATAGTGTGAAGTCGATTTAGATTTTTTTTATTTTTGGACTTTAAGTGACTGCAAACTTAATAAATCATGAGACTGGTAACGCGACGGACAGACGGACAGCTACGACATTTTATTTATTTATTTATTAAAACTTTATTGTTCCACAAACTACACATATACTTACAGCAATTGGCGGACTTAATGCTAAGAGCATTCTCTACCAGTCAACCATTGGGAGAAACGGAAAGATAGTTTGGCGCAAAAAGTTAAGTGGGAAAAAATGTATTAAATAATTTAAGAGCAAATATTATCAAAAGCTTAAGTTTATACACTACGTAAACATACACAAATACTATTTCATTTTAAATATATATATACATATACCTACATAAATACCAATGATGAAGTCAAGTCACATTGAGAAGTTTTCATTAACTGAGCGAGTCCAAAATGTGCGCACGTATCCGCTTTTTAAATAAAAATTTATTAGGACTTTCCATAATATCGACATTCTAAGTAAGTCAGATCCCGTTTCACCCTTTGGGTACGGACACCTATAAAGAAGTACTTAATTTGAAATTTAAATCTTCATGTAGCTCAAATCCCTCCCCTTTCAATCATAGTAGAATTAGGAATCGTCGTGGGAACCCTACTAATAACGGGGTTCAGTACAACCAACCGCCCTCTGGTTTTCCACGTAATCGACTTGCAACTGGCATATTTGCATAAGGGAGAGACCCTCTCATTGTCACCTAATTTGAGATTTGAACTTTTGAACTCAAAAATTTGAATAGGAATTATCTGAAGAATATTTAAAAAAAATATTTTCGTTTATCACAGAAATGTATGTATGTATTTTTTTTTGTAATACTTTCTATTTCTTTAATTTGTTTGAATGAATATTTTGTACAAAATAACTTTTAAAACACCACCTAAATTTTTCCAGTGTGTTTATTTATTTATATATTAAAACTTTATTGTTCCACAAAGTACACACATACTTATAACAATTGGCGGACTTAAATAAGAGCATTCTCTACCAGTCAACCATTGTAGAACGCGTGTAACTGACACTACGCGTGTAACTGACACTACTGCAAAGTGCATAGATCTGGCTTTTACAAATAATAAAGCACTTATTATTACTTCGTATGTTGAGGACCACGGTTTCTCTGATCACAAGTCTATTACAACAAAAATACAATACAAACAAAACTTTAATAAAATATGGTACAAAGATAAGAGATTTTTTTCAAAAAATAATATTGAAAACTTTAAAAACTCAATCAAAAATATTAATTGGGATGACATTATAAATAAAAACAATGATGCTAATGAAAACTTTAACTTATTTTTAAAAGAAATACAAAAATATCTAGATATTTACATACCCAAAATAAAGACAAAGATATTAAATAAAATGAAAAATACATGGCTCACAGTTGGATTAAAAAAATCATGTCAACATAAAAGAATGCTCAGAATTATCCTTAACCATACAAAAAATACAGTTATAAAAAAATATTACGATAAATTCAATAAGATATTAAAAAAAACCATTAAGACATCTAAAAAGTTACAATACATGAAACAAATAAAACAATCCGAAAACAAATACAAAACAATGTGGCAAATAATCAACACTAAAACAGGAAAAAGTAAACCCAAACAGTATGCAAACATTAAACTTAAAATAAATGGTAAAATAGAAGACTGTCCTTTAAAAATCTCAAATGCATTTAATGATTACTTTGTAAATATAGGTAAAAATACTGCAAGTGCAAATCAAAATGGACACCCGGTCATAAACACTCCAATAACAACAATGTTTTTACAACCAGTAAAAGAGGAGGATATCATAGATATAATCAAAACAATGAAAAACAAATACAGTTGTGGAATCGATGAAATCCCACCAACCCTAATAAAAGAATGTGCTAAAGAACTAGCTAAACCACTAACTACACTAATAAACCAAAGCTTTAATGAAGGATTATTCCCAGATGCATTAAAAATATCACTGATTCGACCAATACATAAGAAAGATGACCAAACAAACCCCGGTAACTTCAGACCATTGGCCGTACCAACTACATTTTCTAAAATATATGAAAAAGCAATAAGTAACCAACTGTATACATTTTTAGAGAAATATAACATTCTAGATCAGTAGTTCCCAAACTTATTTTTCTCGTGGACCACTTTCAAAATTTTACTGGTTTCGGTGGACCCCCTGCTGCTACATTTCTACCACATTCTTAAAGTCGCCAAAAAATAAAAATTGTGTCACTTCTGAGTTCTGTCCCTATATTTCGATATGTAAAATAAAAACGAAAAATGGTACATTTTATATCACTTTATTTATTAAAAGAATAGAATTACAAGAAAAAAATATTAAGGTAATATAGGTTCAGGTCATAATTTTAATTAATGGGAAGGATGTATCTGATGGAGTGTCAGCAAACGATCAATGTTTGGCTTTATTTTTGTGAGCAATAACCGCAAATCCCCCCGCTCTGTGATGTTTAATTTGCTCCTTTTTTTTGTTAAGAGGTTTGTAACGGCACTAAAACTCCTTTCGACAAGATATGACGAGGGAAAAGCTATTAAAAATTTCCTTGCGATTTCCCACAGTCCAGGATATTTTTCGGGTATTTCTGCTTGCAGCCAAAATGTTGGGTAGCCTTTTCTAAATTTCACCTTCAGCTCCTCATTAGTGCTTAGCTCGAGCAGCTCCTCTTGTAATACAACATTGGCCACTTCCGTTTCATCAAATGGATTTATTATCCATGGTGGTATATCCATCGTCAGTATATCTTCAAACCTGGTTTTGAAGTCATCATGCAGGGCACTTAAATGTTGACTGTAGGTATGGATATCCTCATCAATACATTCTACCTGCGACAAGTTTGGAAATTGAGAGAATTCGCGCCGACTAATGTTTTGCTTCATAAATTTCAATTTCCCAAGAAAAGCCGAAATTATCCCCTTTGTTTTTATTAAATTCAGGCTGTCCCCTTGTAACTGCAAGTTAATATCATTAAATTTTTTAAACAAATCTGTCAAATACGCAATGTCTGCTTTGAAATTGATCAAGTTTTCTTTTAAATCTGGATCTCTACTTTCTAAGAACTCTAATATGGAATCGAAAACAGAGTAAAATCTCGTTAAGCATGCACCTTTCGACAACCAGCGTACTTCAGTATGTAAGAGCAGTCGTTGGAAGTCTTCATCATTTTCGTCGCACAATTGAGCAAATAAACGTGTATTCAATGCATTGCTTCTGATTTTGTTGACAGCTTTTATTACAAAATGAAGAGATTGGTTCAACCTGTCACTTAAATGTTTTGCCACAAGATGTTGTCGGTGGATTACGCAATGAATAGCTGTAAGTCCTGGTATAATTCTTTTGAGATGACTTATAAACCCACGATATCGCCCGACCATTGCAGGAGCTCCGTCTGTTGCCACTGAAATAATGTTTGTAAATGGGATCGATTTTTCCGTAAAAAAATTACTCAGGACATTAAATATTGATTCGCCTTTAGTGTCAGTCTCCAAAGTTCTGGCAAATAGCAATTCTTCGTGAATTTCTTCCTCAACAATAAATCGGACATATGCCAATAGTAATGCTTCATTACTGGGTAACGTTGACTCGTCCAGTTGTATAGAAAAATGAGTTTTTTGCAGATGATTGCACAAAAAGCTTTCGATATCAGAGCTCATTTCATCAATGCGTCTTTGTACAGTATTGTTACTTAATGGAATTCTTTTTAGTACGTCAAATGGAGATTTGTGCAAAACAGTTTTTAAAACCTCTTCAACAGCGGGTAAAATTAATTGTTCTCCGATAGTGTGCGGTTTTCCAGATTTTGCTATAAGTAATGAGATATTGTAAGATGCCCGCAAGCCATCATCGTTACTTTGAGATGTTGAAGCGAACATACTGTGCATGGTGGGTCTCTTTCCATATTTTTCTTTCAATGTTTGAAAATATTTTAAATCTTTACCTATTTTATCAGTATGACACCTTTTTAGATGATCTTCGAGCTTTGATGGTTTCATAGAGTCATTGCTCAAAACTTTGTTGCATAATAGGCACATGGGCAATTGTTTGTCTGCCTCTGATGGAACAAAACCATATTTCAAATAATCGACACTATATTGTCGACATTTTTTCTTTGCTGTAGCCATGTTTCGTGTCAGTTACCTTACCTGTAAAAAAAATGTTTTAGTAACCAAGTTTTTTTCTGAATATAGGTATCACACCGCAGCCTTTGTCAGCACGCGGAAATAGAATTACGGCTTGTAAAGGGACCAACTAATAAACCGCTGAGACAAATACAAACGTTTTCACAAAACGGTATCAATTTTAAAGTACATAATTTACCACTAATTTTTAATAGTATAAATAAAAATTAGTGTACTCAGTATCGAATACTGATCATATTTGTGTAGGAAAAAATAAACGTCGAAATCCCAAAATTGTCCATAAAAACGATAACTAACATTTTATTAAATCAATGAGTTCACGCGCTCCGTGTATTTGCGTATTTTTTGTCTGCGGCTTCATTGTTAAAACGTGACAAACAGGCATCGAAGTTCAAGCCCCGCCCTTTTCCCGTCGCCCGCGCACCGCTCGCTCTTTCCGAAAAGGAATAGTTTTGATAAAATATTTACTTCAAAATCAATTTAACATGATTATGAAATTACTGTTTTATAAAATTAGTAGTTATTTGCAAGAAAAATTACAAAATTAATTGCTCTGCAATATTGCTTATTCGGCCTTTTTAGAGAGGCAGTGCTTCTCTCGTGAAAAAACAATTGAATAAAACGTGCTGTGTTTGTCTTCAAATCGAAAGAGGACAATTAAAATATCTGTAAGTTACTAAGTTACCTATCTATACAGGCCGTTGTGATCAACCGACTAGTACACGTAAACAAAATACTTAAGTACTATAACAAAAAAAGGTAGGTTACTTACTTTTCTCCGGCACTAGCAAACACAGATATAAATTTTCTCACAACTTTTTTCCAAATTCCGCCTTGTTTTCGAAATTCCGGAAACAAATGAATGCGTTTGGTTGCCTTTGGCATCAAGTATTTATAGTGTTGATCAAGTTCATGTCTGAACAAGCATTAAGCATTGTCGGGCGGATAGCGCTTTGCAAGTCTGTACACGAAATTGTACGTAATATCGAATACACAAGTTTGGACAAGTAACAGTCGCTTGCCTTATTAAAATATTATCTGCTTAGATAGGTACTTAAAACAATGTAGGTAGGCCCTTATAAAAACTATGCTTACATTTTTGCTCTTTACTATCAAAAGCAGATAAATTTTCGTGGACCCCCATTAACATCTTATGGACCCCCATTTTTTGTTCACGCCTACGTAGACCCCCAGCAAGTCTCCCGTGGACCCCTGGGGGTCCACCTGGACCACTTTGGGAATCACTGTTCTAGATAGTAGCCAAAATGGATTTCGAAAAACTAAGTCAACTACACATGCAGTATACAAATATGTTCAAACTGCCCTTCAACATATAAATGATAAAAAATGCTCAATGGGTTTGCTTTTAGACATGACTAAAGCATACGATAAAGTACCATATAAAATACTTTTATCCAAGCTATATGGGTCTGGTATACGAGGTCCGGCCTACTCTTGGTTTCAATCATATCTTGACAATAGACAACAGATAGTCCAAATTGAATACCACAATGAACGAAATTATTATACACAATTAATAAGATCGGAACCACAAACACTGACATGCTCAATACCTCAAGGTAGTGTATTAGGTTGCATTCTTTTCTTATTATACATCAATGACCTTCTGAAAACCGTCAACTCAAATAATAGCCTGCCAGTTCTTTTCGCAGATGACATATCTATACTTTTAAAAACTGATAATGAAATTGACCTAAAACCATTAATTGATACAACATTAAAAAAAATACACCAATGGCTAGATGATCATAATTTGCAAATAAACATAAAAAAGACCAAAGCTATCCAATTTAGACCATATAATAAAAGTCCTATTCACATAGATATCATTTTTCAAAATTCTAAAATAGAAATAGTAGAATCATTTAACTTACTTGGCATAAATATAGATACACACATTAATTGGAAAACACACATAGAAAAGCTAGAAACTAAATTATCTAAATTCATATATGCACTATTTGAAATCAAACAAAGCACCAATATAGAAACAGCCCTATCAACCTACTACGCATATGCCTATTCTTGGTTCAAGTACGGAATAATGTTGTGGGGAAATAGCGTAAATATACAAAAGCTCTTTATTGTACAAAAAAAATGTGTTCGAATCATAGCCCAAATAGACAATACCCAAAGCTGTAAACCATACTTTAAAAAATATAAACTACTTACACTACCATCAATATATATTCATGACATTTGTTCTTTTGTCCAAAAAAACCTCAATATGTTCAAAAAAATACATGAAACACATAATATCAATACAAGACACAAAAGTAAATTACACTTACCTCACTCAAGAATAAAAATGTTGAATTGTAGCCCACAATTTATGGCCATAAAATTATACAATAAATTACCTAACTATATAAAAAATGAAAAAAAGTACAACTCGTTTAATAAAAAAATAAAAGAATTCCTAATAAATAAGACTTTCTATTCAGTAGATCAATATTTAGAAGATAAAAATTCATGAACAAATTCAATTTTAGCTCTAGTTTTGTTAAATCAATGTATTATTAAAACTTATAGTAAAATTTTAAGCAATAAAATAAGTGTGATTAAGTACACTTATTAATAATAGAGGTACAAACATTTTGCATTGTATAATTTGCATTTCTATTGTTTAATATATAATTTGCATCTCTATTTGCAAAATATTGTATATTTTGCATTCCCATTTGCAATACCTGTAAAAGGTTACTAAGTTGTAAGCACATATAATTACTTAAGATCACTTTGTAACACTTAGTATGCCAATAAATAAAATTGAAATTGAAATAGAAACGGAAAGGTAGTTTGGCGCAAAAAAGTTAAGGGGGAAAAATATACTACTTATAGAGCAAATTTTATCAAAAGACATACATAAAACATACATAAACACTGTTTCATTTTAAATGAGACTTAGGACTGTTTAGTACGTTTAGAAAAAAAAGTTTTCGCCGTCTCATATAAAATTGTGTCAGTGACACTAAAGAAGACTCTATTTGTCATTCACTTATATTTTTAAATAAACTAGCTGATTTTCAAGTGTCAAACATACACTGGAAAAATTCGGCTGGTAAAAATTAAGAAAAACAGAATTAGTCCTAGAGACTGTCCCGTCTCATCGATCATCAATCGAATAATTGGAATTAATTAAATGTATTTTTTTTTAAATTGTAAAAAAAAAAATGTTTTGTTGAAACCAAAATCGCAATAAATAAATGACAGTGATTATAATTACTACGCGGTCACTGCTACCTCGTAACGACTCCCAAGGGGTCGGACCCCCAAAAACACATTTTTTTTTACCTGACACGTGCCGCGTGACATCTATATGTCTTGTTTGAAGGGTCGCGTGTACTAGAGTCGTTAAATAGAGACAGTGTTGCTATATAAGAGGATTTTGTCAAGGGCAGAAATCATCGTCATCAATTTTTTCAATACCAAAATGTTGATTAATTTCAACATTAAACTTATACTCGCGCCTGTTTCCCGTAGACTTCAGATTTCCACTTGGCTACGATCCTTACCAACAATAATTAAAAAAAAAAAATCTATAATTTTTACATACCTTCGTCGCTTCCTCCATGCTTATCACTCTTGTCATAGACGCTCGTCAATTACCTAACATCTCAATTTGGTCGCAGTATGTTCTTCATAACCCTAACCGACTATCCCAGTCACCTCTGTTTAGCGTATATAACTTTGATAGTTTAATTTTATTCTTCCATAAAGATAAATAAATATCTTATCAAAGTATTCGGTGTACTTAGATTTAATAATTAGTCTCGCGCGCGCTCGACTGGATACCGTCGGCGTACTAGACAAATGCGGCAACTAAAACTGAGCGAATTATACTTGCGGCATACCCGCGTCAGTCACGCCGCAACAGATAAGTGAGTTGGACGTCGAGATAAGTTTAAAATTTTCATTTAAAAACAGAAGCAACATGCCAGTTTGCGTATTCAAACTATGTAAGAAATAGTACAAGAAATAACTCTTTCTCGCTTCGTCTTTGCACATTGTCTTACACACACTACAATATAAAGTTTCTTTTCTCTTTTTCTTCATAGCGCGGTAACTAGTCGAGCGCGCGCGAGACATTGATGAAACACTTTATCATCGATAATTAAATGGTGTTAAATCGCAGGCCACGGATAGTCACGATCAATGAAAATGCCACTAAAATCAAAACACAGTCGTGTACGATGATTAAATTTCAATTAAGCTAAGCACAAGATCATTTTGACTGACTAGATTTTACTTGCAGCTATAGGAATCGGAAATTTTAATATCAAATGGGTTACATTACATGGTCAACCGACCCTGTACAACCTGGTGTCAGAGTTTTCTGTCTCTAATGCTCCTTTAATGACCGCGCCTAGCGCGTGTAAATGCTAATAGAGATTTCATAACACTAACACCCAAAAAAGGTGCGATGGATTAAAATCGTTCGAATTACCGATTGAAATGAAAATCATTCGATATCGAACGAAAATACTTAAACATAACCTTAAGGACGTCCTTCACTCAAACTCATTGGAGGAAGCCTTAAGGAAATCCCCGGACATTCCTTGAAAACGATATTCTTAGTTGGTTGCTTGAGTAAACTCCAATGAGGAACGTCACAGGTTATAATATCAATTCTAAGCACAAAAAATTTAAATTACAAAAGAATAGAGTAAAAAAATTTAAATAAATGAATGTATACCTAAACCAAAAGTGGCATAAAACCGATTTATATCCACTTTATTTTATTTCAAGGACGCCTCAAGGTACCTCTCGACCAACCTTATATTTGACAGTTTGATACTCACCTCCAATGAGGAATCTCCTTAAGTCAAGGAAGCTAATGACGACTAATCATACCAATGAGTTGGAGTAAGGTTGAGTCGAGTTTCCCTGGAGGACATCCCAGCTTGGGCGACAGATCGCGCAGAGCTGAGTGCAGTAGTGGAAAAAAAAAGGTTGAGTCGAATTTGAGCAAACGTTTGATAATATGGGGAAGACTCTCTAGCTCCTGTATTAATTGCAAACTCGTTGCAAGGATACCCTTACGCGAAAACGCGCCAACAGACTTAAGATAGATAAGCTATACAAAGAGGAAATGCAGCTAGTGTAATGGGTACCTTTAAACCGGATGCAATCCGGAGAGGAATTTTTTAGTACTTGTAACATTTGTGCAACTTTTGTGAATGTAATTATTATTTATTGTAAATGTTAGCGATAAATAAAGGAACATCTTAGCAGGAGCTTTACAATATAAATATTTGAAGTAAATAGAGAATGATAGCAACTATGTGATAGATAAGTTAGTAAATAGAATAATTGCACAAAAATTCATGCAATTAATTTCAAAGTTTGTCTAAAAATCTAAATCACAAAATAAGCAAATAATTCAAAAAAAACAAAACACGCATTTCGAATGCCTTCTTTTTAACCACCTAATCAATTTTCACGCTAAATCGAACTACCCTCACCCTATTTTTACCCCGGGGTGGGGTGGAAAGGTTAAGGAATCACTCGACTGCTGTTACGGATGGGTGGGCATGTTTATTAAAAGCGGGCTTAAGCGGACTTAGCAAGTGGCATCTTATGGTAGAATGAAGTTTGTGTTGTGGGACTGTCGTGAAGAGACTGACATTTTAATTTTTTAACAGGGAATAACCTAGAAATTATACATCATCAACATTTTAGCCGCAGTCAGTCCACTGCTGGACATATGCCTGTAAGTGTTTAGTACGTAAAACGAACTAAACCGTTTCGGTACATGTGTCGTATATCCTCTGATTGACAATTCACAAAATTACCACTTTCCAAAATACCTACTCATTTTTGACTCATCCATACTATAAATGGGAAAGTCTGTCTGTCTATCTGTTACGCTTACACGGCCAAACTTCTGAACAAATATCGATGAAATTTGGTATGAATATAGTTGAAGACCCGGGTCAAACATAGGCCACTTTTTGACGTAGGCGGAGCTGCGGGAAACGGCTAGTTTCCTATAATCACTATTGCCTAAAAGTATGATATCTTAAAATTCCCACTTTTTAAAGGTCTACTTCTCAATCTACTTTCAAAAGAAAAATATGTGAAAAGCGAGAAATATTTTTGACCTCATCATACAAAATCCAGCTGATCACTAAAATGTATGGGAGGTCGTAATTTTATTCTCTGTTTCCATTTATATTTTTGGCTAGTGTTAAAAAGATATATAATAAAATTCTTATATATGTAAGTACAAGTTAGGTGACAATAAAAACAACAACATAATCTCCAAATTCTGCATTTCTATGCGTACAATATTTTTAGTCAAACGAACCGAGCATGTGCATACCCTGGTGTCAGAGTTGTTAGAAATCGATTGACAATGTATCCTACACGAAATGATGATGATGATGATGAGTCAAATGAATGAGACGAAGCCCATATAGTTATTGTAAAAAGTCTCATAAATATTTTTTTTTCTTAAATCAAGTAGTTAATCAAAGTATGAAACTATCGTTTAACACGAAGATTAATAGGCTAGTTTCCAGGGTTGAAAGACTATCATTAAAATTAGTCCGTCATTTAGGGAATCAAAATATATTAGTGACGTATTTTTTTTCTTTTGTCAATTGAGCGATAAATTATAAAGATATAACGCATCAAAGTTTAGGAGTGGGGGCTCGCGACGTCACATGTTGCGAAAAAGTGTAGCACACTGTGACGTCACACGGAACTTTAACGCGCCATATCTTTACCATTCTTTGTTTAATTTTCAAAATAAAAAATACGTCTCCAATATTTTTTGATTAACTAACTGACGGACTAATTATATTTTTTTACGAAAATAGCCTATTGGTCGCGTCGCGGAGACCAATTATTCATCTTAGGTTAAACTATTAATAATTATTTGTTTTTATCAATGTATCCTTGTTGTGCAATAAAGTTTTGTATTGTATTGTTTTATTAAACCTACACAAACAAACATAAACAGCTGACCATTGCACCAACCCCCAATATAAATCTCTGTCCGTTTGTCTTCACAACAATACCTCGGGAACTAACATTTAAAACGTTCCCATGAATCCAGGGGATCCATTCGCGAGGGATTATTTTAACAAATCCCTTTTGGTGTATTTTATTCCCATTATTTTGTTTGTGTACCTTAATAGCCTAACTATTAAAAACACAATTAAAAATTACATAATTTTTTAATTATTATTTTAACTGATTAAAATAATTATAAATATATTAATAATATTTAAATAATAAACTGAGTTTTATAGTGGTAATTATGAATAAATTATTTTGATTAACACATGAAAAAAATATTTCGAGAATCTGTTTTGAATTGACGGTGAACAGAAAAAAAAAATCTTAGATACACACAAGAATAGAACCTCCTTTTTGCATCAAAATCATAAATTTTTAATTTAATAATACTAGTTACATTTATAATGTATAATTCATATCCATACTTTCATGCTATCCATACTTATAAGTGAGAAATTATGTCTGTCTGTCTATCTGTTACGCTTTCACGGCCAAACCGCTGAACGGATTTTCATGAAATTTGGTATGAAAATAATGAAGACCCGGGGTCAAACATAGTCTACTTTTTGACGCAGGCGGGGCGGCTTATTACACGACTGGCCAAAAAAGGACTTATATGTTGTCAGCATTCATTAACTGTTATTTACTGTAGTGGTATGCAATAAAGTAACTCTTTATTGCATACCATAAATAAATAAAAATCATATATCTACAAGCAACCTAATTGAAACATTTAAAATGCTGAGAGGACATTATGATACTCCAGAACTGCACGATATGTTGTCAACTCTTGGAAAATGTACGCTTGAATACCTTCATTGAAACTTATGTCGCACAAGAGCAAGAAGAAAACTGAAAAAACATTTTCTATGCAATCGTGTAGTAGCAGAGTGGAACAGACTCCCTGAGAGTGTCGTCAGGGTACCCTCACTCAACACTTAAAAACAGATTGGACAATTTTATAAACTCTCTAAACTTCAAGATGCACACGCATATAAGCTGCTAGTATTTTCAAAAATATAAATAAATAATAAAAAATTATAAATAAACAATAATAAAAAAATATTCATAATAATAAAAAATATATAAAAAAGCATTCATATATATGTCCCCGTCTGGGGAAGTACCTTCCCTCCACCCTACAGAAGACTGCAGCCAAATAACACTGTGATGCAGTATTGTTTTCCTGTTGATGAGTAGGGTTGCCAGGCTCGAGAAGGGTCGCTGTGCTGACAGCGGACAGGTCGGCAACGCGCTCGTGACATCTCCGGTGTTGCAGGCGTTCATAGGCTACGGTAAACCACTTACCATCAGCACATTTCTACCCTAAGGTTGACTGGAAGAAATTGCATTAGCGATGAGTCCGCCTTTGTACCCATTTAGTTGTATTGGATTTAACTATGTGTTTATTTTGTTTGTAAATGGTGCAATAAAGTGTTCATTAATTCATTCATTCAATTTACCCTTTACCCCATTCAAGAACTACTTATACTTTTTTCGCCGTCGGGTATTTTAACAATCGTTATAGCAAGCTATACATAAATTTCACGGTTTCTATCCCCGATTCCGATCGAATGCATCTCGAGTAGCAATCACCTTCTGTCGATTACTGTTTGACTATTTAGGGGGGTGACTCGGCGTGCAGAGTAAATAGACATGCGAAAATTACCAATTTTTTTGTTTAGATTAGAATAGAACTCAGTGTAATAGAACTCAGTGTGTAACGAAATTTATTAGAAATCGAAAAAAAATCATGCGACTCGTCGAATTTGCGACTTTTCAAAAATAGCACTTCCGGGGACTGCTTTGAAATAGTATCTAAGATAATTAGGTACATAAATATTCCGCGTATTGTGTTAGTCGGTAGTTAACTGCATAATACATTTTATTTATATACTAGCTGTTTCCCGCAGCTCCACTTGCGGTATATAGCCTATATTACTCAGGATGAATGTAGCTCCAATGGTGACAGAATTTTTGAAATCGGCACAATAGTTTTTGAGTTTATTCATTACAAACATACACACAAAAATACAAAGCGCTTCAAATCGTGGCGCTCCGATTTGAAGCGCTCCAAAGGTGCTCTCAGCCTTCGGAGCGCTAGGTAGAATATATTATAATTGTTCCACCCGGCGCTCCTGCAAAATATTAGCGCAAAGTGGTACCTTTGGAGCGCTTCAAGTCGGAGCGCAACGACTTGGAACATTCACTCAAAAATCAAAAAGTTATACAGACTGAGTGACATTTTTTTTTAACACCGTAATTTTTTCACAGTGTATTTATTTTATTTCATTGAAAACTGGACGAAATTTTTCGACCTCCCATACAAATCAGTGATCAACTGACGGAATTTTGTATGAGGTCGAAATTTCACCTTCGCTTGTAAGCCCTTCTCTGTATGACTAATTAGGTACTAGATATATTTTCATCTTTCAATGTAAAAAAATTAATTTTATTAGTAACTGGACTTAGAGTATATTTGATAATTGTTGGACTTATTTTTGTTAACTGTTGGTTAGATATTTAGTTGACATTTGCATGCCTTAATATGAGGTCAAATACATTGAGCGACATAACTGTTTTAAAGAACTTCCAGCAGGTCTAAAATGGCCATTTTGAGCAATTCATCAAAACAAATCATTTCGTGAATTGCGAAGCTTAGCAATTCTGCAAATTTTGACATTGACGTTTCAACTCTAATTCAATTCATTTCGTGATTCATTTCGTGATTCATTTCGTGATTCATTTCTTGAATCACTTCTCGTTTGAGTATTGCTATATTAATAAAATAAAAATAGATTATATAATTTTCATATTTTTATTGATATTTATTATTCTACAGTAAATTAATGATGGTAAATCAACATTATTGGTTAGAAAAACTTATTTAACTAAAAAAATCGTAAAAGTACGCACGCTATGCAAAAATAAAAATTATTTTTACGCCTGGCAATAAGGTAAAGCAATTCACGAAAAGTAAGCCATTTTGCGACTTTCCGTCAAACAGCAGAATTGCCATGAAATGATTCATTTCATGAACTACCAAAATGTGTCTATTTTAAGATTTGCAATGATTCATAATATGATCATATTGTAATTCGTGCAAAGTGGCCACTTTAGATCCACTGTACTGTGTTTTAGCAAATAAATGATTTGATTTGATTTAAGTGATGGAATGAATGAATGAATGAACACTTTATTGCACCATTTACATACATTGATGGATCTATCAATAAAGTTATTCTGTTCTGTCCTTCTAAATTAATGTCCACGGTTTAGCAACATGAAGACGCGGGCAGCGGCGCAAAGATCAAAAACTTACCTTATGCCTACATAAAACAAAATTTAACATAGTATTTAGTACCTTCACTACTACGAAAGTAATTGATTCCCGAGAGAGTTAAGAGGGTTGTACCTTTGTACGCTAGCATTGCGGGGGTGAGCCCAAATTGCATTCCTGCGTACTAATGCGCACAAATGTTTGTGAATTGCGGTGAGGGGGTAACAACTGTTCCAATATTTGTTATTTTGTGCTTCGTAAGGCACAAGGCTGACGGTGCATTCGTTTCTTTATTGCAGTTTTCAAGTTCGAGTCGTACTCGCGCACCAAGGGCTCCGTAGGTACAATTATTTATAAAAACCCCAAAAAAATCATGTCTGTTGTATTAAATAATAATAAAAACATAAATGTGAAATGAGAGCCAAGTTCAATATTATGATATATGCCTTGGTTGTTAACTTCAACGACAAAAGAAGTGAGATCTAAATTGGTGACAAGTTCAATGGTCAGTCCTGAAATTTATTTATAATATCTTTACTTCTTATAACATAGGATAATATATTGTAGCCTAACGTAGCCTGGCTTGGCTAGTTCTCATATACGAATTATTATGTCATTAATATGTGTATCGATGGCTAGTTTCTACCAGCGAGCCAAATTTTCGGAATAATAAAATAAGAATTGACAAGTAGCAGGTTTAGAACTTGCGAAGGCTATAATATAATTCGTATATGAAAATTATAGTGTCCGTGTTTAGATTTATTTTATTTTGCTATATATGTATTTGTTGTTATAGCAAAAACAGAAATACATCATTTGTGTAAATGTCAACTGTCTAACTATCACGGTACATGAGATACAGCCTGATGACGGACGGACAGCGGAGTCTTAGTAATATGGTCCAGTTTTAGCCTTTCGGTACGAAACCCTAAAAAAATATGCAAAATGAAACGCGTTCATTACGCATTTCCTTCTTTTTGAGTCGAAATGGCTATTGTGATAAGGCTGAGACCAACACGCATTTTATTTTATATATTTATTTTATTTCAAAGAACACCAACAGGTTACATGATGAATTCATTAATAGGTGCTAGCATGCAACCCAATAACAGGTGAACACAACATTTGTCTACACCAATCTACACTAATATTATAAAATGGAAAGATTTGTATTTTTGTGTGTATGTTTGTAATGAATGAATAAACTCAAAAACTGCTGAGCCGATTTCAAAAATTCTTTCACCATTGGAAAGCTACATTCACCCTGAGTAACATAGGCTATATACCGCAGGTGGAGCTGCGGGAAACAGCTAGTTATTAATAATTTAAGCCCAATAATCAAAATAACAAAAAACAATACAAAACGTAAGTAGTACTTTAAACTGCACAAAAAAGTATTGCAGTCAGTGGTACGAGTATTGATAGGATGACTGCAAGGTTGTCTTAAACTTTAAAAGAGATTCGTGGTAGATATCCAAATCCAGTATTTTGTTATTTCTTTGTTTGTTATTTTTTATAAGTGGAAAGTTATCTTGGACCCGTGTCAACCTAGATTTGTTCCAGATTGGGGGGCAATGTAAGTACATAGGGCGCACTGTAAGTTTCCGGAACTGGCCACTTACATAAACAATATTTAAAAATTTATTGCAACATTTGAAAATAGAACTCTTTGGCTGTAGAATGCAGTTTGTTTCATCTGACTGTCTTTTGTTTTTACCTTGTGGCGTCATTTAAAAAATTGTGTGTCTGCATCAACATGGATTTAACTTTCGTAGTATGATTTTCTACGATTTTAAGTGTAATTTGACAGCTCAACAGAGCATCGCTCGGCTTGAAACAGCTTTTGGCAATGAAGCACCATGCAAGACAACTGTTTATAGCTGGTTTGCAGAATTCAGTGACGAATCTCGCGATGGTCGGCCGTCCACCGCTGTGACCAACAAAAACATCAATGCTGTGCGCCGTATGATTGAAACAGACAGGCATGTGACCTACCATGAAATTCGCGCATCCTTAGAAATAGGCATGAGTCAAATACAATTAATCCTACACAAACATTTGGGTGTGAGAAAGCTGTGCTCGCGGTGGATCCCACACAACTTGACCGAGGCTCAAAAAACGGACCGCGTCACTTGGTGCAGTGCCATGCTTACCAGATTCAACGAAGGTGCGTCAAATTTGGTGTGGGACATAGTAACAGGTGACGAAATATGGATTTATTGCTACGATCCCAAAACAAAGCAGCAATCGAGCGTATGGGTCTTTCAAGATGAGCCGAAACCAACCAAAGTGGCGCGCGTGAAAAGTGCATCTAAGCGGATGATTGCTTCTTTTTTTAATAAAACTGGACACGTGGCTACTGTTGCTTTAGAGAATCGTCGTACAGTGAATAGTGACTGGTACACGACCATTTGTTTGCCGGAAGTTATTGACGAACTCCGTAAAAATAACCGTAAACGCCGTATCATCCTGCACCACGACAATGCTAGTTCTCACACGGCCAGACAGACAAACGACTTTTTGAAGGCGAAAAATGTAGAACTCATGAGTCATCCTGCATACAGTCCCGACCTGGCACCTTGTGACTTTTTTCTGTTCCCAAAAATTAAGAACCAATTACGCGGTCAACGATTTTCATCACCAGAAGAGGCTGTCGAGGAGTATGAAAAACACGTTTCAGAGGTCACCACAGAGGAGTGGACAAAAGTTTTCAAAACTGGTTTCATCGAATGAAAAAGTGCATAGACGCCAAGGGAGATTATTTTGAAAAACAATAAATTAATTTTGTACCTTTAATAGTATTTTTTCATATTCATTCCGGAAACTTATAGTGCGCCCCACGTATTCACGAGCTTTCTTCGTGAGTTTGGTCTAGGCACGACAAGTCTGATGTCGCTCAAATGTAATTTCCTAATTCTATGCAAAATGCAGCCTTATCCCTGACAAGAATTTGTTTTACAACCAAAAATATTTGTTTTTTTTTAACAACCATACAACAACTAGTTCCGTAAGACTCCACAGTAAAGGGCATGAACGTGGTCTAAATAAATATTAATGAGTTGACACCCCTAACGATAATGTTAGCTGTCAACCCTACCGCGCCCCTTATATCAATCACGTAGGTAGGGGTACGATTAGTCGTATTTACGTAAAGCATGATGTAAGTCAAAATGATTGCAATGATTTTTAGGGCTTCTCTATTGCTCAAACAGAAACTAAACTGTTAAAAGATAATTCCATGTTACAAAAGAAATATCCTCGAATTTTTCTTGATAACTATATTATTAGTTGGTTGCTTGAGCAAACTCCAATGAGGAACGTCATAGGTTATAATAACAATTCTAAGCACAAAAAATTAAAATTACAAAAGAATCGAGTAAAAAATAAAATAAAGTAATGGATACTTTAGGCAAAAGTGACAAAAAAAACGATTTATAACCACTTTGTTTCATTTCAAGGACGCCTCAAGGCACCTCTCGACCAACCTTATATTTGACAGTTCGATACTCACCTCCAATGAGGAATCTCCTTAAGTCAAGGAAGCTAATGACGACTTTTCATACCTATGAGTTGGAGTAAGGTTGAGTCGAGTTTGAGCAAACGTTTGAGAATATGGGGGTAAGAAATCCTCAAAACATTTCTGAACGCATTTAACAGAATGCGTTCAGTAATTCCTACATACATAACATGCCTTGCCGAGACAAATATGTTTTCTATATATACCTTACGATAGAAAACTAGTTTTAAAACTCATCTACAGCAAGATGATTGGCAATAAATCATATCAAAATATGTCATTTAATATTAAAGTATTATAGTGTGTCGTCTAGGCGCACCCTAAGATCGATGACGACTATAGTAGCATTTAAGGGGAAGGTTAGTTATATTATGAATGGAAGGTTTTCAAAATCCATTTATTTTTCATCATTTCAGCCGCAATCAGTCCACCGCTGAACATAGGCCTCTCTAAATAACTTCCAAAATGACTGGTTGTAGGCGGCATAATTATTTTTTAAATCTATTAAGTAGTTCAGTACGTGAAACTTGATAATCTATAAAGAAATTATCTTCACACGCTTTCAGAGTATATATAATTATATTTATTTAAGTAGTTAGTATGTAGGTTTATTTTATATAAGTAGTCTATGTATTAATATTGGATGTTTTATTTGTTCAAATGTATAATTAGGTAATTATAATTAATAATTCTATCTTTGCACTTACTTTTGTTTCTCAACACCACCTGTTGGTAGACTGGTAGAAAAAGCCCACAGCTTTAAGTCCGCCATTTACATTCTTTGTAATAAAGTTTAAATAAATAAATAAAATAAATATATAAAAAGTGAAAACTGTTTTTTTTAATTTTCCATAAGTTACATACTTTTGTCAGCATAGTAAAAATTACAATCTAGACTGAGTACTTCAGGCAAGGCCGAGCCAAGCGAGATAGAAATAGTGGAGGAACCTGTCTCTTTCTAGCAAATACAAGCTATATCACGTTGGTACTTGTGCAAAATAGGGTCCTCCTCTGGAAAAAAGGGGGTAGGAGTGATACAAACTTTATGTAGATTTTTTTTCAGACGCAATCAAACGTTCCGAGTGAGGAAGTGCTAACCTCCTCCCAAATAGTTCTGTGCAGACTTTAAGGAAGTTGGAGTCTTGTGGAAAATAACGTTTCGTAGACATGTCTCCCCTATTGACTCCCTCGGGGAAGACAAGGAAACTTTACTAGTGGCCTTGACTACACTAGACAAGCAGGACTAATGGTTGAGCGTAATACGCCAAGTGTTGTCCACTCCAAGTTAGGTCGCACCTGCTGTTGCTTAACTCGCGTAATCGTCACTAACAATCACGTCTCGCTAAGCTATCTAGCTAGCTAGCTACTTATGTGCAGTATTTACGAAGTTTATAATAGTTTTCCCAATTAAAAACATTATCATGGTTACCCTATTAAAAAAAGATAGATTCCTCCACTATTTCTATCTTTTTCTGCTCGGGTTTTAGGTAAATGAGCTCAGTCCTGTTTAATATATTAAGTTCATGGTTCGATGTTTATATTTTTTTAGTTTTGCAATTACTTGTAATAATTTAATTTATTTTTATACGGCAAAAAGGCTATTCTAACGACAGCATACTATCATCATATACATCTACTCAAAAAAAATCATATCACAAATTTGAGTCCCTGCATTCGAAAAGATAAAGATTTTTTTTTATCCGTTCCATAATAAATAAGTTAAGCCTTTGAAATCCTGTGGAAGAGGAAACTGTCAAGAAACAAGAAAAGGATGCACTTAATGGTGGTGTGACGTCACTGCCACTTGATTTTGCGCGTACAAAAGAGATAGCAAGACGTCCCCACCACGCTCCCACTTTTCTTCATTAGAAAACTTTAAATGCTAATTACTGCTTTAATTTATTACCAATTTTGTTGTTGTTTTCGGAATCGGTTACTTTGTAATGTGTGTATTGTTACGTAAAAAAAGTAGCATATTCGCCGATAAGTCATTAACAGGAACATTAACATACAAGTGCATGGAACTTCCCCTTAAACCACCC
This sequence comes from Euzophera pinguis, assembly GCA_947363495.1. Classification (NCBI taxonomy): domain Eukaryota; kingdom Metazoa; phylum Arthropoda; class Insecta; order Lepidoptera; family Pyralidae; genus Euzophera; species Euzophera pinguis. Next base: position 1,739,051 of record OX376182.1, read on the forward strand.
TATTTAGGGGAATCAATCGACGAACAAGATATTTGAGGGCGTCGCTTGTTATTCGACCGATTATATATTTATTTGCGAGGGTAAATATCAATTTTTCACCCTACAAATATGGTGATTAGGACCTGTGTTTGTCGTTCTTAATTTTTTTTGGTTAAGAAATTTTTTACTTCGTTGTTTTTTATAACATGTAATTACAGGAAATACAATACAATATAACTTTATTGCCCACATCTGGGAAATCACAAAATTGAAATTATAACATTGTTAACAATATGCGTCATTACGCATTGGCGACTAGTCGCCGGCGACCGATAGGAGCACGGCTTCATATGGAAGCTTTCATAATGCGAGCAACTGCCGTAACGACCGGAGTACATAGTCGCATATTTGTATCTGTGCCAGTTATATGTGGTTTCAGAAGACACAATAGCTCATCAAACGAACGCACAGACATTCTTGAGTAATTAAAAAAATTACGAGGGTATTTTCTAACTCTTCATAAAATATTTTTTAAACATTCCTTTTAATCTCCGTTCTTGTAACAAAGGATGTACCCAAAACTCTTTTGATTTTCTTCTTTTTTTCTTTCTCTTTATAATTAGTAGCGCTATTATTGCAACTTCTTCGACGTCCATTATGCACGAATGTATTTGGAATACTGTCGCTCGGCAAGTCTCCCGGCCCGAGTTGCCATGTTTTGGTCGCCGGGAGACTGAGTCGCCGGCGACTAGTCGACAGCGCGTAATGGCTCTATAGAGCAAAGGCGGACTTATTGCTAAGCAATATCTTCCAGCCAACCTTTGAACAATAAGAGAACATGATGTAAGGATGGGCCCAGTAGAATTACCTCTATATTCCGATGTTTCGTTGTTGTTCACTTCACTTGACTGCTGTGGTTATGTCGTCTACAAACTCTGTCGTAAGTTCGATTCCCATGGGAAGAATATTTCAGTTCAAGTAGTTAGGATTAGAGAAGGGCAGTGGGAAGAAAATCAAGAGGGAAAAAATGAAATGCAAGGGTAAGAAAAGGGAAAAAATAATTTTCTACCCTTAGATTAATAATTGATCTCGCGCGCTCGACTAGATACCGTCGGCATACTAGAAAAAAGAATTCGGCATACTTGCGGCATACCCGCGTCAGTCATGCCGCGACCGATGAGTGAGTTGGATGTCTAGATAAATTTAAAATTTAATGTAAAAGCAGACGCAAAATGTGCAGTGTGCGAGTCAAACTGTGCAGTGATAAAAGAAATAAGAAAGATACTGGTATTACATACCATCAATAAGTATTGTATACTCGTAATTTCGAAATATGGACATAAATTACTCACGAAAATAATATAACCGTAAAATATGGCGCGAAGTACCGCTCAGTGCTCAATGTTGCCGTGTATTTAAAAATCCCAAATTCCCCGAGGTTTCGATTTTTATTATTTAGATATTTTGTCCCCCAAAAGAGGGATGTTGTAATTTTGACTTTTTCTGACAATTTTGTTTGTCTTTAACATCTTATTTCTCTAATGCTGGTCTGGGAGAAAAATAAATACGTGGAATGTACTAGCTGCTTCTCTTCTCGCGCAGACCATATAAGCCGGCCGAGAGAGTGGGCGAAAATCGAAGAACCATACCTATCAGTAGGCGATGCGACTAGCAACCTATTACTATTTTGATTCCATTTCCACTTTCCGCCCACCAACATTCTAAGTATGGCCTTTGGGTAGTTGGTACCCCGTAGGGTGTTGCCGGATAATGGATTAATCGTACTTGGTTTTTTTTTAAATAATCTAGGGTATCGAAAGTATTGATATAATAAATTTAATAGATTTTTGACAATTAATCGAAAATAATCGATTATTAACTGCAATACCAAACAATTAGTCGATTATTGAAATGGATCGATATAAATTATATCGATTTAATCAACATAGGTAATCGTTTATATCAATGGTTATTAACCGATTATGTATCTGTAGTATAGATATAATCTAATCTGTAGTATTGATTTTTGAGAATTTAAGAAAAATAATCGATTAATGGATTAACAATAATACCAAGCATTTCAGGCACCGGTACTATACAGATATACCGGAACTCGGCGGCGGGATGTACAGCGGGCATAACACAAATCATCGTCATTCAAATACACTATTGTATGGAAAAAGGCCATGATAATATGTATGTACTAACTGTTTCCCGCAGCTCCGCCTGCGTCAAAAGGTAGCCTATGTTTGACTCCGGGTCTTGAACTATATCCGTACCAAATTTCATGAAAATCAATTTAGCGGTTTAGTTGTGAACGAGTTACAAACATCCATCCATACTTACAAACTTTCGCGTTTATAATATTAGTAGGATGTGTATGTCTATTTATTTATTTGTATTTAAACCCGGGTTACAACTAAAAAGAGGTCAGTAATCAATTAGCTCCAAGCTAAATAGAAAATTAAAGTAACGTTTGACATACTGTGCTGTGTAATAATAAATCAAATGAAAGTTTTTTTGCAATTTTAGGATTCTATATTAGAATTATAAAATAAAGTAGACAAAAATTAACCATTTCCCCTAACTTATCTCCGAAACTATTGATTCCAGAATTTCAATGCATAAATTATAGGAAACCCTATGAGATAATTTTAAATTTGTTTAGGAGGTCCAAATGGACAAAAATAAAAAATCGTACAGAACCCTCTTCACGCGAGCCGACTCACACTTGGCCAGTTTTATTTTAATTTCATTTTAAAGGATTTTCTGAGCTACTTTTTATAATACGTAACAAGACCACAGCAATTAATAATTTTCCCATTGGTCGGGCACCAGTCAAGTAGCTGGCAACACCATAATCGACGCTAGTGTGCGTCTTTGCACATTGTTTTACACACACTTTCCTATTAAGTGGCCGCATTCTGGAAACTGAGTTTTCTTCACAGCGCGGTATCTAGTCATAGCGCTGCGGAGACCAATTATTAATCTATGTTTTTACCATTTATTACCGGGAATTTTTGAGAATTCCGAGAGTAAGTGCGAAATTTTCCGGGAAGATGCCCATCTCTAGTTAGGATGTAGAATATTGCAGATTTGAATTACCTGATTGTCTGACAAAAAATATCTCTCTATCTGCAGCCCTATTATTAATTGTATGACATATACTATATGTCGAATTATAATCCTTCGATATCGAACGAAAATCATAAATTCATTAAATAAATAAAAACTAGCTCACATAATAAATTGCGCCTTGCACAAAACACAAACTGTGTAACCAAAAATAATCCTCTTTACCAAATAATTCAATTACACATTGATTGCCAGTCTGTCTGTCTGACAGATGGTAAAGAGCTTTCCGATTCGAACAAATTAAGCTCTAACTAAATAAAATTCTGCAAATAAATTCGATAAATTCTAAGCATCGGATTAATATTTATTTTTAAGTACTAGGTTTTGCTCGTATTGATCCTAAGGGAACAGGGGCGTGATGCACGCGTCTTTACAGATAACGTCTAATGCGAGAATTGACGAACAAAATGGCGGACATTTTTTCGTGATGTTTTTTCGTAAAATGAAACTATTTTACCACTACGTTTTTTTATGTAACTTATTATAATAATGTGGTGTTACATTGTCAACAGATGTGCGTGTTTGTACAACATTCCGGCGGCTGAGCAGCATGGAGGTGGCGTGGCTGGTTCTGACCGCCGTGGTCTTCGCGGCGCACGCGCAGAATAACAGAAGTAAGTGGCGGTATAGCAGTGTTTACATTGAAGCGCAACTGAGCGGAGCGGACTATATTATTAATAAATCACTAGCTATTTACCGCAGCTCCGCCTGCGTCAAAAAGTAGCTTATGTTTGATCCTGGGTTTTCAACTATATTCATACCAAAATTCATCAAAATCCGTTTAGCAGTTTGGTTGTGAAAGCTAACAAATAGGCAAATAGACAGACAGACTTTCGCACTTAAGCATAATATTAGTATGCATATGAATATAAAATCGAGTTAATATTTGCCGAGCGGAGTAGAATCGAATCTCAAAAAATCGCTACATTGTTTTTGTTCATTTCATGTAGGTACCTATTATAACGAAGATACTGTGAAAAACGAACTTACACTAATTCAGACAAATCTTGTCTAACAGCTAAATATCTACTTACATTATAAAAACAAACACTTATTTTTCGGAGATTATAACGATATCGTTAATTGATGCACCACCCAGACTTCCCGTCTAGCCGCCATTTGCAATACATCAACAAAATGGCGGCGTTTCCCGCCTTTTATTTGTTTTCATTTCGATGTCCATTTTTATTTTCTCTCGGTTAATGTTTCTCGGCAGATGCTAGTTTATTTCAGTTTTAGCTGCAGTCGCGAGCATAAATTTGTATAACTATCGGATCTTAAGTTAATGCCTTCTTTGTCCAAGCGTGTTTCCCCAGCGCTTCAGGAGTGCTATTTTTAAATATGTGAGTTACCGAATACAGATCGAATGAAAATGAAGGTTACATTGTCAATCGACCATGTACAACCTGGTGTCAGAGTTGTGCGAAAATCATTCGATAGAAAGAATGAAATAGTTTATTTGCAATGAAAGTGGTACAGTCAGCAGGTCTAAAACGGCCACTTTGAGCAATTCATCAAAACGAATCATTTTATGAATTGCGAAGCTTAGCAATTCTACAAATTTTGACATTGACATTTTAACTCTAATGCAATTAATTTCGTGATTCATTTCTTGAATCACTTTTCGTGTGAGTATTGCTATAGTAGGTAATAAAATAAAAAATACATTTTATTATTTTAATATTTTTATTGATATTTATAAATTCTACGGTGAATTTATGATAGTAAATCAACATTATTGGTTAGAAAAACTTAATTAACTAAAAAAAATCGTAAAAGAACGCGCGCTATGCAAAAATAAAGATTATTTTTACGCCTGGCAATAAAGTAAAGCAATTCACAAACAATTCACGAAAAGCCATTTTGCGACTTTCCATCAAACAGCAGAATTGCCATGAAATGATTCATTTCATGAACTGCCAAAATGTGGCTATTTTAAGATTTGCAATGAATAATAATGTGATCATATTGTGATTCGTGCAAAGTGGCCATTTTGGGTCCACTGGTGTTAAATAACAATATGGCCGTACAATCAATCTCGAATATCGAATAAAAATCACTCGACTCACCAGTTTTTAGTGAATCATATATTGCAAAATAGCACTCCAAAGCGTAGGATACGCTTTAACCAGAGGATACTTATTATTACAATGGAACGACTGCCGTCTGACTTCCGTTGCCATTTTCATAACGAAACCAGATCAATAGGACCATGGATGGTAATTGGTATCACCGACGGAATCACTTTATTATCAAACAATCAGGTGAATCAAGCCTGCAATGTCCTTTTGAAACTAGAAACCACTAAACAATATTCCCGTGGGTAGCGTTGCCAGGCGTCCGGATGAAGCCGGACATAGTTAGCATTAGCATTATTAGCTTTTTTATTGCGTGTCCGGCCAAAATAAACGGTGTCCAGCTTGTCCGGCTTTTGTTAGGCTTTTTACATTTTATTTAATTTAACAAGATTTATGGTAATAATCAGAAAAGCTTTAAATACTAAGACATAAAATCCTCAATAATGTAGGGTGTCCGGCCGTTTTAGCCAAATGTCCGGCCAAACTGGCTGATCTGTCCGGCTATTAGGTTTGGCGACCTGGCAACCCTACGCGTGGGAATCGAACCCGTGAACATGGACCTCAAGGACACACCAAGGTTGCTAAAATGAAATGGAGGAAACATATCAGAAAGGCGTAAGGGCGTGAATAAGAAACATATATCCACTATCCACACACAAGCCAGTCATACGTAAAAAATACTGTTTTCACAAAGATCCAAAGTGAGTTTGCTAATAACGATATTTTTTCAGCTTATTTTCTACTATTAGTAGTATTTGTTGTTATAGCTGCAATAAGAAAACCTTCATCAGACGTGAAAATTTTAACTTTCTACTTTATCACAGAGTTATTAATAATATTAACGTACAGAACGGACACTCACACTCTCCCACCTGAAATATACACCGTGAAATTTTAGTCGTTTTGGACCCATTGTCCAGTGACTCCATTCATGCAACTGAACAACTTTCCCCAAGATACATGGCTCGAAATATGGAGTAAATTTTTGGACCTCCCATACAAAATGTCTCATCACGTGACTTACTATGGGAAGTTCAAATTTGTTTTTCATGTTTCGAGCTATGTTCCTTGGGGAAATTTGTTTGGTTGCATGAATGGAGTCACTGGACGATGGGTCCAAAAAAATTTCACGGTGTATACCGCTCCGAGCCGCGCAGATTAGGGTAAAAATCAAGAGCAAAAAACAATATAAGGAGAATATATTGACTATTGTAAATTGCACAAAAGTTTTGACTAAGTAGGTACTAGATATATTTTCATCAATCTTTCAATGTATTGATTATAATTTTATTAGTATTTGGACTTAGAGTATATTTGATATAGTTGTTGGACTTATTTTTATTAATTGTTGGTTACGTATTTAGTTGGCTTTTGCATGCCTTAATATGAGGTCAAATACATTGAGCGACTTAACTGTTTTAAAAAACTTCCTGTACTGTATTTTGGCAAATAAATGATTTGATTTGACTTGAAGGATGACACTTCAGCGCGCGGCCGCGACGGACAAGTATGACGTAGACACGGTAAATAACCAACCCTACAACTCGAGTGACACACAAATTGACGTGACGCGCGTGCGTACACGACCGAATCGTAGTGGTAGTATTCTCGGCGCTGTTGTATGGAGTGTCCGTGATATGTCTTTGTTTTAAAACAGTCAATAATGTAAGGCATACAATCCCTAAAACTGTAACAGGTAAAGGTATAAAATGCGACGCTTTATCTTCTCTTTTTAAACTTAGGTAAATTATGTAAAGTTAATTAAAGTTAAAGTTTCAATAGATGTAGTGAATGAATGAAATGTTAATTAGAACATACTTTGGCAACTTTTTTACCACCGTTTAATATCATATCACGCGAGCTAAACCACTAGAAAATAATAAGACTTAAACTGTATGTAAATCGTAATACGAAGATAAATATATTCCAAACGACTCGTCAGTTCGCACGAACGAATGGAGTAAGTTTTTGCGCGGGAATTCAAAGATTTATCGCTGAAGTTCTGTTATGGAGTGGAAATTAATATGCTGTGTGCAGATGTAGAGCTGCTGCTTCCATTTTCCAGTTTTTTTGACAGATTTAGCGAAGCGAGTGAAAGTCGAAGACAAAATTTCGAGACAGTGCTATTTTTGAAAAGTGCAATTTACGCAAAATCGGCGAATCGAATGATTGTTGTTCGATATCCAATAATTTTCGTTCGATAGTTACTGTTTAGACCACTGTGGCGTGTGGTTACCACGTCTGCCTGCTATTCAGAGGTCCAGGGTTCGATCCCCGGTCAGATCAAGATAGAAAAATGCCAAGCTAAGCAAATATGTTTCTCTGAATAGTGAGTACATATTTGTGCCGCTTGGTGTCGAAATATTGGGTCCATGGGGTCTTAACTTAAAGACATTTTTTAAGGAAATTTCTCCTAAGCTTGGGTGACAAGAGGGCTCATTCCTAGCGCAAAGAATTGCAATTGCAATTTAACGTGGGAATGCATCCTCCATCTTTTCAACTAACTCTATGCCGAAAATCAGTTGATTGGTTGCTTAGTTAGGGCGTGAAGGAAGGACAAACAAACAAACACACTGTCACATTTATAATATTACTAGCTGTTTCCCGCAGCTTCACCCGCGGTATATAGCCTATGTTACTCAGGGTGAATGTAGCTTTCCAATGGTGAAAGAATTTTTGAAATCGGCACAGTAGTTTTTGAGTTTATTCATTACAAACATACACACAAAAATACAAATCTTTCCTCTTTATAATATTAGTGTAGATAGGTATTATAGTACGATTTATTTGATTGTTACAGACGATGGCCCTAGGTTCCTGTCGAGAGGTCATTCCTTCAGGACGGTAGTGGGAGACACCCTGCTGCTGCCATGCCAGGTCCAGAATCTTGGTGAGTGTATACAAGTCTACTGTTTAAAACTAAAAATGCGATAAAAACCGTATTACTTACTTTAATACGATGGCGCAGAAACCCAAAGTGGAACTTGGCCTCCGACACGAGAAGGCGCCATTTTTTGCGTTTTTGTACCTGTTGCCACCAGCCGCTCACTCCCAGGCTCCGTAGGTCTTTCAGCACCTCATCGCCCCAACGATACCTGGGGCGACCAACCCGCGTGGGTCGATGTCCACTTGGCCTGCCTCAGTATGATCTTTTTACGGATCGGTTGTCAAAAAACCCCAAAAAAATAGTTTAATTCAATGTGTTACAATTGCGATGAGTAAGCCAAGAGGCTGGCGGCATTTGACATTTTCCTTTGTATTTATTTATTTATTAAAACTTTATTGTGTTAAATTCTTTTAATCAATCCAATGGAATGCAGGCACTAAAAGTTTTTTTATAGTTATTAGTTATGGAACGACTTAAATTTGGTAATAATAATCAATTGGCACGTCAGAGGCCGAGAGGCGGTTCCGAATAACTCTGACAACAGGGTGTACATAGTTGATAGACAATGTAACCTACACGAATGATGATAAGAATTGGCGGGCTTAATACTAAGAGCATTCTCTACAAGTCAAGCTGTTCGCCGCAGCTCCGCCTGCGTCTAAAAGTAGCCTATATTTGACCCCGGGTCTTCAACTATGTTCATACCAAATTTCATCAAATCCTTTCAACGGTTTTGCCGTGAAAGCGTAACAGACCGACAGACTTTCGCATTTTTATTATTAGTATGGAGTATGAATATCAAAACCAAAAACAATTTAAAAAAATAACGAAAACATAAGAAATCATTGTAGATCATTATGTTCAGTGTAGCGCTGCCGAACTATCAATAGTTTTATTTATTTATTTATTTATTTATAAATCTTTATTGTACCACAAGTTTACAATTGGCGGACTTAATGCTAAAAGCATTCTCTCCCAGTCAACCATTAGGAAAAACAGAAAAGTTATGTGCGGCGCGAATTATTTTAAAAATACAATGAGAGAAAAAAGAAACAAAACACTTAACTGCTAAATAAACATACATAGATTTACATACAGTATTCATAACTATATATATACATACATAAACATACATAATAGAAGAGATGAAAACGGAAAAAGATGACGATTTAGGGTGATATTATGTTAGTGAGGTGAATTTTGACCTTTCTTTTGAAAGCGAATTTAGTAATAGTTGACCTCGAAAATCCGTTATTGATACCTAGGCCTAACTATAGCTGTTTTGCATGCTATACTTTTACCATCGATAGTTTTGTTTCTAACCATTTAATTCTCTATTGATAAACTATCCATCGATCTTCTTCCTCTTTGCGAGTCGACTCTGGCTGTTATCAAACTCCAGAGGACCAAAACTCCGCCACCGACAAGGCATTGTCGGTGGCTTCGTAGAGGTCCCTGAGCGTGCAGGTGGCTGGGCACGCAGGACAGGACAGGAGATGCGTCATGGTTTGGGGAGAGACACCGCACCGGCAGGCCACCTCCGAGCAGTAGCCCCACCTGAACATGTTTTCCTTGCTTCGGCCTACGAGAGTCCGGAGTCTGTTTAAAGACTTCCATGTAAGCCATGGCAGGTCATGTCCAGGAGGTAGGCACTCCGATAACGGCAGAGATGAGGCCGAAGAACTATCGATACTATTGTTTCTGACTATTGCATACACTTTTGATAAATTATCTATCGATACAATTGTTTTTGTCAGACTATCGATAGTCGGCTATCGAGGAGCGACACTAGTTCAGTGTGTCGACCAAGTTTAATATTTGGTTTTGTATGTTTTCCTTGTCTCTTCAGGATCCCTGGTGCTGCTATGGCGTCGAGGGCCGGCGGTGCTGACTGCAGCCAGCCTAATGGTGACCAGGGACGAGAGGTTCCGCTTGGTGGACGGCTACAACCTGCAGATTACTGATGTGGGACCACAGGTTAGTTGATAGCTCATTCAATATTAATCAATGGGTGTCCCGCAAGTCGCGCGAGATTCGCGTCATATTTTATTTTATGAAGCTTTAATGTTCATTCATTCATCGAGTGGACTATATGGTCAATCGACCCTGTACATATACAGTCACGTGTATTTATGTATATAAATTGTGTGTATACATTGATTCTTAAGACATTGAAACAAGGTCTAAAATGGAATCATCATCCTAGCGTGTATTCCTAGTTGCGTCGTAGCTTACGCTTCGGAGCCTAGGGTACGCTGTAAGTCATGGTCCTAGATTTGGCGGAACTGGTTATTACAATGGAGCGACTGCCTCTGACGTTAAGGGAACCCTTTTTACTGGGAAAACAGACCAACAGGAACATGACCCGAGGTGTGTTAGTGGCCAACACTGTCAGAATTTTTCAGGTTGCCCCAAGGCATCTGACACAGCCTAATGACTGCTATCTGTCGACAACGGCTTAACGTGCCTTCCGAAGCACGGAGGAGCTCAAGATAGAAAATGCCACTAAATGGCGGCCAATCCAATAATGGTCGCGTCACACCGTCGCTTGACACGCGCTACGGATACGCGGGTCGCGCTCGACTAACAAGCTTCTCAAGGTCTAAAATGGAATACAATTGTATATATGTTAATTCTCGTGAATACATCTAGGGAATGCAAATCTCGCGAGATTGGGGCTCAAGCGGGATCCCGCGAGTTTATGAATAACAATACTGCGAGATCTCGCCAATTTCGAGATCTCGCGAGATTAACAGTTTTGTGTGTGTGTTTTTTTTTTGTAAATAATCACAATATATATAATATATAAACTCCAGCATCTTGCAATGGGATATTGGATTTTACAGGTCTTAAAAATTGGTTTATTTTCTTATGCGGCTTGTAATAAAATTGACTGTGATTGTGGTTTATCATACTTTGGGCAAACAAAGAGAAGCATTAACACTCGTATAAAAGAACATATTGCTGACATGAAAAATAGACGCTCAACCAAGTCTGCAGTCTGTGAACATGCTCTAGATAAACCCAACCACTATATGCGTTTTGATAATCCTCAAGTCCTTGCAAAGGAAAACAGGTTCATTCCAAGGATGTTACGTGAAGCTATTGAAATTAAAAAACTGGATGGCAGGTACTGCCAGCTTGGGACCCAGTCATTAACTTAATAAAATCGCAAACTCGGAAGCAGACTGCAAGACCCTTAGATACTGTGAACCAATACTGCGTGAATCGGAATAGTTCCCAATAAAAATTTCAGGCGGTAGTTTGTAATCTTATGACATCAAAGACAAATGTTAACTTAGTCTGCCTGCGACCATGAACGCTGTAAAGTGTTTGAAACGTCAGGTGTAAATAAATAAGTAATAAACGCAATAAAACCGTATTAAAATAGTTTAATTTAATGAAGACGTTTTATGCTCAAGTGCAATCTCGTTAAACTCGCGAGATCTCGCCCTTTCTTCGTCCGTGATCAATCTCGCTAAAAGAGGCCGAGATCTCGCGAGATCCTAATGTACACCCTGTTGTCAGAGTTTTCGGAACTGCCTTTCGGCCTCTGACGTGGTCCCTATAACGACCACAAAATGGCAGCCGGGACCTACGGCTTAACGTGCCTTCCGAAGCACGGAATCATCTTTATTATCAGACAATCAGTTGATTGAAGCCTGCAATGTCCTAACCAAACTGGAAACAACTAAACAAATTATGCTTCCCGTGGGAATCGAACCCACTACCCCTGGGTCGAAGGCGAACGCCTTAAACCACTGGACCACGGATGCAGGCATCATTTTTGATCGAGTCATACTTTCAAAAATAGGTCTCCTAGAATCCGAAGCAACACAAAGGACGCAACAGGAAAAGCGCCTAGAATAAAAGCGAATATGTATGTTCTAATTTTACTTTCAAAAACATGACAGTCACCGCTTAGCGTGCCGAAGGAAACTCATGAATACAATCGCTCCGTTTTTTCGTCCGTAAAATAAAATATAATCAGCCATTTAAGGGTCGACCAGTCGCGCAGTGACGCGTGCTGTGAAATGATGTGCAAGTTAAGCTTGATGGGGTGTTTGTAGGACAGTGTCGGTGGGATAAGTACCTTTTTTACCCTACGGCACAGAATAATATGTGACAGTACTAAAGTACCTACGGCTACCTTAGTGGTTCCGTGTGCTTTACGATTTGAGAATCGTAGGTTACCCTTCCCCAAGGGAAGTATTGAAATATGCTTTGTTTTTTGTTTTCAATTTAATTATGATTGTATGCATAATTATTTAATGATTATAATAATGCTGAAACACTATTTTTTTTAGTGCAACTCATGCAAAAACGACTAGTCGAATGATTTTCATTCGACACTCCGATATTTCGTGAGATACGCATTTCGAAAATAGCACTCCTGAAGACTTGCTGACAATTTGGACACAAATATTTAGGTTCTCACAAATAGAGAAATCATAATTTATTGGGACACATGACCGAATTGACACTTTTTTAATTTCAATATTTTTTAAGTGACAATTCGGACACCTGCTAGTTTGTACAGTCGGAAACAAATTTCCGACAAAGACAAAAGCTGTAAAATAACCGTTTCTATCAGTCTTTAGTTATCGTGAGAGAGGGACGGAGGGGTGAAAAAAATCTAGGAAAGGTTTAATCCTAATACGCTTAAAATATAAGATATTTAATTCGAAAATAAATTCATAAAGTACTAAGTTAACAGAATTACGAGGAGATCCAGAAAAATAAGTATAGGTGGCTTTTTTGAGGTGCAAAGTTCAGCAAAACTTCTCATCATTTCTGCAGTCCTAGTACTTCGGTGGATTGGATATACAGCCTATCTTGAAAAATGAAACAAAATAATTGAGACCATCTAAAAAAGTCGTGACAATAGCTGAGGTGTTTATTTAATCGAGCCCTCAATATAACATGTTTCAATAAAATTATTAACATGATATGTTTTTAAAATCACATACATACTACGATAGTACAATTCGGCTAGAACAATAGATTTTTGAGAGTTGAGAGGGGTGAAAAAGGTACGAAATTAAACAATCTAAAATATTGGACACCGTCAGTAGACCCCGCGGGTCATTTAGTCCCGGTATTAAAACTACGGAATACTCCAAAAATTTGATTGGACCCTTTCAGTAGACCCCGCGGATGCGGGTCTTTAGGGCCCAGGGTACAACTACGCAATACTCTCTCTCGAAATACCAATTCGGTCATCCATCATGCGTTAAAAATGTTCAAAACTCACTATGACTAATAAATAGCCATTACTGATAGAAATTTTACAGTTCTTATCTTTTAAATTCTTCTTCTCTCCTTACCTTATACGGGGTTGGCCCTCCTAATACTGTTTCGCCATTTTGACGATGTTGCGTCATTTCTGGTCTTGTGTCTTTTAAATTATTTTCGGAAACTTGTTTCTGACTGTACAAAACTACCAGGTGTCCGAATTGTCACTGAAAAATATATAAAATTTTAGTGTCAATTCGGACTCTGTGTCCAAATCGTCAGTCAGTCGTCGTCAATCTGATAGTGTTGGCCATTAATACACCTAAATCTGGTTTCCCTGTAAAAAGGGTAACGAAGATCAGACGGCAGTTGCTTCATATCGTGCAACTTAGCTTAAAATCCAAAGCGTAAGCTGACGCAACGCTTAGACGAAAAGGTAATTTAGATTAATCCCGAATTGAAACTTAGAAACATACACAGGCTTTACAAATCATCGTCAATCCTAGCCTTTTCCCATTTCAATTGGGATCGACTCTCCGTATCTTCTTACGCCAATTATTGGTCTTATAACGGAACGATTTGATTCTAATTTGGAATTGCCATTGCAAAGTAGGTAATTAAGTAGATATCTTATGCCAAACAGTCTCTAAAAGCTTTCCCCCATATCATAACATTTCGCCTAAAAACCACAAAGAACGTATAAAAAGCGAAATTGGGGATACAACGCATAAAAAATAACGAGACGTTAAATTTATTTCTCAATTATCATATCTCCTTACCATTTAGTGTTTTGGCATTATTTTTTAAGACTCCCAAATTGGTTTTTAGCATTTTAATTTATGACAACTGTGGTTGGGGAATATTTCTTTTGACGCGAGAGATGGCAGTTATTTCGCATAGCGAATTAGTCTTGCTGCACAGCGTGGAAATTCTGCCAGCATTTTGGGTTCGATGCCTCGGTGTGACGCGTTGGATGATTTTTTTCTATCTATAAGTTTTGTTTATTTCGACATATCTTTAATTATAAAAATATAATTTAATTAAAACTAAATAAAAACTAAGACCAAATATGAAAAAAATACATAAATAAAAACTGTCACGCGGGAATTTTTTTGCGCCTCGCTGATTAGTGGCGTCCCGTATTGTTGTCTCGCTCCCGCCGCATAGCTCTGTCCCGCTCGGGTTCGTGGCTCACGCGCGCTCCGCGTACAAGCGTCAGTAGGCCGAGCGAAGCCATCGTGATGGACGATTACGCTCATTATAAAACTAATTAAAATCTAATGTTTGTCCTTGCGGCATGGTATCAAGAACTCCAGCAGCATTCCCGCGAGAAATGTGCCGGCCCTCTTGTCACCAGCGGCATCGACAGCTTTTTTTTTTTTTTTTTATTGTTGTTTGGAATTGGCTAGTCAACTAAAAAATAAATTGTGTATATTATATATTTTATTGATAGAATAGACTATTTCGGAGATACAATTTAAACGAAAAAATTCTTAAAATTATATTTATTTTGTTATTTAATTTTAAAGATTTTATAGTGATGACGTCACGCAGCTATAATGGCCATTTCGAACTGCAAGAAAGCAAAAATTACTAAGGTATTAAAAAATATATATGTCAGTGTCAAATGTCAAAGTCAAGATGGACCGCGAGCCGCGAGTTGGTTTCTTGTTTGTTTACAATCGCCAAATATTTAGGTACCCCATTTCTCGTATCTATTGCATATTGGCCTGTTTATTGGACTTTACTGCAGTCTCTTCATCCGTTTACATCTGATTTTTCAATAATTGGACACCGCTTCTTCAATATAATGTATGAATAAATGTAATTAGGTTATGTTTACTTGAACAGAGATGACTTTTGACATGGGTGACAAGTACGTGAAGCGCTTAGTTAGCGCTACCAAACAAAAAATATTTATTTACTACGCTGTGCTGCCAACCTAAAAAATTAAATGTGAATAGCCGGAAGTTATCCGGCTACGTCATACGTCAACCTTGCTAAAAAATGAAAGTCATTGGGTTTTCTGCGATTTTCTTAAAAAATACTTGCTTATCTAAAGATCTGATTAATGTAATCTGTTCCCTAAGCCTATTCCTCGAAATGGTTTACGAATTAGACATTTTCATGAAAAAGTTTACTAACCAATTATAAAAATTTAAGTCATTTATTATAGTATTTCTTTTTTCATTCAACAGCGGCGAAGTGAAAAATAAGGGTCATGTGATCTTCTTTTATGTGTTTGACCTTTAAGTATGTATTGCCCTTTGTCCTCTCGTGGGCAAAAAAAATGGCTGAATCGATTTTGAGAAATGATACACTGTTAGACTCGTCTTTTTTGCACCAGTATCGCTAAATAAGTAGATCAAAAGTGTAAAAAAATCAAAATGGCTGATTTTAGGCGCCAAAACCTTTATCTTCAATGTGTTTTCGAAATAAAGGTTTTTCAGTGGCGATTACAAAAATATTTACGACTTATGTTCAATTTTATTGCTTACATGCAAAATTCAGAGGTCGGGTAGTTTTTCATAAAAAGGGCCCAACACGCAAGTTGGAACCATGGAGCAATTACAAACAGGAGATGCCGTTTGAAATGGCGCAGTGACGTGATCATTGGCGCCTCGCCGACACTGCAGTGGGCGGAGCTTGTCATTGCTCGTGCTCCATGGTTGGAGCCACGGCCGAAACCAAGCACCCCGCACGTGTGCCTTCCGCCCCGTGTATCCTCACAAATACTTTCTTACAAAACGCTTATTACGGCATCTCCTCTTTGTAATTGCTCCGTGGTCACAACGCTAATTAGATTCAATGTAAATCCATCAAATCGAGAAGACAATGAAATAATAATCTCATAATGAAATCTTGTCAAATGACGGAATTTAATGGCATGATCCGAATGAGAAATCATTATTTGTTAAGAACGCATTAAGTATACCAAGAGTTCTATTTTTGAAAATTGTGACTGACGCAAAATCGGCGAGTCTAATATTTTTTGTTTGATAACGAATTGTTTTTTGTTCGACATATATAGGTATATATATATTTATACAACTAAGTAGGCAAACAGGCGTACGGCCTATCTGATGGTAAGTGGTTACCGTAGCCTATGAACGCCTGCAACACCGGCGTTGTCACGAGCGCATTGCCGACCCTGAAGGAATTTTTTCACGCCCTTTTTGAAGGCTCCCATGTTATAGTCACTAGGGAAAACCATGGCAGAGAGTTCATTCCATAATCGCAGTATATGTCATACATTTCAAAAATACGGGCTCCTGTGACTGATTAATATCAATGGATTCGTTTCTTACTCATGTGTAACGGTGTTGTGTTAAGGTCCATTCAAACTGACACCAATCCCTCTCGACTGGCGGGACGCCCACAGAAATAACGGTTGGTTTACACAAGAACTAGTGCGGCGATCCAGTGCTTTCACACACACACACATACAAACAATTATTTAAATGTGTGAGTGAATTGTTTGCGTGTGTGGGGTGGATTTCGTGTCTGCGAAAGTACTGGATCGTGTGTAAACCAGCCTTAAGAATCGGTAGAAGTATCATAGCGTGTGTCAAAGTTAACTGGCCCGCTAATGAAACTTTTATACTATATTTCTGTGGGCGTCCCGCCAGTCGCGCGGGATTCGCGTCAGTTTGAATAGAGCTTTTGTGAAAGGCGACTAAAGTTCCATATATTTACCTCTGCGACGATTGGTTAAACTATTTATACTGTAATGACGTGGTTTAACAAACGTTTGTTAAGTTTTAATCATGGAGCAATTACAAAGACGAGATGCCGTAATAAGCGTTTTGTAAGAAAGTATTTGTGAAGCTACACGAGGCGGAAGGCAGACGTGCGGGGTTCTTGGTTTCGGCCGTGGCTTCAACCATGGAGCACGAGCAATGACAAGCTCCGCCCACTGCAGTGTCGGCGAGGCGCCAATGATCACATCACTGCGCCATTTCAAACAGCATCTCCTCTTTGTAACTGCTCCATGATTTTAATAGATTTTGTTTTAGTTACATCAACAGATATATGTTTTCCGGATATTCCGGATACTATCCGCACTCATTTCCTCAACAAAAATTTTAGATAAGTATCAAATATATGAAACTCCCCTGGCAGATGGTAACTAAGAAATGCAAAATCTTATCGTAGACGTAAGCTAATTAAAATCTTAAGAGACGCTCTATTATGGTCTTGAAGTATTCGATATCGAATATAATTTCCGTTCGATATCTTTGTCCATTATTCATATGTCATACATTTCTAAAATAGAGCTCCTTGACTGCCGTCAGATCTCCAAGGCTTAGTTTCCCAATGATAAAATCAAAAGTTTCCCAAAGGTTGACTGTTCGACAATGCTTTGAGCATTAAGCAAAATAGGCGGCTATTTTGCTTTACAAATTGTAATTTGTACAATAAATAAATAAATCGATCATTCTCTTCCAGGATGCAGGCGACTACGTCTGCCAAATCTCCGACAGGGTCGCCCGAGACCAGGTTCACACGGTGGAAGTCTTGGTGCCTCCAAGTGTGAGATCGTCGCCGGAGTCCAGACACGCTGCAGCTCGCCGCGGAGGAGCCGCGGTCTTGGAGTGCAGGGCTTCAGGAAACCCCGTGCCAAGTGTCGTTTGGACAAAACTTGTGAGTGTCTACTCCTTAGTATATTATTCCTATTTTATGTAACACTAGCTGTGCCCGCGACTGCGTCCGCGTGGAATAGTTATTTTGGGAATCATATTTTATTTTTTGTTTACAAACCTACCTCCTCAGCTTATTAAAAGAGGGCATAAAGTTTCAATGAAGTCACTGACAAATAATTTGTAATAATGCATTAATTTCGACCAAATTTGATTTTCATAAAACCGGTTATTGTGAGTTAATCTTAAAAGATAGACATATATTGTCGCGGACATTTTTTAGATAATTTAAATAGGAATAATTCTTTCATACATATTTTTTGGGTATCTCTAACGGTATTCGCAGCGCACGCAACGGAAGCCCTCAAAGATGAATAATTTTCCCCGTTTTTTCCCACATTTTCGACTGTTTCTTCGCTTCTATTAGTCGCAACGTGATGTTATATAGCCTAAAGCCTTCCTCGATAAACGATCTATCAAACACAAAAATATTTTTTCTATTCGAACCAGTAGTTCCTGAGATTAGCGCGTTCAAACAAACAAACAAACTCTTCAGCTTTATAATATTAGTAGAGATACTTCAGAAGGGCGGGAAAAAATTTCTTCAGAGTCTGCAACGCGCTCGTGGCATCTCCGGTGTTGCAGGCGTTCATAGGCTACGGTGATTACCTACCATGAGGTGGGCCGTACGCCTGTTTGCCTACTTGGTTTTATGTATTATTTGTAAGTAGTATATGCGTAGTAGTAATTGTAAAACCTACATTTTATGCAAATAAATATTTGATTGATTGATTGATTGAATATTTCATAAGGATCACCATTACAACTTGTAATTTTGCATTGTTTTACCGATTAATTGTATGATGTGATATACTGTGGCACTGTCTCACATTTATAGCATCTACATCTATTAAGTAGATACTGTGCCGCTGTCTCACACACAAGTTGTTTTGGTAAAAAGTGACAGTTAGCCGCTGTATAAAAGCAAACATGCGTAACTAGAACTGTCTTATAAGTCGTAATATAAAAAAATGCAACATAATTGAGTCGTGATTGAATATCAGTCGCATGTTCTTTTAAAGTTTATTAGCGGAATTGACCCTTCACTTAACAATCGAGCATAGGCAGATAATCGACTAAATATTTATGAATTATTTAACCCCCCCATTTTTATACCAAACACATCCACTAATTATCGACAGAATTCGTTTATTTTGCGCGCAGGTAAGAATTTCAATATGATTTCTCGAACGGTGGATATTGATTTGTTCACTACAAGCATAGCGAGGGCTAAGCTACTTCTATATGACCATTTGTTCCAGCAGGGTAATGTTTAGGGTAGTTCGTTGATTTTTGGCTTTAAATTGTTTTCCTTTACTAAACTAAACGGTGTTGCTTTCGATTAATGGCAATATAAAAAAAAAAAGTGTTTTTTTTTTCAAAATGCAGTGTGCGTAATATTTTTAATGTACCATCTTGAATTCAACATGTTTACAAAAGAATAAATGATTATGTACTATGTTTGGTTTGTTAGTTGTACTACAATACAATACAATACAATACAAAAACTCTTTATTGCACAACAAGGATACATTGTTAAATACAAGTAATTACAAGAAAAATAACCTTGCGCAAAGGCGGCCTTATCGCAATAGCAATTTCTTCCAGGCAACCTTACGGAAAATTGAGTAAAAATATACTATTCTAGTTCTATCCGTGAGGACCTTTAATTGGCTTCTAAATTGCTTAAGTTTTTTTACCTATCGTACAGATATAAGCTGTTGGTCTTCCTTATAATAAATAAATAAATGAATAGCATTACAATGGAAACAGTCGTCCCTCTTCCAGAACGAGTCCACCGCCCGCCTGGGAGAGGGCCCGCAGCTCCAGCTGCCGCGGCTGGAGCGCCGGCACAGCGGCCGGTACGCCTGCACCGTGGACAATGGCGTCGGCCCGCCGATCGTCACTGAGTTTCAACTTCAAGTTTTGTGTATGTCGTTTCGCGAGCCCATAATCTGTTCGATCAGTTGTCAGTCTGCCAGACAGCAAGTTGACAAAACACGTATTTTACGTCAAGTCGGAATTTAACCGCCTGCTCTGAACTGCCTCCGTGGTCCAGCGGTTAAGGCGTTCGCCTTTGACGCGGGGGTGGTCGGTTCGATTCCCACGGGACGCATGCTTTGTTTAGTTGTTTACCCAGTTTGGTTAGGACGTCGCAGGCTTGAATCACCTGATTGTATGATAATAAAGATGATCCCGCGCTTCGGTAGGCACGTTAAGACGTGGGTCCCGGCCGCCATCTGGTGGTCGTTGAAGGAACCACGTCAGAGGCCGAGAGGCGGTTCCGCACAACTCTGACACCAGGGTGTACATGGTCGATTGACACGCATAGCTTCTTTATAGTCGACTATTGCAATTATACCTGTGAGGATAAAAATGTACAGCACACAAGGTACTTAAAACAAATTTGTCATGGTATGGTGAGAGACTACATACACACTGGACATACTTAAAGCCGTTCCGAAAAACTCAGACACTACGGTGCACAGGGCCGATGGACCATGTAACCTACACGATATTATATTTAACCGATTCAGGCGTTACTTTGCGGAAGTTAAAGTTACAAGCACTTAATAAATTATTTTGCGTGCTTCCGCCACCAGTTAGTTCATGCAAACTATTGCCGGCCGGCACCCACCCACTACTATTAGTCCCAACATGCCCGCCACCACTAGCTTGCACATGCAACACGTGTTTCGCCTCTACGCGAGGCATCTTCAGGCACTAGACCAAGCTGTTAATAGTCCGACGTATAAACGACGACGTCGTCGTTAAGTTAATGTTATAATCGTTAATTGCTTGTTTTTACACGATATTAATCATTTACAAGCAAACTCAAGTGAGTAGTCTACCAGAAATACAAATCACTCAATGAAGTTTACCTATTTTAGATCCCCCAGAAATCACAGTGGAGCGATCGTGGGTTCACACGGGAGAGGGGTTCCGAGCTGAACTGTTGTGCACTGTCCATGCTGACCCGCCTGCTGAGGTAACCCACTACCCTACTACCTTTAATTTATGTTTTATTTTATATCATAGTCTGAGAACCACGTAGTCCATTGTATTTCTTTAATTATTTTTATGTTTCTTGTAATTAAATACAAATACAAATATATTTATTTTGCTAAAAAATTTTGTACACATATAGATATCAAAAAATGGCAGATTTCTCACATTTCACAAGACACTGACATGCAAAACAGTTATTGTAATCAATTAAAAGTAAAAAATTCAAATTCATGTAAAAGTCGGAAAAATTACAAAAATTTAGCAGATTACCAACAACAAAATATCATTCGGTTCTGAAAAAGTCAAAATATTCACTAACTGTGTAGAAAGCTTTAGCAATTAGCCATTTCTTTAATTCTTTCTTGTATTCATTATTTTTTTTGCCTGTTTATCTACTTAATTGTTTAGGGGTCGGCAATGCGCATGTGATACTCCAGGTGTTGCAGGTGTCTATAGACTACAACGACCTCTCACAAACAGGCAGGCGTATGACTGTTTGTATACTAAATTGTTTAAGGGTCGGCAATGCAAACGTGAAATTCCAGGTGTTGCAGGTGTCTTTAGACTTCTACGAGTTCTCACCGTCACCGTCAGGCAGGCAGTATGCCTGTTTGACTATTTAATTGTTAAAAGTTCCACAATGCTCATGTAACCATCCAGGTGTTGCAGCTGTCTATAAATTGCTGTGAAAACTCACTATAAGGCAGACCGTATGCTTGGTTGCCCACAAAATTGCTTAAGGGTCGGCAATGCACATGTGAAATTCCAGATGTTGCAGGTGTCTAGACCACTTTGACCTCTTACCATCAGGCGGACCGTATAATTGTTTGCCTACAACATTGTTTGAGGGTTGGCAATACAAAAGTGACACTCCTTGTCTTATAAATGTCTATAGACTACTTGGATCCTATCTACTTGGGGAGGTTAAACAAAAATATCAATCATAAATATTAATACTTATACGGTAAAAAAAATCTTCCACATACCTATGATTAGCCAACAGAGATCGGCTAGACTTAAGATTAGCCGCACTTCGGTCATTAGCCGTAACATATATATAAAAATTATCAAATATTCTATCTTCCAGGTATCATGGTATCAGAATTCGTTCCCGTTAAGCGCGTCGGAACGCATCACGATGTCAGCTCGAGGGAACAACCACACGCTTCTCATTGCCAATGTTCAGCCCGAGGACTTTGGAAACTACAGGTGAGTTTCTTCACGAAATATCTATTGAACCAATCTTACTGAAATTTCGCATGAGTATATAGTCAGAGGCACTGAGACTTTCTGAAACAAAGGACTAATAAGTAGGTGTATCGGAGATTTATTACACAAAGGTTGTTACCATGGAGTAATTACAAAGAGGAGATGCCGTAATAAGCGTTTTGTAAGAAAGCGTTTGTGAGGCTACACGGGGCGGAAGGCAGACGTGCGGGGTGCTTGGTTGCGGTCGTGGCTCCAATCATAGAACACGAGCAATGACAAGCTCCGCCCACTGCAGTGTCGGCGAGGCGTCAATGATCACGTCACTGCGCCATTTCAAACGGCATCTCCTCTTTGTAATTACTCCATGGTTGTTACAATGTTCTTTCTATAATAAATTTACATACATACAAATGTTGGCTGGAAGAGATTGCTTGGCAATAAGTCCGTCTTTGCGCCATATTGTAAACAATGTTGTAATTTCAATTTTTTGATTTCCCAGATGTGGGCTTTCAAGTTTTATAGTGTTTCGTTTTTTATTGTCGTTTCGGAATCACCTTTCGTCCTCTTCTTTTTCAATTCAAATGGTACAATAAAGTGCGGCCAAGTTCTGTACCGAAATACTTCCAAATCGATCATGTAGTGAAGACAGGTACATTCATATATATATGTAAGATTTAAAACCGGCAAGTTCTTGAAAAAATATTTATTCAGCGGAATGCGACAGTATAGTGGCTGTCGTCTTGGGTCTTAAATTGATTACGGCTTAAAAAACTAAGTCAATCTCATTCACTCATTATCTCGCTCACTTCCGATCATAAACCAGCATCCATCATCTCGCATTCGTCAGTCGTTATAAATAATAGTACGGTAAATATAGTACTAATAGTGAGTATAATAAACGTTTTTGTTTTTTTTATTTTATTTATTCATTCATTCATTTACTCATGTATTAATTTATTCCGACATATATTTCCAGTTGCGTAGCAGACAACAGTCTCGGGCGAGCGCGGCAACACGTGGAAGTGTCGGGTCGTCCGGGGCCCGCCCGCTTCACGTCGCCGCCGCTCGCTCGCCGACCGCGAGCCTACGACCTCGCCTTCGCTGTCGACAGCTACCCGCCGTTGGATGAGTTGAGACTGCTTTACAGGCAGCTTGCGGTGAGTCCATGCCATGGAGTAATTACAAAGAGGAGATGCCGTTTGAAATGGCGCAGTGACGTGATCATTGGCGCCTCGCCGACACCGCAGTGGGCGGAGCTTGTCATTGCTCGTGCTCCATGGTTGGAGCCACGGCCGAAACCGAGCATGTCGCACGTCTGCCTTCCGTCCCGTGTAGCCTCACAAACGCTTTCTTACAAAACGCTTATTACGGCATCTCCTCTTTATAATTACTCCATGGTCCATGCTACTGTCTGTTAGCTTTCACAACCGAACCGCTGGAATATAGTTGAAGGTCCGCGGTCAAATGTTTTGCGCAGACCGAGCTCATCACGAACATTCAATCTGAGCGGCCCGCATCCAGCGACTTGTGACCGGTGAACCTAATAGTCACACGTACTAAGATGCACTAGTACGTAGCTTATCAGTCTCACGGCTACAACCTAGCCTTTGCTGTTTTTTTTTTTTTATACAATTAAGTAGGCAAAATGGCATACGGCCCACCTGATGGTAAGTGGTCACCGTAGCCCATGAACGCCCGCAACACCAGGGGCATCACGTGCGTATTACCGACCCTTGAGAAATCCTTTAACGCCCTTTTTGAAAGACCCCATGTTGTAATCTCTTGGGAAAACCATGTTGCTGTTGATAGCTACCCACGATTAGATGAGTTGAGGCTGCTTTACAGGCAGCCCATCATATACCTCCATAATATGAATGAATAAATGAACACTTTTTACTTTACCTTTTTTAGCGATAAGTCCGCCTTTGTATCCATTTAGTTTTATTAAATTTAACTATATGTGTTTCTTTTATTTGTAAATGGTACAATAAAGTGCTCACTTGTGTTGTATTTACAAATATGATACCTACCTACTTGTTTCATATCATGAAGTGCTACCTGTTGGTTGCCCGGAAGAAATTGCTCTAGCAATAACTCCACCATTGGATACAATTTGGTGCAATAAAGAGTAATTTATTTATTTATATTTACATATGCATATCCATATATACACAAATCGTCCACCGCTAAACATAGGCCTCTCTTATGGATCTCCAATCTGACCGATCTAAAGCGGCGTGCATCCAGCATCTTCCTACGACCTTCCTACTTCTTATGACATCAAAGACAAATGTTAACTTAGTCTGCCTGCGACCATGAACGCTGTAAAGTGTTTGAAACGTCAGGTGTAAATAAATAAGTAATAAACGCGATAAAACCGTATTAAAATAGTTTAATTTAATGAATAACAATCGCGAAAACATAGGAAATCATTATCTTCCAACGACCTTGACTAAGTTGTCGAACCAGACAGGACGTAAGACGTAAGTAAAAGAATAACACGTACAAAACTGTACTAATACGTATCATATCGGTCTCACGCTGTCGACAGCTAACCGCGCTTACGGTGATTGTTATATAAATACTTCGCCTGCTACAAACTGTATAACAATAAAAATTCCTTTGTTATTAATAATAACAAAGGACTTATGGGTACTAATGCGTACTCGTCATAATCATCATCATTAAAAATTATAAGAAGTCCACTGCTGGACATAGGCCTTCCCCAATAAAGATTTTCCTTACTGAGGTGGTTTTGTCATACTCATCACGCTTGGCAAACGGGTTTGAGCACCTTATTGTGTGTAATGAAAACATTTTGAAAATTTGCATTCTCAAAAACAATACCCTCGCGGTCTTGATTTGGTTTTGGTAAATATGTTAACGTGTTTTGAAGGCGCTATCAGGCCCCTGTTAGCGAGGTCTACTGTTCAAATACAAGTTTAGATTATTTGTCTTTCGTTCCAGATCAACGAGTCGTTCCAGCAGCCCGGCCGTTGGCATGACGTTGTCCTTCCGGCACCGGAACCAGCCGGTTCTCTGACTCACAGAGTTACTTACGAATTGAGGGGATTACAGCCGGCCGCTGTTTACGAAGCTATTGTTCAGGCCAAGAACAGATATGGATGGAACGAGGTATGTAACATCATTATACCAACCCTCTTGTTATAATAAAATATGTAAATGAGCTGACAAAATTTCATGTATTTCTATTCGCTAGAACTAAAAATCAGTATACCGCATCGCCGGTTGCCCACACTGAGTTGAGTTTTGCGTTATTGATTTGCTAGTTTTTGACCTTTTTGCACTACTTCTTTTATCTATCTACTGCAGCACATACACACCTAGATTCTTAATAAATTAACTTGTGTGTGTGAGAGACAGCGGACAGTATCTACTAAATAGATACATATGTCGTGGCCAAGTCGTTAAATTGATCATTTCATGATGTGTTCAAACATATCATGAAATGCGATCATCTCGATTTGACCACGATACACTGCAACGACAATGACAACAGACATTTTCCTTTCGGAAAAGCTGATCATCAATATTTTTACGTTAGCTGTTTACAGCTTATTGAGATAAGTTTCTGGTGGTTCCTGCTATAAATTGTTAGTAAGACTGTAAATCCAACTCTGGATTCATGAATATTATTTATTTCAGGTCAGCGACATCTTCCAATTCCACACGTTGGGAGGTCACACAGCACACGCCGACGAACTAACGCCAATGTTCTCATCGGCAGTCAAAACCACACTGAGGAACTATTTGACGTTCCTCTCCTTATATACCCTGAAAGCGCTCGCCTGATTGGCGCTGGATTGACGTTCCATTTTTGAATTTTCGTAACGTTATATCGTGAAACGATTGGACAATGACACCAAATTAATTTGAGCCGCGAAAATTTAAAAGCTGCTTAAGTTCTATAAATATCTATGATCAAAAATAATGTACTTTTTTCAACTTAAAATAGCATAAAATGCATGCTGATCTAAATATGGATTTGTTATATGCAAGAAAAAGCCTGATTCGGTAAAACACGCTAGGCGTGTTTTTGGCTGTCAGCAGTACAATTTTTACTAATAATTTAAAAAAAACTAAACAAAAGTAAGGTCAGCTGCAAAAATGCATGCATCAATCAGTTACATTTTATTCTGAAAGGCATGCACTTTTCAGCTGGCTGTACAATACTATTCTATATTAAACTATGTTCATAGTCATAATAATTTTCGAAAAGACAATGCGGTTTTTAAATTTTAAACGGCATGTTAGAGTGTTTTAGTGTTGTGACCGGAATAGTGCTGCTTAATCTTCATGGTAGCTCGTAAAAGGTGGAATGAAATCTAAAGAAACTAAATAAATTAATAATTGCAATTCATACAGTGAAAACACAGGTTATTTTTAACAGAAACCCACCAAAAAGACCGATTCTCGCGCCTTAGAGATAAAGTCTTAATCTAGATTTGTCGAAAAATTGGTCTAAAACCCCTCTACACGTCCGCTATTTACTTTCGTTAAAGTTGCCTGTTATTTTTCGATCATTTGGATTTCTTAATCCCAAAAACACGTCTTGCGTGTTTCACAACACACGAATTTTCTGATATTTTATTACACCTTCTATCAGTTACCCAATTACAGTCTAAACTTAGCACAAGAGAATTAAATGTAAATATTTCGAATACAGCCATTTTATAACATTTAAACGGTAATCATAGTCTTCGATGAAACTTTTCGCGCGCAAATGAGGATAATTTAGCACAATAGTTTACTTACTGCTTAGATTTTATACAGAAACCACACTGGTCTTGAGCGTTCGTTAAATCGTGGAAAATGCCTAAATCATAGGGGTATCGTCCCATATATGATATTATGATAATCAAGGTCCATTTACTACTAGAAAAGGAAACTATCACAGGCGACAGTTCTCCACTAAACATCATGTTTCAAAATCTAGATATTTAAGTTTATAATTATTGATTCTGACTTTATTCATTTATTTTATATAAATCTTTATTGTATCACAAGTAAAAAAAAAATACTTTTACTATTACAACTTTATTTATTTTTAAATGAATCAACATTTTATTGCGTCATTTACAAACAAAAGAAATACATAGTTAAATCCAATACAACTAAATGGGTACAAAGGCGGATTTATCGCTAATACAATTTCTTCCAGGGTAAAAATGAACTGCGGTATAAAAACACTGGCGTGAGCGGTTACAGCTTACTTTTACAACTTTATCTATTGTGAAATTTTGTGATTTGATGTGTGGAAGAAATAACAACAGAACACAAACAGAATCATAACATTATCCCATTATTAGCCTATATTGCTAGGGGTCGACTTATAAGCCTATATTAAAAGTTGGACCTCTATCAATATATCAGTGAAAACCCCATTATATATATATTTAAATATATATATATATATATATATATATATATATATTTGTTATTATATATTATCAATATATTAAACAAACATTCTAAAAATTGTTGTTTTGTGTTTTGTTGTTGCGAAAAAGACACCAATATTAGTTTTTTTTTCAATATTTAATTCTGTAAAATAAAGTTTTTAAATAAAAAAGAAATTAGGGTACTTAGGTAAATACGACGAATTTTGTTATATGGAATAGATAGATAATGCCCTTGCATCTCGTCATATATTAAATCTATGGTTATATTCTAATATGTTGTACGTGTAGGTACTTATTACTTCCATTTTAGACCTACTCATAATAAAGGGACCTCAAGATCAGTGATGGTGGTGTACCCTTTGGCTTATCCGTAGTCAAGTATACATGAACTTTAGAACGAAACATTTTTGAGCATTTTTATTATGCTATAATGATTTCATTGACTGGCGAATTAAACATTGGAAAAACCATGATCATAGGAGTAACACAGGGAAATCTTCTGCTCACCATTGAAAAGCAATTATTTTTTTATTTGACTTGTAAATTGATATTACATATTTCTTAAAAAAAATAATGAATCGATTTCAAAAACTAAAGTATAAATTATTGTTAACGGGTATTCTATTAAAGTAAAATTCATAAATATCTACATTTGTTAGTTCAAATACCCCATCAATACTTAAATTAATTTTATATAAAGTATAAATTAAATAAAAATACTTCTATAATCATGGTTTAATATTTCATTCTAAGCATTAAGTACTTAAGAATTTATATTTTACATTTATTACATTGTATTTTATACAAAACCCATAATAATAACCGCAACATATAATATAATATTTTCTAAACAATAATTGTATATTTGATGACATCACGAATTTTTATATTTATTTTCCAATATAATAATGTCACATCCATTTAAAAGAATTTATTAATAATATTGTGTAGTTATATTTAATATTTAAGCAATAAAAAGTGTTAGTGATACGCTATTTAGTATATTGAATATTTATAACGTGTATTTTTATCTCGCGAACTCTCATTTATATGAATGTTAGATATTATTTTTTATTTAAAAAATGCATATAGTGCAATATTAATTTTAGCGAAACAAAAGCAATATTCGTACACATCATAGACTTATTATTTATACAAAATTTATTTTTTTAAATATAATTATATTTTCAATTTTGAAATTGCTACAAAATATATTTTTAAGGGAGAACTTTTTTAATTGAATAAACGCAACACTGCCGTGAGGACAATTCAAAATTTTGTTTTTTAAATAATATACTTAAATAGAGAAATAAAATGATTTCCTCCAAAGATTTTTTTAATTTGTGGTTTAAAAATTATGTAAGTTTAAAGTAAACGGCTACAAAATTACCTTTCTAATGAGATTTAGCTGTAATTTTTTTAGAAAAATATTGTAAGTGTAACATTGGAGTATAGAATCGGACGAATGATGTAAAAACTGGAGAGGCTGTAGAATTCGCCTTTTTTGATGAAAAACTGAATCCTGTAAGTAGAAAATAAACGTGTAAGTTTATTACATTTGTGTTTTTTTTTCCTCAGCTATGTCTCCTTCGTATTAATTTTGCGGACTAAGAATACTTATAAAAACAGAGTTCCAAGGAAATTATTGAAACGAAAGAGCAACTGCAGGTAACCACACGTAAGCCACTGATAGAATAATACATTTTTAAATACTGCACTCAAAAAATAAAGAAAAATTCTATATAAACATTCAAGATTTCATTCAAAATATAAATAAATAAACAACTAAATAACGCGGGAAAGACGCGGGCAAAAAATTGTAACTAAAAAAAAGTTACGCCCTCACTTTCAAATTCGGTATCAGAGCCCCAAACGCCCGTGTTAAAAAGAAAATAATAAATCATTGGGCATGAAACGAAAGATAAATGAATCTACAATCATTTGTCATCCGCAAAATTTGCTGCAAAAATTTTTCACGGATACCTACTTTTTTCTTTCATTTGTATTAAAAAACATTATAAACGTACATTCCGGATATGTTTGTCTGATTAAAGCATTTTAATTTTCAAAAATAAATATCTGTTCCTCATATGGCTACCGCTCAACTCAAAAATTATTTAAAAATAATAGAATTATTCGCTTAATAGATTAGTGATCCTGTTTTCTGAAAAACAAAATAACTCTTAGAAATCTATGTTGGCCTGGTAGCATGGGGAGAGGCCTTAGGTTGAGAAGGCGAGATATAATGTGAAAATTAGAATTACTCTTCCAACTTTATGCTCTCCTGGTAGCATAGAGAAGGCGAAGGCGCTAGGGCGAGTAAAATTTGAATCAAAAATAAGTCTTCTAACGCTATGTTCCCCTAGTAACAAGGAGAAAGATCCTACACGCTATATGACGACGACAAATTTGGACATTAAAATAACTCTTCAACATATATGATCTCCTAGTAGCTTAGATATTCTACGTTAGCAAAATGTAGATTCTACAAAGCGATAGTAAAGTGGAAGTTGTAAATAAATAGTTGCATAGGGAGAGACGAGAGACCCTACGGTGCAAAGGCGAGATATAATGAAAAAAATGTATGACTCTTCCAACTTTATGCTCTCCTGGTAACATATAGAGAAAGGCGCTATGGCGGATATAATTCGAAAATTAAAATATCTCTTCAAACTCCATGTGCTCCTAGTAACATGGCGAGTGGTCCTAAGATGCGTAAGCGAGATAGATGAAAGCGTGACAGATATACGTTACGTATGACGTTTACGACGAATAATACCAGACTGTATGGTCTCCTGGTAACACGGGGAGAGGTCCCACGATGCGAAGGCGAGATAGAATGTGAAAATTAGAATAACTCTTCTAACTTTATGCTCTCCTGGTAGCATGGAGAAATATCCTTTCTCAATCAATGGCTATAAATAAAATAAGTGAGTAGAATAGAAATTGGAAAATTTTAATAACTCTTTGAAAACTATGTTCTCCTGGTACCATGGGCAAAAGCCATATTTTGAAATTTTATTCCGTATCGAACAAATTAATTCGATTCGCCGATTTTGCGAACGCGACGCGCCATACAAATTGGCTTTTACAAAAAATCTAAATGACTATTTCAAAGTAGTCTCTGTTCTCCTGGTACCTGAAAGCCAATATTTAGTAATCGTACCGTAAAAAAACATAGTGACGTCATAGCTTGAGAAAGACAATGATATAAATTTATTGTATTTCGCCACTTAACGTAATTTTAATGTGGATTTAAGAATAATATTCTATTATTTCGTTGTTATTATGTTGTTTTTATTTTTTTTGCAATGTAGAACGGAACTTGATTTAAATTTATCTACCCTCTAGAAACCACCACCACCACGATATATTTTTTTTATTGAAACTGCCAATGACGTTCCATTCTCAATGTTAATGAATGAAAATCTAGAAAAACAAATGAGTGTGAAAAGCAAATAAAAACAGAAACCATAGACAAGAGTCTATGGGATTAGTCGGTCGGGTTTCACACTGACGCGTGGCGGGACGCCCACAGAAATAAGAATATATAAAAGTGTCATTAGCAGGCCAGTTAACTTTATCATACGCTACGGCACTTCTACCGATTCTTATTTCTATGGTCGTCCCGCCAGTCGCGCGGTATTCAGTTTGAACGGTCCTTTAACACGTAAAACAAACTACGTCGTATTAAGATTATTATACATAAGAGACTACGTGGTATTAATTTGTATTGATGTTTTCACCAAAATAAAACAAAACATAATACTTTCAAGCCTATTTATTTTTTACACTTTAATACCAAATGGCAAGCTATTTATTTACAATATTGCACAAAATTTTACCTAAAATTGATAGGCGTTATGATCGAATATAAAAAAAAAATATATATTAAATAAATCTAATATTCAATGTCTCTTTGATTGCACATTCATACGTTACATAATTAGTTTTTCATTAATTTAGCATATTTCTGACTAAGCCACACTAAGTACGACTGAAAAGGTTAAGAAAAGTTAAGGGCCTTAAAAGTCTTTTATCCAAGGCCGTAAAAAAAATGTATAAAAAAGCATATAGCAAATTTTTTCATGATTTTACACATAATTTTCATATGAATTCCATACATTTTTGTTTTGATTTTTAAGAACATTATTTGTTTTAAACTATGCTTTTATACGCATATCTTTATAGCAACTAGTTTTATAACTAGACTATCACGCTAACTTATTTACTATTTAATAAAACCTTATTGTAATCCATACTAATATATTAAGTATAAATCCGAATGTCTGTATGTCTGTCTGTTACGCTTTCACGTCCAAACCGCTGAACGGATTTTGATGAAATTTGGAATGAATATAGTTGAAGACCCGAAGTCAAACATAGGCTACTTTTTAACGCAGACGAAGCTGCGGGAAAAAGCTAGTACTGTATATGTGTAATACATAACCATTCATTCGTTCACTTTTAAACTAACGAACTGCATATTTAAAACATAAAATTACAGGTCGTTCCGTGACCACGGCAGTTGTAACACGGTTGAAACGTCGGTCGAAGGTATTATACGCACTTAAATCCTGTAATGTTATGTTTTAACCAAGTATTGCCATTGGGTAGTGAGAAATAGGAAGAAAAATATTTTTCCCACTCCGTAACACAAATAGTCCTTTACGTAACACACCGTCCGTTTCGTTGCATTAATTATTCAGTACCCTTCACAAATATATCAATACATAATAGCATCAATTCCTATTTAATCTATTTATTTATATGATACAAAGATCGTGTCGAAGACAATTTTTTATTTCTACTAGGCCAATATTCAAGACATCACTTATGACCGTCCTTTTCATATCTGTTTCTTTACAATGTACAAGTCGACAATAAATTTTATTTTTGAATTCTTATTTCATTTATTCATATCATTCGTAACATTTTCAAACTGATAACGCGCATGGCCTATTTGCATATTTATGTTGTGAATCATGCTCTGTCAAAATATTATGTACTAGATGTTTCACGCAGCTCCACGGAGCATTCACTAAGAGGAGATGCCGTTTGAAATGGCGCAGTGACGTGATCATTGGCGCCTCGCCGACACAAAAGTGGGCGGAGCTTGTCACTACTCATTCAAAAGCGTACCGAGAAACGGATCGCGAGCTCCTAAGTGCATCACGACTTTCCACTGATTTTTTACAAATTTAGCATTGAATAATTGGTTTCTGTTAAATAAGACATATTTACGGCTCTAAAGGTTATACCTAATATTTAAAACGTTCATAATTTATGAAATATCGCCATGTTTTTAAGATTGGAACTTCGACGTACTAGTATTGACAGGTACTTGATAATTTGTAAATAACGTAGTACTGCTACTTTCCGTAAGATAGATATCATTATGGTTGGAGCCACGGCCGAAATCAAGCACCCCGCACGTCTGCCTTCCCCCCTTTGTGTAGCCTCACAAATATTAACGCTTATTACGGCATCTCCTCTTTGTAATTGCTCCGTGCGCAGCTCCATTTGCATGTTTGACCCCGGGTCTTCTACCATATTCAAACAAAATTCGCCACGCCGAAGCAATTATTTTAATATCTGCACTTCAGTCTGTTGTTACGCGCCAATCCAACTGGCTGGATGTTGGCATTTGCTATTCATCCTTCACTCTCCTTCTACGTATCCTCGGCGGGGTGGGCAACTTCATGTGTACAGTCTTAATGTGCACTTTAGCGCACGATGACGTTTGGAATGTCTTGTCACAAAGCTGACAGACGTGACGACGTAGGCCGTTGTGTACCTGCGCAAACAAAAATATTAATATTGGGACCCATCATTGCCTAAGAAAAAATATTAGTTCAGGGGTGTTATTTTTGAAAGCGTGACTCACGCAAAATTGGCGAGTCGAATAATTTTCATTCGATAACGACGATATCGAAGGATTTGTGTTCGAACGATGTTTAATCGGGTATAATTCGTCATGTCTGACAGTTCTGAGGGTCATAAGAGTCGACTGGAAGAGATTGCCTAGCAACAAGTCCGCCTTTGCTCATATTATGTTGAAGTCTTTGTAAATGTTAAATTATTTGTTACTGTATGTGGGAAATAAAGATATTTGGTATTGTATTGTTGTTTCGATTCGTCATGCGAATTTTTATCACCCATTGTTGTTCCAGTTCGTCATGAGTGTCAATATGGTTTTATTTCGCCGCCATGTAAAGGTTCTGATTGGAAATGCCCGCGAAAAGTTTTAACTTGCCAAGCCTATTGGCCGTTTCGATTTGTCATATGTTAATATGTTGCGATTGCAATTGTTGAGAACATGATGTATGTGTCATGTCAACATCAAAATTGATTGAAATGTCATTCAATGAAATAGAAATCAATACTTTATTTTCCACTCCTGTCTCTTTTTGGATGATGACGGAATGTTACACGAATGCCTAGTTAGCCAGTAAAATAAATTAATCCATACTTCCATATCCTACTAATATTATAAATGCGAAAGTCTGTCTGTATGTCTGTATGTCTGTCTGTCTTTCTATCTGTCTGTCTGTCTTTCTATCTGTATGTATGTCTGTCTTTCTATCTGTCTGTCTTTCTGTCTGT
Organism: Euzophera pinguis; assembly: GCA_947363495.1. Classification (NCBI taxonomy): domain Eukaryota; kingdom Metazoa; phylum Arthropoda; class Insecta; order Lepidoptera; family Pyralidae; genus Euzophera; species Euzophera pinguis. The sequence goes on from OX376182.1 coordinate 1,773,312, forward strand.
CTGTCTTTCTGTCTGTCTTTCATCTGTCTGTCTTTCTGTCTATCTGTATGTCTGTCTGTCTGTCTGTCTTTCTATCTGTCTGTTTGTCTTTCTATCTGTCTGTCTGTTACGCTTTCACGGCCAAACCGCTGAACGGATTTTGATGAAATTTGGTATGAATATAGTTGAAGACCCGGGGTCAAACATAGGCTACTTTTTGACGCAGGCGGAGCTGCGGGAAACAACTAGTTCCAATATATTTCCACAATATGGCGAAGGTTGCTATTTTCCTAGTCAGGCTATAACGAAGGCAAGATTTTTTTTTACCTGTAAAACAATAAGTTTTCATAAATAAACACATGTAAACATAAATAGGTCTATAATAAGAGCCTTTTACTAACTTACCAAATTGTGACGATTCAGCGCGGCAAGAGTCTTGAACGCTTTCGTACAGTTGCCACACTTGTACGGCCTCTCGCCAGTGTGTACACGCATGTGATCCTAAATTAATATAATGATAAAATAACATTTTCTTCCCTGTTGTGTTCCACTGCTGGGCACAGACCTCCCCCGTTGATGTTTATCTATATATAGCTGACCCGGCGAACTTCGTACCGCCTCCGAATATATTCACCTTTTAAACCTTCCCTGGACTTCCACAAATAATTCAAAACCAAAAATAGCCAAATCGGTCGGATATATATATATGTATCATTTTCCATCTTGACATGACCGGGATCGAACCCGGGACCTCTTGACCCGAGCAGGCAGGCGTGTTAACCATTAGATTAGAGGTGCCGATAAAACCTCTTCGGTACCACCCCTGATGCCACACGGTAGAAAACTTTTCTAACATAAACTTTTACAATACATTAATTTAAACAATATTTCGATATAATTTTTTTTTTAAATTAATTTGCCTAATAAATAATCTGTTTTTTTTTTTTTACTAAACTACCAAATTATACACTTACCTCCAATAACCTATTAGTTGTGAACGACTTGGCACACTGCGTACAATGGAACGGCCTTTCTCCTGAATGAGTTCGTTGATGGTACTTCAATAGACCAGCATTCTAAAGAAAAAATAAAAAAAAAATACATCAAACACAATGTTTAATTTCTTCAGGGTCGGCACCGTGCCCGTGATACTTCTCGTATTGCAGGCGTCCATAGCCTGCGGTAACTACTTACTATCAGGTGGACATGTCAGTTCGCTTAAATTTTATTAATTTAAAAAAAACTTGTTTGAATATTTTTTTTATAAATTGGCCGAACCGATTTGGTGATTTTGCCTTAAAACTCGAGTTCCTTTTCTCTTTAACAATATTCTATATATCGTATGATATAAATCGATTGTATTATTTTTTTTCTAAATGTTACTTCTCGTTTTTACAATATGGCGCCCAACATGTAACAGAATAGAATTCTTAACATTTGACTTAAAACTCGCAATTTACTAATCTTTAAACTATATTCTTCAAGATAAAGCAGCTCCCTTTTAATATTAATTTAATTAACGAAAATGTAGTTAATTTTTTAATGTTACTTCACTTTTAACAATATGCCAACGTGTAACTGAATAAATATCTAAACATTTTACTTAAAACTTGATTTATCCTATTTTTCTTTTTAACCCTATACGACCAAGATAAAGATAATTATTTAGAAAAATGGGGATTTACTAAATTTGTATGTTACATGATACATATTTGCAGCTGACTGTATTTTTAAAAACCTAACATTTAAAACATAAATGATAGGACAGAATGTATGTATGTATAAATTTAAAAGCTAGGCTCTTGTCGGTGTAGTTTTTTCCATTCTGTCCTATCCCTTGCCAGTTATTTAATTTTTTCATACGACACGACGTCTACTTTTTCCTTTGTTTGCTATATGTAACTGTGCCTTGGTCTACCTGGACCCCCTTTTTCTTTTGTCTTTCCTTCAATAGGCTACTTGACTGTATTCATACTTTGTTAATATTGTTATACTAAACAAAATATACACTAAAAAGTAACCAATTCTCAAAAACAACAAAATTAGTTGTTAATTAAGGCAGTAATTCGATTTTAAATTTTTCTCTAAAAGAAAAGTGGGAGCGTGGTGGGGACGTCTTGCTATCTCTTTTGTACGCACGAAACCGAGTGGCAGTGACGTCACAGCTCACACACTGCATCCTTTTCTTGTTTTTGATAGACTCCCCTTCCACCGAATTTCAAAGGCTTATAACTTATATATTTTTTGAACGGATTACAAAAATTATTTCATAATTCTGTTTCTGGAAATAAAAATATTGATATGAAAGAAAAAAGAAAAATTAGTAGAATACCCAATTATGTTCATCATTAAATCATGGTGTCGTATCGAATTTCCACTTCTGTTTTCGGTAGATCTTGAAATGCTCCTCTCTACAAAATCTACAATCATTTTCATACATACCTGGAAACTCTTACCGCATATTTCACACATCGCGCCCTTCTTCGCCAGAGTTTTCTTCGGTGCTTCGCTCTCCATCACCACGTCGGCGGCTTCTTCTCCAACGACGCGCCACTTGCGAAGCGAAGGGTCCATTGGTCGAGCGCCGCGGCGAGAATTCTTTTTTCAACAAGTATTAAAGTTTTTGTAAAGATTAAAAAATCAAAAACGGAACTTGAATGCTAGTAATTATACACATGCCATCGAAATTAAATTAAAAAATTAAATTATGATACAGCCCTTTTTTCTTTTTCTTTTATTAATGGGTATTACGGCCATGGATACAAGTCCTTTAGAGCCCCTCTTAATTGTTCTATCTTCTTCAGTCCTACAGTGTGGTTTCGTCAAGTCCTAGTCAAGTCTAAAAGTCTAGTCGGTAGTCAAGTCTAGTCAGAAGAATCAGGCTAAGAGAAGTGGTAGAAAAACTGCACTTAGCAATTACTAGGAGCTTTTGGCAACAAGCATGAAAATCACATAAATCAAACACTGTATCTTAACATTAAAATTAGTCCGTCATTTAGGGAATCAAAATATATCAGTGACGTATTTTTTCTTTTGTCAATTGAGCGATAAATTATGAAGATATATCGCATCTAAGTTTAGGAGTGGGAGCTCGTGACGTCACATATTGTGAAAAAGTGTAGCACACTATATACACAAATATTAGTCACTAAATGGCGCTGTACCAAGCATTGCGAATTAAAAACGCGCTATGGTTTCTTTTTATTTTATGTATAGGGGTTTCCGAGGATTTTGTCTCGGCAGTTCAGCTCGGTACGCGGAATAGTTTACGCTATTTTGGATTAAATATTTCTGACCTTGCTTTAGGGTCCCGAGTACCTCTTGCTCGGGATCGGGATACAGTTACACATCAACTTCTACTTTGATACGGTATTTACCGCATTTCCTACTTTTTTATTAGCATTGTATTCATTACCAACATAATTTTAATAACACTAATAATATTTGTATTTCTCAAAGACTAACCTTTCTCGAATCCACTTCTTTGTTCTTGAAGTGAGCATTGCAATGTTCGCGAAAATAATACGCGTTCGTGAACGTCTTGTTGCACTGTAATAAAAAACAAAATTTAATTTTATGTTTTTAATTTATCCATACTAATATTATAAATGCGAAAGTCTGCTTGTCTGTCTGTTACGCTTTCACGGCCAAACCGCTGAACGGATTTTGATGAAACGGGGTCAAACATAGGCTACTTTTTAACGCAGGCGGAGCTGCGGGAAACAGCTGCTAGTATATATTCTGAAAATCTGTGATACTGGCACACCTCGAACACTCCATACAACAGCATAAAGATGGTTGACTTGGAGAGAATGCTTTTAGCATTAAGTCCGCCAATTGTATTTTTACTTGTGGTACAATAAAGTTTTAATAAATAAATAAACAGCGGCGAGCCCGATACCTATTTCTACGATTCGTGTGTCGTAGGATTGGTTGTTTACCGTATACCTGCGTCATAGTCGCAGCGGAGCGTTAACCTTACATTTTTTAGCGCTCGATGTTTATTTTGTGATTGGTACAATAAGTGTATATCTATCTATCTATCTAGCATAAAACTTGGAGTACGAACTCACCTCCTCACATTTAAATAAGTCCATACTTGTATGTTCTTTAGCCTCATGTTCATTAAGCTGTCTCTCTTCCTCAAAATGTTCCCCGCATTGAACGCAAACCGCGCTCGCGCCGCACCCCGATAGATGGCGTTGATACGCTGATATATTGTGGAATCTGTACGGAATTTTGGGTATTTATTTATTTATTTATTGTGTGGCGACACAATCGCACAGCAAAGTAGTTACACCACCGACGCAACAGATGGCGCTAAACAGAAAAACAGATATTTCCATATAAGACGCAAAAATTAGTATGGCGGACTAAATCGCGCAATTGAAGTTTCTACGGATTGGAGCATATATACAACCTCCGACAGAACATCGTCGGAGCCGCGGTTCCCCAGGCATACCACCTCGCCTGGCGGGAAGATCTTCCCTTTGCGGCGGTCGAGCATCACACTCTTGCTCCCGCCGTACTCCAAAATTGTAAGAAAGACCTTATACTTTAACGGTAAGAAGATGAGCTTAAACTATAGGTAACTAAAATATAAAATTACAGGATTAAACGCGTAAAATACCTACAATACTTCCGACGTTTCAACCGTGTTACAACGGCCGTGGTCATGAAACGACTGGCTCAGTATGAAGGTATTTTACGCGCATAATCCTGAAATTTTATGTTTTAAATAAGCAGTGCGTTAGTTTAAAAGTTAATAGGTAACCAACTTATGCAATAGGCTAGTTTCCTAAAAACAATTAGTCCGTTAGATAGATGATCAAATAATTATTATACGTATTTTTTTTTTAATTAAGTAAGGAATGGTAAAAGTATGGCGCGGTAAAGTACCGTGTGACGTCACAGTGTGCTACACTTTTTCGCAATATGTGACTTCGCGAACCCCCACTACGAAACTTTGATGCGTTATATCTTTATAATTTATAGCTGAATTGACAAAAAAAAGTCACTAACATATTTTGATTCCCTGTGTGTAAATGACTCTCCAGTAAATAATTCTCCATTACTTAACATATTTCATAATCCCACCACTCAGTGTGATGGTGGTAGTGGGGAGGGGGGGACAGCGGTACGATGATTTTGTGTCATTCGTAGTTTATACGTCGAACTATTAACAGCTTGGTCTAGTGCCTGAAGATGCCTCGCGTAGAGGCGAAACACGTGTCGCATGTGCAAACTATAGGTGGCGGGCATGTTGGGAACTAAAGTTCTATGCTTAGATAAGTTAGTCTTGGATAGGAACGGTGTTAGTGAAATCGGCCCTAAGTGTTTATTTCCTTCCTTCAAACTATTTCTTTTTCATATTATTTTCTTACCTCACTTCACAGCTCTCACAATTACTGCCTTCAGTCGTGTGTCGTTGTAGCAAAAGGTCAAGTTCAAGGTCAACACGTTTTTTACGTCGCACCACGACTCATGCCGTTGGCTAAAGGTCAAGGTCAACACTGTCCTTATACTTCACGCCACAACTCTAGCAGTATGCTATAGGTCAAGTTCAAGGTCAACATTATCCTTACCTCACACCACAGTTCTCGCAGTTAGTCAAATGGCTTCCTTCAGTCGTGTGTCGCTGAACCAAATGATATTTCAACAACTGCTGACTGGCAAACGCATCGCCACATTGCACGCAGTTCGCAAGGTCACATCTCTTATGGTCCTTGTGACGGTCTAACGCGTTTTCGTTCAAGAAACTCGTTTTGCATGTGACGCAGACGAATTGTGACGCGTCTATACCTTTGTGGCTTAATTTCTTGTGGGCTTGTACCCCTTTTTCACCTAAAAGTTGATATAATTATATTATATAAAAGATAAGTACAGTCACGAGCATAATATATATTGTATAAATTTTTTAGACCTTGTTTTAATGACTTAAGAACCAATGTATACATGTTATTGCTCGTGACTGTACATGGTAATAGAGAAAATTCTATATTGAGATGAGATCACATTGCCAAAATAAGACACAAAGATTAGCAATAAAATGCAAATTTTGTTTCTCCCAATGGTTGACTGGTAGAGAATGCTATTAGCATTAAGACCGCCAATTGTTATAAGTATGGTATATACTTGTGGAAAGGTAAAGTTTCAATAAATAAATACTTTTGATTTAAAATAAAATAAATATAAAACAAAATACATGCTTATGTTGATGATGCTTTATATATTTACTAGCTGTTTCCCGCAGCTCCGTCTGCGTCAAAAAGTACCCTATGTTTGACCCCGGGTCTTCAACTATATTCATACCAAATTTCATCAAAATCCGTACAGCAGTTTGGCCATAAAAGCGTAACAGACACGACAGACTTTCGCTTTATAATATTAGTATGGATTTGACGTAAAAAATCTATAATTGCTGTTCGTTAGTCTCGCTAAAACTCGAAAACGGCTGGACCGATTTGGCTATTTTTGATATTGAATTATTTGTGGGAAGTCTAGGAAAGGTTTATAAGGTGAATATATTAGGAGGCGGCACGAAGTTTGCCGAGTCAGCTAGTAAGACATAATTTAGCTAAAATGGGCCTAACAGACGTTTATAATTTTTATGAATATGGAGGTAATACAATAACAAATGTATTTGATTAACAGCTTAACAGCAGAATAGGTAATGTAGCTGGCAAAATTGCCAGCCGTTCGGGAAATAAACTTCTGGATTGCAATCACTACATCTAGTTGTAACATAATACAAAACCCTTCCTTGCTTAAAAATTACCTACAATAGGCTACATGCGAATCATACTTCTTAGAATATTAGGTGAAAGAAGCTGAATGCAAGTTGCTTCAAACAGATCGGCATATTTTCGCCACAGCGCCTGATTTAACTACTTTTTCGCTTTAAATGGAAAAAAAAAATACTACAAGCTTTCATTTAGCTGCATAAATAAATAACACGTATGCGATTGACGTCAAAAGGTCAACACAAGGTTAATTTAGTGCTAATCTATATCCATATTGCCATACTAATCCATACTTACATACCTATCCATCCATACTAATATTATAAATGCGAAAGTCTGCCCGTCTTTCTGTCTGTCTGTTACGCTTTCACGGCCAAACCGCTGAACGGATTTTGATGAAATTTGGTATGGATATAATTGAAGACCTGGGGTCAAACATAGGCTACATTTTGACGCAGACGGAGCTGTGGGAAACAGCTAGTAAATATTATAGATAAAGTGTAAAACTTACCAATAAAAGATTCCCCGCACAACTCGCACCACGGCAACTCACCAGCATGTACCAATCTGACATGTGACAAATAACTTGATATCTTCGCGAAATCCTTATTACAGTACTGACACACGTGCCTCTTTCCTTGATGCCATTCGTAATGCCGTTTCAATGTAGACTCCCTTTTCGTAGTAAACTCACAATTCCTACATTTAAACCTAACCAAATGTATCCTTAAATGGTGAGAGAATTTATACCTAGCTTTGAATCGACACTGGCAAAATTCGCACACGAGATTCCCAACACTCGGGTCGTGATAAATCTTGTAATGGGAATCAAGAGTGTCTTGATTCTGAAAATTCTTCCCGCAAAACTTGCATTTAATACTATTCTTCAATTTCAACGCGGCCTGCTTCCTTTCCTCTATCTCTTCCAGTTGTTCTTCTCTCGTCAAAAATATCACTTCAAAATCTAAAGAGTTCGATATTTTCTTTATATCTTCAGCTGATCTCGAAGTTTTCGCTTTCCTTTCCTTTTTCACTCTCAACTTTTTCTTTTTTGGTATTTCATCATCATCTTTTACGCGTCTCTTGAATTTCTTTTTAGCCCTTTTAGGTAATTCAAATTCTTCATCTTCTGAATCTTCTAAAACTTTCTTAGCTTTCCTTTTCGGATTAACTTTTGGAACATCAATACAATCATCGGCGAATACCTCTAGAGGTTCAACTAAATCATCGTTTACATCATCATCATCATCATGGATAACATCATCCTTGCTTTCATTTAAGCTTTTATCTTCTTTAAGATACAATATATCATTCGGTAATTCAACATCTTCCTGTTTTAATTCGATGTCTAATTTTTCCTCGTGCGATTCTATGTACAAATTTGCGTCGATTACTGTTATTTGTGTGTAAGCTGGTTTGTAATGCCAAAGGCCTATTTCTCTTAAAGATTCCGGTGTTAACTATAAAAAGAAATTGAACTGTTTTATTTACAAATCATAAGATAATGGCTTATTGCTAGACATTACCGTGAACAATCTATGTTGCAATAATAATATATGTATGTCTATTTAATATGTATTTAGGTGTACCTACTACAAGGTGGGCCAAAAGAAATCACCATATTAGAAAATGCTCTCATTTTTGCAGTTGTCCGCCAATGTCAAATCTGTTTTGACATTTGTACACTAGACAGATGCAGAATACAAGTGAACAAGCCATGAAGCGATACACTCCCCAAGAACGCGGAATAATTGTGTCAATTTTTTTGCGTAACAATTCGTCTGTGGTGTTGGCGCAGTGCGAAATCCTATGCCGATTCCCCGGCCGTCCGACACCGACTGCGCAAACACTGCGCAGTTTGGCCACCAACCTTAAAGAGTATGGGACCACACGAGACGTTGCCAAGAGTGCCCGCCCCCGGAGCGCCCGTTCTACCGAGAATATCGCCGCTGTTGCCGAGGATGTCGAGCTGTCGCCGGAAACATCGACCAGACGTTGTTGACCGAGTTTTTTCTGCCGCAATTGGACGAATTAGGACTGAAGCGCATGTGCTTCCAACAGGACGGAGCAATGGCACACACTGCGTGAGCCACAACCGATATTCTGAAGGCGGCGTTCCCGGGTCGCCTCATCTCTTGTTTTGGCGATTTGCACTGGCCTGCAAGATCGCCCGATTTAGGCGTTCCCGTCTTTTATTTTGTGGGGTTTTTTGAAGTCCCGTGTTTTCGTGAACAAGCCCGAGACTCTTGAAGCCCTCAAGGACAAATTCGATACGAGTGCGAGAATCTGTCGCTCGAAGTTCTCGCCGAAGTGATGAAAAATGCCATAAAACGAGCCCGTATGGCAATCAATTATGACGGCGCCCATCTGGCCGATATAATCTTCTCGACTTGACCAATAAAATTCTAAAGGTTTAAATAAACATAATCAAAAAACAGAATTGAAGTTTTTCATTTAGAAAAAAAAAGAGTGGCTCTCTTTACAACATCAACATCGGATGACTTTATTTGGCCCACCTTGTACAAGTACGTTTATTTTCAACAGCCTTCATAATTATGTGTAAGGTATGTATGTAATATTATCTATTCCTATTTATTTTATTTTTATATATTGTGTTAGTTTATCAGCACCCCTTCTACCACCTTCTCTTTATACCCCTAAGGTTAACTGGCAGACAATGCTTATCATTTAGTGATACCTTTTGTACGTACATTATCTGTAAGATATTGTGTGCAATAAATAAATAAATGGAATTACAAAACTTGTCAATGTATGTATGTTTAATGTACTGTGTTGAATGAATAACTAAACTTGACAGACTATGGCACCGAACGGCACTTAGCAGGGATGCATGGAAAGCCCAACAGTGGTATGCCTAAAGTTATTTAAAAATGTCTGTGTTGTGATTCGAGCAATGTAAAAGAGATAAAATATTTCTATTTTATGTAACCTCTTAACGCCTCACATTACAGATAGAAAAATCTGGCACTAATATTTGCCCTATTTTAGTAATATAATTAATCATTTATTACAGTAAAAAATTTCAAAGGATAGCCTACAAATCAATCACAACATTGTCTGTGAAACTTAAAATTACAGTAACACCTTTGTAATTCAAAATGTTGACTGCTTTTGGGTGATCGAATTCAAAATGTCGACCACTTTTGGGTAATCGAATTCAAAATCTTGACCACTTTGTAATGTTCGACATGAAAAGAAAATGTCACTCATTTCTGGTATTCGACATGAAAATCTCGACCACTTTCTGGTTGGTGTTCGACATAAAAATTGCTTTCTGAACAAAATTCTCGCACTTGTTCCCGCCGCTCCCCGATCCGCCTGACGCTCGGAAAAACCGCGCGCGTAATCGCTGTAGCGGGCCACTCGTGGCCAGCCTCTAACGACTTCATACACTTGATCTCTTAGACCGTCGCTGCCGTCCTAGTCCTAGGCCATCGCTTATACGGGAAGGTCGTGTTTCTACGGTAACGGCATTAACCTTTATACTTTCGACATTACAAAGGTGTTACGAGTATACAGCACATAATCCTGTAATGTTATGTTTTAGTGCAGTTGATTCAGTAAATAAAGTCTGACACTAGGGTGTATGGTCGATTGAAAATTTTTATTTTATTTATTTATTTATATTCTTAACCACACTGTAGATCCAGCGTGTAGATCTTAAAGTTTGGAGAGGTTACAAATTGTCCAATTTGTTTTTAAAAGTGTTAACTGAGGGTGCGCTGACGACATTCTCAGGGAGCATGTTCCACTCTGCGACTACACGATTGCACAGAAAATGTAACCTACACGAAATGATGATGACTAAATAAAGTGAATAACGATGTGTTAGTTTAAAATTTAATAGTCTGTGACACTTACACATCTCCCCTGGAACTGGGCGTCGACCAGCAACGCCTGCGACCGCTGGCAGCGCTGCCGGAACGAGAGGAACTTCACGAGCAGCGCTCGGCAGAACACGCACACGTGTTGAGGAAAGTTGTCTTGCAGCTGTGTTGGATAATTTACATTTTATGTATTGTTAGCGGAATAAAAGTTGACTTAGGGCCGTTTCAGTCGGATATGTTTTATTCCATGGATAATGACGCAGTTTACTCTCGTATAATGAAGTTTACATTTCACGACACAATTAACCCAAGAATATACTATTAATCCATGTGTAATTCCGGTTCAAGGACTCTGTCTCTAGAATAAAAATGTCTGCCATCCATTTTTTATTCTTAGATATCCTAGAGTAACTACTCTGAAGAGAAGTTACTCAGAAACGATGTTGGTGAAATTGGTCGTTAAGCAGGAAACTCTGGTTACATATTAAGTTACCCTTGATATTGTCACTTATTTATATTTTTATTTATTTCCATATCCATACTAATATTATAAATGCGAGAGTCTGTCTTTCTGTCTGTTTAGCTTTCTCGGCCAATCTGCTGAACTGATTTTGATGAAAATTGATATGAATATAGTTGAAAACCCGGGGTCAAACATAGGCTGCTTTTTGACGCAGCGGAGTTATGGGAAACCGCTAGTACAAAATATATTGTGTTGGAAATATAACACTGCAGCGCTTATACAAAACTAAAAATAACTAAAAATATTTATAAAGTGTGTGGCAATAAACCACTTATCAAAGGTACTTAGATTAACGTTAATTTTGTTATTTAGACCAAAATGACGAAGTCATTTATGAAAATAAGAAATAGGATAGGCCCTAAGATAGATCCTTGTAGTACTTCCCTCTTTACTACTGATGAATTAATCTAACCTAAACTTCCATATTGTTTTCATTCATTGATTTTAGTTCCACAAACATTTTGCGATTTTCAAAATAAAATTTGAACAATAGAAACACGTTCCTATATACCATAATGTTCCATTTTCATTAATAGTGCATCTTGATGAACCAGATCAAAAGCAGAACTTAGGACAAGAAAGAGACTAGCAACTTTTATTTTACCATTTAATTTTCTTACTATTGTGTCTACTAGGGCATCCATAGCATCTCTAGTGCCTATTTTCTTTCTATATCCATATTGGTCTTCAACTAATATGCTATTTACTTCTAGATACTCCTGTAAACTAGTCTTAACGTTTCAAAAATCCTGAAAGAATTTGAAGGACTTTTTTGGTGAATGGCTTACAACCCTTGCTATTTTAATTGATCACGGAAGACATGGTTCTCTATACACATTTTAAAAAAAAGTAATGCCAAAATATCAATATTGGCATTGAATAATTTAGATTTTACCTAAAGATAAACCTTTATTTCTAGTGTAGTCTATACAATTAAATTACACAATTTTATTTAACTACACTTTTAACACTAGATTGTCCACTGACATAGGCCTCCTCCAAGTCCTTCTACTTCAATCTGTCCTGTGCTTTTCTGGACCCAGTTCTTTTTGCTGCAACTTTCATAAAGCCGTCTTCGCATCCGTGCATAGGTTAATAAGGATGTATGTGTTGTAAGAGTGTGTTCAGAGTTCTATGTATATATTACTTTTTCCTTTTCCTTGGAGGGTTTTGGTGTATTTCGTATATATATTTAGGTACTGACACTTATAACAAGATATGTGATAATCAGATAGCCAAGATAGATATCAATTCCATTCTAATTGTTATTTTATGTAAACTGACATTGTATTTTTAAAATAAGATTAGACTGTAATTAGTTATTATATTTAGATTGTAATTCTCTACTTTGGTATAATTATTTATTTACCTAACACTTCTTTGCGCACAGTAAAATAAAAATTAAATATGTTACATAAAATATGAACACAGTATGTATCTAAAAGGCGACCTTATCGCTCAAGCAATCTCTTCCAGGCAACCTCATAATTATCTCATACAGTAAACACAAAATCTTAAAAACTACTGATGCTATAAAGCTGATACAACCCATCAAATAAATCATAAAACCTATCTAGTTCTACAGATATTTCCGAAGGTTTACAGGTTAATAAATTGGTTAATGTTTATGAGACGATAAAATAAAAATAAAAAATATTTTCTTAACACAATTGGCAAGTGCTTAATAGTAGGTACAATATAAAAGCAACTGATAATACCAGTGTTGTGAGAGAGTGGTGTCTGAGATAGGTTTCCAAAGAAACCTGTATTACGGATCACAACAGCCTCTAGACACGAATTTATTATCTTTTGGTTGAGTCACACAAATAATGATGAGATGAGTAAAATTTAGGTAGAAATGTAATCCACTAAGTACTAAACTAATACTGTAGAATTTCAAGACTTTGGATGTGTCAGTGTGTTCTTAATAATACATACCTATAACAAAATAAAAAGAAATACAAACGAGAACGAGGGCATAGCCTCGGGCTATTACTATTCTTCTTTATATGTAACACTCACTCAGATAATTTGTGGCAAAAGGATAGCTATATCCTTATAAAAGTTCTAATCCGTAGTTTTCTAACACAGGCGCGTCATGGAGCTTTCAAAAATAGCTGCTTCTACTTTATAGTTCATTAATTACTGTTCTAATAACATTTTGATTGTAAATAAAGTCAAAATACTTACCGAAATCCCACTAAGCTGAACATAAGCTTCGGCCAAGTTGTTTTCATGAATATCACACAATTTTACATCTGTAGCGAGACAACCTCTACAAGCTACTGGATTATCACTAATTAATAAATTACCCGACCACATTTTAATCGAAATTCCTCTTAGTTTAAATCATATGATGTTTTATTTACATATTTCTGGGAATTTATTTACACAAAAAATCAATCATTTTGACATTTTTTGCCGCTAATTTGCCTGACTGACATTTATAGCTTTTTTATTGTTTGACAGTAATAGGCGAAAGAATATGTATTTTATTTCTCAAAATATGGCTTTTACTATCGTATTTAGCCAAAGCCTAATGTCAAATTGATTTTTTGGTTGATTGAATAGAATTTTGAATAATTCCTGTTGAATTCGCCGCGAAGCTACTGAGTTGTAGGTAGCCTCGCGGCACAATTCCCCCGTAGCTATGCTTTTAAGCTTCGCTCGTTATATTAAGAATCAAGTGGCCTCACTGGTCTACACGTGGCCCTTCTTTTCTTTTTATGCACAAAAGAGAAAGATGGCGCAATGCAATAAATCATTTTAAGGCAACATAGAGACTGCGTTTGCAAAAACTTGTGGGTGGATGTTGTTTTTCTAGAGAATGAACATCGTACGCCCATTAATTTTCGCTAAATGTTAATTTTACCAGTACTGATATTAACACAATGGAGCGACTTCTGTCCATCAGGACATATCCAGGGTGTGTTAGTGGCCAACATTGCCACCGGTGAAAGGTATGACGATTTAACTTTTGACTTTGTATTAACAAAATAAAATAAAACTGGAAATATTTAAATAATAGTGCTTTATTTACACTCTCATGACACTCAAAAATCCCTCACGGCCCAAGCGACAGCCGGCTTTGTAACATTATGGATTTTACTGACTCACGCTTGACCACTTACAGCCACACTCACGAGTCAAAAATCATAACTTACGCAACTATACTTATTAAATAAAATACATTTACAATTTTCTTATAAAAAAACGTGGGGACGTCTTGCTATCTCTTTTACGCACAAAACCCAAAAGTCAGTGACGTCACTTCATACTAAGCGCGTTCTATTCTTTTTTGTCAGTCTCTTACACCGTATTCCAAAGACCTTACTTAATTAATATTGAACGTATTAAAAAAACATCTGTTTTCAGTACATACATTTTTGATTTGATAACTATCGATAGTGAATCTATAGGTAATAATATCGATGGTACTGATAGTCATTTTTGAGCAATACTATCGATAGATTTACGTCCAACAACCTCGATAGTATTGCAAAAACTGAAAAAAATGCCCAAAAATTATCGATATTGTTGACAGTTGTTGAACAGTATCGAATGTTTTCAGTAATGATCTTATCAATAGCTACGCTATAGAAGTACAATATAGTATTGCACAATACAATAGACTCCATCGATACTATTGGTTCTCTGTAATCATCGATAGAATATCAATGAGCAACACTAATTTGATTCTGAGTAAAATATCCTAATTAAATTATTTTTCTATTGATCCAAAGCGGTGTTTACTCCTCAAACTCAGTTTCCTCATAATCATCTAAATATTCTTCATAAATTACTTCTTCAATAATGACATCCTCAGAAACATCTTCCATCTTAGTTTTCCGTTTCTTCTTAGGAATTCCGCTAGTAACTGGCCTATTCCTGATGTGTACTGAAGTTATGTGAGTTTTAACTCGAGACGCTGTGGTAAATTCAAGACCGCATATTTGACAAGCGTGGTTGGCCTTGCGATGCTAATGAAAAAAAAAAACAATTACAAAAAAAAAAAACCAATAGGCAGGCACGGTACAGATGCACAAGACTTAAAGATTAACATGATAAAAGAAATTTAAAAAACTAATTTGTATTTTGATGCAATAAAGAGTATTTGTATTGTATTGTAAGACAACCGCCTGCTTTTCTGTGTAATTTGGAAATTAATGACGCAAATAATCCGCCATTTTGTTTTTGTTTTTTTATTTTGTTATTATACCCAGTGTCGCTCTCACAGTAAATACGAATCTAACGACACCTCTCAAGCTAAAATCCATTGAGCCGTTCAGGCTGCAGGGCGTGCCAAACAATACATACTCTTGAAAAACATAACCATCCTTCTGGCGCAGTCGGGGTAAAAATTTACAATTCATTCGTATTGAATGGGTTACAAAGTCAATTGCCGTCCTTGAAAGGAATCATCATTATTACTTATTGACTGATAGGAACAATACATATTTTAGTTAAAGTAGGTTTAACAAACGTTTGAAAACTTTTTTGAATAAAGGGGTTAGTAACAGGGTCCAGTTTTTAATCTTTTGATATGGAACCCTACAAAGAGTTCTTGGCTTTTAGCACGCCCCAGGACACTCCATACAACAGCGGCGAGACCGATAACTATCACTAATAATATGTGTGTTACTCGTACTGGTTATTTATCGTATCTACGTCATAGTAGTCGCAGCGGCCGGGCGGCCGAAGCGTCAACCTTGCATTATTTTGCTCTCGATGTTTACCTTAAATCTGCTTGGCTCGGTGCGGTATATGTTTCGGGTGAGAGGACGTGAGTGTCAGTTCTGTACTTTAGTACTATTATAATTCTAATAATAAATAATACTAATATATTACGGAGGTCAGACGGCAGTCGCTCCATTGTAACAACCAGTGCCGCCAAATCTAGGAGCATGACTTACTTTTTCACGATGTTGGTATAAACTCATTTTCCCTTTAAACGTTTGTGGACATTGATCACACTGGACCGGACGCTCTCCAGTGTGCGTGTTGATGTGATTCTGTAAAAAAAAAAAAAACATTCAAGTGCGAGTCGGAAACGCGCACTAAGGGTTCCGTGTTATCCATACTAATATTATGAGTGCGAAAGTCTATCTGTCTGTCTGTTACGCTTTCACGGCCGAAGCGCCAAATACTAAATTATTGAAACAATACTAAATTATTGAATGAATCAAACTTTATTTGCAATAAATATGGTAAATAGACACAAATAAGATCTTAGATATTTATTTATTTATTTAATACTAGCTGTTTCCCGCAGCTCCGCCTGCGCTAAAAAGTAGCCTATGTTTGACCCCGGGTCCTCAACTATATTTATACCAAATTTCATCAAAACCCGTTCAGCGGTTTGGCCGTGAAAGCGTAACAGACAGACAGACAGACTTTCGGATTTATAATATTAGTATGGATTCATACATGCAATATCCCTACAGGTACACACCCAATGCGATACAGCAGATATAGTTTAAAATAATAATAATATATTGCCAATTAATTACTTATTTCATAATACAATTTATATAAAACATACATTATTTCAACAACAAACAAAATATCACAAATAATTTAATTTAACACATCTTGATTGGTAAAATTTGAATTAGTATTTCTTTTTCTACACAAAACTATAAATAAAATGACATGTCAAATAAATTTGAATTTAATAAACTAACATTTCAAATAACTTAAACTGTGTAAAGTAGCTCTGGCTAGTGTATGCGATGAAAGTGTAAAGTGACGATGTGTTATTCAAAACTGTGTTAATTAAAGAACAGTGTATAACGAACGCTCAACATCAAGGTCAGTAATCATAATAATATATTTTAAAGACATAAGTCGAAAACATCCAAATGTAGTAGAATAGATAGACAGGTGTATGTTTACATACAAAATAAGCGCGAAATTATAATTAATTAGAGAAGAAATGAGATACTATAGTATAGGTAAAGCATGCAAAATTAAAACTCTCGAGTAGTACATGTAAGCACGAAAAATAGTAAGAAAATTAAAGAATTGTAAAACTGTAAACAACATTGTAAATGGTGACTAGAAGGCAACCAATAATATGTAGATATATGTTTATAAAAACGTTAAGTTAAAAATTGACAAATTGTTGTATAACAATAGATAAATAAAAAAGGTAAAGTAAAATATATAGTTAAGTAAAATCGTAGTGAATAGTTGATAAGTAACAGTACTAGAATACAACCTGCAAAAGGTATGAATGTGGTTATAAACGTTAAGCATAATTTGATAAATTGTGGTAAAACTATAGACAGATAAAAAAGGAAAAGTAAAAATAAGTGATAAGTTGGAGTCCTAGATTACAACCTATAAAATGTAGAAACGTGTTTACAAAATGCTAAGCAAAAATTGATAAATTGTAGTAAAACAATAGACAAATAAAAAGGGAAAAGTTAAAAATTATATAGTTGTATAAAAATAAAGTGAATAAATGTTAAATCGCAGTGAAATTGTAGATATAAATAAGAATGTAAATTGAAAATCATTAACGATAAAATGAGTCTATCTCGAGAAATAATTATTCGAAAGGTATGAATAAAAGTGATATAAATACTACCTTCAAAGTGTAGAAAATGTGTTTACAAACTGAAAACTGTAATAAAGCTCTTCTCTCCTTAAGTACTAGTTATTATAGGAAAAGGAGTTGAAAGTTTGAAAATTTAAGTAACATACGAAGGGTATATTTCATATTTTGTAACGGATAACAACAAACAGTTACCGTGTATTATTGTATAAGATATAAATAGGTATACAAGATAGATAATAATAGAAATGTATATAATAAATACAAGATGTAATTAAGTATCAGGGAAATTATAAGACGAAATTGATTACAATATTAAAAGAGGTATTAGCCAGTGGAAAATAAAGGAAACGAATAGAAATTAAAATATAAGTAGACTAAAATATTGTAAAATATTAGTAAAACAATACAATTGTAAAATAGTGATAAGAAATAATTGTAAATAAGGGTGCATTTAAAACATGATGCAGTACTGGTAAATACACTCCCTCCAGTTGTGGTCTAACAATTGGGGGAAAATTTAAATGAAAAAAAAAAAAAAAGAAAAAAAAGTAGCTCTGGCGAAGTCACTCAATGAACACGACAATGTGACAATACGACCATGCACATCGTTCAAAACGTGAATAGTGCGCACATACAGAACTTTTTTTTAGTTCTGGCTGTTGGTACCGCCAAAAGTGGAGGTCGTCTTCGCCGTTGTGCATATACAAATATCTTTATTGTGAAACACAGGTAGTTTACAAGGTTATAGGTAGAGTTTTCTTTGATATCACTGTGCTTTGCCCAATTTGGACGTACAATATATTTTAAATTAATAAAAGCATGCAAAATGATATATTTTTAATAATCAATAACAATTAAAACATTAAAACAATTCATACATATCCACTTGGAACATTAAAAATATAAGCTGGATAAGACCGGGCTGCTGTACTATCCCTCTGCTGAGTAACATAAACAGCTCTCAACTCATTATACCCAACCATCCCTAACACAAATAGTTAGGGAACATGAGTGGGTAAAAAGGATAAACTCCATATAGTTTCCTGTATAGGTGCCTTACAACTTTATTTTGAATACGCTCCAACATAGTGATGTATTTGTCTTCATAGGGCGCCCATACTATAGTTATTTTCAAGTTGACTCCTTACTAGTGCGCTATACAGGGCTGTAATGCTAGAAAAGTCCATGGTTTGTCGGAGTAAGAACCCCAAATTTCTGAACGCCTATTTGCATACATCCATCATATGATTGCTGAAGTTTACTTGTGATGTAATCGAAACTCCCAGATCTCGCACCTGTGTTACCCGTTGCATTGGCACATCATTTACTTTATATTGATAGGTTATGGGTGATCGCGACTTACTAAAAGACACTACGAACCAATCTCCCTATATCCTCCTGCAAATGATCACACAGTCAAAAGAAGATTTTACCTCAATGAAAACCTTTAGGTCATCAGCAAATAAAGGACACGTACCATGTTCCACAACATTTGGCAAATCATTGACAAATATGAGGAAATTAAGAGGACCCAGTGTACTTCCCTGATTCACGCCAGACCTACTGTAGTATATAAAACAGGGTTTCCCAAGTTACATTAAAATAAACGTTGTTAAAATAATGCGATTTTTATTGTAGGTAGATACTGAAAACATGGGGGGGCATGAAAATATTATTTGTGATCCGGGAAGCCTTGATGTAAAAAAGGTTGGGAAACCCTGATATAAAAAGTATGTAGGTATCACAGTAGACAGTTTACCAGGTACCGGAATGTACCAGGGCGCTTCACGCCACCGATAGGTTCTCAGTAGGCCCTTCAGGCACAATAGTGTCGGCCCTTATGGCATTGAGCGTTTGCTACCGCTCGCGAGTTTGCATCGCTCGCTTGATCAAAGGCAAAGCCCATGGCCGAGGTTCGTCCCAATTGGGAGCCCCTTGTGCATTTGCCGAAAAGGCTGAGTGGTTAATAGCCCTCGCCTCAAACTGTCCCGCTATAAATTTGAAAGCTCACAGGTCCGTTCAAAAAAAAAAAAAAAAGATATCACATGTTTAGTCATCACTGACATGCAAGAACGACGCCGGAGTGCCGTAAATATAAATGTTAGAATTTATTTATTTATTACTATAACACTTAATTAACAGAATAAAGTAAGCTACCATACAACGAACGTGATTTTTCTCGTTTTTGAAATATTCACTTTAAAAATTATAAGGGCGAAATTCTATATGTCTGTCTGTTAGCTTTCACGGCCGAACCGCTGAACGGATTTTGATGAAATTTGGTATGAATATAGTTGAAAACCCGGGTTCAAACATAGGCTTCTTTTGACACAGGCAAAGCTGCGGGAAACAGCTAGTCCATACGTCTATACTAACATTACAAATGCCAAAGTATGTCTATCTTGGAAATTGATCTCTCGATGGAGAATTTCGCTCACTTCGCTCGCTCATTTAAAATATTACACTTACTCACCTCCAGATGCGACTTCACATGGTATTTCTTCGGGCACTTGTCACATGCGTATAATTTCTCGCCGTGTCTGAGCCGATGTTGAATAAAGCTTGGGAGACTCTACAGAACAAATACAATTCAATAATTAATTAACCCCTCTCATCATCATTGCATGTAGGTTACATTGCCAATCGACCATGTACACCCTGGTGTCAGAGTTGTGCCGAACCGCCTCTCGGCGTCGGACGTGGTTTCTTTAACGACCGCCAGATGGCAGCCGGCAGATACAGCTTGACGTGCCTTCCGAAGCACGGAACCATCTTTATTATCAGACAATCAGGTGATTCATGCCTGCAATGTCTTAACCAGACTGGAAACAACTAAACAAAGCATGCTTCCGGTGGGAATCGAACCCACCACCGGGTCGAAGGCGAACGCCTAACCACTGGACCACGGAGGCAGTTTCTAACCAACTTACATAGAATCCTCGGCCGCAGATCTCGCAGACATTATTTAGGGTTCTTTTGTTTTCGTCCGGCCTCTTTGCCACCACTTTACCATCGACAATGCCCCACACTTTGGTTGTTGTCGCCTGCAAATAAAAAAACTATTTTAATACGACTTTTATCGTGTCTAAAAAAAAAACGTATGTTTGACCCCGGGTCTTCAACTATAGAATAGAATAGAATATATCTTTATTGAGAAAGCCATCACGTAAGTACAGCAAAGGTCTTAAACTTGTGCTACATGTTTATAATGTACGTGACAGACGTCTCAATAGGTGGCGGCTCAGTGATACGCTAGACATGCAGGCATGACTATCAATCAATCAATCAATCAAATATTTATTTGCATAAAATGTACTGATTTTCAGCCACCACCTTCTGAGGAGTCACGGAACAAAGATATTGAACCTAAACTTAGTGAATATAATCCTTGACTGGTGTCTAACTACCATCTCACACCCCCATCCAAGTCTACTACTATCTTCTTCATCCTAGCGTGTATTCTTAGTTGTGGCGTCAGCTTACGCTTCCGAGCCTAGGGTACGCTATAAATCATGGTCCTTCAACTATATTCATACCAAATTTCATTTCTGTGAAATCTGTGCGCTAATCGTTACTACTCCTCATTTCGCCTCTCCAGTCACCAGTTCTCATTGCTTATTAGTGCATTTGTTATGTACATATTTCTTTCATTCGCCGGTGGCATCGCAGCGAAATTCGCAATTGCCCCATGGCCAGGCTGTTGCAGACTTTTGCACTTGTAATATTAGTATGGATCTATGGATACAGATTCATTTACAATTAATGTTTCAAACACTTTCATGGACAAAATTGTCCAGTGCCGAAATTGAAACTAAGCTTCATTAATTCAACAAATAAAAATTCTTGTCGCGGATCTGCTTGAGGAAATTTCTTTAGAAATAAGTAAAACCCTTGTACCAAGTTATCTCAATGTTAAGTTTCCAATGTATATACATCGTGAAATTTAAGTCGTTTTGGACTCATCGTCCAGTGACTCCATTCATGCAACTGAACAACTTTCCCCAAGATACATGGGTCGAAATATGGAGTAAATTTTTGGAGCTCCCATACAAAATGTCTCATCACGTGACCTAACTTACTATGGGAAGTCCAAAGTCAAAAGTTCCTTGGTGAAATTTGATCGGTTGCATGAATAGAGTCACTGGACGATGGGTCCGAAACGACTAAAATTTTACGGCGTAAATTACAGTGTGTGCATAAAATGAGTTAATAAAGTTAATAATAAAAAACTTTAAAAAAAAAAGCTTTTATTTAAACACTCTAAAAAGAAGAAAATATTTTTTTTACGCGCGATTTGTAAATAAACTAAAACCAATTTAAGTAAGTATGTAAATTGATATGATAACTTTATTGTCAATTTCAATTTAATTAAATACTGATAGCTAATCAAACCCCGCGGCAAAGCTTTGATGATCTTATAAATTGTATATAATGAGGTTATAAGTTGATAGTGAAAATTTTTAAGGAAAAAATGATTTGCCTCTTTTTAGAGCGTTTAAATAAAAGCTTTTTTTAAAGTTTTTTTTACTATTAATGTTAAACACAGCGCCATCTAGTAACAATTAGCTGAACTAAGATGTCTTGTTCTATTTGAGAAAATTAATTTATCTATTGATATTTGAATTGTATGGATGTAGTTCGTAAGACAAACCATAGATGTCACTAATATAAGTTAAGCCAATATAAGGTACGCGGCTTCCCCGCTACTGTATGTTCGTCTCCAACCGCCTTACGAATAAATCAAGTTGTTACCTATTCCCGCTTTTTTCATTTTTGGGCACCTATTTTACAATTTATTTATTTTTTACTTTTAAGTTTTCACTGGCTAGGTTTCTCATCTCGCCAAATTACACAAGTCAAAGTGAATTAATAGGCTTTAAATTTTTTTTTTTTTTTTTAAACCCACTTTTTTATTCTCAGTGAACTATACAGGAAAGTATAAATAATTTCTATAGTGGGCCATATTGGATTGACAAGCCCTTTCATTTGATACCCATGTTGTAGATGTGCATTAAACAATAACATTAAAAAATAACTATTCCTCCATCTTGGATGGTCCGCCATATTGGATTCAGAATGACGCCACATTATTTTTTTCGAATTACTCTCAACAAACTCTTTCATTTGATACCCATATTGTAGAAATGCATTACAGATAACTATTCCGCCATCTTGGATGGTCCGCCATATTGGATTTAGAATGACGTCACATACCATATCATGCATTGTCATCCAAACTAAACGTGTGTACAAAATTTCAGCTCAATCGGTTGAAGATACTTACATACATTGCAAGTTAAATAAAAGCTTTTAAAATTAAGAATTTTTACCGTTCTCGATTGCGGCTTCATGGATTCTTCTGCAGGTTGGCACGGTGTCTCATTTTTTGCCGCATAGTAATGACGCTGTAATAATTCTATATTCCTGAAGTATTCTTGACACTGAAAACATAATCAGTACAATACATTCTATTCTTTTCATCAACAGAAAAACAAAATGAAGTTTTCACATTCGCATCGAGTAGTTTTCATTATCAACCGACCTTGCACACCCTGGTGGCAAAGCTCTTAGCCTGACTTGCTTCCTTTAACGACCACCTGATGATAGCCGCGACAGTTTAACGTGCCTTCCGAAACACGGAATCATTATTATCAGACAATCATGTGATTCAAACATGCAATTTCCTAAGTCCTAACCAAACTGGAAACAACAAAGTATACTTCCCGTGGGAATCGAACTCACGATCTCTGGATCTACAGCAAACAACTTAACCACTGAACTACGGAGGCAGTTATGGAGATAAATGACGGCGATTCGCAAAATGTCCCTTTCGCAATATGTCCCCTGGTAGCAAAATGCCCCCTGGTAGCAAAATGTCCCCTGGTGGCAAAAATATACCTTTCACAAAATTTTATGTTTTCTATACAATGTGGAAGGGACATACCCGTAATAAATATAAAAATTTGATGGTTTTATCTATTATTACGATTTTTTTTTACTATGGTGAACATTTTCGTAATTTTCAGAGGTCTCATCATAAACAAAAGCTGGAGTATATTGTAAAATAACTAACGTTTAAAATTAAATACCTGAATATTTAGTAAGAATATCTGTTTCATTTAATTAATAATAATAATTTAAATTTGAATGAAATACAAATAATCAACTCGGTAACCTTCCTACCCCATAAACGTTTCCGTGCCACACAGACAACGTGTATGCAAAATCCTACTATCCTACTTCCTACTAATATCATAAAATATGCGAAAGTTTGTACGTTTGCGAGTTTGTATGTTTGTTACCATCACGCCTAAACAGCTTAAAGGATTTAGATGAAATTTTGCACACAGATAGTTTATTACCCAAATTAACACATAAGCTACTTGTTATCCCGAAAAAGTTACTGTTTAGGGACCGATATTAACGCGAGCGGAGCCGCAAAAGCTAGTTTCATGATAATTGGTTCAGTAGTTACGGCGTGGAGGGGTAACAAACAAATAAACAACAAACAAACCCACTTCACAGTAATTTTATAAAAAATAATGAAATTTTGAAGCAGGGACATTTTGCTACCAGGGGACATTTTGCGAAAGGGACGTTTTGCGCAAGGGTCATTTTGCTCAAGAGACATTTTGCGAAAGGGACATTTTGCGACTAGGGGGCATTTTGCGTAAGGGACATTTTGCGACGATACCATACAATAGGCTGATGGCAGAAAATTTGTACTGGAGTAACCCCTGTTTTCCCAAAGTATTACCATCACTTCAGAAATTTTGCATAGTCAGAAATACAGTAAAATAAAAATGTCAGTTTGCTTAATATAATTGGGCTTTATATTTCTATATCAAAAACAAGTATAATTATTTTCCATTTTTTAATAAAAATCTACCTCAAAATGAAGATTATACGTACGCTACGTAACTGTTTATCATTTTTTTTCAACTTTTAGGGTTGTTATCAAGTACCGTGATGGAAACCCAGATCCACACCCTAACACATCATGAGTTAGAAAGAGAGAGAGGTAGGTAACGAAATGCATTCAGGTCAAATTTTCCGCCATCAGCATACTGTATGCAGCGCGCTATCCCTTTAGCTTTAGATCCATGGTGGAATCCAACTTACATTGTATATCAAACTTATATTTATTATTAAAGTATGTGTATGTATGTACATAACTCTGACACCAGGATGTACAGGCTCGATTGACCATGAAGCTCACTCGATATGAATAAGCAGTATGTACTTACATTACCACATTTGTAGTTTATATTCTTTATTTGGTGTATTTTTGAATGTTTAATCAACAACTTAGCATTCTCAAAACAATCCCCACACTGCACACAATGTATCATTTTCGCACAAGTTGCGTAATGTTTCTCCAAAGCATTTTTACTATGAAAATTAACTTCACAAACATCGCAATCAAATGTCAGTTTTCCATACATCGTATCTTGATTATGACAAAGACCGATATGCATTTTCATCAAATAAAAATCTCCAAATCCATAGCCACAGTGTTTGCAACACGACAAATCACACATGTTCAAACTATTATGAGTCTTGAGCGCTTTCTCATTAAAAAACTGCGATGGACAATTGCTACAAGGAAACGGCAATGAAGTATGTGCCCATAGCTTGTGCATATAAAGTCCTTTATCGTTTACCACCGCTGTATTACATACATCACAGCGAGGTAGTAAATTTGCATGTGTTTTTTTAACATGTTTAGTCAATGCGCCACTTGTTTGATATCTATTACTACAATGCTCACACGAAACTGTCTTGTGTTTTCGGTTATGTCTCTTCAAGTCCATCTGAAACTTTGTCTTGTAATTACAAATTCTACAATAAAATGTAACTGCATGTTTTCTCAGGTGAGCCACTAGAGAACGCCTTTCCTTAAACCTCGCTTTGCACAGCTCGCAAATATGTTCATTATTCGCATCATGTGCTGCTTTCATATGACAAACAAGTCCCTTTCGATATGAATAATCTAAACCACATATTTTACATGTTGTTTTTCTATGTGATCTCTTACTCTCTTCAAGTTCATCAATCTGCTCTTGTTTAGTCAAAAATTTTACTCGAAAATCGTATTTGTGTGCTAATACAGCATAATCTACATTTGTTATTTCCTTTCGAAATGTTACAAATACACGGTTCTCAGGTAGAGGTAAATTTTCTAACTCTGGTATATCTAAGAACTCAATCATATCTGTCAGTTCTTCTGTGTCTGGCCTTTTAGGTATAACTTGATTTAACGGTTTATTTGCAAGAGATTCAATATCTAATTCGCCTTTCAACCATTTGTTTTCAATGTATTCTAAGTCTTCGCCCTCTGCGTCTATAATATCACCAATCGTAAAAACTTTAACGTTTTTTGTGTTATCGGTTTCATTATTTTCTCTATCAATTTCTGTTTCATTTAAATTGGCAAGTTGTTCGTTTGAACTTTCATGTTCAAATTCGTCATCGCTGTCATTTTGATCACCAGATTCTGTGTTATCGAAATATGTGTCGAATACATCTGAATTTGCTGATTGTTCATCCTTTAAATCATTTATATTATGTGACTCTTGTACTTTTGTGTTACCTAATTCTTCTATTTTCACTTGTGATATTGAATACGGTATTTGTAGGTCTTTGTGTGAATAGTGGACGTCACGGATATGCGCTGTGTATACCTAGAGCCAAAAAGAAATTATATGTAAAAAATCACTTGTTATCTCATCATTTATAATTCCGAAAATATATGAAAATACAGTATTCTGTTTTAGTTGCCCTAAAGACCCGCGGGGTCTACTGACGGGGTCTTGACTAGGAAGACCCCACTCCTAAATAAAGTAAACTACCCCGGTCCATGTCATGGAGAGTGAGCTCAGTCTTCCGCCACTCTTTAATCGAAGACTATGGTTGGCATGTCGATTTTGGTCTAAGATGGCTTCTAATGGTGATAACGAAATTATAGATATAATTGATGAATTGTCCAAAGAAAATTACTATTGGAGAAACAAATCAAAACCTTTATTAACAGAAGTATATAAAAAAATTCAAAATATTGATCTATATAAAAACAACAGCACTTTAGAAATGTACTCGCTTGATATTTGGTTATCATCATTAGATTCTTCTTTTATTGTTGATGGTTTGGCTGGGTTGAGTACAGCTAAACGCAATATCAATTGTTGTGAGCTAAGAAATTTGACACTTCATAACTTAGAGTAAGGTTACCATGGATATTATAAAATATACACAGATGCTTCTAAAGCAAGTAATGGAGTTGGAGCTGCTCTTTATGATCCACAAACAAACACTTCAAAATGCTGGTGTTTACATAAGGATATGTGCATCATGAGAGCAGAACTAATTGCTATTGCAGAAGCTATTATGTATGTAGCAGATTCAAGACGAGATATTGTAATCTTAATGGATTCAAGAAGTGCTCTGCAACATTTGGCTCGATGTACCTCGGACAGCCGAGGGATGCCGATAGCCTATGATATCCTAGGAATGGTACTGAACTGCAGACAGAAAATTAAGTTGCAGTGGATACAATCTCATATTAACATCCAGGGTAATGAGGTGGCAGATTCCTTAGCAAAAGAGGCAGCTGGAAGGAGTGGGGAGGTTTTGTGCCTGCTATATGCCTCGAAACATGTACCTACATTTAAGTTATATTGCTTAGAAAAATGGAAGAAATTCTATAATGAATGTGCTAATTCGAAGGGCATCTGGTACAGGACCATTCAGAGTTTTCCCACTCTGGTACCCTGGTTTGATTGTGCTAGACTCACGAGGGAACTGTTGGCCATGTTCCAGTAAACAAGTTTTATCTTTTAATGAAAAGGACACATACAGATGCTTGCAATTTTTGCGAGAGAGCAGAAGATTTAATTCATATTTTGCTGGAATGTGGTCAGTATGCCGAGCTCAGGGGTCGTATTCTGGATGGCGTTCCTCTTGACAATGGCGGTCTCAATGTTACATTGAGTTTGCCTTTGTCGGGTGGAGCCAAGTCCATTTACGCTTTCTGGAGAGCGGCCATGGCTAAAAGATAAGCTTGCTCCACCTTTGACTGTCCCCATGAGGCTAGCATAGTCACAATGTGTGACTGAAGCCCCACAAAAAAAAGAGATTAAAAAATAAATAAATAAAGTAGTTGAAACAAAATTTTTCTGACTTTTACATAATTTATTTACTCACCGGTCTTCCTTTATTGTGAATACCTACAAGCACAGTATACGCTTTTCTACATTTCTTCCTAAAGTTTACAAATTTCTTCACGGAATCAACACAGAACAAGCATAAAAACTGGGGAAAACAATCCTGGACCTGCAACATACATAAATATAACTTAACTAACAAATAAATTCAAATTTTTGATGAAGTAAAAATTTTAAAAAAATTAAAAAAATCTTACTATTTTAATACTGTTTTTATCATGTTTATTACTTAGTTTCCCGAAAAAGTAGCCTATGTTAGATCTTGAGTTTTCAACTATATTCATAACAAATTTCTTTAAAATCCGTTCAGCAGTTTGTCTTTGAAAGTGTAACAGACAGACTTCCGAACTTTTAATATTAATATGGATATGATTTTTTGAATTTTTTGTATAAAAATACCGCCAATACTGCGTAAAAAGGGATAGTTTTCAATAAAATTACAGGCGGTAATTTTGTATTCTTATGACATCACAGACAAATGTTAACTTAGTCTGCCTGCGACCATGAACTCTGTAAGTGTTTTAAAATGTTAGATCTAAATATTAAAATAGTATCAAGTACCAAGATCCTTAACTATGCAGGAATCTGGACAATTTCCTTTAATGGCATTTATGAACTCACCATTTATTTAAACTTGATTGAACAAAATAAAATGCATACATACGGCGAACTTAATGTTATGAGCATTGTCTAACAGTTAACTTTTGGGTTATGCAGAGAACAGTTTGTGGGTACCATTCTCTCTCTTTTTCTTTGTAAGTGTATACTCAATATTTTCTGTGTTAGGTGGATTATTCATCTTCATACATTTTGAGGTTATAATTTCCAAACGATACAATATCTATCAAATACATTTTGAGGTTATAATTTCCAAACGATACAATATCTATCAAACTAAACGTTTCTGAGTGTTGGGAGTTTGAGAAAGTATTGAAGAACTCTTGCCATTCGCCTTCCACAAGTAAATTCGGGCTAAACGGTCTTAATTTTCTATTTACGGTTTCCAAACGCTAAATTCTTAGGTTGCTTCTTTGATAAATATAATAAGATTAAAAAATACTTACAGATATACCAGCCATGAGCATATAATTCTCTGCGAGTGAATTCTTACGGATATCAAACAAATTGACGTCGGTAGCTAGGCAAGCACGACAAGCGCGCACTTTAGCCCAACTCTTCGCGTCAGTCAACTTTACCGACATGTTTGTTATTTTAGCTATTTATAACATTCACACAAATATCCATCGTCAAATTATGACAAATTATGAAAACGATTTGCTGGTACTTTTCACAAACTATAATAGATAGGGATTGGTACATTTGCAACAACACAACATTCACATTGCAATGCAACCATAGACAATCACACCCGCCCGGCCGGCACACGTCAAAGTCAAATAAAGCTCGAAGAAAAAATAGGTAGGTATTTAGTACATAGCAGCGAACGTCCATAGACAGCCTTGAAATCATGGACTTACAGCTTGGCACAAAAGTGAAAAAAATGGCGGCGCTACTATCGTTTATGTGGTCACCCCATATACTACGACAGCAACGATTTTGATAGTTTGAGTCATAGACTTAATAAAAATATAAGGACTCCGCATTGCTAACCATAAAAGTGAAGCACTATGAGGTATGTCGGCTGCGCCCCCTTCAAGGTAATTATGCCAGCCGGCCGCCATTACGTTATCGACTGCCGAGAGAATAACAAGCCATAAAAAAATACAAAATGCCGTCTTGCGTAGTAAAATGTTGTCACAATCACAGTGGTTTTGTTAATAAAGCATCCATCGGGCGGGCGAGAGGCGAAAGGCAGAGCCGACACGACACACTATTATCGGATTCACTTTGCTCTTTTCTTATTTTATCGTTCTTTGCTATATATCTATGTCATGTAGGTTGTTCAGTTGTTCGGACCCGCTTCTTATATAACGACTAATAGATGGTAGACGAGACCGAAGCAGGGAACCTTCATTATTATCACACTTTTTGCAGACTTGAATATATAATATACTAGGTGTTTCCCGCAGCTCCGCCTGCGTCAAAAAGAAGCCTATGTTTAACCCCGGGTCTTCAGCTATATTCATGCCAAATTTCATCAAAATCCGTTCAGCGGTTTGGCCGTGAAAGTGTAACACACAGACGACAGATAGACTTTCGCACTTATAATATTAGTAAGTAAAGTAAGTAAGTATGGAAGCATGGAAGTATGGGTTCGAGTGCAAGCATCATTCCTATTCTCGAGAATACTAATATTGATGACTAGGTGTTTCCCGCGGCTTTGCCCGCGTCAAAAAGTAGCCTATGTTTGAACCCGTGTCTTTAACTATATCCATAAAAAGTTTCATTAAAATCGGTCCAACGGGTTTGCTTTCCCTTGTGGGTTGAGAGGTCAGATGGCAGTCAC
Source organism: Euzophera pinguis (assembly GCA_947363495.1). NCBI lineage: Eukaryota > Metazoa > Arthropoda > Insecta > Lepidoptera > Pyralidae > Euzophera > Euzophera pinguis. The sequence continues at coordinate 1,803,597 of OX376182.1, forward strand.
TAAAATAAAAATCAAATTCAGCATAAAATAGTTGCTCGCAAGTTTACTCTGGGGTTCCTAGATATTGAAACCAATAAACACACGCTCAGATGAGGATGGTTACCACCATGTAGAGGAAGGAAAAAAGAAAAATTCCAAGAGTTTAATAATATAGCTCTTAATCAGAGTCGAAGATATTTTCTTCCAAGTACTCAACGCCAGAAAAGTCTTCAGAAAAATCCATGCCTTGGCTCGAGCCTTCTCCAAAATTCCCAGTCTGGCTTTGTTCGGATGAGTCGCTCATGCTGCGCAAATTTTTCTGTAACCCATTTTCTAAAATTATTTCTATTAATTTCAGAATGATAGTCCGCATTCTTATTTGTACCACTGAATATTATTAAGGCATTCGGTACAAAACCTTTTTCGCTTCCAGCATGTATAATTATGTATTATCTAAAATAAAAAACATCCTAATTTCAATAGAGAGGATGGATGGCAGGTACCGCCAGCTTGGGACCCAGCCATTAACTTAATAAAATCGCAAACTCGGAAGCAGACTGCAAGACCCTTAGATACTGTGAGCCAATACTGCGTGAATCGGAATAGTTCCCAATAAAATTTCAGGCGGTAGTTTTGTAATCTTAAGACATCAAAGACAAATGTTAACTTAGTCTGCCTGCGACCATGAACGCTGTAAAGTGTTTGAAACGTCAGGTGTAAATAAATAAGTAATACACGCGATAAAACCGTATTAAAATAGTTTAATTCATGATAATATTTTTAATTGGGACAAAATATTTTAAAATTCGTAAATACTGCTCATAAATAGCTAGCTTGATTGCTTAGCGGGATGTGATTGTTTGTGACGATTACGCTAGTTAAGCAACAGCAGGTGTGACCTAACTTAGAGTGGACAATACTTGGCGTATTACGTTCAGCCTTTAGTACTGCTTGTCTAGTGAAGTCAAGGACACTAGTAAAAGTTTCCTTGTCTTCCCCAAGTGAGCCAATAGGTCTAGCTTCATCAACCGTGAACCGATTTTGATGATATCTTTTTTATTTGACAGCCTTTACTACCAAGTTAGTCCCATATTAATTTGTTGAAGACATGTTGAAGAACTTTGGAGATATGGAAGAAACTCCTTAACATCCTATAGCATTTCGCGTTATAATATCTTCACCTAATGTGAACAAAATCTTATTCTTTACCATCTGTTTGGTGAATTATTACGTTATTTACGATAAAATAAATAACCGGCCAAGTGCTAGTCAGACTCGCGCACAAAGTAGAAGTCGGTTGTTATTTAAAAATAATTATTCTCAATACATAATCACGCCAGTATAAAGTTTGGACGTTGCTTGCGGTTCATAATATTTCAAATTTATTCTCTCGCTCGACAACAAGTGAGCAACACTAATCTCTCTTGTCAAGTAAACATGGCGATTTCCCGTAAAATATGTTTAAAGCCGTTTTTTTGTTAGGTGAAGCGGGGATTTCCAGCAAAATATTTATTTTATATTCTATATTTATTTTTACTTTCTCCTTTCACAAATTGATATTATTCACTGTCTGAAATTTGTTAGCTGGGAATAGGTCACTTAATGAAAAATATGCCGAAACCTCAGTATTTTCAAAAGTTTCGGGATTCTTAGCTGCAAGACCCTGCTTAAAAAGATTGGCTCCAGATTATTGACGTTTTTCATATATCCCTGCTTATTTTCTTTCATAATAACATCAAAAAAGATTTAGTGACCAATTTAGTGGCTTGTTTACTTGGGTTGTTTTTGGTTAGTGGTTTTCGAATTCGAATCTGGTGGACAGCTCGTTCACCTGTTGGCAACACTGAGTGGTTGTGACCACAAACACAAACTATAGATACCTACTACATACAACCACAACAGCTAGGGTATATAGTATTCTGTGCACAAGTGTTAAATAAAAAATGCAAATAAAATCATTTCCTTAAAATAATCGGTGAATTAAATTTGCGCCTATTACGAATCCATGCTATGTTATCCGATATTGCTACAAAGAAATTATATTGAGCAACCTGAAACAAACAAATGTGTAGCAACAAATCAAAATCAAAAAACAAACCTTTGTTTTGTAAGTAAACAATATTTTCTATTATTGTTTTAGACTCACTAAAAAATGTTTTAGAGCCACTCTAACTCAAAATTGCAGTAGGTACGCTAAACCCCTTAAATCACCACCTGATTGTCTGATAATAAAGATGATTCCGTGCTTAGAAGGAATGTTAAGCCGTTGGTCCCGACTGCTATTTAGTGGTCGTTTAAGAACACCATGACCCTCTTGGGCTGGTTGCCCGGGAGAAATTTCGAATCGTTTGGCACGAATTTCGTAGAGATTATGTTTCAAGGGGGATATATTATATTATAGGAATAGCTATTTGCATGGTTATTTTTGGAACTTTAAAAATGAATATCTCTGAAACTAAAAATTTCCTCTGAAAAAGAATAACTTAGGGTGTACTAAAGAGGGTCTTCGAATTTTTTTGCGCCTATAAGGACCGGTTTTTTTATTGGAAATAGCTAGAAAGGTGTTAGATGAACAAAAAATGTCCTATTGACTGATGACGTCCAACTCACATTTCTCGAGATATTGGACAGAAGCGACTGATTGTAAAAAGAAGACTTTATGACAGAAAATAGGTTAGGTTATGGTTATCTTGTGACCATAACAATGAGCTAGGGTGCGACGACTTTGTAACAGAAGGGACACACTTAATTAGAAGAAAAAAAACCAAAAAAAATCTAATTCGGGACCCTCTTTTGACACCCGACCTAACTTGAAATCTATATTTTGACATTATTGTTATTGTCAATTTCATGCCAAATGATTCTAAATCACAGTGTGTTTCCCTATTAGAAAAAGGGTTACAGAGGTCAGACTGCAGTCACACCAATAACCAATACTGCCAAATCTAGGACCATAATTACAGCATACCCTAGAGCGTAAGCATAAGAAGCGTAGCTAAAGCGTAAGCTGACGACGCAACTAGGAATACATGCTAAGATGAAGAAGACCAGCTAGCTTGAGAATCCTAAGGCAGACAGTTACAGATTTTCAAGCTGCCTGTAGCCATCTAAGCTTAGGTCTATCACTGTTATAACACACATTTCGAAACTGTAAGTGTATTCAATAAATAAATTGTAGTGATAGCAACTGGGCCAGTACAAAGAGAATATAAACACGGGAGCCCTATTTTTAAAAAGTGTGACTCATGCAGACATGTTGAGTCAAACGATTTTTCATACAATATCGAATAACTTTCATTAATATCTTTAACATCATGGCAGCCACTCTCAAAGAAGGTAAATGACCATTATTATAAATATATTTGAATTTATTTCAAATAAAAAATTGTGCAATTCAAAGAGTCGATTCGCCATATAGCCCACTCAATTTGATCATTAAAAATCATATTTTTAACCAACTATGCGAGAATAAAATAAAAACATAATGGCAGAATTTTTGGCTTTTTTTCATTTTCAAATTAAACAGAAACACAGTCGGGTTATTTTAGTATTTTAAATTACCGTTATCTTATACATTGCAGAATCTCCCCACATGGCAGAACCCTATCTAGACGTGACAGTCAAATGTGAACCTTTCCAGTATGTGGAAGACAAGGACTCGAGAGAAGTGGACATTCTGCAGATTGAAGTGGAGCCCGACATACCTGAAGGTATTCATTTACTAGCGGCTCTTCCTATCTTTTCAATCTTTGTCATAGCTCGTTTTTTCTACTTGCTTATGCTTCTTCGGTCCTGGCTGTAAGTCATGGATCTGGATTTAGCTATGCTGTTATTATAAAACCCACTCTTTACTTACTAGATTACCCCTGCAGCTTTGAGGTGAGTAGAGCCCTTTTATTGGGGCCATTTAAGGCTAATCCTTGAATTAATACTTTCAGATGGTGGATATCTTGAAGGCGCAGAAGACCAAACACAACCTCAAAATGCGAACCAAATAGCAATCAATGATCCCCAACAAAATCCGAAGAAACCTTTGTCACGAATAGCAATGCTAATGCAGACCGGAGAAAGACCACATGAATGCAACATCTGTCTTAGAAGATTTACACAAAAACATCATCTCAAGAGCCATGCGATGACGCACACAGGTGAAAAACCTTACGGTTGCCATATCTGCCAAAGAAGGTTCAACCAAATACCGCATTTAAAAAGGCACTTGGAAACTCACACAGACAAAACGCATGAATGTGATATTTGTCAAGAGATATTCAATAACGTTCATGATTATAAAATTCATATGAAAACGCACACTGATGTCAGACCATTTGAGTGTGAAATATGTCATTTCAAATTTAAAAGAAAATTCGATTTGAAGATACATTTTAGAGGTCATACCGGGGAGAAGCCTTACGAATGTCAAATATGTGAACGAGCATTCACAACGGATAAATATTTGCAAACCCATATGAGAGTCCATTCTGATGAACGGCCATATCAATGTCCATTTTGTGAAAATAGGTTTAAGGATAAAAACTATTTGAATATACATTTAAGGACTCATACAGGTGAAAAGCCTTACGGATGTACGGTATGCGATGCTAGGTTTAAGAGAAGTAGCGAGTTAAAAATGCATTCAGTTAAGCATTCGGATGAGAAAAAATTCAAATGTGATGTGTGTCAACAGGAGTTCAAATACATGAACGTTTTGACAAAGCATTATAGGATACATACAGGTGAAAAACCGTACGAGTGTCCCGTGTGTAAGAAAATGTTTAGTAGGATTTCAAATATGAAGAGTCATCGTAAAAGAATACATGAGAAGCCACCTGAACAGAAAAGGAAATATAAAAAGAGAGTAAAAAATTCAAATAGTGAAACTATTGTCAGTAATTATAGTACAAGACAGAGCAACAATTGCAAATCCTCTCATCTTTCATCTAGTATTTCAACAAAAAACCTTACTCTTTCTCGGTCTCGTCCAGATAGTTCACTTTCTTCTGAAAATCCGTCGAGTACTGAAAGCCCAAATCATTGCCATTCAGGAAGCCCTGTATGGGGTGATGTGGAATGAAAGGGGTCAGTTAGGTATAAAGGTCAATTCAAACTGACGCGAATCCCGAGCGACTGGCGGGACGCCTACAAAAATACGAATATATAGAAGTGTCATTAGCAGGCCAGTTAACTTTGGCATACGTTACGGCACTTTTACCGATTCTTAATTCTTTGGGCGTCCCGCCAGTAGATCGGGATTCGAGTCAGTTTGAATGGACCTTAAACAGCCCTAGAACTGATCCTTGTGGTACTCCACTAATTAAATCTCGAGAGGTTGTCTCGAACTTATAGTAAATCACCAATAGCTTTAAAAACAGATTGGACAATGTATGAATTCAATATTTATCATTTCTACTGTATTTTATGTTTCATGGCGGAACTATTTAATGATTTTTATGTAAATAAATATTAAATGTTCACAAAATCAAAAATAAATAGTTTTAAATTATAAAATCTCGTATTTATTCAATAATCAGATAAACTGTTTTACATTTTATCTCAAAACACCTAGAGCCTATTTTTGAAAAGTCAAAACTCACGCAAAATCGGCTAGTCGAATGATTTTTGTTCGATAACGAAGGTTTTTGTTCGACATATATATATGTCATACATTTCAAAAATAGGGCCTCCAGTGACTTACTATCATTTCTAATAGCAGGGCAGAAACAAGTGAGCAAGCGAGATGTCTCGCTTTACACCTTTTACGACCGCAAAAGGATTCCCAAGTCTCGTGGGTATCGGAATCATGAAGCAATTACAAAGAGGAGATGCCGTAATAAGCGATTTGTGAGGCTACACGGGGCGGAAGGCAGACGTGCGACATGCTTGGTTTCGGCCGTGGCTCCAACCATGGAGCACGAGCAATGGCAAGCTACACCCACGGCAGTGTCGGCGAGGCGCCAATCATCACATCACTGCGCCATTTCAAACGGCATCTCCTCTTTGTAATTGCTCCATGAACGGAATACATTAAAAAAGAAGAAAAGGGATAAAAGAAACTTGCGTTACAACAATAGCCTTGGAAACGCGACATCACTTGACCGTTGGAAATTGTATCCTATGTGGGTATTTTACAGTTTCAATTTAAATGTAAAGGTTGTGTTGGATTTTGAATACAATATCAGTTGGGTTGGGAGCTCGTTAGTCGAGCGCGACCCGCTGCGTGTCCGTACCGAATGCGCGTGTCAAGCGACTACGTGACGCGACCACTACTGATGGGTCGCCATTTAGTGGTATTTTCTATCTTGAGCTCCTCCCGTGCTTCGGAAGGCACGTTAAGCCGTTGGTCCCGGTTGTTATCGGTAGATTGCAGTCGTGAAGCTGTGTCAGATGCCTTAGGTCGGCCTGTAAAAATCCTTAAAGTGATGGCCACTAACACACCTCGGGTCATGTTCCCGTTGGTCTGGTTTCCCTGTAAAAAGGTTTACGGAGGTCAGACGGCAGTCGCTCCATTGAAATAACCGCCATATCTATGAGCATGACTTACAGCGTACCCTCGGCTCCGAAGCGTAAGCTGCCGACGCAACTAGGAATACACGCTAGGATGATGATGATGACAATATCAATTGGAAGGATTGGATTGCGCCATCTCCTTATATACCTATTTACTTATTTATTTTACACATAGAACTATTCTTAGTGTCAATGATCCCAAATTCTATAGAGGACAGGGTCTTACTATTTACTATCTCCTCTAAAAGCAGGACAGAAACGAATGAGATAACAAATATTTTTATTTGAGAGATTACACTGTTTGACATTTGCCATTGGCTATAACTTGTCTTATTCATAACTTTGTGTATGATATTTTTAAATATGGGCAAAGATTAAACTTTTAAATAGTTTTATAAATATACATGATTATTGAAATGTGGTTCTGAAATCAAGGACACTTAAGTTCACTTTTGACAACGGACATTTCTTTAAAATTCTTCAAAATTATCATTAGTAATGCTTTCGGCTTCCATAAGCTCATGAAAGGTGCCGAAACCTGCTAATATTTAATAATATAAGTTAAGTATGTTTCTTGAAATATGGTTCTTAAATCAAGGGGACATAGTTTAGATTAATAATCGAGCGCGCGAGACCAATTAGTAATCTAAGGGGACGTAGGTTCACTTTTAACTACAGACATTTCTTCAAAATTATCATTAGTAGTGCTTTCGGCTTCCATAAGCTCATGAAAGGTGCCGAAACCTGCTAATTCTTCGTCATCACTCATTTCTGTAGTACACAACTCACTAAGTATCATTTTACTTTGAGTAATATCCGAATTCATCAACTTATATCTTTGAATCGAATAATCCATGGAATTGTATGACGATTTACAATTCTCACATTTGAAAATAAACGCGTCTTTAGATTGCTTTAGCCGTTGGTAGACTTCGAAGTACATATCATCTTGGAAATTTTTAATACAATCACCACAGTCCACTGTGAATACTCGTCGATTTGCGCCATAATTAGCCAAGTCTTCAGAATCAAATTCCGCGTGAAAATTCTTTATGTGTCGTTTCAAAGTTTCCTTCGTGCTAAAATATTTCATACATATTATACAGCGAGGCAGGGCCTTTTTCGAATTCGGCCCCATTTGACAAAATTCCTTGTGTTTCTCAAACTTTTCCTGGCCTTTGAAAACTGAATCGCACTCTTTGCATTTGAAGATTTTATCTTCCGACAAATGCTTTGTTTTTAAATGGATTGTCAATGCTTCGTTTGAACTGAACGATACAGAACACAAGTCACAAGGATATGTGTTCATATTGAACGAATGAAGCAATTTTAAGTGTATTTTGCAAGATTTCGCCGATTCGAATCTCTTATGGCAAATATGACATTGTTGAAAAGCAGTTGAATCTGGATGCTTTGATCTAACATGTTTACGAAGACTCTTCTTCTCTTTAAAAAGAGTTTCGCATTCGATACACTTATACCTTTGCATTCCCAAATGAGTATATTTGATATGCCTTCGAATATATCTTTTAGACTTGAACTGTTTGTCGCAGTAGTCGCACTTGGACCAAGAAACGTGACTGTGGACATTTTTCTTGTGGAAAGCTAAATAGTATTTATTGTTAAACATTTTTGAGCATATATCGCATTCTACCGCTTCGCCAGTCGTATGCCGCAACTTAATGTGATGCTTGAGCGAACGATCGCTGTAGTACACTCTTTCGCATTGATTACATTTGAAATTTCCTTCAAAAGTGTCATCTTTCGTCGAAGTGATATCTGCGATTTGAGCTTGTGGATGAAAAATTCTTATGTGAAACTCTAAGCTGGATATATCAGTGAACAATTTATCGCAATGCGAACAGGAATTCACGTCCAGAGGCGGGATACAGATGTTCCTATGCGCTGTGATAGTTTCTTCAGTGTAAAACTTCCCAAAACACACATTGCAAGTTGTGAGTCTGTATTCTTTGTCGTGAACAGATCTCAAATGAAGTTTCAATTCGTATATATTGTTGTATGTGATAGTGCAGTATTCACAATTCAATATAACATGCTTTTGTTTTTTCCCTACGTCTTTCAACAAGGAATCTTTGCAGTATTTGTAGAATATGTCGAACGAATGTTCAGTTTTTATGTGTTGTCGTAAAAGTGATTCTCTCTCAAAAGTGCACCCACAAGTTTGACAAACACTGGAGTTTTCCGTCTCATACATCACATTATGATAATTAGATATGTGCGTATCTAAATTATCTTTTCCAACAGTACTGAAATCGCAAAAATCACATGAGAATTCCTCATTACTGTCTGCTTGATGTCTTGTTCTTGTGTGCCTTCTAAGACTTTGATTAGAAGTGTACGTTTTCGGACAAATGTTGCATTTAAATTCTTCCTTCTCACCATGATACATTTCTACGTGTCTCTTTAGATTCGCGTTGCTCGTATACACTTTATCGCACATATGACACTGCACATTCCTATCATTATGTATATTCATGTGTTCGTTCAAACGTTTTCTTTCTCTAAAAACTTTATGGCAAACACCACAGCTAAACGAAGCTGAATTATGTAAAACGTTTATATGCCTTCTTAAGTTACGATCAGTCGTGAATACTTTTTGACATAATTTACACTTTATCTCTGGACCCAGGCCTTGCAGATGGACAGTCATCATGTGCGAGACAATATTTTGTTTTCTTGTAAAAATACGTCCACAAATATCACACTCGGGGTACGGTTGACCGAATCTGTTATGACCGCGGTAAAGATGAAGTCCTAAGCCCGAAGGACTTCCAAAAGTCATATGACATATTTCACAGTAACATGATGAATTAAGATGGCAGTTTTCTATATGTGTTCGTAGATTGTATTTTCTTGTAAAAGTTCGGCTGCAATAGTCGCAAACGAAGTCTGGGTTATTCATTTTTGGGCCTCCGTATAAGAAAACTTTGTCTTGAATTAGATCTAGTAGCTTACATATTGATGTACAGTTTTGCACGAATTTTCATCATATTAAATATTACATGGTGATTTTATACTCAACACAACTGTCTTCAGTAAGTAAATATTGTCACTTTAGTTCTTGTAGCTTATCGAAATCAGTGCAAGTCCTCGGATTATCTGCAATGAATAAAAAAATGGTGATTTGAATGAATAAATACAATTTTTCATTGGATGGCCTGAAGAGATTGCTTGTATAATAAAGCCATCTCCTTACAGAATAGAAATCTCTTATAGAAGGTAACTCTCCAAAATAAATTTTTCTTTTCTTTTTAATCTCTTTTTTTTGTGAGACACATTGTGACTATGCCAGCCTCATGGGGAAAGTCAAAGGTGGAGCAAGCTTATCTTTTAGCCATGGCCACTCTCCAGAAAGCGTAAATGGACTTGGCTCCACCCGACAAAGGCAAACTCAATGAGTAGAATAGCCTATTATTTGTATTTTAATATATACTCCTAATATAATATATTATAAAACCAGTGTGGACGTATGGCATACAGCTCTGGGGATCAGCAAGTAACTCAAACATTGAAATACTTCAACGCTTCAAAATGATGTATTGAAGACCTTGTGTAACGCACCTTGGTTCATACTTAACACAGAGGTACATGAGTACTTGGAGACTTGGCTAGTCAAGGAAGAAATAGAGAGGTCCTGCGAGGCATACGAACACAGACTTGAACAATACAGAAATCATCTAGCCACATCACTGTTGAATATCAACAATTGCATGTTCCGACTGAAAGGGACAAGAATAGCATCAATCAAATGATTGTACTGAAATGAAAGGTGACACATCGCTGGATGTGCAAATCTAAATGACAATATAAAATCAACACAACTAATTAAAGCTCAGAGGATGATTGAGACAGATAGATGAGAAAAAAGAAAAAGTTTGGTATAGGTGAGATTTGACAGATAGATGAGAAAAAAGAAAAAGTTTGGTATACATGGAGAGTCCAATACTCAAAAGCGGATAATAACTAAGCTTTGGACAAGTACGGAGCTGTTTTGATGTTAATGTACTGATAGACAGCAACAACATAGGGTCCTATTTGACGTAAGGGGGCACTTCGAAAAGAAAAATACTTTTTTAAATTAAGTACGTTCTCGCTTAATTTTGGCAAAAGAAAGAAAATAAAAAAATTAAAAAACATTTTTTATTTACCGAAATTCTATAAAAAGATTATTATATGCTACAGGTATTTAAAAAGTTTTAAATCTTAACTTATCATGTTTTTGATAGATGGTTTGTTTGTTTGTAATAACTTTATTGCACAGAAAAATACATTACAGTAAATACAAAACTAAAAATAATTGCAACGGCGGACTTATCCCATAAAGAGATCTCTTCCAGTCAACCGGGACGATAAAGGAATACAGTTAAAAGAAACAGATGGTAGAAGTTGTGCAACCAGAACAGAACTCTATTTATTAAATATTAAACAAAAATAATACTTATAATGACATAAACTACATAAAAATATGCTACATAAATACTTAGATACATACATATTCTTAGAATAATAAAGAAAAAACAATAATACATATTAATAGCTACAAAAATATAATAGTTCAAGGCTGTGCCCAATTAAGAATCGGAGTAGAATTTTAAAACATGAGATTTGAAGGAGGGAAGAGAAGGAGACAATTTAATGTCAATGGGGAGTGAATTCCACAATTTGCACGCTCTGACAGAGAAAGATTTAGAATAGGAAAATGAAGAAAATAGAGGAATACATAGAATAAGCTTATTGGAAGATCGTAACCTGTTATCAATTTTGAGGAAAGAGAATTGTTCACTAAGATAATTAGGAGAAGTAGGATTAAAAAGGACATTAAAGAGAAGAGTTAGAATATGCACGTTTCTTCGCGCTCTTATCGGAAGCCATCCAAGCTTCTCACGAAATTCCGAAATGTGATCAAACTTGCGAAGTCCAAAGACAAATCTTATACATACATTCTGGATTCGATCCAATTTATTGAGGAGTTCTTCAGAAGGATCCAAATACGCAACATCGGCATAATTCAGAATGGGGAGCAAGAGAGAACGCGCTAGCATTGCCCGAGTTTTAATTGGAAGAAAATTTTGCAATCTTCTCAAGGAGTGTAGGGAAAAGAAAACCTTCCGGCTCACTTCATTTATTTGTGGAACACATGAAAGCGTTTCATCCACGATGATTCCCAAGTTTTTAACTTTAGAAGAAAAGGGAATGACAGTACCGTCAAGTACAACATTGGGAAGCAAAACGGAATGAGCTCTAGCAATAAAATGTGGACTTCCAATAATAATTGCTTGCGATTTAGCCGCGTTAATAGTTAACCCATAACTACGGGACCATTCACCAATAACGGCAAGGTCAAAATTGATAGCTTTGATGGCTTCGTGAAGATTTTCGAAAGGGGCAGATGAGTAAATTTGCAGATCGTCAGCATATAGATGGAAAGTGGAGGATATAAGAGATGTAACACCATCAATGAAAATAGAGAAAAGGATAGGAGATAGTACGCCACCCTGCGGAACGCCAGCAGCCAGCCTGCACCAGTCAGATTTATCTTGATCAACTTTAACTAGCTGATGACGGTCCTGCAGGTAAGAGCGAAACCACGAGAGAGCAGATGATGAGAATTTAAGCGAAGCCAAAACGCCTATCAAGACATCAAAATCGACTGAGTTAAATGCGTTCGAGAAATCTAACAGCACTAAGGTAGTGATACACTTATTATCAATATTGCAACGCAAATCCTCGGTGATCCTAACAAGAGCCGTTGTAGAACTGTGACCAGAGCGGAAGCCCGACTGGTAGGGACTTAATAACCTATGTGTCATGAGGTGCTTAGATAAGTGCTGCTGCACATGATGTTCAATTATCTTGGATAGTAACGGTAAGACAGAAATCGGCCGAAAATGGGATGATAACGAAGGGTTGGCAGTTTTAGGAAAGGGGATAACATGGGCCAACTTCCAAGCAGATGGATAAATACCGGAGCTAATGGAAAAGTTAATAATAGACGCAATATGAGGAGCAATTATTGAAATAATAGGTTTTATCATGTCCAACGAGATTCCGTCATTACCAACTGCACCCGACTTGAGCCTGCCAACAATCTCGATCACCTCTTCCGCTGAGATTGCAGCTAAAACAAAACTAGGACAGTCAGGAGTAGGTTTGGTTTAGATGGTGTGACTTTGTATTATGAGGTAACCAGAAAAGTATGTTTCAATTTATGACAGGTACAAATACTGATAGCTACAAATAATATCTTTCAATGAGGAACTCGTTAGTTGAGCGCGAGGCCGCGTATCCGTAGCGAATACGAGATACGTGAACACGGCGATGAAATTCGCGGTTCTCTAGCCTTTTTACGAGATCTTCGCGTGAAGGCTAAGGTAGGCCAGGTATTAGGACAATTTCAATTTCATGATTTCCAAGATGTGGGCAATAAATATGTACTGTATTATATAACGTACAAATACAAATAAAAATGCATCAAGCCAATAGCCGTAAAACTTTTAGGTAGGCAGGCGCTGTATCTAAACATTCTATGACTACAGTAGGTAAGAAAAGACGTTACTTACAAGCAAACGTTCCCGTAATTAAAATACAACACATCACATCGACTAAGAGCATAGAATTATGATATAGAATAAAAACATTTCGGTTTCATTTCATTGTAAATAGGTCCAAAAATAAGAAAAAAAAAATATTTTCGGAAATTGATGAGTTGAGAACACTTTGAAATCATGGAATAGATCAAGGTGGATAGCGCACATGAAACAATAGGCTGACGTCTGAAAATTTGACCTGAATGCATTTCGTTACCCACCTCTCTCTTTCTAACTCGTGATATGCTAGGGTGTCCATGATTTTACATCATTCGTGGAACACATGTGGAACGGAATAACGAATTCCGAGTAAAAAAAATAGATTTTATTTGCAGTCTAAACATTTAATATTTATGATTGCATTTGAAAATGATCCGAATGTTCTATTAATTTCATTATTGATATTTAATGTTAATTCAATATTAGACATAATGTTTTTGTTACACCCTTTCTTAAAAATAATCAACGTGAAATTCATAGAGCTAAGTAGTCCAGAACTTGCAGTTCTAAGCATCCGAAGAGTGATAAACACGCATCATCGGAGGAGGAAACTAGGCTCAAAACAAAAAAAAATATTTTGCTGTAAGTTTCGCAGCAAAATATTTAGTGTTCAACCGAAAGTTGTTTTACTACCGAAACCGAATTTTAGCAACGGTCTCATTTTGGGCCAACGCCTCATTAAAAAAGTATTAGACAAGTGGACGAAGTAAAAGTACTTAAAGTAAAACTTGTTTTTGATATAGAATTATAAAAATATTTATTTTACTGTAGTTCTCAATAGGCAAAAATTTTGAAGTGATTGTTATTCTTTGGGGAAAACAGGGGTTACTCCAGGTCAAATTTTCCGGCGACAGCCTGTTGTATATATTTGGCCTCCATCTTTAACTTTAGTTCCATGTTAGAAATATATTCACAGGTAACAGGATGACAATGACATTTGACAATAACAAATTTACTGCATTTTTTATTTATTTTTAACATGGCTTTTACTACATGTATTTTATTTTCAAGTGCCTTACTATAATCTTTCAATTCCATCTAAATGCAAGTAAGAAAGATGTCGCTCTACATACATTTACATTCCGTGTTGCGCTATCTCGCTTACTTGGATGAAACTAAGAGATGATAGTAAGCCCCACAGAAATAATATTTTCAGGGCCCTTACTGTAACCTCTATAAGCAGGGCAGAAATGAGTGAGTGAACGAGATAGCGCAATACAAGGTGTAAGGCGAAATCTCGCTTGCTAACTCGTTTCTGCCGTGCTATTAGAGATGACAGTAAGGCACCAGATCGACGATGACTCTCTAAAGACCGGTGAGTTTAATGATTTGCGGATTGTCACGATAAGCATCAATTCGTATTCGATACGGATAGCGTTCGTGGTGACGCGACCACTATTGGTTGGGTCGCCATTTAGTGGCATTTTCTATCTTGAGCTTCTACGTGTTTCGGAAGGCACGTTAAGGCGGTTCCCCGGTTGTTGTCGATAGATAGCAGTCGTTAGGCTGTGTCAGATGCCTTGGGCAGCCTCAAAAATTCTGTCAGTGTTGGCCACTAACACTCCTCGGGTAATGTTGGTCTGGTTTTCCCGTAAAAAGGGTTACGGAGGTCAGACGGCAGTCGCTCCATTGTAATAAACAGTTCCGTTAAATCTAGGATCATGACTTACAGCGTACCCTAGCCTCCGAAGCGTAAGCTGACGACGCAACTAAGAATACCACAGACATATAAGACGTACACAGACGGAACATAAGTTAATAGTTATACTTATGTAGCAAGTAATTGTTGTTATCTTTTTCTCACGTATTCGGATCTATATGGCGATATCTCTTTTTTACACCTGTAGCAACATTTACTCACACATAGATATTAAGCTACGCGTGGCAATTTTTGGCCGTGACGCCATTTTGTAATCTGCGTTGTTGGATCGGTGAACACTAAAAATAATAGAGTAGAATACCGGTAAATGATCTCAGATCATGCACTCCACACAACATTCATACATTCTTTGAAATCATGGGAAGCATTATCGTAAACAACTTACCCTAGACTAGATACAGCCCAGGCTGCATAGTTTTGCATGTGTGTGTTTGTGCTACGCTAAGTAATAGCATACCTACCTTCCGTCTGTTTACGTCTTATATGTCTGTGAAGAATACACGCTAGGATGATAATGCAATGTTCCAAATTTAAAAAGTTTGAAAAAAATGTCCAAGAGCGGGAAATCTTGAAACCATCTTGAAACGATTACGAAACTGTGGAATGGATGTGGTGGCTTTAAGTACCTACCCAAAAGTACTTTCTTAATTTTTTTAAAACAAGTACCTACAAGCCTGTTTGAAATGTTTAAAAATCTACGGAAAAGGAAGCCGATAAATTACTACGAACCAGATGAACCCTCATTTGACGAATATGTGTGTAAGTACTAAGAAAAATAACGGAATTACAATAAACGTATGTTTATAGGTAAATTTAAAATTATTATATTTCGGTGCGAACTTTCTTTATCGTCTTAGCTTTCCAGTTGCTACCTCAGCTCAGGCTTCATAGCCAAGTTCGCTTTATTTATGGTCTTAGATTTGGTGAAAGGTACCATTTTACAATTTTGAGCATACAAAATTATCGATTCCCCCGAGGGTTTCGAAAAACTTTAATTCAAATTTGTTTCAGATTGCGAAAGCTGTTACGATTTTGTGTATGAATATTGCGCTATTCACGGCCCTCTGTTAGTAATACCTGATAATAACGTGAGTATTAAATCCACACTTTCTTCATAATGTTTTTCGTTACATTCGGTTTTGCTGAAAATACATATACGCCATCTTGCGGGCTGTTTCGAAAATTGAATAGCTAAGTGAGATGGTATATTTATTTCACCTTTTAATGCACTTGATAGAAAGTTTCCAAATGTGCACATTGCACAGGACTGTTATTGTTGAAATATTTGACACCGTTGAACGATTTTTATTCAAAATCGAATTATTTTTTTTATAGTGTAATTTAATTCCAAACACTGATTTTGATTAAGTCATAGATTTCAAAAATAGCGCTCATGATTTCGTGAAACTATTTTAACCGACTTCATAAGGTAGACATCTATTAATTGATCTATATTTCTTGTCACAAAGGTGAAATCAAAAGATGGTGTTCCACAATGGGTGCCGTTAGCCGCTCTCACCACCCCGCGCCCCTTTGTTCATATCGCACAATCATTAATACCAGGTAATATGCAGTGGCGTATCTGTAAGTGCTAGGCCCCTCAACAAAATGATTTAAGTGCCCCCCCCCCCCCCCCCCCGCCTCCTCATTAATTTATGTTATGAGGGACAACTTAAAATAATAAAACTACACTACCTATATCTAAAACAAAAAGAAAACTTAAGAA
The DNA here is from genome assembly GCA_947363495.1 of Euzophera pinguis. NCBI lineage: Eukaryota > Metazoa > Arthropoda > Insecta > Lepidoptera > Pyralidae > Euzophera > Euzophera pinguis. Next base: position 1,820,074 of record OX376182.1, read on the forward strand.
GTAAATTGAATCTAAAGTCACGCAGGCAGCATTCCCGCGCTGAATAGCGATGGCTATCCGTGAGCGAGATATAAAATATAGTATTTCGAATGTTATATTACGTTATTAAGATTTTACATCGAAATCGATTTTAGTGCACCATCTTACCCTAAGCACTTTAGGTAGTCTATTATGTATGGTCCACACAGTGTAGCATTTATTTTAGAACTAGCTGTTTCCCGCAGCTCCGCCTGCGTCAAAAAGTAGCCTATATTTGACCCCGGGTCTTCAACTATATTCGTACCAAATTTCATCAAAATCCGTTTGCCCGTGAAAGCGTAACAGACAGACAGACAGACAGAAAGACAGACAGACTTTCGCATTTATAATATTAGTATGGAAGTATGGATATAATACTTATTTTAAAACTTGAAATATTTACCTAGAAATGTAGTAATGTACAAAATATGAGGGACCCCCAGCTCACAAAATCTATGACGTTATCGCCCGTAGATTGATTGAGGTTACTTGTGGCTGACTTATACTTCGCCCAAAAAATCAGCATTGCCATACAACGTGGTAATGCTGCCAGTCTTCTGGGCACCCTACCTCAGGACAACGTTTTGCCGGAACTGAACTTTTTATAACTTTTATTGTTTAGTAGTTATATGTAAGTGAGCTTAAGTTTATAATTGTATATTGTAATTTTTTAACACTTTCGCGGACAGTAACGTCTCCCGACGTAGATAATCAATTGAGTGCCATTGTTATTTTCTTGACTGTCAGTGAAAGTGTTAAATTGTGTCCAGAATAGAGGTTATCATTATTTGTTTCTGTGTGTGAGAAATAAATCGATAGTAACAGCTTTAAATTACTGAGGGGACCAATTAGTATGGATTTTATTAAATTGTTCCATGAGACTGGAAAACAATTTTAATTTATCGAAAAATTCACATAAACGAGGTTCAAGTTTTATACGAAAGCCTTTTTATTTTTTTTCTTCCTCTATCTGCAATCAGCGATTCTGCACTTCAAGCAGGTTTATTGGACGAACTGTATCGTTTGGAGCGAGTCCTCCAGTGAGTGACTCTACTCATCCATACTAATATTATAAATGCGAAAGTATGTCTGTCTGTTAAGCTTTCACGACTAAACCACTGAACGGATTTTGATGAAATTTGGTATGAATATAGTTGAACACTCGGGGTTAAACATATGCTACTTTTTGACGCAGGCGGAGCTGCGGGACACAGCTAGTTGCTTATACATGGCAAAATGTCTTTCGAGTTGTAAATAAGAAGCTTATTATCGGTAGTCAATGCGCTGTTGCGCCCTCCATGGTTGCGCCCAATCAACTAATGAAGATTTTTGTATCAAATATTCAGTTCTTCTCTAAATAGGCGAATTGTTCATTAGACTTTTTGCTTTGTTGGACGTTTTGCTACTTAGATTTTCTGATAGGGAAGGAACTTATCGAATGTTGGTTGTTTTTTTTTTTACCCGACTGCGACAAAAGGAGGGTTATGTTTTTCGAGAGGCATGTTTATAATTGCTCTGCAGCCTGAACGACTCGATTTTAGCTTGAGAGGTGTCGTTAGATTCGTATTTACTGTGAGAGTGACACTGGGTGTATCAAAATAAAATAAAAACAAAATGGCGGATGGTATTTTTCATTTCCAAATTACATCGGGTTATTACTGTGTCTTGTTTATCAGGAGCTGGTCTCGGAGTGTATAGTTCCCTCACTTTGCCTCGTGGCGTGCGCTTCGGCCCGTACCGTGGAAAACAAACTGATAATATCAAGTCCATGTATTGCTGGCAGGTAATTCGTCTTGTTAAATGTAGCTAATGCCTTGCGATTTATTTTGTTTGTTTACGAAATCAGGAATAACATGAAAAACGTGGATGGCAAACAAATTGATTCCTTAAAAAAAAGTTGTGAGAATAATTTTGTATCTGCCTACCCCTACGGGAAAAAGGCGTGATGGTATGTATGTAATATTAAACATGCGCGGAAATATTGTCACACGCGAAGTAACATATTTACGTAGACTGAAAATCAAATTCACTTCCCGGCGCGTTCTTTGAATTTGGAACGAAGAGCGCGCCGGCAATGTTGTATGAAACGGTGTGCTGTTTGAATTTAGAAATCTTTTATCTATCGTACACATTGCGTTCTCGTGGCTGTATAGCCACAGATGCGTTTACCTTTCGGCACAAACTGTAAAATAAATTAAATTTATTATGTAAAACGCCCTTTTATATTTCCTTGCATTTTTTTAAGGAAAGCACTATATATGCCTCGGCCGAAATGGCAACTGCCTGTCTCGTATCATTGAAGTCCTCGCCTGCGGCTCGGCCTTCAAACTCATACTCGACCTGCAATTGCCTATTTCGCTGCCTTTGCAATAATGTACTATTATCATGTTGTTGAAAATATTAAAATCATTTGTAGTGAATGATTATTCTTGAATAAGTAAAAATGATTAATGTAATGTGAACATGTTAGTTTTTAGTTTTTCTTCATTAATATTTTCTACATAGTAAAAACTATTTCCACGCTTTTTCACTCCTACATTCTTTATTTTTTTTATTTTAAGGATTCCTCTTTATTAGGTGGCCTAAAGAGGGTTGTAGGCAAGGATTAAGGCTGCTCCCAACTAGCTATTTTAGAAATCCTTGGGGCAGGCCTGAGTACGGCAGTTGACTGACTGCGGCTAAAATTATTAAGTTAATTTTTTCTAGATCCGAAACGAAAACGGTTATTTGGTTTTGGATGGAATGGATGCCGAGGCATCCAACTGGATGCGATATGTGAACTGCGCTAGGAACTGGCACGAGCAAAATCTAGTTGCTTTTCAGTATAAAGGGCAAATTTACTACAGGTGAGAATTCATTAACGACGGCCTAAGAAGAAGAAGAAGGGGTCCAGTTAGACCAAAGCATAGCTACATGACGCAAATAAAAGAGAAAATAAGAGCCCAGCTTTTAAATTTATGATGATGATGATAGCAGCTAGGTACAACGACTTAATGAACGACGAATCACGGAATCATAAATTATAGAAGACTAGCTGTTTCTCGCAGCTCCGCCTGCATCAAAAAGTAGCCTATGTTTGACCCCGGGTCTTCAACTATATTCATACCAAATTTCATCAAAATCCGTTCAGCGGTTTGGCCGTGAAAGCGTAACAGACAGACAGAAAGACAGACAGACAGACAGACTTTCGCATTTATAATATTAGTATGGATATTTCGAAGGTTGCATTCTCATTCTCAGCAAGTAGCTGCTGGGTCCGAATTTCCTTCATTTCTTCTCCGCTTGAAATTCAAAAATCCAAATTCAATTTATTTGCAGTAAATAAATAGGGTTCACAATGTTCTTATTTGCTATGTTAGAACTATTTAGCCAACTCGGCTGTTTTGGAGTTCAAGATCCGCGATGTTGACCTAATTTATTTTACTGGCCGTTCAAATTATAATGCGATAATATACTCGTACCTAAGCTTAATCTGACGAATGACGAAAGCTTACATTGACAAATAATTAATAGGATTATTAGTCATTCGTCATTGTTATCCTACTACATGCATAGTGTTAGTTTTAACTCATTATTAAAAAAAATATATTATGCAATACATTATAGAAATACATTTATGGAACACTAAAGCAATCATAGTCCCAATAGAAAAAGGAGCTACCGGTGCAGTCGCCAAAAGTCTGCGACGGTATTGTGATTTACTGGATCCTCAAATAGACATACCTACCAGTAACAAGCCGCAATACATACAACAAATACCCTAGCAAAGGTTTCAGACTCGATATTTATCAGCGGGAATGCTGAAAATTCCTCTCCCTGAAGGTTTCAGGGCGGGATTTCGGCTCAAAACCGATCTCACAGAGGTCGAGAAAATAAACAACCAATACACATAAAACAATATTTTTCAGAACTGTGAAAGTTATACCTAAATTTACTGAGCTAATGGTGTTTTACGGCAGTGAATTTGCTCACGCACTCGGAATCAATTTGAAAGATTACCACGAACCCCAAATATTAGTCGGTAAGATTTTAAGTTCTTCTTTCCACGAATGTCACTTAGACATGGCACTAGTGCCTTCATTTTGGATGGAAATACAGGGTTATTTTGAAACTACTGTCCAACTGCCTTATTCATAACTATCACTAGTAGTTTAGAAGAAAATTGGGAACAGATGTACATACATAACCCTCCTAGTAGCTTTGCCGTAAAAAATAAAGAATGTTCGTTAAGTCTAGTGAACTAATATGTCTAGTCCATTTCTCTCTTAGATTTAATTTGACTTGAAAGAACGAGATTGAACATAATTTAGTTAAAGTGGATTTAACATATAATATATTTGGATAATTTTATGAATAAGGAAGCAAATATTTACATTGTTTTAGTAACTTGACACTTAGCATTAGCCCGCCACTTGTTATAAGTATTTTTACAACCTTTTTTTTCAGAAAAATATTTCATTGATAATAATAATCCAAAGCAAATTGAAATGAATGTCGAAGAGCCTTTGTATAAGACTGAAGTTTTAAATATTTCTGAAGAATCTTTATACAGCAACTATAAAAATAATGATCATTTAGTACAAACCGAAAATATACAATTGAATAAAATACGTAAAGAGGTACTCCAAACAAACATTACAAATAATGACAATAATACACAAACTTTGGAATTACCTAAAGAAATTACTAAGAAAATAACTTGTGATATTTGTCATATTAAAGTTAATAGAAAGAGTTTTGCAAGACACAAACGCACGCATGCAACTTTTCTATCCTGTTCGCATTGTAGTTATGTAACTAATGTGAGACAAAAAAATTTTATTCATGAGAGGGAACACATTAAAAATGAGATGTATAGATGTGATAAATGTGCTTACACAAGTTCTGTCAAGCAATACTTCAAAGATCATATAAAAAGAGTTCATAACAAAGCGTTAACAACAGAAGACTGTTTAACTAGTTATAAAGTTATAGATACAAAGAAAACTGTATATAAATGTTCACATTGTAGTTACGAAACTAATTTTGAAGAAATTTTTACCTCACATTTTGATAAACATACAAAATCTTCTGTTTACCAATGTGATTTATGTAGTTACAATACCAAGATGAGAAATAATTGTCTAAAACATATAAGGAATGCTCATGGTGTTAAAAATATTAAATGCGACCTTTGTAATTTTAAAACCAATGTTAAATCTAGATACACTGACCACATGGAACGTCATACAAAAGAAAATATGTACAAATGCGATCTATGTTCTTACGTTTCATATGTAAGAATTGACTACCTCAGGCATGTAAGAAAAAAACACAAAAAATAAAAGTGAAAGTAAAAATGAAAATAAAAGAAAGAAATGAGCCAATTTCAACCTAATCGCCAAATGCATGTTAGGAATATTAATAAACCACGCTCCTATCCTACTTCCTCCTCTGTTTCTACTAGTTATATATTCTTCTTGCTAATGCCAAACAAATTCATGAAACGCCAAAATGTCAACATTTTTCACATAATAGATAGGTACTTAAAACTATGACAACTGCCAAACTAAATTTTCTGTACTAGTTATGTCATGATTTCTTATTAAACGATGTTCCTTGATTGTTTGATTGAATTATTTCTCTATGACCCAAAGTTCTTTAAAGTTCTGTGGTCGTCATGATACTTAAGTATTCCAAACTGTAAATTAAACTATTTTAATACGGTTTTATCGCGTTTATTACTTATTTATTTACACCTGACGTTTCAAACACCTTACAGCGTTCATGGTCGCAGGCAGACTAAAACGAATGCTGTAAAGTGTTTGAAACGTCAGGTGTAAATAAATAAGAAATAAAAGCGATAAAACCGTATTAAAATAGTTTAATTTAATGAATAACAATCGCGAAAACATAAGAAATCATTATTCCAAACTGTATTAAATAATAAATAAAAAAAAATTGCACTAAGATATTTGCAACTTTGTGCCCCATTGCTTGCGCTGCCCAAGCAACTACACTTTACTAATAAATAGCTACGGATACCGGAGTGCTATTTATTTTCAAAAATAGCACTCCACACATCTCTTTTTCGAAGCTATATTTTTTTTTATCCTGTGCCTAGGATACAGTTACTGAAGTACAGACTCAAAAATCAAAAGTTTCTTTGTTTTGAATATTTCGAAATATAAGTATGTATTATAAGTTGAAAAACAATAAAAGCATGATCTAAAACAATGGATGTGAAACATTGTACAAACGTCATTGCATAAAAATGTAAAATCGTTTACTTTAGAACAAAGCGATAAGTTTGAAATCTGATGAAAACATCGCAATAACATTTTATTCATATTTCAGTGCTTGGTCTAACCCTCGTATTCTTAAACATAACCTTATGAACGTCCTTCACTCAAACTCATTCGAGGGGGCCTTAAGGAAGTCCTCGAACATCCCTTGAAAAGGACATTCTTAGTTGGTTGCTTGAGCAAACCCCAATGAGGTTATAAAAATAATTTTAAACACAAAAATTCAAACTTACAAGAGAATAGAGTAAAAATAAAACGAAGTAAGTAAATACCTAGGCCAAAAGTGGCAAAAACCCGTTTTTTATCTACTTTATTTCATTTCAAGGACGCCTCAAGGTACCTCTCGACCTTATATTTGACAGTTCGATACTCACCTCCAATGAGAAATCATCTCAAGTCAAGGAAGCTTGTGACAACTAATCATACCAATGAGGCGGAGTAAGGTTGAGTCGAGTTTGAGTGAAGGTTTAAGAATACGGGTGTAAGACTTGTAGTGCGTCTGAGGGCAGACACAAATGTAGAACGTCCGTTCTATGACTAAAATAATAGATGTTAGCGGTCGGTGAAGTGGCAGAATATCACCACTACCCCCTCCTATTTGATGGGTATTTATTGGTAGTATCAATATAACTCGGGCTCTCTTTCGCTTCGCTTGGGGATGGAACATTGGAAATGTCATGCAGTGCAGACGTGTGTTCGTATTCCGTAAAATTAACCGAGCCCAAGACTAGTATTTGTTTATAGTTAATGGCTAATTGGTAAAGTTAACTTTGATATTTATTGTGCAAATGTGTACAAAGGTGCCTCCCATTAGAGTGAAATGTAGTTAATATTAATGTTTTGAGAATTAGCGAGCCGCAATTACGGAAGTATACCAACATAAGGTTGAGGTATATTGTGAAGCGCGTGGAGTGGGCGCTTGATCTTGCTAATCAACTAAAATGTGCAAAGTTGGCCATTTTGTTTACACTTACATGAATACACGGTGAAATTAACCAATTGTTTTTGTGTTATATCAAAGTCATTTCATATTTTTATACATACATACATATTTTTCCCGTAGGGGTAGGCAGAGACTACGGATTTCCATTTGCTACGATCCTTACAGACTTCGCTCGACTATATTTATGACTAACGTAAATAATATGTATTTCACTTTTTTTTTAAATATCGTTGATATTGATTGTATGAATCCAAAATAGATCTATGATTTAAAGTTACGAAATTGAAATTTTTCTTGATGTTACAATAAGTTATAATTAAATAAAGAAATAATATGTAAGGATAAGTTTTATTTTTTATTTTAACGACGTACTTAAGTCTTTAGTTTCCATAATGAATATTGCCACATATTTTAGGTTATACAATTATTAAATGAATTGGTTATATAATTGATTTTTGAACTTGAATTTGACATTGTATGACAGTAATTAAATTGAATTTGAAATTTGTTATTTATTAATTATGTATTTTTGTATTATTTTACACACCTTTTGCAAAGGTAAAATGTATTTGGGTACCTATTTATATTGTAACATTGTACAACCTAAGTACATTGTATGCAAATAAATATTTGATTGATTGATTGATACAATTGCACAAAATTCAGCCGAATGGAGAACCTTCTTCTATTTAAATTTTTGGGACAATACAACACAAAATATATTTACAAATAGAATACAAGCTGGCAAACATCTCATTTACCCACTCGTTAATTAGGCCTATTTTTTTAAAATGATGTTGTTCGTATTAGAATGGTTTTCATTCGACATTTCATTTCAAAAATAGGGTAGAGTAGGGCCAAGGCCCCAGCAAGGGCAGCTGCTATATGGCGCTGTAGCGACCTTCATACTTATTTTTTGATAGTGGATGGGTGATAGAAAGCTACAGCCACCACGACCATGGCAGCCACCGAACTTAGAGATTTGCATCGATATTTGGAATTTGATTCAATACAATTCCACAATACGTATTTTTTGTGCAAATTTGAACAAAAAACATATCGCTTTTAGTACCACAAAACCAACTAATCACGTAAATTAATTGTAGCAAAGTTTATGTATACTTACAACACTTTTATCCACAGACGAAGAAGGCGATCTATAAAGGACCGTTCAAATTGACGCGAATCCCGCGCGACACTTCTATATGTTCTTATTTCTATGGGCGACTCGCCAGTCGCGTGAGATTCGCTTCAGTTTGAACCTTTACTGTTCGATACTTTGTGTTTTTGAGTGTTTGTGCCAAAGAGCATCGAAATCGACAGTATCTGTTTATAGTTTGTGAATAATGGCGGATTATTGTTCGCAAGGAGGTCGAGAACACGCGTGATTGTTGGAAAGTAATATAGTAATCGATTTAAGCGATTTTCTTGCTTGTCGCCAAAAGGTCTTAGAATTCGTTAAGTGCAGTCTACCACTACACTTTAGCCTGAATTTTCCGACTTGACTTGATCTATTGCTTGACCAATCAATCAACTTTTACTGGCTAAATACGTCTAGTAAAAGCCATATTGAAAAAGACAATGATTGCTAACGCAAATGTCAATGACTATTGTTTCTGCAGCGTGCGTGCCATGCGTGCGTGACTGTTTTGCGAGTTTTGCGCCAGTAAATTGCAGTTGTTTTTGTTATCTTAACCTACAATTTTGAATTAAAAATGTCAACCTTACGTATTGACGAAGTATATCCCAAAACCCTGGAGAGCCCATTAATAGTAAATTTCCAAAATGGTTACCCATCCGACGAGTTCACGTCCAAACAGTGTCTGCTATTTGAAGATAGAAGTACACATTTAAAATCCATAGCATTGGACCTTTGCGATTTACTGTACGCAGGTGATGAAAACAATGAAGATTTCTGCAAAACCCTGATATTGGCCCGTAACAAAATCACCGGTAAAGTGCGTTTGATTGAAACGGGAAACGTCGAGGTTAAGCCCGTTATCAAAGATCGTTTGGATTCCGTTCTTGACACCAGTCGCTTAGAACTAAGCCGTAAATTTGGTTCCAAGAAGCTGAAAAAGATGATGGAGCAACAAGAGAAGTTGAAAATCAATACGGAGACCGTAGTTAACCAAATGCATAATGTTACTATCAACATAGCCGAAGACCAAGTTGATTTGGGTACATACACTAAAGGTGACTCTGAGGACTTTTACATCCCACCAATCAATCGTGAAGCTAAGGAAGTCAGTAAAGTTTATGATATACATAAAATTTTAACGGAAGAACAGTATGAGACGATTAATACGGAGATCGAGGGTATAGATATTACATCAGATATGGTTGAATGGGTCAAAGATATAGTTATGAATAAGAATTTGAGTACGGAACACAAAGTCCTAGCTTTATACGCTAGTTGTCTATTAAAATTAAATACAACAACGTTACGAGAGATTATTAAAAAAGGGTTCTGTACTTGCACCCATTCGCCGACTCTCAACAATATTATAATTAAAAACTTTACAAGTTATAGTAATAATAAACGTAACAGATCATTACAGTTGAAAGATAAGTCTTTCTGCTACGCGGTAGTGTTATTACTGCTGATTAATAATTTTAAGGTTAGTGCAGAGGATTTAATTAAGTACACTAATGTGTCCTTAAGGACTTTGACAACCAAGGTTAGAGTGGCCGGAGCAACAATAGTTACTTCGGGAGGTAAAAAATTCGTGCAGCTAAAACTACCTCTCCTGACATCTACATTTGGGAGACGAAAAAGTGCTAAGTTTTAGTTTAATAAAAGTATTTTAGACACTTTTCATTATTTTATTTTACGGAGTTATTAAAACACAATTATCTTTTCCAATATAAAAACTTTCCCAAAGATTTCCATGTTAAGATGGTCAGATATAAAAATCGTTGGTTACAGATTTGATAAAAAAAAAATACAGACACAACTAATACAATTACACCAACTCTGTGACTGTTACCAATCATAGCGACACACACCCATAGCCACTATTTTTCTAGCTTCACAGTTGATTCTACAACATACCTTCTGTATTTCTTTTAAATCTATGGTCTCAAGTAAATTGATACCTCTTTTTTTACTATTCCTATGCTACCATAAAGGTAATGAAGAGATTGTCTATTTTTAATGATATGCTCAGGAATCAAATGATTTTTTTTTTGAAGGTATCTTCTATTTCCTTGTGAAGTATACTTGGAGGTAGTAGTTGAATCAACTGGAGCTCTATTTTTGAAATCTACTAGTCACACAAAAAGATTTATAGACAGAATCAGAAATTGAAAGATTTTTACTCTATTCACCAGTTTTGTGAGGGTCTGATTTCAAAAATAACTTCTGATAGTCTATTAAATTAAACTATTTTAATACAGTTTTTATCGCGTTTATTACTTATTTATTTACACCTGACGTTTCAAACACTTTACAGCGTTCAAGGTCGCAGGCAGACCATGTCGCAGGCAGAAGAGGGAGTCTGCCTGCAACCATGAATGCTGTCAAGTGTTTGAAAGTTTAATTTTATGAATAACAATCGCGAAAACATAAGAAATCATTCTGATAGTCTAGTAAAAAAATAGCATAGGTATTCTTAAGGCAGGTTCTAAAACTGACAGAAGTACATACAATAGCGAAAAATAACTTTTGTAAAGTCCTTAAAGGTACCCGTTTATTTAAAATGAACCTACTATGGAAGTAATATGAATAAAATTACATATTAAAATTGAATACAATGTTTATTGATAATTATTTAAAACATTCAAGCTATATACATATTACAAAATACTCTGGTACAATACAAATCATTAATATTTATTTAAAAAATAAATTCTTAATATTCCAAATTAATTTATTTTCAATAATTTAATTTGGATTCAATCAAGAGAAGAATTCAATCAAATTCAATAAATTACATTATATTTAGATATTTGTTCAGTAAGAAATAATCATACGCTAAAAATAGCTATTTTTAGCATATGATTATTTCTAATTTTTTATTACTAGCTATTTCCCACAGCTCCGCCTGCAACATAAAGTAGCCTGTTGGACCCAGGTCTTCAACTATCATCATGGATATGGAAGTATGAATGTACAATTTCACAGTAAACATATTACTAGGATATATTATTATTTTTGCAAAATCTTACAGGATAGACAATAAATTAAATTATAGCACGTGAATAGTTAAAAAGAAATGATTGTGTCTATTTTTGCTGCAATCAGTTGGACTAAGTATTATCTACGACAGTTGGTTTTCCTAGTAATAACAAAGAGGAGATGCCATATCGAGAGCTTCCTTATCAAAATTGTGTAAAGCTACGCGGGGCGGAAGGCAGACGTGAGGGGAGCTCGGTTTGGCCGAGCGGACGCGGAGCCCCTATTGACCATCCCCTCTACTTACCAATAGAGGTCGCTAGCAAATCGAAGATTTCAACATATTTATATTTCCTTATATTACAGATATTTTGAACATTAAACACAGACATATATTTTGTGTAACACTAATCAATAAAATAAATTAAATATTATATAAAAAAAATATTATTTACTTCAGTTTATTGTGATCCCATAACAGTACAGCATTGAAACACTTAAAACTATGTGGTATAAAATATTTTACAAAAGGAAAAGTAAATTAGAAAAATAAGAAAAACATAAGAGCTCGGCTCCACGTCACGCATCGTTCACAGTTGAACGAAAAATGACGTAAGCTCCGCTCACTTTTCCCACGCCACTGCGCCGATGACCGTCACGGTGCACCAGTCGATACGCCGTCTCTTCTTTGTATTGCTCCATGGATTATTAGGAAAAGAACGAAGTTCACATGTCCATTCAATCAGACCAACGGTTCAGAGGGTAAAAAGAAATATGCAGATCCGACGGCAGTCGTCAGTACCGCCAAATCTAGGACCATGAATAAAGCGTGCCCTGGGTCACTGGATTCACATTTCAGTTATTCCCAATAAATCAATATAATCTATCATTTATTGTTTTGTTTTCAACGGCTTCACATATAGTTAGACTATTACGAAGAGATTATCATGTGCACTATGCGTAAGCTGAAGATCTTACATTTTATTTATTTATTTCAAATGGCTTAATTACAAGGTCAATCGACCTTGTACAACCTGGTGGCGGAAAGTTTTTCAAAACCGCCTCTGACTCAGTTCCTTTAACAACCACCAGAGGGCAGCCGGGTCAGCTAAATGGCCTTCCGACGCACGGAATCGTCATTGTTATCAGACAATCAGGTGGATTCAAGCCTGCAATGTCCTAACCAAACTGGAAACAACTAAACAAATTATGCTCTCTGTGGGAATCGAACCCATGACTTTCAGTTCGTAGGCGAACGCCCTAACCACTGGACCACAGATAGGTAATACTCAGTCTACAAAACCTTCATTTCTTCCTGAGTTTTATCATTATCAGGCTTCTTACGTATCACAGGCAATTTTAAATGGACGCTCTTCACATGTATGTTAACCGAGTTGGACTGGCTAAATTTCTTCGAGCAGTATTGACACTCGTAGGGCTTTACTCCAGTGTGAACCTGGAAAAACAAGTAAAACTTTATGTAGCACTAGCTGTTACCCGCAGCTCCGCCTGCGTCATAAAGTAACCTATGTTTGACCCCGGGTCTTCAACTATATGTATACCAAATTTCATCAAAATCCGTTCAGCGGTTTGACTTTAAAAGAGTTTTAGACAGACAGATTTTTGCACTTATAATATTATGTATGGACAATCCATACAACAGCGACGATCCCTATATTTATTACTTCTAAGATTACGTCGCGTACGCAACGCACACGCGTCAATGTGTGTGTTAAGCGTAGCGCAGGATTGGTTATTTACCGTAGTCTGCGTCATAGTCGTCGCAGCGGCCGCGCAACAAAAGCGCCATCCTTGCATTGTTTTGTTCTCGATTTTTACCCTAACCTAAATCTGCTTGGCTCGGTGCGGTATCTGTTTCGGGTGGTAGGGTGTGAGTGTCCGGTCTGTACGTTAGTGCTATTAATAATATGCGTGTATATTACATTTTTAACGTACCCTCATATGTCTATTAAGCGCCGGTTTCTGCGTGAATCTCTTCCCGCAACTCACACAGCTGTACGGCTTCTCGCCTGTGTGCGTGCGCGTGTGTATGGCTAGGTGGTTGCTACTCGAGAACTTCTTGTGGCAAGAACTACAGTTGAACGGTTTTTCCCCTGTGTGCGTGCGTTGGTGGTATTTTAGTGTTGCGTTTGACTGGGAACAAAGTACTTTATATTAGACTAGCAGCCCGTCTCGACTTCGCCCAGGCCTGTACAGCCTTCCTCGATAAATAGGCTATCCAACACTGAAATATTTTTTTAAATCTGACCAGTAGTTCCTGAGATAAGCGCGTTCAAACAAAGAAACAAACTCTTCAGCTTTATTATATTAAGTATAGATTAGATTTTGCTCGTTTTTCATGGTGCAGTCGAGAAAATAAGGAATAAGTCTAAATTTCCTACTATAAACCTAAAATATCTGTATGGTACCCGACGTACGTAAAAGTTAGACCTAAGTGTGAGCGATACGAACCTGCTGTTGGAAGGTATAAGGAATCTTCTTAAAAAAAAAAGCGTTTTTGGTATTTTCATCTATGACGAAATTAGTGATTTAAAGAACGGACAATCTGTTAGATCACGAATTTAGCCTGTGACGCTAACATACTGAGGGAAATGAGTGATAATGAACATACAACAAAACACAATAAAAATATTTTCACGTAAAAGACACTTTTTCCAGCGAAAACAGGCAACAAATAAAATAAACAGTTTTAACATAACTTGCAACAAACTCACAGTGCAGTGTTACCCGCAGACTATAAAAGCTAGAATTCGTTTGAAACACTCATATCTTCAAAACTACTGGTCAGATTTGAAGAATTCTTTCAGCTTAATTTAGCCTGATTCTTGCACAAGATTATAGGCTATAGTATATCCAAAAAACAGATAAAACAGACTCACAGTGCAGTGTTTCCCGCAGACTATGTTTATAAAAAAACGAGAGTTTGTTTGCACGCTCATAACTTAAGAACTACTGGTCAGATTTGTAAAATTCTTTCTGCATAATTTAGCCTGATTCTTGGATAAGAATTTAGACTATGGTACATACAAATCATAGATAAAATAGACTCACAGTGCAGTGTTTCCAGCAGACCTCGCAGACTATGTTTATAAAAAAATCGAGAGTTTGTTTGTACGCTCAAAACTTAAGAACTACTGGTCAGATTTGTAAAATTCTTTCTGCATAATTTAGCCTGATTCTTGGAAAAGATTATAGACTATGGTACATACAATACATAGATGAAATATACTCACAGTGCAGTGTTTCCCGCAGACCTCGCAGACTATGTTTATAAAAAAATCGAGAGTTTGTTTGTACGCTCAAAACTTAAGAACTACTGGTCAGATTTGTAAAATTCTTTCTGCATAATTTAGCCTGATTCTTGGATAAGAATTTAGACTATGGTACATACAAATCATAGATAAAATAGACTCACAGTGCAGTGTTTCCAGCAGACCTCGCAGACTATGTTTATAAAAAAATCGAGAGTTTGTTTGTACGCTCAAAACTTAAGAACTACTGGTCAGATTTGTAAAATTCTTTCTGCATAATTTAGCCTGATTCTTGGAAAAGATTATAGACTATGGTACATACAATACATAGATGAAATATACTCACAGTGCAGTGTTTCCCGCAGACCTCGCAGACTATGTTCTTGTTGTATTTAACGCCGAGGTGAGCTCGCTTCACGTGCGCCATTAGACGAGTTTTGTTGGGATACACGCCGCCGCACTAAGACAAATATTTTAGCAGAATTTTGCCTGTTTGTAGTTACTTTATTGTACACTAGCTTTTACCCGCGGATTCGCCCGCGTGTACACCTCTTTTGGGAACATGACGTTTTTCCAGGACCAAAAGTAGCCTATGTTACTCTCCATCCTTTCAACTAACTCTATGCCGAAAATCAAGTCGATTGGTTGCTTAGATAGGGCGTGAAGGAAGGACAAACAAACACACTTTCACATTTATAATATTATTATTAGTATAGTATAATTAGTATATTAGTATTACTATATTAGTATACTAGCTGTTTCCCGCAGCTCCACCTGCGGTATATAGCCTATGTTACTCAGGGTGAATGTAGCTTTCCAATGGTGATAGAATTTTCGAAATCGGCACAGTAGTTTTTAAGTTTATTCATTACAAACATACACACAAAAATACAAATCTTTCCTCTTTATAATATTAGTTTAGATAAGTATATTAGTATGATTTCATGTGTATGTATTTAAATTTATTACATACTTCCCGCAGCTCCACCTGCGTCAAAAAGTATCCTATGTTTTGACCTCGGGTCTTCAACTATATTCATACCAAATTTCAACAAAATCCGTTCAGCGGTTCGGCCGTGAAATCGTAACAGACAAACAGACTTTCGCATTTATAATATTAGTATGGAAAACATTGCGCGCTTTGCAAGGCACGATGAGCCGTTAGTCCCAGCAGTTATTTGGTGGTTGTTAAAAAACTAAATCAAGTTTCCAAAAAACTTATTTTGACACAAAAGAGTCTCCTTCTACATCCTAGCGCTGTTCCGGTTGCATCCTCAGTTGTTTGACTCGGAGCCCAGGGTCCGCTTATCCGCGAAACCAAAGAGTACAGGGTCGAATGACCGTGTATGCTTTTTGTAACAGTCAACCAACCGACGGTGCTAAAAAAGTTATCGAACTGAGGTATCTAAGTAATAACATGTTGAAATCATTATAAACTACTAATATAAAATGAAAAAGAATAACACCCATATTCTTAAACCTTCACTCAAACTCGACTCAACCTTACTCCACCTCATTGGTATGATTAGTCGTCACAAGCTTCCTTGACTTGAGATGATTCCTCATTGAAGGCGAGTATCAAACTGTCAAATATGAGGTTGGTCGAGAGGTACCTTGAGGCGGTGAAATAAAAAGGATATAAATCAAGTTTTTGCCATTTTTAGCCTACGTATCTTACTTTATTTTATTTTTTACTATATTCTTTTGTAATTTTCAATTTTCGTGTTTATAATTGTTATATTACCTGTGACGTTCCTAATTGGAGTTTGCTCAAGCAACCAACTAACCCCCGTATTCTTAAACATAATTATAAGGGCGTCCTTTACTCAAACTCATTGGAGGGCGCCTTATGGAAGTCCTCGAACTTTTGTTGAAAATGACATTTTTAGTTAGTTACTTGAGCAAAATGAATGAGGAAAGTCACAGGTTTGACAATTCTAAACAAAAAATAAAATTTAATTACCAAAGAATAGAGTAAGAAATAAAATAAAGTAAGTAAATACCTAGACCAAAAGTGGCAAAAATCCGTTTTTTATCCACTTTATTTCATTTTAACGACGCCCCAAGGTACCTCTCGACCGACCTTAAATTTGACAGTTCGATACTCACCTCCAATGAGAAATCATCTCAAGTCAAGGAAGCTTGTGACGACTAATCATACCAGTGAGGTGGAGTAAGGTTGAGTAGAGTTTGAGTGAAGGTTTAAGAATACGGGTGTAAGTATATCGTCGATGCCCTTCAATGAGTTTGAGTGAAGGACATCCTTAAGGTTTAGTTTAAGAATACAGGGGTAAGCTCTCCTATCTGATGATAAAAATATATGATATACGATGATGAAAGCCATGGAAGGTTGGAGGAAGCCTTTGGCAAGAGGCACACTTAGCTCAGGGGCATTCTATAATGAGGGAAATTTATACACCGTGAAATTTTAGTCGTTTTGGACGTCCAGTGGACTCCATTCATGCAACTGAACAACTTTCCCCAAAGATACATGGGTCGAAATATGGAGTAAATTTTTGGACCTCCCATGCAAAATGTCTCATCACGTGACCTAACTTACTATGGGACGTCCAAATTTGTTTTTCATGTTTCGAGCTATGTTCCTTGGGGAAATTTGTTCGGTTGCATGAATGGAGTTACTGGACGATGGGTCCAAAACGACAAAAATTTCACGGTGTATACAGAGCTCTACAGATAGATCTGATGATAGACGGCGCTTCAAAAAGAAAATACATATTTAATGATGTACACACCTGTTGGCACGGCAGTTTAGCTCGCGACGCCGCGCTTTCGCTCGCTCGCGACGCGCGCAGCGAGCGAGCGTGCGACCGCAAATGCTCGTCGAGCGAACCGTGCACGTTTACACCGCAAATACGACATTGAGAACTGAAGTAAATAAAACAAAGAACATTTATTCTACTACCATAATAATGTCATTACATTTTACACATTTGTACTAATTGTTATAGTCTTAGAATGCTACATCAAGTATTGTCAATTTTATTAGTTTTAATCAGTTAATTAGGTTTACATTTAAATTGATTAAGGAGTGAAGTAGAAACTTCAACTTACATACATATCATCACGCCTTTTTCCCTCCGTGGCAGGCTGAGACTACGGATTTCCATTTGCTACGATCCTTACAGACTTCCCTCGCTTCTTCTACGCTCATCACTCTCGTCATACACGCTCGTCGATTAAGGGTACTCCTGACATCGCCCTTTTTTAATATGTCTGCGATTTGGTCGCAGAATGTAACTTTTAATTAATTCTTTCTTAACTTAAGTTTAGTATGTGGTTTTATCAATACAATACAAAAGCTCTTTAATACACAACAAGGATACAATATAATAGAATACTTACGTAAGAGATTTAACAGGAGCTGCGGGAAAAAGCTAGTAGGCTATATATTTGTATCATTCATTATCATCATCATTTCAGCCGCAGTCAGTCCACTGCTGGACATAGGCCTCTCCCAATGATTTCCAAAATGATCGGTTGGCAGCAGTCTGCATCCAGCGTTTGCCTGCGACCTTTTTCAGGTCATCTGACCATCTGGTCGGTGGATTTCCAACGCTGCGCTTACCGATACGCGGTCGCCATTCGAGAACGTTTCTGCCCCATCGGCCATCGGTTCTCCGCGCTATGTGCCCCGCCCGCTGCCACTTCAAAGAACTAATCCGCTGGTCTATGTCGTTGACTTTTGTTCTCCTACGGATCTCTTCATTTCTGATTCGATCTCGTAGGGAAACACCGAGCATCGCCCTCTCCATAGCTCTCTGGGCGACCTTGAGCTTTCTTATGAGGCCCATAGTCAAATATTTGTATGTTGTCATCAAATTCTCGAAAATAAACCTATTTTGTCTTTAAAATCTTAGTTACCTATCTTGGCTGTCCAGCTTATGTTTATACGAGCTAAGTATATGTCGTTTCCAGGCGACGCTCGTCAAGAATTGTATGTTACAGTCCGCGCAATACGTATGTCCTGTGTCCTCTTCGGGTTTCGGAGTTACCTGGTAAAGATTTAATGAATGAATGAATGAACACTTTATTGCACCATTTACATACATTAAAGATTGTATGATTTAGAAGCTGTCCACCCTTAATATAATAAATTAGCTTTTACCCGCGGCTTTGCCCGCGTGCACCCGCGCTTCAAGGATACCAAAATAACTGCTTTTTTTTTTTTTTGTAGTCTACGATATCCGTGTGTATTTTAAGACATAGACACTCGGTTTACCCCCTTATGGGGTAAACCCCCAAAAAATCGGAAAATTCTAAAACAGGTTTTTAACCATTTATCATGATCAATGCTCCAGAGAAGTTTCAAAGAAATTGGTCCGACTAATCAATCCTGTTTCTTCGTACAAAGTTTACGCCCCCGTTTAACCGCCCGTAGGAGATAAATTTAAAAAAAATCTTTTTTAGTGCATCCGTAGACTACAAAAGGAACCCATTTTGGAACCAAAAGACCCAGCGATTTGGGCTTTGCGTTGATATATCAGTCAGCCAGGAGTCAGGACCTAGCATTTTATAGATATATCCATACTAATATTATAAATGCGAAAGTCTGTCTGTCTGTTACGCTTTCACGGCCAAACCGCTTAACGGATTTTGATGAAAATTGGTATGAATATAGTTGACGACCCGGGGTCAAACATAGGCTACTTTTTGACGCAGGCGGAGCTGCGGGAAAAAACTAGTTAGATATATAAGTAGATAAAGGCAAGTTCGAGACTTGTGAGGTCCGAACCGGGGACTTCGCTACTGAGGTCGTCATTCAGTGTTTCATAAAATGGTGAATGAAAGACCAATTGAACGAATGAAAAAACTCACCCGTCCTTAGTATGCGCTTTACTTTTATGTTCACTGAAACTGTCCCCGCATATTTAGCAAACATTCTCCGTTGAATTTAAGATATTATAGACCTTACACATATTTCTAAAAGATTTATTTATTTACTACATGAAATTAATAGTTTTTTTTTTATACAACTAAGTAGGCAAACAGGCGTACGGCCCACCTGATGTTAAGTGGTTACCGTAGCCTATGAACGCCTGCAACACCGGAGATGTCACGAGCGCGCAGCCGACATGTCCGCTGTCAGCACAGCGACCCCCCTGGAGCCTGGCGACCCTACTCACCAGCAGGAACACAACACTGCATCACAGTGTTATTTGGCTGCGGTTTTCTGTAGGGTGGAGGTACTTCCCCAGACGAACTACTCCTTACAAAATGTCATACCTCTCTTACATGTACTTATAATTACTTCTTATGCCATAATTCTGCCGAATCAGTCGCATATTTGAATCGCATATCCGAACGAATAAATGAAGTGATGAATGATTGAATTAATCTAACTCCTTCGATGATCAACAAGCAGTCCTCGTCAAAATTTTTCATAAAATGCTGAATGAATGACTAATTGAATGAATGAATGTATTTTTAAACGATTGAATGAATGAACTACGAGCTTTGCTCAAATGAACATTTACAATCCATGTTGTCTGTGAAAGTGTTTCATTAAATGTTGAATAAATGAACGATTGATCGAATGAATGAACAAACTCACCAGTTTCGCCTTACTATGCGCTTTGCTCTTATGCATCAACAATCCGTGTCGTCCTCCAAAACTGTCGCCGCATATTTCGCAAACATGTTCCGTTGGATGACTTTTTCTCATGTGAGTTAAATATGATGTCGGTTTTCTAAAAAAAACATATTAAAAAAAACGTGTGGCACTCGGGGACTGCCGCGGTAAAGCTTTGCATAGCATTTTTTATCAACTTATGCAATTATAATTATTATTATTTTTTTTATTTATGCAGTATTTGTTATTTATTTCTCTTTATTTATAACATATAAAACATAAACCATGACTACCGGGGAAAATTAAACATAATAAATAAGCAATCTATCTAATAGGTGACATAAAAGCCCGCCGCCGCCTACTACTTTAGCACGAGTTTGTAGTTTGCTAACGTTCTCGGCAACCGGCGACCGGCACAGCGGCGCGGCGTTGAAAGCCGTGCATCGTCTAACGTCGTTTCAGTTCGGCAGACTTCGGCATGGTGTTTGTTTATCTCTTTTAGACACGATGCTAGGTGAGACAGCGTACTGGTAGGCGGAGTGGGGGGTGTTAGGTTTTATTTTCGTTACGAAATTTCTTGATTCGGTCGCCGCGCTCAAAGCCCACGATAGAAGCTATGCAATAGCTTAAAAATATCATTATTGTTTATGTTTAAGAAGCCCCTTATTCATAAAAATTAACAGACGTTAGTTATGTCTATTTAACAAAAATATGTTTAGCGTGTATGACGAGAGTGATGAGCGTAGAAGAAGAGAGGGAAGGCTCTAACGATAGTAGCAAATGGAAATCCGTAATCTCTGCCTACCGCTACGAGAAAAAGGCGTGATGGTATGTATGTATGCTTAGACCCTCTCTCGAACGAACGTTACATTTTATCTAGCCTAGCAATCGGGAACTATTTTTTGAAAATGACACGACTTGTCGATTGACTTTTTCAAAAATAGCAATCCTCCGATTTCATGAGAGACTTACCTAAATTTCTGTCCACACAATTTACACTCGTAAGTATATCCCTTGTGCCATTTATCATGGTCTCTTGCTTGGTTCCTAGAGAAAAAAATATGGTCGTTAATTTACAATATTATTAACTGCAATATAGAAAAATCATCTGTAAAAATTAAAATTTTCTAACTAACATGTTTCACGAGATACAGCTTGGTGACAGACAGACAGACGGACGGTCAACGAAGTCCAAAAAGTTAGACAACTGTTCAAAATGTGGTTACAAAAACTGCTAGCATTAATATGTATGCTTTATTGAAGGTTGTATATTTGTGTATGTAATACTCTATTTGTATGATTGTCATACATATTTTGAATATGCTTAGTTACGGATTGTTTTATTGTAACCGTGTATAATATTAAGCTGAAAGCTTGTGAAATAAATTGTTTACCACCAAGTTATTTGTGTTTAGCCTCTTAGTATTTACCTGTGGACACTCTGGTGCATATTTTACAATATGCTTTTCTATAGTCTAATGTCAAACAGAGTTTAGACATGGTTTGAACCTTTGTTAAACAGTAGTCTAAGATTTCTTTAGGTTATAGATAAAAGTAATTTTACGATATTTTTTTTTTAGACACATGATGAACAGATGTCTAACTTTTTGTATCTTTCTACAGTAGTTTTCTTTTGAAAGATTTATTTCAAACTTGGTACATATAATCTACAAGCTATTTCCCGCAGCTCCGTTAGCGTCAAAAAGTAGCCTATGTTTGACCCCGGGTCTTCAACTATATTCATACCAAATTTCATCAAACGTTACATAGTTTATCGTCCGCCTTTTTTTTAACATTTTTTATGCGGCCGTATACTTTTTTCTAATATGTTTACGGCCCTAGATACGAGTCTTAGCCTTTATTAACTTTTATAATAGACAAGTATGATTGTCGAGCTCAGAGCACAGAAAATGTCTGTTTATTTTCAACCGACTTTATTAAGAGATGATTAAGTTCTTAGGTCGGTCGTATTTTTTAAATGTTGTTACCGTAAAATGTCCGTTATTTTTGGAGCGATTTAATTTTTTTGTGGCAAGCAAGAAGTAACTAGATTTTTTATACATTTTACGGCCCTGGATAAGAGTCCTTTAAAGCGTTCCTTATTTTTTAATTTTCTTTAAGTAGTTTTTAAACAAATAGAAGTACCTAACGGTCCATCTAATTGTTAGCTTGACTTAGAGTGATTTATTTGACGACTCTGTCAATTTAAGTTAAATTTCTTATTTCTAAGTTTTACTGAACAATCGTAATATTGTTTGAAAATGGTACACTAGTAAGATGTCTATTCTGTAGTAGGTACTGTATTGAAAATGCAAAGGAAGTGAAAACAGTTTTATTTTTACAACAACTATTTAGTAGGCAAACGAGTATTTGGCATTCTGATGGTAAGCGGTTACCGTAGCGTACCGTCTGCGATGTCAGATGAATTTCCAACTCGATGGCGAGGTTTGCGTTGATAGAAGAATGATAATGAACATGGAACTTTAATTAGCGGCGTTAAACATTATAAACTAGCTGTGCCCGTGGCGAAAAAAGTAGCCTATGTCACTCTCCAGGTCTCCAACTATCTCCACACAAAAAATTCACATCAATCCGTTGCTTCGTTTTAACGTGAAAGAAGGACAAACAAACAAACACACTTTCACATTTATAATATTAGTATAGAAGTATGGATTACTTACGCCGTATGTGATCTATGAGCGCACTCGTTACACTGATACTGTCTCGCGTGTGACGTCACCGCGTGCATGCGGAGCTGGCGCGGCGTGCGGTACCGCATGCGGCAAATGTCGCACGCGTGCGGGCCGCTCGACTGCAAGATATTCGGGATGCTGACGAAAAACTACCATGGTTTGCCAAAAACTACCATTTCCTACCAAATTAAATACTGGAACGGCCTTTATGTTTGGATTGTTGATACAAAACTACCATAGTTCGGCGAAAAATACTATGTTTTCAACAAAATATTATTTATATAAAAAAAAACAATTGTAATTTGCTTTGTTAAATCGGTGTTATTCCAAATACAAAAGAAACCCAATATATATTATATCGGACATAAAAAGTTAAAAAATAATAATTACATAAAATATGTAAACAAATCAAAAGGAAATAAAAAACCTACCATAGCAGGACAAAATCTACCAACACCTAACATCCACACAACAAAAACTACCAACCTCGTCATGTTTCTCCTTGTGATTCTCGTATGCCTGCGCATCCACGAAGCCTTTGTAACACAAATCACATTTGTATGGAGAATCAGTATAATTTGATGATTTTGCACGGGCCAGTAATTCTTCAATTTGCTCCTCTTTTGAAAGAATAATCTCTTTTGCATTCATTTTGTTTTCTAAAACGTTAATAAATTAGGGATGAAAAAAGCGAATTATTTAAAAATAAAAAATCACGACTGACGACAATTAATTAAACTACTTTTTTGTACATTATTAATTTAATTAAACATATAGGTAAGTGCAATAGATTTTCGACATCGCCTTTTAAACTCTTTCACTTTATTCCTAATATTTTGATACGCCAATCGATCTGATTGTTAAAAAAATCCGCCATTTTTTATGTGATGACGTCACATATTCTATGAATAAAAGATAAACATAAAGTTGTCCATGCCATGAGTTTTTCTGAATATCATAATCCGTTGGTTTACAGTTTTTAAATCGTTTTAATGTCAGATTCTTAAAAATATGATTTTAGGAAATTGTTCAGTATTCACTGAATCTTTATATTTTATGTACTGTATTTCTATTACATATTTTATACAAACAATTTTTTTTAATAAAAATGGATCTAAACTACTCTCATCTAGGGCCGTAAAACAAATTACGAAAAGAAAAAAATATACCTGATCTCCGCTTATTCATTTCAAATTTCTCCCGTTTCTCCTTCCTCCCTCTCCCTTTCTCTTGCTTAAGACATATCTCCTTCAGTGGTATGTCATCTTCGGAATCAGACAAGTTCTTATCGACATCATCTGTTAGAGGTTCTGGTTGAGGAGATTCTGAAAGAAAACATTTTTCAAACACTTAATAGTAGATTTTTTTTTAAATGTTTATTTATAAAAGTTTCTTTTAAAGCATATGTCTATATAATATAATATTGAACTTCTATGTTCAAGGGGTATAAAGTATGGCGCGTTATATACAACACATGCGTCTTGTTACCCGACCACTTACCCTACAGTTGCCCCATCTACACTAATATTATAAAGAGGAAAGATTTGTATTTTTGTGTGTATGTTTGTAATGAATAAACTCAAAAACTACTGTGCCTATTTCAAAAATCCTTTCACCATTGGAAAGCTACATTTACCCTGAGTAACATAGGCTATATACTGCAGGTGGAGCTGCGGGAAACAGCTAGTCTTTAATAATTATATAAATCGATCACACACCAACTGAATCCTAAGGCATAGAGCGTTTGCTACCGCTAGCGAGTTTGCATTGCTCAAAGGCAAAGCCCATGGCCGAGGTTCGTCCCAACTCCCCCCTTGCGCTTTTGCCGAAGAGGCTGAGTGGCCAAAAACCCTCGCCTAAAACTGTCCCGCTGTAATTTCCAAAGCTCTGTAGCTAGAAATGTTAGTCAGACCAAGTTCCAGCAACAGGCAGCGCGCATGCCGTGCACTATTAACACGAACCGTTTCGACCCACTTTTCACCCCCCTGTAGTGCCTATTGCAAGTACAGAGATGAAATTGTACCTACGTAATCATATACTAGTACTAAAGCAGTATGCTAAATTTCATAGATATAGCTTCAGTAGATCCTGAAATATGATCCTGTGAAAACTGAATCCTCACACCCGTATTCATAAACCTTCACTCCAACTCGACTCAACCTTACTCCACCTCATTGGTATGATTATTTGTCACTAGCTTCCTCGACTTGAGATGATTTCTCATTGGAGGTGAGTATCGAACTGTCAAATATAAGGTTGGTCGAGAGGTACCTTGAGGCGGCCTCGAAATGAAATAAATGTAGTTTTACATCAACTTTTTTGCCTAGGTATCTTCTTACTTTATTTATTATTTACTCTATTACTTTGTATTTTACAATTAGTGTGCTTTGGATTGTTTATATAAACTCATTGGAGTTTGCTTATGCAGCCAACTAAGAATGTCGTTTTCAAGGAAAGTTTGAGGACTTCCATAAGGCGCCCTCGAATGAGTTTGAGTGAAGGACGTCCTTAAGGTTATGTTTAAGAATACGGGGGTCAGTCTTGGTCGGCTCTTGACTCGGTAAGGTACACCTCGATGCACTTAACCTTGTTTAAAATCTGACACTTGATAAGTTGTCTCGTGATATGTTAGCCAGGTAGACTCTTGGTTGTGGATTATCGCATGACGCGGGGAATCGTGTGCGTCTGCCTTAGCCATGACTTAGGATTTCATCCCTCTGTTTCATCAGGCTGTCCATTTTCTAAGATTTTTTTTGATAGTTGATTGTTAACCTAAACATATCTCTCTTAAAGAGATTGCTATCCTATTGCTGTCCAGTCACCTGATGATAGCTAACCCCTTTTGTCTGGTATTTAATTACGTACAAAATTTACCAAAATACTCAACATTAAATACTGGTGATCAATTATTTACTCGCATTTGGATACAATTATGACATCACCGTTGAGGAGCTCGTTAGTCTCACGCCGGCCGCGTATCCGTAGCGAATGCGCGTGTCAAGCGACGATGTGACGCGACCACTATTGGATTGGTCGCCATTTTAGTGGCATTTTCTATCTTGAGCTCCTCCGTGCTTCGGAAGGCACGTTAAGCCGTTGGTCCCGGTTGTTGTCGATAGATAGCAGTCGTTAGGCTGTGTCAGATGCCTTGGGGCAGCCTGAAAAATTCTGACAGTGTTGGCCACTAACACACCTCGGGTCATGTTCCTGTTCGTCTGGTTTCCTTGTAAAAAGGGTTACGGAGATCAGACGGCAGTCGGTCCATTGTAATAACCAGTTCCGCCAAATCTAGGACCATGACTTACAGCGTACCCTAGGCTCCGAAGCGTAAGCTGACGACGCAACTAGGAATACATGCTAGGATGATGATGATACCTGCACAGTAGCCACCTTGGCTCACGAGTAAGGTTTCTGACTTCACCTCTATATCCGGTACATACTTCACATCTACGTCTTGAGTGGAGAAATACTCGACTGGAGTCACACATATTGATAGCAGGCTTTTTGTGTTATCACCTATGTAAATTTCATTGGAGTTTTGCTGTAGAAGAACCAAAGAAGGAAATTGTTATTGTTAGCTGTTGTATCAAGACTAAAATTAATCTTCTATCACAATGGTTGTAATGCAGGAAAGTGGATCCTGGGCTCCGAAGTGAACAGCCGTTCATTGAGGATGCAACCGGGAAGATGCTAGGATGATGATGATGATGACAACTAGTTGTAAAACACAGTCGCCAGGTGGCCGAAAGGTATTTCACAAAGGAATACATTGGTCTTTATAACCGAGTTCTTAAATTATACATTTTATTTTATTTCTTTACAAATGGGTGTACCATTTGTTAAGAATAAAAATATAACATTAAAAATGTACCTGTATGTGTGTAACTGGTAAAAATTTCCTTCTGAAATAAGTAGTACCCTTGTACTAGATTTATTGTATAATGAATGAATGAATTTATCTTCAAGTAACAGAGACTCATGGCTTACAGGCTATGTTAGTAAGGATAGTAAATAATTATAACTACTTTAAAAATTAAAGTATTATAATGATTTCTTATGTTTTCGCGATTGTTATTCATTAAATTAAACTATTTTAATACGGTTTTTATCGCATTTATTACTTATTTATTTACACTTGACGTTTCAAACACTTTACAGTGTTCATGGTCGCAGGCAGACTAAGTTGAGGATTATCAAAACGCATATAGTGGTTGGGTTTGTCTAGAGTGTATCCTCAAAGTCAATCCTCAAGTCCTTGCAAAGGAAAACAGATTAATTCCAAGGATGTTACGTAAAGCTATTGAAATTAAAAAACATCCTAATTTCAATAGAGAGGATGGATGGCAGGTGCCACCAGCATGGGACCCAGTCATTAACTTAATAAAATCGCAAACTCGGAAACAGACTGCAAGACCCTTAGATACTGTGAGCCAATACTGCGTGAATCGGAATAGTTCCCAATAAAAAGTTTAGGCGGTAGTTTGTAATCTTATGACATCAAAAGACAAATGTTAACTTAGTCTGCCTGCGACCATGAACGCTGTAAAGTGTTTGAAACGTCAGGTGTAAATAAATAAGTAATAAACGCGATAAAAACCGTATTAAAATAGTTTAATTTAATGAATTAAAGTATTATTTAAAGAATAATGTTTTTTGTGTCTTTATTGTGTGTACATGAATTTTTAAAAAATGTAGGCGATTCTTTTGTTTGTCTATATTTCCAGAATAAATATGACAATTTAACTTTCTAAACTTATAAAAATAATTATCAGTAATGAGAAATGTTGGATTTATAAAGGTATTTTACACACTTATCCCTGTAATTTTATGTTTTAAACATAAGAAAGATAATAAAAAAAACATGTTGCATTTTATTCTACATAATACAAATTTACAAATTACTAATGAGTATCTCCAACACTACAGCAGATGACAGAACAGTTGACAAATAAGACAGTAATACCTGATTAGTTTCCAAGATGCCTTGGAGAAGCTTCTCAGCTCGGAGCGAGGCCTGCATCAACTTGTGACAGTTCCGGAGCCTCGAGAAGCAGATGTAACAGGCTGACACCGGCCTCATGTCAGTCGCCAACTGGAAATTTAGATCAAATAATATATTGATTTAATCTCTGTATGTCTGTTCGTCGTTCCATCTCTTTTATTCTATTTCTTTACCACTCTACCTTAAGGTAGCCTGGAAGAAGTAGCTTTTGCGATAAGGCCGCCTATTGCACATCTTTTCTTAAACATTATACATTTGTTATGTATTTTCTCTGGTGCAATAAAGAGTTTTTACTCTTCACACAGTCAACAGTCGTGATGGTATATTTGTGTGTATGTAATCTTAAATATAAATATTTAAAAAAATTTTTTTTTTCAAAAAAGGTTTTATTTTAATATTAGTAGTTAGCAGTTATTGGTAAATCAATGAAATAATTTGTGTTCGAGGTAGATTAACCCTGCCCTGTTGTAAGTTTAAAAAACACCTCTAGGGCTTTCAGCAGCCAGGATTAATACCATGCCTGCGATAGCAAAGAATTATCTTTATTGTCAGGCAATCAGGTGATTCAAACCTGTTACGATTTCAACAAGAGCAAGAAGAAAACCGAAAAAACATTTTCTGTGCAATCGTGTAGTAACAACTTAACTCAGTTAACACTTTTAGAAACAGATCGGGCAATTTTATTAACTCTCCAAGCTTCAAGACACACACATCAGCTATATAAACTGCTAGTGTGTTCAAAAATATAAATAAATAATAAGAATCACACTTATGAGTCTTCAGGCAAGCATCCCATTGGATCACAGGCAAGTTTATAAATGAGGTTTTTTTAGACATCAATTCAGTACTTACTGCAATATTTGTGAGTTTTTCATACACTTCTTGTAGAGGAGTGTGGGCTATAACGTGCATACGCACGCCTGCAGTCAGGCATATCCTACAAAATGCTGTTATGTGGACCATTTCTATAAAAATTTACTTCGCTGACACTGAATTAGTTTTTCGTTCACATTGGAATTGTGTATATTTGTACGCTTATCTAAGTTTGCCATGCCATGGATTTTGAGACTTCACATTAATATAAATTAATCATTAATTTATTTTCTATTTTCTAAGTGATACAAAACAAACAAGAAAGAAACAAGACAAGCCAGATTTCATTCGTTTCACGATTTGACGTTGACGCTTGACACCTTGGTTTGACATTTGTTTCATAAAATAATTTAATATAAATCAAATGCCCGCTCCATATTCATTCGAGGATCTCGCGAAAACTACACGAGAACGGTAAATGTGAATGTGTGAATTCCTGTTCTCGTATTGTTAACACGGTTTTGTACTTTTCTTGCCCATGTCCAATTCTCAGAGTTTTTTATGTTTTCAAAGCTGCTGAGAACAAATCGCGACACAAACTCTAAAACATAAATAATTTCTACTTTTCTCAAATTGCCTTATTATAAGTCTTAATATTTCTGTGTACAAGAACGTAAAAAGAGTACGAGGTTTAGAAGAAACGTGTATTCATACAGTTCTCTCGAGATCCTAGCATGAATATAGAGCGGCAAAATCTTTGACTCGACGAGATTCTCGCGAGAAGTGTGGAGCGGGCAAAACAAGTCAAACTAATTTGCAATCTGTGCCCGAGCCCGACAGACAGACAAAAAAAAGTGTCAACTGTCTTATAAATTCAAGTCAAATCTTAAATTAAAAAAATTGAAAAAAAGTAAATCGGCCAAAGTTGTTATTGTTTGGCTGAAAATTATTCCAATTATTACGTGATAAAAGCAATATATCATTACAAAACGAGTTCGTACCTAACAATCGAAGTTTCATTAACAAAAAACCGGGTGATTTTAGCAATATAATGTACAAATAATTACGATGTTTTTAGATTTATAAGTGCAGTAAAATGTTACCTGTTTTGATGTACAATAACATGGATGGGAGTTCTAATTCGTTAAATAACAGCCCCGGCAGTACCTTTAACAGTTTTTATGATGAGAGGATACTGAATTCTGTTAGGAGTAGGAAGAAAGTGAGTGAATTGCCGAACTGTCCGGTCTGTTCGTGTACAATTCGTCAAGGAGAATTGGACTCGCATTTGGCGTTAGAAGTTGAAAGATTACAGAAGTTATCAAGTGGTAGTTCTAAGCGAAAAATTAGTGCTACTTCCCCGAACACAAGTTTAGCAGTTCCTGGATCTAGTACGAGCGCTGAAACGACTGAAGAGCAGGATATTGATGTGTCTGGATGCCTTGGAAGTGATGTGTATCAGGTAAACAAGAAAAAAAGTTTTATTTTTCAATTTTTTCATGGATATAAACAAATTACAGGAGCAAAAGCCTTTGGGTACACTGTATAAAGTGAAAATATATAGGCACCATGAATATTATATAACATGATCATGATCTATTAGCACATTTATTTTTTTGGTCCCAGCTGTGGACATTATCATGCATTATTGTTAATAATTTTTCCAATAAGATTTGTTCTACTGTAGTCCATCCACTTCCATTTAACCCTCGCTTGCTGCAAACTAGATAACAATAAAAAATCCATTATTAAGAACCAAATATGATTTCAGGGCAAGTGAAGGGTACTAGGTACAGTCATAACAAAAGTGTTTGCCTAGTATTAATTGTACAAAATTGTGCTTGCACTTTTAATTAGTTAATGTAAATTTTACCAAGCCCTAACAAGACAGTAAGCTATTTTAATGTTATAGAAATGATTTTCTAATATGTAGGTAATTATTAAGTAATCTCATGTTTAAAAATATAATTAAAACAAACAAATATATATATATATTTATTATTTTAATAATCAAAGGGCAAACACAATTTTTACTACTAAAATACTAGTAATACTTGTTTACTTACTTACTAAGCTGGCAGCAGCCAAAGTGAGTTTTGGCCTCCGAAAGTACTAGTAATAGGGACCTATTTTGACCTTTTGGTTACCCTAAATCAGTAGTTCCCAAACTTATTTTTCTCGTGGACCACTTTCAAAATTTTACTGGTTTCTGTGGACCCCCTGCTGCTACATTTCTACCACATTCTTAAAGTCGCCAAAAAATAAAAATTGTGTCACTTCTGAGTTCTGTCCCTATATTTCGATATGTAAAATAAAAACGAAAAATGGTACATTTTATATCACTTTATTTATTAAAAGAATAGAATTACAAGAAAAAAATATTAAGGTAATATAGGTTCAGGTCATAATTTTAATTAATGGGAAGGATGTATCTGATGGAGTGTCAGCAAACGATCAATGTTTGGCTTTATTTTTGTGAGCAATAACCGCAAATCCCCCCGCTCTGTGATGTTTAATTTGCTCCTTTTTTTTGTTAAGAGGTTTGTAACGGCACTAAAACTCCTTTCGACAAGATATGACGAGGGAAAAGCTATTAAAAATTTCCTTGCGATTTCCCACAGTCCAGGATATTTTTCGGGTATTTCTGCTTGCAGCCAAAATGTTGGGTAGCCTTTTCTAAATTTCACCTTCAGCTCCTCATTAGTGCTTAGCTCGAGCAGCTCCTCTTGTAATACAACATTGGCCACTTCCGTTTCATCAAATGGATTTATTATCCATGGTGGTATATCCATCGTCAGTATATCTTCAAACCTGGTTTTGAAGTCATCATGCAGGGCACTTAAATGTTGACTGTAGGTATGGATATCCTCATCAATACATTCTACCTGCGACAAGTTTGGAAATTGAGAGAATTCGCGCCGACTAATGTTTTGCTTCATAAATTTCAATTTCCCAAGAAAAGCCGAAATTATCCCCTTTGTTTTTATTAAATTCAGGCTGTCCCCTTGTAACTGCAAGTTAATATCATTAAATTTTTTAAACAAATCTGTCAAATACGCAATGTCTGCTTTGAATTTGATCAAGTTTTCTTTTAAATCTGGATCTCTACTTTCTAAGAACTCTAATATGGAATCGAAAACAGAGTAAAATCTCGTTAAGCATGCACCTTTCGACAACCAGCGTACTTCAGTATGTAAGAGCAGTCGTTGGAAGTCTTCATCATTTTCGTCGCACAATTGAGCAAATAAACGTGTATTCAATGCATTGCTTCTGATTTTGTTGACAGCTTTTATTACAAAATGAAGAGATTGGTTCAACCTGTCACTTAAATGTTTTGCCACAAGATGTTGTCGGTGGATTACGCAATGAATAGCTGTAAGTCCTGGTATAATTCTTTTGAGATGACTTATAAACCCACGATATCGCCCGACCATTGCAGGAGCTCCGTCTGTTGCCACTGAAATAATGTTTGTAAATGGGATCGATTTTTCCGTAAAAAAATTACTCAGGACATTAAATATTGATTCGCCTTTAGTGTCACTCTCCAAAGTTCTGGCAAATATCGGACATATGCCAATAGTAATGCTTCATTACTGGGTAACGTTGACTCGTCCAGTTGTATAGAAAAATGAGTTTTTTGCAGATGATTGCACAAAAAGCTTTCGATATCAGAGCTCATTTCATCAATGCGTCTTTGTACAGTATTGTTACTTAATGGAATTCTTTTTAGTACGTCAAATGGAGATTTGTGCAAAACAGTTTTTAAAACCTCTTCAACAGCGGGTAAAATTAATTGTTCTCCGATAGTGTGCGGTTTTCCAGATTTTGCTATAAGTAATGAGATATTGTAAGATGCCCGCAAGCCATCATCGTTACTTTGAGATGTTGAAGCGAACATACTGTGCATGGTGGGTCTCTTTCCATATGTTTCTTTCAATGTTTGAAAATATTTTAAATCTTTACCTATTTTATCAGTATGACACCTTTTTAGATGATCTTCGAGCTTTGATGGTTTCATAGAGTCATTGCTCAAAACTTTGTTGCATAATAGGCACATGGGCAATTGTTTGTCTGCCTCTGATGGAACAAAACCATATTTCAAATAATCGACACTATATTGTCGACATTTTTTCTTTGCTGTAGCCATGTTTCGTGTCAGTTACCTTACCTGTAAAAAAAATGTTTTAGTAACCAAGTTTTTTTCTGAATATAGGTATCACACCGCAGCCTTTGTCAGCACGCGGAAATAGAATTACGGCTTGTAAAGGGACCAACTAATAAACCGCTGAGACAAATACAAACGTTTTCACAAAACGGTATCAATTTTAAAGTACATAATTTACCACTAATTTTTAATAGTATAAATAAAAATTAGTGTACTCAGTATCGAATACTGATCATATTTGTGTAGGAAAAAATAAACGTCGAAATCCCAAAATTGTCCATAAAAACGATAACTAACATTTTATTAAATCAATGAGTTCACGCGCTCCGTGTATTTGCGTATTTTTTGTCTGCGGCTTCATTGTTAAAACGTGACAAACAGGCATCGAAGTTCAAGCCCCGCCCTTTTCCCGTCGCCCGCGCACCGCTCGCTCTTTCCGAAAAGGAATAGTTTTGATAAAATAGTTACTTCAAAATCAATTTAACATGATTATGAAATTACTGTTTTATAAAATTAGTAGTTATTTGCAAGAAAAATTACAAAATTAATTGCTCTGCAATATTGCTTATTCGGCCTTTTTAGAGAGGCAGTGCTTCTCTCGTGAAAAAACAATTGAATAAAACGTGCTGTGTTTGTCTTCAAATCGAAAGAGGACAATTAAAATATCTGTAAGTTACTAAGTTACCTATCTATACAGGCCGTTGTGATCAACCGACTAGTACACGTAAACAAAATACTTAAGTACTATAACAAAAAAAGGTAGGTTACTTACTTTTCTCCGGCACTAGCAAACACAGATATAAATTTTCTCACAACTTTTTTCCAAATTCCGCCTTGTTTTCGAAATTCCGGAAACAAATGAATGCGTTTGGTTGCCTTTGGCATCAAGTATTTATAGTGTTGATCAAGTTCATGTCTGAACAAGCATTAAGCATTGTCGGGCGGATAGCGCTTTGCAAGTCTGTACACGAAATTGTACGTAATATCGAATACACAAGTTTGGACAAGTAACAGTCGCTTGCCTTATTAAAATATTATCTGCTTAGATAGGTACTTAAAACAATGTAGGTAGGCCCTTATAAAAACTATGCTTACATTTTTGCTCTTTACTATCAAAAGCAGATAAATTTTCGTGGACCCCCATTAACATCTAATGGACCCCCATTTTTTGTTCACGCCTACGTAGACCCCCAGCAAGTCTCCCGTGGACCCCTGGGGGTCCACCTGGACCACTTTGGGAATCACTGCCCTAAATAATATTTAATTGATTCAGGCATTACTTTGCGGAAGTTAAAGTTACAAGCACTTACCAAATTATTTTGTGTGCTTCCACCACCAGTTAGTTCATGCAGACTATTGCCGGCCGGCACCCACCCACTACTATTAGTCCCAACATGCTCACCACCATTAGTTTGTATACTTAGTATATATAGTAAATAAGAAAGGCTATGTAATAAGGTAACCTTGAAGTCGTTGCATTTGCAAGCTATTGTACATCTTGTCTCAAATATTATAATTTGTTATGTATTTTCTTTGGTGCAATATAGAGGTTTTAATTACTGCCTTATGCCTGGAAATTGTCTCTGTGGTCCAGTGGTTAAGGCGATTGCCTTCGACCCAGGTGTTGTGGGTTCGATTCCCACGGGAAGCATACTTTTTTTAGTTGTTCCCAGTTTGTTTAGGACTTTCTGGTTTTAAATCACTTTATTATCTGATAATGATTTCATGATTCTCGGCTGCCATCTGGTGGTCGTTAAATGAATCACGTCAGAGGCCAAGAGGCGTTCCGATCAACTCTGATGCCAAGGTATTATACATGGTCGATTGACAATATAACCTACATGAAATGATGATGATGACTTGCTATTCTATCTCCAGCGAATTCACTCAAACCGTCTACGGCGTCTCCGAGCCCGCCGGCGCGGGACTCCGCCCCCGCAGCAAGGGGAGTGCCCAGTTTGTAACGTGACATTACCTACTTCGAGACTACAGCGACATGCACTGAGATGTCTGAAGAGGACTGGTGCGGTACTGGACGAAGACGTTCCGGATACTAGTTCGGAGGACGAGAGCATTGATGTTGAGGTAAAAAAATTTATTTCAAGTTGTTTGTTTGTAATATCTTTATTGCATAATAAAAATTAAAGTAGAAAATGAAATATCTAGAAGTAGTACTCTAGAATGAAAATGAGGCATGAATTAGTAATGCAAACTAGCATAGTACCTGGTATTTCTGGTCGATCTGCTGCCGACTCGCATACAGTAATCATTTGTTGTAACTTGCTATAAAAAATCCAATATGTCTTCTTGTATATTTTTCAAATGCAAAAAATTTACTGAACCAGTCACAAAACATTCACAAGTCTTTTGATAAAATAATTTCAATTCAAACCTCTTAATTTGAGTTAAAATTTGGCGCGTCGAATATATGGGTGTATTCGAGGAGCTCGTTAGTCGAACACGACCCGCGTATCCGCAGCGAATGCGCGTGTCAAGCAACCACTATTGGGCTGGTCGCCATTTAGTGGCATTTTCTATTTTGAGCTCCTCCGTGCTGCGGAAGGCACGTTAAGCCGTTGGTCCCGGTTGTTATCGATAGATAGCAGTCGTGAGTCTGTGTCAGATTCCTTGGGGCGGCCTGAAAATTCTGACAGTGTTGGCCACTAACACCTCAGGGCATATTCCTGTTGGTCTGGTTTCCCTGTAAAATAGGGTTACGGAGGTCAGACGGCAGTCGCTCCATTGTAATAACCAGTACTGCCAAATCTAGGAGCATGACTTACAGCGTACCCTTGGCTCCGAAGTGTAAGCTGAATGTCAATGACTGTCGGGTGAACTGGAAGAGATCCCTATCAGGGAAAAGTCCGCCTCTTGTTGTGTTCTATTTTGTTGTAACAATGTTCTTTCTGTACAATAAAGTTTTTACATACATACATGCTGACCACGCAACTAGGAATACACGCTAGGATGATGATGATTATATGGGTGTTGCCAGTATTACAAACTCAAAAAATTACACCAAATAATTCGTTACGGACAAAAATTATTCGACTCGCCTTATTTTGGAATTGACTCGCGCAAATAAACAGTGAGTCGAATGATTTTTGTTTGATATCAAATGATTTTCATTAGATATTGAATAATTTTCGTTTGTCATAAACGACGAGTCGAATGATTTCGTATGTTGGTAGTTGAAAACTAAATTACTGTCTTTATCGAATTTTTATATAGTTTTATTCTCGTCTATAAATAACACAATTTATTTTTTCTACAAGAATTGATATTTAACATTTGTCCTGGCAATCATGAGAATTAAAAAGTTTCAGTTTTGGACACAAAGCAACGCATACAAAAGTGTTGGATGACTGTAGAGTATTCTATAATCTATGATTACAATAAAACCGGCCAAGTGCGATTCGGACTCGCGCATTAAGATGCTGCTGTACCACTTAACCCTTCGGTTTTTGATATCGCGATATTTGATTATAAAGTACTTACTCGTAATGATATAAGGTTGAAAAGTGGCGATACCGGTTGGCCTGTCACCAGTCTCAGTTTTAAAACCCGTGTCTGCAATTTCTATTGTTTTTTTTTTCAGTTTTAATTTAATAATTCAATAATTGTAACCAAATATTGTAATTTTTTTAGGTATCCCTCTTGATCATTAAGTTCTACTTTTTATAGACGCAAAAAAGTTGGTAGTTGTCGCTGAAAATATCAAGTAATTCACGACGAAACTTTTTCTGGATATAGCTTTTTTGCTATTTTATTTTATACTAGCTGTTTCCCGCAGCTCCGCCTGCGGTATATAGCCTATGTTACTCAGGGTGAATGTAGCTTTCCAATGGTGAAAGAATTTTTGAAATCGGCACAGTAGTTTGAGTTTATTCATTACAAACATACACACAAAAATACAAATCTTTCCTCTTTATAAAATTAGTGTAGATGTAGATACGTGGTTCCTGTTTGTACTACAATAATATTTTTTAGTGTATTGTTAAACTTACGCTAATCAACAGCGCTGTAGACAAACCTCAGTGGTTTACAACAGTGTTATTTTAGATTAAGTACATTATAATGTCTATATTATGTTGTGAAAAGTATAAATAAATAAATATATATATATTAGCTCTCCTTTCTTGCGTGTCAACCATGATGATGGACTAATTACAAAGAGGGGATGTCGTTTGAAATGGCGCAGTGATGTGATCATTGGCGCCTCGCCAATACTGCCGTGGGCGTAGCTTGTCATTGCTAGTGCTCCATGGTTGGAGCCACGGCCGAAACCAAGCACCCCGCACGTCTGCCTTCCGCCCCGTGCAGCCTCACAAACGCTTATTACGGCATCTCCTCTTTGTAATTACTCCATGGTGTCAACTCGACAAAACCAGTGCTAGTAGGGTTTCTATCTTCAAACTACGTCGCATCTGTTGCCGTGTGCTAGGTGACCGGACACCTGCACCATGATTGACTGAGTGAATATTACAATAAATATTGTTACGAGCTCGGGGTTCGCAATTTGGAGAAAAACACCTGATGACTCCTTAAAACGTTTATTCCCACAAGGATGGTCGCCGACGTCACTTCACTTCACTTATCACTAACAATGTCCAAAACACTTGCTAATCACAGTCACTATAACTTGCCGAGGTCGCTTGTATCACTTGTTATTCGCTCCGGATATCGCTTCTTGATCGCACTTGTGGCTCAGTTAAATTAGAACTGCCCTCCTGAGACACCTTCCGATATTTATATGGCCCGGGAAACCGCTCCATAAGTTTCTAGAAAGATCACAACTACTCCGGAATGGAGAGAGGGATACTCTGTGTCTCGTTCCCTTAGTACATACTAGAAGTGTGAGAGCGAGACAAAGCAATATGTCAGAGCGAGATAATCGATGTACTAGATCGTTCGCGATATTATTCCCGTATGGTATGGAAACACGCGACGATTGTACGAGAATTTTCCGCGGACAGCGCTACTCAAACTTCCGCGGGCCGCATTTTATTTTTATTAATTTTTGATTTCGTAACAATATGTTCGTTTAGAACGACGGACCGCCATCCGGAGAATCGCCGTCGGGCAGCGGTTTCGGTGCGGAATACCAATGGTGCGGAGAGTGGCGAGTCAGAGCAACCGCGTTACAACCTGACAGGCCCGCTGCCAACACGAGACGGTGCTCCAGCGACCAGGCCTTGGTGAGTACTAAATACTCCATACTAATATTATAAATGCGAAAGTCCATTTGGTTAACTGGCAGACAAAGACTCAGGCTTTAAGTCCGCCATTTACAATTATGTAATAAAGTTAAATAAATAAATAAAGTCGGTCTTTCTGTCTGTCTGTTACGCGCTTTCATTTCCAAAACGCTGGAGGGATTTTGATGAAATTTATTTTGTATGAATATAGTTGAAGACCCGGGGTCAAACATGGCTACTTTTTGACGCAGACGGAGCTGCGGGAAAAGCTAGTATTAAATAAGTCAATCTTTAGTCAGTGTTTTCATAAATGCTAATTTTATAATTGTAGTATATCCATATTTCCATACTAATATTATCGGTGTGAAAAATTTGTCTGTCTCTTACGCTTTTACGGCCAAACCGCTAAACGGATTTTGATTAAATTTGTTATGAACATAATTGAAAACTCAGCTCCTACAATAAGGTTGGCTGGAAGAAATCGCAATAGCGATACATCCGCCTTTGTACTCAATTTTCTAAATGTATTACTTATAATTTTAATTTTTGTGATTGGTACAATAAAGTGTATATCTATCTATCACCTCCTGCGTCAAAAAGTGGCCAATGTTTGACCCCGGCTCTTCATCTATATATTCATAAGCTTGCTTCACCTTTGACTTTCCCCATGAGGCTGGCATAGTCACAATGTGTGACTGAAGCCTCACAAAAAAAAAGATATTAAAAAAAAAGTAAAATAATCTATATTCATACCAAACATCAAAATCTGTTCAGCAGTTTGGCCGTGAAAGTGTAACAGATAGACTTACACACTTATAACAGTGTGAATATGGTGACAGCAGTCTTCAGAACCTTGTAATAATCCCAAGCGTAAATACTTTCTTGTTGGATTCTAAATCTATTTGCAAAAATTTGTAATTGGCATTATTGTACTATTTGTGCTGTAAGCCTAAAAATTTTGTATTAATAATATAACTATTTATTGCACCAATAAATTAAAATTACATAAGATTAAGATTATTTTGTATTGTATTTCCGAATTGTAAGTTATTGTTTCTTTTTCTTCTTCAGGTAGTAGACGGAGACGAAGACACCGAGCTATATGGTCCTGTGCAGTATTCTCCTTCGAGAATACATCCCGATGTAAGTTAGGGACTTTTATACACCGTGAAATTTTAGTCATTTTGGACCCATCGTCCAGTGACTCCATTCGTGCAACCGAACAAATTTCCCCAAGGAACATAGCTCGAAACTTAAAAAAAATATTTGGACTTCTCATAGTAAGTTAGGTCACGTGATGAGACATTTTGTATGGGAGGTCCAAAAATTTACTCCATATTTCGAGCCATGTATCTTTGGGAAAGTTGTTCAGTTGCATGAACTGGATGATGGGCCCGAAATGACTAAAATTTCACAGTGTATAAAAAAAATATTGACAGTATCAACCTTTTTTACTTTGTAAAGTCAAAGCAAATGCTTCAAATATAACCCCTGATTGACTTGACTTGCGAGTCTTTGTCTATATCCATAACAAATTGCATTAAAATCGGTCCAGTGCTTTAACCGCAAAATCGTAACAGAATTTCAAATCCATATCCATAGGAATATTATAAATACGAAAGGCTGTCTGTTTGTTACGCTTTCACGGCCAAATCGCTGAACGGATTTTGATGAAATTTGGTATGAATATAGTTGAAGACCCGGGGTCAAACATAGGCTACTTTTCGACGCAGGCGAAGCTGCGGGAAACAGCTAGTAAAAAATAAATAAATGAGTCTGTTACTTGAAAATAAATTCATTCATTCATTCAATAAAGAGTCTTTATCATCATACATTTCAATTTTTACAGGCTGAAATCACACCACCAGAAGACGTACAAGCAGACGAGCAAGCAGACATAACGGAGAACTCGGACACAATACCAGATCATAACGATAACGATGAATGTAAAGTGTCAAAATTCAACGGATTGGTCGAGGCCAGTGCAGAGGTACCGTATGTTTGTTTGTGAAAACTTCTCAATGTGACTTGACTTCATTATTGGTAGATATGTAGATATATGTATGTATGTATATAGGTATATATTTAAAATAAATCAATATTTGTGTATGTTTACGTAGTGTGTAAACAAGCTTTTCAAAAAATTTGCTCTATAATACGTTTTTTCGCACTTAACTTTTTTGCACCAAACCATCTTTCCGTTTCTCCCAATGGTTGACTGGTAGAGAATGCTCTTAGCATCAAGTCCGCCAATTGTTACAAGTGTACTTTGTGGAACAATAAAGTTTTAATAAAAATAAAAAAATAACTTTATTGCACTGTAAAATATGTATTACAAATATATGTTTCTTTTTGAGAGAGTTTTTTTGTGCATCTGTAAATATGTTGTATGAGAATTGCGGGTAGAAATCGATCGCAAATTACTGAACCGTCAGTCTGAGTCTTGGCCAGTCATGGCTCTACTCGGTGAGGTGCACTTCGATGCAATATCCTTGTTTGACTCTGACTCTTGACTCTTTACGAGTTGTCTCCTAATATGTAAGCATGGGAGAGATCCGGGTAGACTATTTGTTGTGGATTATCGTGTGATGCGGGGAGTCGTGTGCGTCTGCTTTAACCATGATTTGGGATAACGTCCCTCTATCGAGACGAACAGGCCCTCTGTCTATTTTATTGAGATGTTAATTAATCAATCCTTAACTTACTTTCGTCATTTCGACATATTTATTTTCTTTGCGTGTTGTGCCCTCTTCTGTGCCCATACGTCTATGTCCTATGTTAGTTTGGTTGACTGGAAGAGATCCTTTTTTGGGATAAGTCCGCCTTTTGTTGTAACCTGTATTCTGATACTATGTTCTTTGTGTACAATAAAGATTTTTACATACATACATACATATTTTAAAAAGTAATGTTATTTCTGTTTTCAGACAAGAATACAAGCTTTGCGCGAAAGAATAAAGGAACTCGAAAAGAAACAAAATGGCGGTTCTGATGTAAGTCACCTAATATTATACTAATTCTAACTAATATTATATGAGAGATCCCTCATAGGTATAAGTCCGCCATTGTACATTAATATTTAAGATATTTTTTATTAAACTTCATTACAAAGCATAAAATGGCGGATTTAAAGACTTACACCCGTATTCTTAAACCTTCACTCAAACTCGACTCGACCTTACTCCACCTCATTGGTATGATTAGTCGTTACAAGCTTCCTTGACTTGAGATGATTTCTCATTGGAGGTGAGTATCGAACTGTCAAATATGAGGTTGGTCAAGAGGTACCTTGAGGCGTCCATGAAATGAAATAAAGTGGAAATAAATCGGGTTTTTACCACTTTTGGCCTAGGTATTTACTTACTTCATTTTATTTTTTATTCTATTCTTTTATAATTTTCAATTTTTGTGTTTAAAATTGTTATTATAACCTCCTTGGAGTTTGCTCGAGCAACCAACTAAGAATGTCGTTTTCAAGGAAAATTTGAGAACTTCCTTAAGACGTCCTTAAGGTTATGTTTAAGAATACGAGGGTTAATGTCATAATTTCAAAATTTGTATCATAAAAATAAAAAAAATAATTTGACTTACTGATCTAGTCGAATTACAAGTAACCAACTATTGTTGCTGTATTTAAAAAGTTAATTTTCATGTTTTCGATAGACGGCGTAACAATGTGTTTGTATAACAATAACCAGAAAAGTTGTCGCGTTTCAATGTACGGCGGTTGAATATCTGTAAACTGTGGTTTTAACATGATTTATTTTTAAGTTACACACACACACCCGTATTCTTAAACATAACCTTAAGGCAGTGGCGTAGCTAGCATAGGTGGCACCCGGGGCGGATTTTATAGGTGTCACCCCAAAACTCAATCGAAACTGTTCAAATAAAAAAAGTTATAATCATTTACGTTTTATTAAAATACAACTACCTATTACAAATATTTGTATATTATGTAAAACAAATTAAGTTTGTTAAAAATTAAAAGTTCTTCCTTCTATGTTTGACACTAGCGAACTCCGAAATCACGTCTTCAAAATTTATATTTTGTGTTGCTTCATGTTCTATCGTTAAAATACCAAGATTGTTTAATCTGGTTTCAGTCATTGTAGACCGCAAGTAATTTTTAATTAATTTTAATTTGATGAAACTTCTCTCACATGAAGCAACTGATGCACATATTGTTATAAATAACTTAATCTAACGGTCGCAAGATTCGGAAGAGATTCTGTAAAATCACATTCCACAATAAATTTCAAAAAGTCCAGTGTCACCCAATTAGAGACAGTAACATTAGCCGCTTTTAAATGTCTTCTCAATCTTGGTATTTCTAAAA
Organism: Euzophera pinguis; assembly: GCA_947363495.1. Taxonomy (NCBI): domain Eukaryota; kingdom Metazoa; phylum Arthropoda; class Insecta; order Lepidoptera; family Pyralidae; genus Euzophera; species Euzophera pinguis. Next base: position 1,862,508 of record OX376182.1, read on the forward strand.
GGAGTTCTGTTTCTGATACTTCATCGTAAAGGTTAGTAAATTTTGATATAGCAAATTTTAACTGTTCAGTGTTTGCCGAAAGCAAGGTCTTTGACTGCACAACCTCAAACAACGAAGCTACGTCTTTAATGGACTTTACTCTTTTTTCGAGTTCAATACTGAATCTGTCAAGACATTCTAACATATCCTTTTGAAGTTCCGCTCTAAGTGTAAGTCCAGCATCTGTGGACGATGCTAACTCACCGGGCATGCGTTTCTTGCGACAAATTCGTCGTTCCATCGAAATGTTGTATTTTTCCGATTTTTGTACAGCAAACTCTATTGCCTCTTCTGCTAGATGCAACCGTTTCTCTCCAATGAATAGACGAAGTGCTTTTAGTTTTATGATTATTTCATCAACACATAAACCTTTACTTTGTAATGCAATCTGAGCATTGTTTACTTCCCTTAGCACATCATTCCAAAAGAAAAGAAAACAAAGAAATGAGAAATTGCACACAGCAGGCATAAGATTTTGTGCAGCACCTCTAGTTTCTAAATTTACGTCTTGGTCACATAGTTCCTCAATTGCAATACATCTTAATTGCAATTATCAAATCAAAATTTTCAGCCAATACTTTTACTGCACCATAATGAGCACTCCAGCGCGTTGTCGAAAGTCTTTTAACAGATGCTTTGCTGTGATTGAGGAGCACTTCCCAACGGCTTGTGGAAGTTGAAAAAAAGAAGTATTATACTTGCCCAGGCTAAACAAAAAAATATTACTGCAATCCGTCTAAAATACCTTCTGTAGGTACCTATTTATCATTTAGGATGGCTCAATAATATAGTTTTAAAATACACAGTAATTAAAAGAGAATAAAATAATTGAAGGGTTTTTCGAAATAATCTAAGATACTGTTAATAGATACTAAATAAATTAAGAATGTAAGTATTACCTGTAATAACAAAAATACTTAACTTACCTTGTTTATTTTCTTCAAGAATCGACTATATTAAATCGGTTTTTATACAAAAAATGTTGTTTATAATATCTAATAGGTAAATAACAAACACTTTGCACTAGACGTTCAGAATTCACGTAAGAGAATATTGAAATGAATGCGGTCAGAAACAAAAGAAATGGCCCAATCCACAATACAAGTGATGAGCGCTATATCGAGGGAATCCCCTGACTAGCGTTGGTTATGCGCGAACGGGGTATTAAATTTTGGGGGAATCCCTAATCGATTGACAGTGTGCACATTGTTTTTTTTCTAAATATCAGTTTATTATGCTCGTGGTACGATATTATAGTTACCTAGATAATTTTATTAGTGGCGGTTATGCTCTCTGCCACAGATTTACGATTTTTTATAGATAGAAAGAACTATAACTGATGGTCATAGTCGGGCTCGGGGTGTCACCCCAAACGAGTGACACCCGGGGCGGGCCGCCCCCGCCGCCCCCCCTTAGCTACGCCACTGCTTAAGGACGTCCTTCACTCAAACTCATTCGAGAGCGCCTTAAGGAAGTCCTCGAAGTTTCATTCAAAAAGATTCATAGTTGATTGCGTGAACAAACTCCAATAAGGAACGTCACAGGTTATAATAACAATTCTAATCACAAATATTGAAAATTACAAAAGAATAAGAGTAAAACTTAAATAAATTAAGTAGATACCCAGGCCAAAAGTAGCAAAAACCCGATTTATATCTAATTTATTTCATTTCATGGATGTTGTTAGCGATGGTTTCAATTGATTTACGAATCAGTCATATTTAGTGTACATATCGAAATGTCAGTCACAATTTAGTTACATGTCAGTGAATTTTTCAGTCCTAACTCGTTCGTGGGCCACACCGCACGGCTCCAACGACATTGTGCGCGTTCACGTGAATAAAGAAAGTTTTCTGGTATTTTGTGTGTTTTTCTTCGACATCAAGATCGTCACCTTCTACAGATGCCTCAAGGTACCTCTCGACCAACCTTATATTTGACAGTTCGATACTCACCTCCAATGAGGAATCATCTCAAGTCAAGGAAGCTAGTGACGACTAATCATACCAATGAGGTGGAGTAAGGTTGAGTCGAGTTTGAGCGAAGGTTTAAGAATATGGGTGTGACAGACTGCTGAAAACGCTGTTTGTTTACTTTTTGAAAGCCCAAACATAACTTTGGTAAAATCATCGTTTGACCAAAGATGGAGGCATAAAAATTGAATTGAATTGAACATAATTTAAAAAAAGCATTGTGTAATTTCTATTTTGCTTTTCACAGAGCAAATGTCTGATCTGCATGGGGCCTTACACCTCACCAGCGGTCTCCATACAATGCTGGCACGTCTACTGTGAAGTAAGTATATTAATTCATATTGAGCGGCTCATATGGTCAATGGACCCTGTACCCCCTGATGTCAGAGTTTACAGAACAACTCTCATTTTGTACAATAAAGTTAAATAAACAAGCTTTTGGTCTCCAAAATTTCTTTCTTTTGAACTTAAATTGTGTGAAGAACAGATGTATTTTGATATCTATGGTTTTTTATCTTTCCTTTGTCTAATGATCACAAGATGGCAGCCAGAGCCAACGGGTTAACGTGCCTTCCAAAGCACGAAATCATCATTATTATCAGACAATCAGGTGATAACATAAGAAATATCGTTCGCGGCCCGGGGTTCGTGGGTTCGATTCCCACGGGAAGCATACATTGTTTAGTTGTTTCCAGTTTGGTTAGGACATTGCAGGCCTTGAATCACCTGATTGTCTGATAATAAAGATGATATAGTGCTTCGGAAGGCACGTTGAGCCGTTGGTCCCGGCTTACCATTAGGTGTTCGTTAAAGGAACCAAGTCAGATGCCGAAAGTCGGTTCCGCACAACTCTGTCACCAGGTTGTACATGGTCGATCGACAATGTAACCTACACGAAATGATGATGATGATAAGAAATATATATCTTTAAAATCCGTTCAGCGGTTCGGCCGTGCAAGCGTAACAGACGGACATAAATTCGCACTTGTAATATTTGTATGGAAGTATGGATTTCGTCTTTTTTTAGGTATGCTGGCTTCAGTCTCTCCGCGCAAAGAAAATCTGCCCGCAATGTAACGCGATAACCACCACCCAACATTTGAGAAGAATATACATGTAAATAACATCCGTTACAAACAAACAATAAAATATTAAAAAACAAATGACAATATTAAAAAAAAAATGTGGCGTGGTCGAGTGAATACAGTAGCCAATTAAAAAAAAATGCCTAGCGTTCTACAAATATATGAATTAAAAAATAAATGTGGTTTAGTCTATGAATACACAACAGTCAAAATGCCTTAGCATCCTGAAAACTTGATAAATGTGCACCATTTTTGTTGTGGTCAATAAAACTATTGTAAGATTTTTCTGTAAATGGCCGATTCGAAAGAGTCTAAGGTCAGAAAATAGCTGATTCGGGAAAAGGGTTAATTGTTATGGTAAAATAAAAATAAAAACACATCTAAAGACGAGAAATCGTTAATAAATAGTATTTATCGAGCAAGCCCTTTTGTCTATGGAACGAATTGTGTATTAAAATAATGTGTCATAAAGGGTAAAAAAGTTGTGTTAAATGAAAATATTACTCCTACTTCATACTGAGAAAAGGAGCCCTTGATAACTAAAATATGTTCTGAGCACAGAAATAAGATTATGTTTAATGGTTGTATGTGCCAGGTGTGGGCCTGTTAAGCCTCCCGAGTCTGGGGTGCTATTTTTGAAAAATGACTTGCGCAAAATTGTCTAGTCGAATAATTTTTGTTCGATAGCGAAGGATTATTGTTCGACATATATGTCATACATTTAAAAATTGGGTTCCTAAACTTAATATGGCGAGGCTTAACTGTGGCACGCATGAAACATGGCACTTGTACCTAATTTTATATCTGCTTTCTCCTACTTTAGCTATTTTTACGAGTATCACAATAAATACACAGGAACTATGCTCTGAAAAAGTAAAAAAAAAATTGAAAATAATTATTGCTCAATATTATATTTTAATATTAATCGAATCACATTTTTTTGTGTTAACGAAAATGTCGGTCCTTTAGTTTAACAGTAGGAAAGTAAAATTAATTTAAGTTTTGAAATAATTTAAATAGAATTAGGAATGCAAAAAAGAAATATTCTAGTCAGTGAAATGTGTTTATTTTTTTTCTTAATCTTCGACTAAAATAATTTTAAACTGCTGTTGCCAGCGTAAAAACTATTGATTTTGAATCTACTTTGCTTCTTTTTTTTTCTTTTACCTTTTTTTTTCTTTTACCTTTTTTTAGCCAGTTTCACTGATTAGAATGTATGAAAATTGTAAGGCGCTTGGTTTAAAAAACAAGCTTACTTGTCTTCTATGAAGGTGTACAATAATATAGATCTAGGAACATATTGTGAATAAAGTATTTTTTTCTACGAAATATTGTTTTATTACGGCACTTACCTCTACCACAAATTTTAATAACGCAGACGTTAGCGACCACGTATTAATTAGATCAGCGAAACTATAGCTGGAGGATAGTATAGGGATCAATAGGGGCTCCGCGCGGCCAGGCTGAGCTCCCCTCACGTCTGTTATCCGCCCCGCGTTGTTTTTTTTTTTTTGACATGACCTATAATTTTAGCTCCTGTGAGCTTTTAAATTTACAGCGGGACAGTTTGAGGCGAGGGCTATTAACCACTCAGCCTTTTCGGCAAATGCACAAGGGGCTTCCAGTTGGGACGAACCTCGGCCATGGGCTTTGCCTTTGATCAAGCGAGCGATGCAAACTCGCGAGCGGTAGCAAACGCTCAATGCCATAAGGGCCGACACTATTGTGCCTGAAGGCCTACTGAGAACCTATCAGTGGCGTATCCGCCCCGTGTAGCCTCGCACAATATTTGTAAGGAAGCTCTCGATACGCCATCTCCTCTTTGTGATTACTCCGTGGTTAATAGAATCTCATTGTAGAGTTATAAATAGGTACCTTACATTTTGCGCATACGCAGTAAGTCAATGTAGGGTTTATGAGTTTGCGCGACCACTTCGTCGGATAGGAGCGTACAAAACGTAACTATGACGTTCCGTAAATTCATATTATGCCTGCTACATTGCATATCTAATCCATTCTGTGCATAAATGATGATCTGGAGGCTGATCGCGGGAATTGCAAAAGTATTCACCATAGAATAGAATATATCTTTATTGAGACAGCTATCACGTAAGTACAGCAAAGGTATTAAACATAAGCTACATGTTTATATTGTGCGTAACAGACGTCTCAATAGGTGGTGGCTCAGTGATACGCTAGATATGCAGGCATGACTAGCACTGATTTACAGCCACCACCTTCTGAGGAGTCAGACTTGGTGAACATAATCCTTGACTGGTGTCTTACTACCATCTCACACCCCCATCCAAGTCTGACATCCAAATTTAAGCAAGATATCGCCTTACACACCATATTGCAAATCCCACCCACTCTCACCCGGACGACCATGACCAAACTACAAATCAAATCATTTATTTGCATTAACAACCGTGAAGCCTATTTTTGACTATGTGAAATCGGTGAATCGATTCAACTTTATCAATAGGAACTTCAGAATGCTAACTACTAAATTTAAATTGTATGTGCTATAGGTGCTGCTAGACTTCCTGCAGAAGTAGCTTTTGCAGACGATAGAATCTAGATTTAACTCATTGGTATACGAAGAGTTAGTCATTGGTTTCAGCGCTGACTAAAGTCTCTACAGCATCTCCCTCGTCGATCTGAAAACGATTAAGACGAAATTAATTAATTCATTTTATTACGAAATTTAAAAAATGCGGCCCAGCTGATTGCAAATAATGAGCATAAAATCGATGCAAACCACATAAGAAATAAGTTAGAAGTGCCATGTGTCAGACAGTTAAGCCTCGCTCGAGTCATCACTGAATATATGGCGAGGCTTAACTTTGACATGCAGGTAACACCCACATGGAACCATCTAATCTTATTTCTGTGTCGCGAACGATCTAGTACTTAGAATTAAGATGTAGTACATTGCTTGTGTCGCTCTGGTAAATAGCTTTGTCTCGCTCTCGCATTTGATAAGTTCGAGAAACTATAGGAACGAGACCGAGAGTATTGCTGTCTCTCTCTTACTTTTCGAGAGGTCTTTTGTTTTGCATTTCAAAAATAAGCTCCTAGAGTGCTATTTTTGAAAAGTGTGACTCACCCAAAATCGGTAAGTAAAAATAAAATCAGTCAACTCGCCGCCGATTATGATTAAGTTTATTCGATATCAAACGAAAAACATTTGACTTACTAGCTTGAGCATACTTTCTAAAATAGGGTCCAATGTTCAGCGATAAATACATTTGTTACCCATATTATTCCACCTACCTGCATATCAGCGACCGTAATCGGCGGATCATCCTCTCGTATGACAGTCTCTCCGTCCAATTTCTTCAAGTTAGGCAGTCTCCGAGCTGCCTCTGAGCGCCACGCGTCCAGTTCACATGCGTCGTAGAGGGGGTTGCCGACGAAAAGCAGATCATCGAGATACGGGAGCTCCTGTAGCATTTAATTTTATGTGTGTGTGTATTATAGCATAAGATAATATGCAGAATATTTCAAATCCGATCAGTATTTATGATTTATTTAATTATAATCTACCTTAGAAATTCTTGTATTTGGATAAGAGTTTTTGTATTGATCAAGGTTCTGAAAGTAATAAGTATCACCGGTACAACCACAGCCAACGATGGAATATCTCATTTTAATTTCGTCATTAAAGTTTAGTTTTATCATAGTTTTATAAACGCTGGACTAATTTTAAATTTGAAATGGCAATATTTCAGTACCTCTACCGCTGATGTAGAAAGTAGCGACTGCGTTTACTCATGCCTATGGGCTATGGCCAAAGAGCAATACATAGATGGAGCAATACCTAGCGGAGCTAGGAGTAATATGCCTATGGCAATGCCGACATACATTTTTTTTTTTTGTAATGGGTTATACGGCCTTGGATACAAGTCCTTTAAAGCCCTTCTTCTTGGTTTCGTCAAGTCCTAGTCAGGTCTAAAAGTCTAGTCAGAAGAATCAGGCTAAGTGAAGTGGTAGAAAAACTGCACTTAGCGATTACTAGGCACTTTTGGCAACAAGCATGAAAATCACATAAATCAAACACTGAATCACTTGCCAACACTCACGCTTGTTATCAAACACTTTGCGAATAATTATGCACAAACGCTCAAAAAACACGAATTTTGGAAAATAAAATACAGCGCCTATACTGCTTTTCACATATTCCCGCCAAATGTGTCCCCCCCCCCCCCGACACTACTGCCATGTCATGATTAACATTAAAAGCCTATTTAAACGGGCAGTAAATTTACTAACTTTCCCAATTAGAGATGCCCCCCTGCGGCACAGACGCCCGAGGAATGTTCTCTCTGACCCTGACGACCCCATCACGGTGGCCAACAAACCCTTCGAAAATCTCCAGACTCCGAAGTACGACGTAGTAGGAACAGTAGCTCGTTTTCCAGGTACCGAAATGTACAAGGGCGCTTCACGCCACCGATAGATTCTCAGTAGGCCCTTCAGGCACAATAGTGTCGACCCTTATAGCATTGAGCGTTTGCTACCGCTCGCGAGTTTGCATTGCTCGCTTGATAAAGGCAAATCCTATGGCCGAGGTTCGTCCCAACTGGGAGCCCCTTGTGCATTTGCCGAAAAGGCTGAGGGTTAATAGCCCTCGCCTGAAACTGTCCCGCTGTAAATTTTAAAGCTCAAAAAATTACTAACTTTGAGTAACACCGTGTTTGATCGTGTTGTGAATATGCGACAATACGATAATTTTGAAAAACTTCCCCGCTGTAATTTTAAAAGCTCTCTGTAGTTAAACATGGTAGTTCCGGTCAAAAAAAAAAAAACATTGAAAAATACTGACCTGCAATTTATTGAACTCACTCCATTCCTTGACTAAATTATTACTCATGTAGAGAACTCTTAAATTTCGTAGCACATTAATGCCTTTCAGCTTTTCTATTAGATTGTATGATACCCATAACTCTTGTAGTGTATCACCGAGAGATTCCTAAGAAATCAAAAAAATAAAAGAATAAGTCACGTATGATTTGTCGATACTATATATTTTATTTATCTTAGATGAAATGTGTTGATGGTTTAAATGGATGTTAACCACGACCGTTCAAAAACGAGTGAGTGAGCGAGATGTCGTCTTATTATTGTATTGCACTATCTCGCTTAGTCGCTTTATAGTAATTTTTTAGTCGAACCATTTTTATTCGACTCACCCGTTTTGGGTGAGTCTTGAGTTTTGAGTACTCCGCAAAAATAGCATTCATGTCTTCTTTTTTGTTAAAATCCATCAAATTCGGCCCTCTTAGCGTATTTCCCAGTTACATGCTTTGAATTATGATTAATTACATGTTTGGTGGATAACTCTGGCAAAAGGTACTCGTATGTCTAACGATGGCGATGTCTTACAAAAGTGTTAGGGCAGATTTATTCTATATGAAAATCTCACCATGCCGGCAAAGGATTTAATGTAGTTTCTCCCAAGTGACAGAATCCTAAGCCTCTTTAGACTGTTCAAGCATGTTACTTTCTCAATCATATTCGTTGACAAACTCAATTTCCTGAAAATGTTATCATCATTCATTCATTCATCAATATATTTAATCTCACGATTATTTATTATCAGTACGATTTTTATCAATATCGGTAAAGTAGTTTTACACGAATTTGTCTTAAATAAACAAAAAGTGGGAAAGCGGACCTTGGGCTCCGAAGCAATCAGCTGAGGATCCAATCGGGAAAAAGCTAAGAGGCGTAAGTTTTAACAAAAAAATATGCAAAATAATGAAATATAGACATAAAATGTTACGTAAATTAATTCAGAAGGTCGCAGGCAAGCGTCGTATGCAGGCCGTTTCCTACCGACATTTCTGAAACCTTCGGGCGAAGCCTATGTCCAGCAGTGGACTTACTGCGGCTGAAATGATGTTGAGGTACTTACTCGCAATTAACAAGTGCCGCTAACGAACTGTCCATTTTTTCAATGGGAGGCCATTGAAAAATTAAACTGACTTCAGTTGCCGTCGCGGCTTGCTCTCCCGTTTTATCCTCCCATTTTTTAATTGCTTCTTTAATTGTTGTGGCCTTAGGTGCAGCCATAGCGGTTTAAAAATAAAACAAAACAACTATTATTAGTTTATTATGAGTAAAATTATTCCTTTAGTAAGTACTTAGCAACGACTATTGATTTAACATTGGGTCTTGCGTAGCTATAGATTTTTAAAGTATTTCTTTAACAAATCTTTAGCATTCGAGGACATTGTTGACAAAAATAATTTTTATTAGGCAATAGGACACGATGATTATAGTCATCATCATTAATAAGAGTAGGTACTAGTAGGTAGAAGTGACATGAGGGCGTTTCCTGTGTGCCAAAAGTTAAGCCTCGCCATATTAAGGACTCAAGAGGCTTAACTCGCCGGGACATGGCACTTCTTTTAATCCAATTTCTCTAAATAATACACAGTATCTATTTTTTTTTATTTCTATGCCTAGTAGTTTATAAATTTATTGTGCACCACATGATCAAAACAAAAGTGTGCTTCACTTTTTCAATCGCGGCGTGATATTAGTGTGATACGTGCGTGATAATATTGAACGTGTAACAGGCCCCATCCATCCCCAATGACATTTCTAGAAATAATGCGCCACGCCAAGGCACGCGTCTCAAAAGAATGTTCACAAAATGGCGCTTGAAGCTATTTTACGCCTGTGATTTCAGTATATTTTATGTTATTTGCTAAAGATTATTGTGGAAATTACAAGAAAAACTTGCAAATTTAACAAAAGGTGCATATGTCATTACATTTTTGACATTTTTTTGAACACTGTTTATTTTTTAATTTTTTCTTTTTCGATTTCTTTTTTTTTAATTAAAAAAAAACAATCGCCTATCTTGACGAAGAAAATCTGCCTTTCAAAGTGAATTGTTGAAATTGTTTTGCTATTTTGAAGTGTTGAAGTGCTTTTAATGGTGTTCCTTGGATAGAAATTGTGGTTTAGTGGATATTCTGTGAACACGAAAAGCTTGGTTAGCTGGAAATCAATACCTTCAGGTTTTTTCCTACACTACGCTACATCCCATGTTCCACAGCCTACATTTTATAAAAAGTTTAATTTGACAATAACATTCCCGCTATTTGGTATATTTTTTGAATTTAATTAAATTTTTAACTTTACGAGTGTTTTGTTCTCACTTTTCTTGTACATGGGAGAAAATGATTTCATTTAATATCAATTATTTACACACATCAATGTGTTCTCCTGTTTGATCGAAGGAAGCTTCTAAATTATAGCATTTAATGTAATATCCACACATTTTGTATGCAATATCGGATAAAACTCTAAATTTTAAGGAATTGAACAACAGGTAGGAGAAATGATGAGAAAGTCTTGAATCATTACAAAATCTAAATACTGACAGATAATTTCATATACCTAATTCTTTGACTAGGAGTTTCACTGTCTCAAGTCTGTTACTATGTCCACAAACACAATGAGTGCATTAACTATGTCACTGTTTCAGATCAAAAATGTCTGTGCGAATGGTGAACGTGATACCCAATGTGAAGATAAAAATAAAGGTAAGTGCCGCATTTCTTTCTTAAAAGATATTTGTTGATATCTTGAAAACTGGAGATGTTAGAAGTATCATTAACCCTTGGCATGGATCTGCCCCAATGACTATTGAATATTGTTATAAAATTTCTGGCAGCCTATAGTTTAGTTTGTGTTATGAGAGTGATGAATGTGGAGGTCTGTAATGATCATAGTAAGTGGAGAGTCGGGCTTCCCCTACAGGAAACAGGCGTGATGATATGTATGTTATTGGGCTTACCATTATTCGCTAAAAAGGTGGTAAATGTTATCACCAAGGAAAATATAGGCTATTTTTACCTAACTGCACCAGGAGGAGAGTTATGTATTTTATAGACCCGCAGCTCTGCTTGCGTCAAAAAGTAGCCTATGTTTGACCCCGGGTCTTAAACTATACTCATACTAAATTTCATCAAAACCCGTCCAGCGGTTTGGCTGTAAAAGCGTAACAGCCAGCCAGACAGACGAAAAGACGGACAGACTTTCACATTTATAATATTAGTATGGATGTATGTATAATTGTTTGGCAGACTCTGCAGCCTGAACAGCTCATTGGATTTTAGCTTGAGAGGTGTCATTATATTTGTATACATTATATAATATTGAACCCTAGTATTTTCCCCGTTTGTCTCTATTTTGCCTAAATATATTCAGTATAACAACATTTACATTTAAATTCCTCGAATTGATATATGTGTTTTCTATTTTTTTTTCCTTCCCTTGGATTTGCTTTTGACTTATCCATTGTTTATAAAATGTCTAAATACTAATATTGGCTAGAAACTTACTAACCCTATTTGTTGTGTTATTTTAGGTTACACACTGCCCGCTCCATTTGGACATTTTATCAAAGTGAAACACGTTGCTTTTCCCAACCCAGACATTGGCAAAATCATCGTTTGATTAAAGATGGAGCCATAAAATAAAAAAATTGAATTGAATTGAATATAATATTATTTTTTTTAAAAATATATGATCTCTATGTAATATGTGATATCTACCAATAAAGTGAACTTAAACTTGAGAGTGACACGGGGTGTATAAATTTTTTTATTATTATTTGTATCTCTGTGAATCACGGGTTAAACTTGGTCTTTTGAGAGGCTTGCGCGGGGATATGGATCCAATGCGTAGAGGCCCTTTAGAGAAGTTGATGACATGTGGTTGTCACATCCCTAGCCTTTATTAATATTATTATTAATTGTGGATCACACTAGCAGCTTGAAGCTGATGCGTGTGCGTCTTCTTGTTTAGTCTATTTTCGAAGCTGTTAACTGATGGTGCATTTATAACATTTTCCAGAAGCTTGTTCTATTCCTTGACTACTTGGTTAATTAAAAAGTTCCTCAATGGTTTTCTTTTTGCTTTTATACAACACATCTTTAGCAAGGCTCTCACCTCTCTGACGCTTGTTTTCAAAGAATGTGTGTTAAGATTTTATTTATATTTTGAACACACTGGCAGCTAATATAAGCTGATGTGTTTGCATCTTGATGTTTGGAGAGTTTATAAAATTGTCCAATCTGTTTTTAAAAGTTTTGAGTGAGGGTGTGCTGATGACACTTTCAGGGAGTCTGTTCCACTCTGCTACTACACGATTGCATAGAAAATGTTTTTTCGGTTTTCTTCTTGCTCTTGTATGACATAGTTTCAATGAAGGTAGGTTTCAAGCATACATTTTCCAAAATTTGGAGCATATCCTGCAGTTCTGGAGCATCATAATGTTCTCTCAGCATTTTGAATGTTTCAATTAGGTTGTCTCTTCGTCTGCGACACTCTAATGTTGTAAGTTTAAGAATTTCTAGCCTTTGGTCATAAGGCAGATTGCGTATACATTTGACTAATTTTGTTGCTCTTCTTTGTACATTCTCAAGGAGTAATTTATCTTTTTTGAATTATGGGTCCCAAATGACATGGTTTATATTGAAATTAAACGGTCCGGTTTTTAAGTTTTTGTAAATTAACTTGTTATCTTTTATTCTATTTTAATGAGTAAAATGTCCACAGAAAGAGATCGAAGAGCCGGACGAGGACGAAGTGGCTTGCAAAGTGTGCGGCAAGAGCTACGCAAGTGATATGGCTCTCCGGAACCACGTGCGAGTGGAACACATCGACCTGTACCTGCAAGGGGACGAGAGCGCTTGGCTGCAGACACTGGACGTTGTAAGTGTATATATTTACTAGCAGCCCGTCTCGATTTCGTCCTAGCCTCTAGCTTTCCCAGATAAATAGGCTATCCAACACTGAAAGAATTTTTTCAAATCGGACCAGTAGTTCCTAAGATTAGCGCATTCAAACAAACAAACTCTGCAGGCAGCTGTTACAGCTGATGCGTCTATGTCAGAAGGTATCTATAATACATATAAATAAAATTGGAGTGTCTGTTTGTAATATTGAAATAACCGTTTTTTACTACATACATATGAATATATATACGGTACATGCATCAAAATCACATTTTTTACAATTTTTGTCTGTCTGTCGGTTTGTTCCGGCTAATCTCTGAAATGGCTGGACCGATTTTGATGGGACTTTTATTGGCAGGTAGCTGATGTAATACAGAGTAACTTAGGCTACGTTTATTTTAGAAAAAAATCTTTTATTTTAGAAAAATAAAGTATAAAACTAAAAAATTAAAGAATTGACTGTTAGGCGGAACGAAGTTCGCCGGGTCAGCTAGTTTTATATAAAGTCATTTCACATTACACTTTATTGTTCAGTTTTGTATCAGTCACTTTATTCACTTGTAAAAATAAACCCGGTGTTTTTTGGAACTTGCCTTTAGGCCGCAACCAACGGCCTAACATGCCTCCTAAAGCACGGAGTCATTATTATTATTATCAGACAATCAGATGCATATAATATTTATTATTCTTCTGGCGTTTCAACCGTGTTACAACGACTGGCTCAGCATATCTACAGCTCCAACTTCCAGCAGCATCGTCTTCTACTGGAAAAAGCTAGTATTTTATAATTATATTATATTGATGTTTATTTATTTATTAAAACTTTATTGCTCCACAAAGTACACATCTTATAACAATTGGCGGACTTAATGCTAAGAGCATTAGTCAACCATTGGGAGAAACGAAACAACAACTTTCCCCAAGATACATGGGTCGAAATATGGAGTAAATTTTTGGACCTCCCATACAAAATGTCTCATCACGTGACCTAACATACTATGGGAAGTCCAAATTTGTTTTTCATGTTTCGAGCTATGTTCCTTAGGCAAATTAGTTCGGTTGCATGAATGGAGTCACTGGACGATGGGTCCACAATGACTAAAATTTCACGGTGTATAATACAGATGTGTTAATAATAAACAATATTATTTCAACAGAAACCGGTAACCCAAAAGAAGGAGTCGGAAAACCAAAAAGCCATTAGGATCAACACTGAGAAGCTACTCTCATCGATGGGTCCTCAAAACCTCATGAGTTTAGCTTCGGAAGACGTCAGCTACATCATCATCAAGTCTGAAGACCCTCCATCGGTGAAGAAGAGAAGGGATCCAGAGAGAACGGTGAACAGAGAGAAGAGAGATAGGGAGCCTAAGGTTATTGCGTAAGTGACTGAATCCATATTTCCTATACTAGCTGTTTCCCGCATCTCTGCCTGTGTCAAAAATTAGCCTATGTTTGACCCCGGGTCTTCAACTATATTCGTACCAAATTTCATCAAAATCCGTTCAACAGTTCGACCGTGACATACAGAAAGACAGACAGACTTTCGCATTTATAATATTACTGTGGATTATATGTGTCTGTTACGCTTTTACGGCCAAATCTATGAACAGATTTTGAAAAATTTGGAATTTATGTAGTCGAAGATCCGGGGTCCAATATAGGCTACGTTTTGACGTAGGCGGAACTGCGGGAAACAGCTAGTTATTAAATACTAACGTACACATACGTACGTTAACGTACTAACGTACGGTACGGGCACACACACCCTCCCATTCGAAACAGATACCGCACCGAGCCAAGCAGATTTAGGGGAAACATCGAGAGCAAAATAATGCAATGTTGACGCTTCGGCCGCCCGGCTGCTGCGACGACTATGATGCAGACACGGTAAATAACCAACAGTACGAGTAACAAAGGAGAAAGTAGACCTCGCGTCGTATTAAAAAGTAAAGGATCTCGCTTATAATAGTGAAGAATGGAAGAAGCTCCACCGACAAGAGTCCAGCTCTTAAATTTATGATTATGATGACGAGTAACACACATATTAACGCTCGTGTGTACGCGACCGAATCGTAGTAGTAGTATAGGCATCGCGCTCGCCGTTGTTGTTTGTAGTTTTCGGGGTGTGACAGTGTCTAATAAGTAGGTGCACTTAGAGTGTAAAATATGAAAAAAAAGAGATTCTTAGGAAATGTACTTTTTTCATCATTCAATCAAATTTGATTTCATCAATTGATTGTCATCGTCAATTTTTGTTTATATTTTATGATTTCGTAAGAAGGTTGTATTTTTTGTCATGATATTGTGTAGTTTAGTAATAAAAATGTGCTACCACGGAGCAATTACAAAGAGGAGATGCCGTAATAAGCGTTTTGTAAGAAAGTATTTGTTCAGCTACACGGAGCGGAAGGCAGACGTGCGGGGTGCTTGGTTTCGGCCGTGACTCCGACCATAATGATATCCATCTTACGGAAAGTCGCAGTACTAATAAGTTATTTACAAATTATCAAGTACTTGCCAATAGATGACACAGTACGTCGAAGTTCCAATTTTAAAAACATGGCGATATATCATAAATTATGAACGTTTTAAATATTAGGTTTATTGCTTGTTATCTATTCTAAGATAGCTAGGCTTCAATAAAATATGTGTATTCATTGCTTTTAACTAAATTTGTAAAACAAAGTCTTGATGCAAAATATATCATTTTATCGTACAAAAACGCGCGAATTTCGAAATTGTAATTTATTTTTCATTCAAAAGTTTACTGTAGCAGGATAGTATTCTTTGTTTTAATTACAGAACTAGATAGATACTGTTAGATTATAAAAAAATAAGGCATATATATGGTACAACTTTTATTTAAAAAATCATTATAGTACAAAATTACGGGGACAAAAAAGAAATATTTTCCTTCCACCCGTTACTACAAAAGAACCACTTATGATATCGTTATCCAAACAGTTTCGTCGATAAGGTCGATTATCTGTGAACAAAAATAAATTTTACGTGTTATTGTAACCCTACACTCGAGTTGTAAACAACGCTTTATCTAAAACACTTGTAACGCGCGCGCGCGCGCGTGCGCGTTTTAAGCACGGTAGCGTAGCGGTAACGGGGGGCCCAAAGCAGGTGAAGGGATAACTTTTAGAGCCGTAAATATATCTCGTATAACAGAAACCAATTGTTCAATGCTAAATTTGTAAAAAAGCCGTGGAAAGTCGTGATGCACTTTTGAACGAGCAATGACAAGCTCCGCCCACTTTTGTGAGTCGCGAGGCGCCAATGATCACATTACTGCGCCATTTCAAACGGCATCTCCTCTTGGTAAATGCTCCGTGTGTGCTACATAGTAAAATTAAAATTCCAGGGGTCCATTCGAATGCCTCCAAGCATCAAACCTAGTCGCAGATGGCACGTGCCACCAGATATTCTTCTCGTGCTGCGAATACTCTGCACATTTCCGAGACGAGCACACTCGCAGAAGGAAGGGGCATCGCTGCCAGGTCTGCGAGAAACCCCTCGTTGGAGAGCAGACCGCTCCTTTTACTTGCGATGTAAGTGATTTTTATGGCTAACTAGCTACGTATAAAGTGATAAATGAAGAACCGCTCGACCGATTTTGTGCAAACTTCACATAAACCATCTACTAAATAGTCCGAACAATGCCTAAACATGTGGTTTGGATAGGTGAGCTCGTTCTTCTACACTAAATATTATAAAGAGGAAAGATTTGTATTTTTGTGTGTATGTTTGTAATGAATAAACTCAAAAATAACTGTGCCAATTTCAAAAATTCTTTCACCATTGGAAAGCTACATTCACCCTGAGTAACATAGGCTATATACCGCAGGTGGAGCTGCGGGAAACAGCTAGTTAATAATACAAATCAATTGAGTAGAATACCCCCTAACCTGCTTACGGGCTCGATCGAGCCCAACTTTTTCTGCGCTACTGTGCTTCTGGGCTCGATCAGCCCCAACTGTTTTCGCTTGCATCATTTTTTAGTTACACAACACTGAGTAACTCTATGTGTCTATGGCTTTTTCTCGGCTAACTACGATCCTGCCACTATCGATTAAAAATAATTCCATTCCCATCCAGGGCCGAAAAAATTTTTAAACACGAATTTGAAGTTGAGCTTGACGGGTCTCATTTTTTTCTAGGATCACGGTACGGGAAAATGCCTGGCTAGGGAGGTTATTTTTTAATATAACTAATGAAATTTTTTGAGAAAATGCTTAAATAAGTCTATTTTAATATAAAATACAAACATAATTGATCACTTTATGTTTTCATGTGTTATTTCCACTTTTTATCGAAAAAGTTGGGAACAAAATGGCTGACCACGCAAAAAACATTTTTTCATAAATTATAAAATTCATTATTTTCTGTGCAACTTTTTCTATTTATATTACTAATTTAATAATAAGCAATAAAAAATAACAAGAAACCACGCTAACTCAAGCGATCTTTCATGATTTCAAAAAAAGAACGCGCGAGTGGAGGATCGCGTCCTTGTCTAACGTAGCATCTTAGTATGGGACAGCGGGCGCGCAAAAAATGCGCCACAAACGGATTTTATGGGAGCAGTCCACATTTATTATACTTTTGGTTTGTATTTTTTTTCGACAGTACGTTCCTTTCCAAGCAATACTGAATTTTTTTTTTTTGGTTTCGTGTAGTAGTTTTTATACTGACCTTGGGTAAAGATCGGTCGAGCCGACCATAAAAAACGACGGAGGTTCATTGTTTGTCAGTTTTTTCACAATTTGAACATTCTGAGAACTTATTAATGCTTGTTATCTATTCTAAGATAGCTAGGCTTCAATAAAATATGTGTATTCATTGCTTTTAACGAAATTTGTAAAACAAAGTCTTGATGCAAAATATATCATTTTTTCGTACAAAAACCCGCGAATTTCGAAATTGTAATTTATTTTTCATTCAAAAGTTTACTGTAGCAGGATAGTATTCTTTGTTTTAATTACAGAACTAGATAGATACTGTTAGATTATAAAAAAATAAGGCATATATATGGTACAACTTTTATTTAAAAAATCATTATAGTACAAAATTACGGGGACAAAAAAGAAATATTTTCCTTCCACCCGTTACTACAAAAGAACCACTTATGATATCGTTATCCAAACAGTTTTGTCGATAAGGTCGATTATCTGTGAACAAAATAAATTTTACGTGTTATTGTAACCCTACACTCGAGTTGTAAACAACGCTTTATCTAAAACACTTGTAACGCGCGCGCGCGCGGGAGCGTTTCGAAGCACAGTAGCGTAGCGGTAGCGGGGGGTCCAAACCATGCGAAGGGATACCCAAATTTAGTAAATAATATGTCCGCTCGTTTGCAGGTGTGCGGCGCGGGCTTCAACAACAACCGCGAGTTGGCCGAGCACACCTCGTCGGCTCACGTCAAGCTGAAGCCCTTCCAGTGCAGTGTGTGTCTCAAACGGTTCACGCAGCAGGTCAGTGCTCTCATGTACCCGACGAAGGACGAAAACCAGGGTTATGTGTTTTAACTGAACGTTTTAAACTGCCTATATGATGATACAATACTAGCTTTTTGATGCAGCTTCGCCTATGTTTGATCCCGGGGCTTCAACTATATTCATACCAAATTTCATTAAAATCCGCTCAGT
Organism: Euzophera pinguis; assembly: GCA_947363495.1. Classification (NCBI taxonomy): domain Eukaryota; kingdom Metazoa; phylum Arthropoda; class Insecta; order Lepidoptera; family Pyralidae; genus Euzophera; species Euzophera pinguis. The sequence goes on from OX376182.1 coordinate 1,881,026, forward strand.
GGGTCGGCCGTGAAAGCGTAAGAGACAGACGGATAGACTTTCGCATTTATAATATTAGTATGGATTTGTTTAAACTAAAGACTAATTTATCAAAAAAAAAACACACTGTTGTGATACACATAAATAAAAATTACGTGGCCCAAATACATCAACACCTTTAAGCATTCTTTTACTTCCAGGGCGGTGTTCAACAGCACATGAGAATGCACACCGGTGACCGACCGTTCCCATGCACTTTCTGCCCAAAAGCCTTTACACAGAAATCAGGGCTCGACCAGCACCTGCGAATCCACACTAAAGTGAAACCATACAGATGCGTTGTATGCGCTAAATCCTTCTGTCAATCAATCCATCTGAAACAACATATGAGAACACATACAAATGTTGCACCGTTCCAATGCGGAATATGCCAAAAACGATTCAAACAAAGCAGCCACTTAAACTATCATCTGAAAAATCACAATCCAGCGAATATGACGGATGAGCAGAAAGAAAAATATGCAGAATTGATCGGTATGATGAAGAGTAACGTTGAAGTTGAGGTCGATACCACCGTGATGTACGAGCAAATGGAAACGGAGCAGGAAATGACGGAACACGAGTACATTGAGCAAGAGTTGACGGAACAAGAATTGGCGGAACAGGGTATAAGAATTGAATCTAATGATGAATATGTGTTGAGTGATAACGGACAGTCGTGGAGTGTGCAGCTGGTTGAAGGTTAAAATGTTAACAGTGCAGTGAAATTAAAGTATACTTATAAGCCTGTCCAATAAAATAGCAACCTTCGCTGTATTGCCTAAAAAAATTGGAAACCATTTTACTGGCAATTTAGTTCTTGCTGGTGAGTAGGGTCGCCAGGCTCCAGAGGGGTCGTTGTGCTGACAGCGGACAGGTCGGCAACGCGCTTGTGACATCTCCGGTGTTGCAGGCGTTTTTAAGCTACGGTAACCACTTACCATCAGGTGGGCCGTACGCCTGTTTGCCTACTTAGTTGTATATATATATATATATATATATATATATAAAAAGAAATTTTTTGCTCCATTGTTTTGTCAAACGATGATTTTGCCAATTTCATGGTTGGGAATAACATTGTGTAACACTTTCAAAAAGTAAATAAACAAGGGCGTTTTCACCAGTTTGTGTATAACCTAAATCAACACAACAAAAAGGGGTTATTAAGTACTTATATAATATGAATATTTGGACATTTTAGTAGTTTTGTATCAACACAAATGACAAAGGACAAAAGAAAAGAGGGGTAGGGGGAAAACAGTGAAAATTTAAATAAAGATATTGTTGTTTTTAAAACTAAGGTGAGCAAATATGGAATATTGACAGGACATGGTATATTTTGCGGAATATCGTCATCAATTTCAATTTTACAGTCATTGTCAATTTTGTTGTTGACATGACACATGCATGTTGCCAATGCAGGGTTTATATTTTCCTGGTCGGGCTTTACTTAAAATGCAAACTGCCTAAATTTGACATTGTTTTATACTACTAGGCGTAAGTTTCCTAAATAAGATAGAATCTCCTACATGCTTAGGATGACACGTTAAGATGTGGTCGACAGTTGTAAGCCTGCGTCAGATTTGAGAGATGGAGAAAGAAAGAAAAAGCCTCTATTTGGTACTTCACAAAAATTTACAATACATATTAATATAATTATTACAAAAACAGAAGATTACCAAAATGGTTTCCGCTCAGCATATGTCCTTGTATAACTACGATGCGGGTCTAACGCGGACACTGTATGAACTAGCTAAATTTGGACATTTATCTGGTTTCTATAAAATGAAGGTTTACAAGGACGGCAGTCGCTCCATTGTAATAAATGAAATTGGAACTATGATTAATGTAATTTTGTCTTTAAATAAAATTGTAAGCTGGGAAGCTCGCTTAAATGTTATGTATCTCAGATAAAGAGTAGTTTGTAAGAGGTTTAGTATATAGCTTCATTTTAATATATACTATGTATATAGCTATTATTTTACTGTATTTTTACTGTAGTAATCCTAAATAAAAATTAACAGCCAATCAATTTTTTATTTTGTTGTTTAATATAAACACTTATAGCGATTTATGTAGTTAGCCGCCATATTTTTTAATTCGACTTCTCGTGTATGACATTATCCAGCGTTTCTACCACAGACATATAAGACGTAAACAGACTGAAGGTATGCTATTACTTAGCGTAGCAAAAACACACACATGCAAAACTATGCAGCCTGGGCTGTATCTAGGCTAGGGTAAGATGTTTACGATAATGCTCCCCATGATTTTAAGGAATGTATGAATGTTGTGTGGAGTGCATGATCTGAGATCATTTATACGGTATTCTACTCTATTATTTTTAGTGTTCACCGATCCAACAACGTAGATTACAAAATGGCGTCACGGCCAAAAAATTGCCACGCGTAGTATAATATCTATGTGAGTGAATGTTGCTACAGGTGTAAAAAAGAGATATCTCCATATAGATCCGAATACGTGAGAAAATGATACAATTACTTGCTACTTAAGTATAACTATTAACTTATGTTCCGTCTGCGTACGTCTTATATGTCTGTGTTTCTACATTCGGAAATTGGTCGCGAAATGCGATCAAGCGATGCATTTTGACAAGCAATGAGGCACCGAGGAGATCGGGGACGTGCTAGAGCTGTATAGTCTATGGTTCATTAACACTTTCGTCTATGGACATATAAGCTCATAAAAAAAAACACCATTAAAAATTTGTAAATAAGGAAAGATAGGTAAATACTTGTATCAAGGGCCGAAGAATAAATTAAAAAGATATACCAATGAGGAAAGGGAAAGACTTTCGACCGTTGAGAAAGGAACGTTTAACTTTTTTTACATATTTTTATGTTATGCTGAATGTTTTGCAAAATATCCCCGCGTCTCTTGAAAGACTGAAAGCATTTTATTAAATTGTAAGTTCGGATTGCAAACGATGTATTAAAAAGAATATGTTGCTGTTTTAATTTAACACACAAGAAATGTATTTTACTTGTAGATAACTGTATAACACCCTAAAGTAAAATTTACTAAATAAAATTTTAATGCTTTTTTTTCGATTTTGCTTCATTAGTCTCCACATAAAACCATATTACCACGAGCATTCATTCATTGTAATCATTTAAGTAATTCTAAATTTCATCACGCCTGTGTTGTGGATTGCGGGACTTCTTCCTCATGTTACTAGAAAAGAGGAAAAGTTTTATTTATATCATCATGGTGCGTTCGCATCGGCACATTACGAGAGCAGTTATTTCTTGTCATATTTGCATATGCAACAAATATTTAAATTTGAATTTTGAGGATCAAATTCGATAAAAATATCGAAAAGCGCCTGAGAATCGTAGGATAATCTTTCCCATATTTGGTACTAGGATAACTTATGTAGGAGAACTTCATTTTATTTTTTAAATCTGGTCATACCAAAGAGCATCTCAACATCCGCAACACACTTTCTCATGGGTCACACCTTTAAATCATCGTAGAACTTACTAAGAGCGCAGAGAGTTTGACGAGTTATTCTAATTTATTCTCGTCATAGTAGTGTGTGTACCTTTGTATTGTGTATCATGTGTGGATCCGTAGAACATTCTTCGCCACATTTATTACCAGGAGATCATAAAGTTGTATCAGTTATTTTAATTTTCAAATCCGTAAATCATAGCGTGTTCGCATCGTCATAATATTATTACCAGGGGAACAGAGTTTACGGGGGTAACATTCTTTAAGCCTACATTAACTAAAATATGTTAGTCCCTTTCCGTGTTACCTGTATTTGACATGAAAGAACGAGATAAAACATATTTAAGTCAACTTTGGACTAATTGAAAGTTCGTTAATTTTTATGAATAAGGGGGTAAACCGTAAAGAACCGTTTATTTGTAGGAGGGTAGTAAGTTTCGATGCTCTTTGGGTGTAAATAGTTATTCTAATTTTCAAATTCTATCTCATCACAATCGTGGAATCCTCCATATTACCAGGAGAACAGAGAATTTAAGGAGTTAGTCTAATTTTTAGATTATTTTTTGGAAATTTGCATTGTTAATCGTGGGACTTTTTTCTAATACTACCAGGAGAGTAGAGAATATGAAGAGTTAATCTTATTGACAAAATGCCGTCCTTTGTTTCATGATTGTGGATCGTAGTCGTGGGACATTCGCCCCGGAAAGCATGCCTTCTCAATCGTGGTTCCTTATTATTTTTTTCTTCTCCATATTACCAGGATGTTCTCCTGGTAATATGGAAAATTTAAGGATTTTCAGATTATGTTTCGTCATTTGCATTGTGAATCGTGACTTCGTGAGATATTCGTCCCCATATTACCAGGAGATCAGAAAGTAGCATAAGTTATTTTTTTTTAATTTTCTAAAATTCTATTTCGTCGCTAGTGCCTTTGAATGGTTTCTTTACCAGGAGAAAAGATAGTTTTAAGAATTTTCAAATCGTCATAGCGCGCCTTCAATCTTAAGACGTTCTCCATATGACCAGGAGAAAAGAAAATTTAAGGAATTATTCTAATTTTCAGATTATGTTTCGTCATTTGCATTGTGAATCGTGGAACTTCTTTTTAATACTACCAGGATAAAAGAGTATAGGAAGAGTAATCTCATTGATAAAATGTTGGCAGTCATTTTCATTGTAGATCGTGGGACATTACCAGGAGATCAGAAACTTGAATTAGTTATTTAATTCTATTTCGTTACTAGCGCCTTTGATTATTTAAGTTATTCCTCTACCAGGAAAACAGAGTTCGAAGAGTTATTGTAATTTCCAAATTCCAGCTCGTCAGAGCGCGCCTTCACAATCGTGGTTCCTTTATTCATTTTGTCTTCTCCATATTACCAGGAGAACAGAGAATTAGAAGAGTTAATCTTATTGACAAAATGTCGTCAGTCATTTTCATTGTAGATCGTAGTCCGTGGGACATTCCATATGATAAGGAGAACAGATAGTTGGATAACCATCCAGTTAATTCAATATTTAAATATTTTCTAGGATATCAGCATCTTCGCATTGTCGATAGTGGAATTTTGTTCCCCATATTACCAGTACCAGGAGATTTTATTTACGCAGACGCTAGCGACCGCGTTAAGATTTAATATGGAATTTCTTAGTTACCTTACTATCCGCCAGAGGCGCTGTACAGGTTTGCCATATTAAATTATTAACGCTGTCCCTAGCGTCTGCGTCAATAAAATCTTATGGTTGACGTACCAGAGGGCAGAGCTGAAAAAGAACTTTAATTTTGAAATTCTTTCTCATCAATGGTTTGGAAAATAAAACAACTTTTTAAACTTTTATTCTTCTAGTAATATGACGATGCTAACGAGCTATACCTAGACAAATAAACTACTTTCCCAGGTGAAAATGTGTCTACAAATATAGGAATAAATAAAACGATAATTTCCAACAGTCAATATTTATTTCATTTAAATGAATATCTACATATAAACATGGTCACGTTAAGCGTCGGTTTGCAAACTCTTCTACTAACACTACATATGTATATTTTGGATAAAGAAAATAGAATTTAGTATCTATTTACCAATTAAAATTTTTCACGGACGGGAATTAAAATAAATGAAAAATATATAAAATGAATTGTAATTTTTCGTTATTTTATAGCTTTTACTAAAAGTATTTAGTCAGTAGCAAGTAAAGTTACATGGTTTAGTTAAAATCAAGCTTTTTCGGCTTTTGGAAAATGAATACAGCAGAAGTTTTGCATAGACAAGTTTGGCGCCAAAACTAAAATCTTCATACAACAAATTGTCAAGGTTATATTCATAGAGGTATAAATCGAATTTTATTTATCTTTCAGTTATTAATAATAATAATATAACGATTGCGGGGAAGCGTGCAAAAGCGACACTGATTTTGACATTTGTAAAACACATTTAAAAACTACAAAGCTATTAACTACATTCATAAAATTCGTTAAATATATTTCAATGCAAAAAATGCTTAGATACAATAAATTCAGTAAAAATTGACAATGTGTATCTACATTAGTATTTATTTCATAAAATTTCTGTTTAGGTTTATTTTCGCCACAAGAGGGCGTTAGTTGATTTTCGAGTGGTGACATCTGGTGTAATTTTTAAACCCTCATTGAAAAATGCATTTAACATCAATATAGCAGATCTAATCTATAGTAAGTATATACCAAGAAAAATAATTTATTCATTGTATTTCATCGATTTTAAGACATTTGTGGCTCGGATGATACTATAGCTAATAGTAATTATTTAAAATTTACAATTTTAAGTGAATTCTACTCGAATTAATAATTCTATTTGAATAAAAAAAAATTACAGATATTTTTTTCGAACAAGAAATATAAAATTACAATATTGCGATTAAAATAAATGGTGTTCCTTGCTATACTTGTCTAGAATAATAAAAAACAATTATTTCCAAAAAAGGTTGTCATGTTTCTCTAATCCTATATTTATTTCAAATTTTAAGCACCATTATCACTAAGACTTATGTTATTTTTCTAATTTTTCTTTTTTAAATTTATTCTTCTAACTTTTTAACTTATTTGCATAAAGGTATAGTTAAATAAGCGGTAACACTTAACTCTTTCTAAGTATTCTTATGTGCATGAAAAAGGGTTCCATATACATAACTAACTAGGCAATCAGGACGATTAGGTTTTATCGGACAGAACTAAGCACGCCATTGGTTAGTAAAATAATATAATATTTTTCAGACTGGTTTTTGAGTTCAATAAACCATAAAAATGTTTTAAGATTTCAGAAAGAAAAAAAAAATTGACCTATTAGAAAATAAAATAGTTTTCACGTATTTCGAAAATTTGTTAATTTTATCCGTTAAAGTTATTTAAACTCGACACGATTAACATTCACTGGGAAGTTAAATTGTTAAATGCGTGTAATTTGTGTTTTCAAAAAGTTTCAAATAATCAAAAACAAGAGTATAAAATATTCTACCACGCACACGTGGGTGGAATATTTCGAACTGAAATTTTAGATTTTTTTTTATACAATTCCAAAGCCGAATATTCACAACTAAAAAGAGTACAGTTTTTCTCAAACAAAAGTAAATTTTATTCAACAAATGGCTGTGCAATTTAACAACAATATTGAAAGGCCACATTTATCACAATACTAGGGGTATTTATTGTGGTCGTCTACACATAAATACAATCATACTTTCACTTTGATCATACTACAAAGTTTATTGTACATTGCCATACAGCGCGGCAATGCTGTCAGCCTTCTAGGCACTTTCCCAGACGGTTGCGATGCGGAGCTTAAATTTGTGGGTTTTTTTCTTTGTTTATATAATTTTATAGTTAAATAAGTATATTTAGTTATTTTGTTTTAATTTTTAGATTTTAGTTAGCAATAATGAAACAATTTAATAAAAAGAACTACACAGACTATATTTTAACCTTTCATCAGTATGTTTTGTCCATACATTGCTTAAAATAAAATAAAAAATGGTAAAGCTTTCAATGAGGAGAAAATAGTTTGTCTGAAATAGTGATAAGCAAGGTTTTGTAATTTTTGTATGAAAGAATGTTATAATGAAATACATACACCCTTTCAGTGAAATTTTAATCATTTTTTTAAGAATAATTAAACATTTTAAAGTAATTATAATAAAGTATCATGGTCTATGATACCATTTGTATATTTGAACCATTTGTAGTTAATAAAAAAAATCTTTTATAACAACTATATGCACTAGTAATTTGACGGAAAAATCGACACAATTCACATTTAATCGTATCTCTACCACGTGATTTTATTAACGCTGACGTACAGGTATTGGGCCCATCATGAATCCTCGGTATGTTTTTGCGCTTATCACGAAAATAAAATTGAAAATCAATGAGACAAATTTCATTACATAGTCATAACATTTTTCTTTCTAAATAATTAATTATGGCACTATACCATAAAACTATACCGGTAATTGATAACTTTGCACCATTCAATAGATTGCATGTTTTAAATATAATATTGTCAAATAAAATCTATTATGTATATATTCTACGAAAACTATCATAATTGAACAATTACATCATAAAGGTACTAGTTTATATAATTATCATTCGCCTAAAAAAATCTATATAAAAACTATATAATATATCTAGGTAGGTATTAAATGAATTTATATTTTTGCATGATAACATTTTCTCTTACTAAAATATATTGTCAACTTAAGGTAAAAACTTGTAAAATAAAAGTCTATGGCACTAAAATGCAACTAAAACCGTGATTCTCTATTATTTTTTAATCAAATTAGTTGGCTAGCTTTGCACCGATACTGTGTAAGAGCGATTTTAATACAAATATAGATATTTAAAAATGCTGCATAATTTGCAAAAATGACACGCCAAGAAAAAGAAGAATGTGTGTATAGGGTAAATGTGTGTGTGTGTGTGTGTGTGTGTTTAAAAGTAACTGATGTGAATGTCAACACAACACAATACTAATAAGAAAGTATGAACACAATAAGATTTTTTTTGAGCGCCAAGAATGGCCACTTGTCATTTTGACATTCAGCAAAGATTGATTTTAATACAACGTTTACCGCATGGAAATAAAGGTAAAGATGGAAACCAAGAAGGCTGGTTCATTAAAATTTGACCTGGAGTAACCCCTGTTTTCCCAAAGTATTACCATCACTTTAAAAAATTTGCCTAGTCAGAAATACAGTAAAATAAAAATGTCAGTTTGCTTAATATAATTATTCTTCATTTTTATTTTAATAAAAATCTACCTCAAAATAAAAACTGTTTATCATTTTTTCCAACTTTTGAGGTTGTTATAAAGTGCTGTGATGGAAACCCAGATTCACACCCTAACATATCACGAGTTAGAAAGAGAGAGGTTAGCAAACGATGCGTGTTCTAACGGAATAGAGTGCGAAATTAGTCCATATTACGCAGAAGTGTTGACTCAATTCAAAGATGCATGTCACAGCAGTTGGAAGGAGCACTTTGATGAACGCTCTAAAATAAAAGGAATTTGGTACAAAACTATACAAAGTGAACCTCCTCGTATACCTTGGTTCAATAATTGTGATTTGGGCCGAAAAATACTCAAACTAATATTGAGAATTAGATCTATCACATTCCATCAGGGAAGCTTGCATTTATGTTCAAAAAAGTTAGTTCACCCAATTGTGAAGTATGTGGCATAGTCGACGATGTATCTCACATCTTGATGGAATGTGAAAGAAACCAGATTCAAAGAAATTTATTTAAAAGTAAATATAATGTAAATGGCTTGGACGTGGGGTATGTCCAGAGTATCCTGAGCAACCCTACATCTAACGCTGCCCGGGACTTGTGTGGTTTAGTGGCGTACCGCCAGTAAAATACACAAGTTCTTTTAATTATTCTACGTGTCTTAGTCATTAAAGTTATTCATGTTTGTATCGATGGAGCTGACATGTCATTAGACAAAAGCTTCTAAATAAAATAGATTAAAAAAAAAAAAAAGAAAGAGAGGTGGGTAACGAAATGCATTGAGGTCAAATTTTCTTAAACCAGCTTGATGTATGCCTGCTTGGCTTCCATCTTTACCTTAAGTTCGATGGTTTACCGTTTGTTTTCTCTCCAGATGGCGCCAATGTCCAGCGAGGTCCTAAGATCAAAGTGCCAAAGTCATATAAAAAAAATTACACCTATTATGCTGAGCGAAGACCATTTGTATATACAATGTTATTATTTGTGCTAAATAAATATATGTATTTATTTCCGAATTCGATTTTATACCACGTGAGTTTTTATTTATATAATCTTTACGTATAGCACTTTAAAATAATGCAACAGGTGAAGTATTTTCATTGATTTTATGACAAACTAGATAACAATAAAAAAAAAACATTGTTATTAATCAAATATGGTTTCCGCGCAGCTGAAGCGATAATCAGCTAAAACTTCAATCATTGGTCCGTAACCATCAATCATGTATTATTCGTAGATGCAGGGAAGCCGCTTGAAAAGTCGAAACTGATATATTTCTCTCTCAAATCAACTCATATAATTCATTTGTGCAACATAGAAGAACTGAACGTGCATCTACCTTAATATATGATCAAAGTCGTATATATATATATATAATTAATTAAAACATTTTAACTTATACAGGTGCCTTACTATCATCTCTAATAGCAGGACAGAAACGAGTGAGCAAGCAAGATGTCGTCTTACACCTTGTACTGCGCCATCTCGTTCACTCTCTCTTTTCTGCTCTGCGTTTAGAGGTGATAGTAAGGGCCCAGGGCACCATGAAATTTTAGATAGGAATTTTTTTTTTAGATAGATATTGACTTTGACTTATTCTAGTGCATGGATATGCGACCACCAGGAGGACGATCGCGGTAATTGATTACAAATTACATACCACGCAAATTTACCAAAACCAAACCACAACTGCGAGGGCTATTTTGAGTATGTAAAATTGGTGAGTCGATTGAAAATAGTACTAGTCGCCTATTATGTCATCAGGACTATCATCAATAATTTCAAATCAAATAGGTTAGTTTCCAGGGTCAAAAGACTATCATTAAATTAGTCCGTCATTTAGGGAATCAAAATATATTAGTGACGTATTTTTTCTTTTGTCAATCGAGCGATAAATTATAAAGATATAACGCATCAAAGTTTAAAAGTGGGGGCTCGTGACGTCACATATTGCGAAAAAGTGTAACACACTGTGACGTCACACGGAACTTTAACGCGCCATATCTTTATCATTCTTAATTTAATTTTCAAAAGAAAAAATACGTCTCCAATATTTTTTGATTATCTCCGGTCAGTAATTAATTAAAAAATATTGGAGACTAATTATATTTTTTAGGAAACTAGCCTATTGGAAATATTTAATTGGTCAAATAATTTGACTTTGCCGATCAAGGTTTTTGACCTGCCTGGTAGGTCAACTTTTTGACCTTAATTACAATTGACATGATTTCTGAAATCACGATCGGTGTGCAAAACGTAATTGTTCAATAAAATTAAAATATAAAACTATAGAGATCCCGGCTTTAGTTGCCATATTAAATATAGTATATGCCACGTTATAAATTGACTGAAAGCTTTGTGTATACGTAAAATATACCTATCTATGATTCTTTGATGTAACCTGAAAAAGAGAAAATAGCAATCTTTATTTAAATAATTTATTAAGTTAAAGTAGGTAGTTTATACTAGGGGTGCAGGGCAGAATACCTCCTCGAGTGCCCGGTCCTTTGAAAGCTTTGCATTCTCATTTGATCCCACGGATCCGGTGAGAGGGCGGGCTGACAAGGGATTCGGGACGGTGCACCCTGGGTGACAGTTAATAACTCCCTGCTAGTCGGGGTCTTGTTGGCTGTCGGCCAATTTCTGCCAACAGACCACTCCACCGCCGTCTATGATGAGACGACGAATGGATGTGGGTCTGGGGGACGGGCGTGGTCCATCTATGGGCCACTATCTGGTTTGGAGGGGGAGGGGGGAGGTGGCCGAAAGGCCAATGGACGGGGCCGAAAGGCCATGGCTGGAGGGCGTCGTGGTAGAATGCTAACGCGACCCCATGGCGCCCTCAACAGCCGGTGCGGAAACGCCGGAGGGGTTTTAGTGGGTAGTCCGGGCACTCTGCCTGGGAGTCCCACACTCATTGCGTAAATGCATTTCCCCTCCGTTACCAAAAAAAAAAAAGTATTTTATACTAGATATTGTCCACGGCTTCGGTGGTTAAGACCTACGACCCGGGGGTTGTGGGTTCGATTCCCACGGGAAAGCAAAGTATGCTTTTTAGTTTAGTTGTTTCCAGTTTGGTTATAACATTGCAGGCTTGAATCAGTGCTTCGGAAGGCACGTTAAGCCGTGGGTCCTGACTGCAACCTGGTGGTCGTTAAAGAAACCACGTCAGAGGCCGAGAGGCGGTTCGAAGCCGGGACGGGCTGCTAGTAAATATATGATTTAAAAAAAAAATCAATGATTCCACTTCGTCATACACACAAACTTATTTCGCAAAAAGGGAGCTTACTATCACTTCTAAAAGCAAAGTAGAAATGAGTGAAAGAACGAGATGGCGCAATACAAGGCGATATCTCTTTTATTCCCTCGTGCTACCTTGCTATTAGAGGTGATAGTAAAGCTCCTGGAATTGCTACCACGTGTAAATGTGTTTTATCTCGCTCTTTCACGTTGAAAATCTATTGGGGAGAAAGGGACTTACTACTTTGACGAGCTTATAGCCGAGCGCGAGGCGCGTATCCGTAACGAATGCGCGTGTCATGCGACGGCGAGACGCAACCCGTATTGGAGTGGTCGCCCTTTAGTGGCATTTTATATCTCGAGCTTCTCCGTGCTTCGGAAGGCACGTTAAGCCGTCGGTCCCGGTTGTAATCGACAGATAGCAGTCAGGCTGTCAGATGCCTTTAGGCAGTCTGAAAAAATCTGTCAGTGTTGGCCACTAACACACCTTGGGTCATGTTCCTGTTGGTCTGGTTTCCCTGTAAAGTGTTACGGAGGCCAAAATATTTTTTTTTTTTTTATACAAGTAGGCAAACAGGCGTACGGCCTACCCGATGGTAAGTGGTCACCGTAGCCTATGCACCGGAGATGTCACGAGTGCGTTACCGACCTGTCCGCTGTCAGCACAGCGACCCCCCTGGAGCCTGGCGACCCTACTCACCAGCAGGAACACAACACTGCATCACAGTGTTATTTGGCTGCGGTCTTTTGAAGGTTGGAGGTACTTCCCCAGACGGACTACTCCTTACAAAATGTCCTACCTCTCTTAAATATGCTCTGAAGAAGAAGAGAGAGACTTACTTTTCACTGCATAGCGTTGTCGTTCATAGCTAGGTAGTCGAAGTCGTCAGCGTCAAACGAATGCATGTCGAATAAATCGCTGTTCATGAAGGTGGCTTCTGTCGGAGCAGGCGTCGCCGAACCGTAATAGCTGCTTGGCCCAATGTCGTTGTCGTTGGTGTGATGTCGTTGTTTTATTTTTTTTTGTAGTGTCGTTGTTATTTGTGTAGTGTAGTTTTTCATTGATAAGTTTGTGGGGTGTGGATGTAATTGTTTTTTGTGCGATGTTTAATATCATGTTAATTTGTTAAATGTAATTTTCAATATTATAAATTTACGTGTCAAATGTAGTATTAATTTATCAATTGTTATAATTTTCATGATTTCAATTCCAATTTTATGTGAAATTCGAAGTAATGAAATTATGAATTGAATTAATATTTTTTATTACGTGTGTTTAATGTATATGTATAGTATAATGTATAATTTAGTGCTCGCAGTTCGTCGTCGTCGGCGAATCGGGAAAAGAAGAGAAAATGCAACACATTAGTAGACGGTCGTGTCCAGAGAAAAATAAAATATATACTTTTTATTAATCACCGTCGCCAAAATGGCAGCACAGACAAATAAAAAAAATAAACAATATAATAGTCCATGTTATAATAAGAAAAAAAGCGGTAATAAAATATTTATATTACAAAAAAAAAAAAAAAATTTTACAAAAAGAAACGACCGTCTGTGTTGCATTTTCGCGATGAAGGACAAAAAAATTGTCTTTGATTGAAAAATAACTAAAAAAAATTTCAAAGACAAGATTTTTTTTGAAATAAAACATTTATTTAAAATCTGACATATAATTGTATATAGAAATACATTAAACATGCATCAATATAATTTAACATTGTCATGTGGGGTCCGAATGTATATGGGTATACAGCGGTTAGGTAAAACTTGGTATCTGACATTTTTAATTTCAAATTGAATTGACAATTTGAATGAATTAATGAATCTCCTATATTTTTATTTATATAATGTCTTCAATTCGTGTAATATTATATTATTTTTTTAAACAGTAATGTTTCTGTTTGAATAATACGAATTGACAGATTGCTATATGAAGCTAAAGCGATTATAGTGAATATACCTTTGTACTTCACTGTATTTTCATGTTATAATGTTTTTTTTTGGTTAAATCAAGAGTATTTTTATTGTATTTTACGACAAACATTAACACATCAAGAACTGTCACTCGTATTGACAACAAAATTAGACTTAAAACATCAAATACCAAGTGATAAAACATACACCGCCGGCAAGCATAGGTCCAGTGCAATTGTTGAGCACAACATTAAAAATACATTATCAACTTACATTATAACATTTACTACTTAAAATAGTCACATCCCGGAAAACGTATTTCAAATCTTAATATAAATCAGCTATCCATAAACTATATATAGTAATAAAAATACAGTTTACGATTCAGTGCATCAAACGATCTTAGAAAAAGCTCATATAAATCCAATTACAAACACAACTTTTTCAGAATCCTAAAAACATTAATAGTAATAGTGTATATCCAAAATAATACTGTTAATTTATAATTTGGTCGTTGTTATATATAGTATACGTGGTCCAATCATTCTTTCCTAATTCATCACATAGCGAAACTGCATTTTTACCGCATATAATATACGGTTATTTTAAAACTACTAGCCAAATTTTTACAGTGATTCAAATACATAAGCCATTTTCAATAAAAACCGAAAAACGAAAAATATTTTTTTTTCGATTTTTTGACTTATTGGTTTAATTTCACATACTCCCAAAAAAAATTAGGCAGTATTTTCAAAATAGCCCTGAATATTAAAAAATTTCGGTCTTAATGTAAAGAAATGTTGTTTTTATTTTTTAATAACAACGTTAAGCCTTAAATGGTGTGTCCTACTTATACCTTCTATATACTAAGTGTCATGATCCAATGTACTCAAACGAGAAAAAAATAATCTAGCACCGAATACCGTATACAGATATTCAAACATAATAATAATAATAATATTCAACTTTTGTATAAACATATTTTGAGTGAGTCAAAATAAGCATCAAAAGTGATAAATACTAACTATTACTTAATGCTAAAAATCGACAAAAAGTATATTTTAGCCCTATTTTAACTAGTGAAAATTTTTCGATCATTGTTAATAGAAAACGTATTTTAAAATTGAGACCTTTTTAAGGCCTAATAGAAAGAAAATTCATATTTAAGATACAATTCAGACCGATCGGCCTGCATCGGCTCGGGTCGGAACGGAGGCATGCCGCGGCAGCCGGCCATGTTCTTTCTTTAGTGTACACAAATTCAAATGACTCGTCTCGGCTCCGAATTGACCCGACGCATACCGATGGAGCTGTCCGGAGCGGCTCGGAGCCGTACGGCCGTCGCGGAATGTTTATCTTCTCCTTTACCTTGTCCCACTATTTATGTGGGGTCGGCACAGTATATAGTTCCTTCCAATTTTTTCTATGTCTACCTATTTCCTTTTCAACGCCCTTCCCACTAATGTTCTCTATGATACAATCTAGCCATCTCGTTTTGGAATCGCGGAATGTATATATATAATATAAATTTTAATTATTTCTTGTTACAAGTTTCAATTTCCTTTATCGCATTGTGAAATGCCTTCCGGGCCGGGCCGATGCGAGTCGATCTGTCTGAATCGTACCGAACAGGGAGAAAATAAAATAGACTAATATATATTGTGAAGGCTTAATTGTTTTAGATCTATCTGTTATCCTTTTTAAAACATTGATCTAATACTTATTTATTTTAATTTTATAGCAAATGGTCTTTACTACCAGTCAACTAATTTTATTAGCACAAGAAATGTGTACATTATCAACGTTATTGTGACTTTTAATAATCCAACATTATTTAGTCGACAAATTTTCACTAATAAGTTCTTATCTAACACAGATTCCTTACTACTTGTTTTTATTGGATTTTCATTTTAACATCAACATGTAAAAATACCCTAAGTTTATATAACTACCTATTAGTTAAAATACAAAGTAATAGCGAATATGGACCCGATTATAATTTAAGACCTTTTTTACAAATAGTATTTTTAAACAGCTTATAATTAAGACGGTAGCCATATTTTTGAGATCAGAAATCACCGAAATCAATTATTATTATTATTTTCTAAATTTTGCAGTACACAAGGTAAATATCAACAAAATATATTACAAATTGTAAATATTTATCAAAAAGGTCTTGTTATTTTAAAGGACGCGACGTTTGAGAAAATATTACGTTGTGGAGGACGGTTTCGGAGGAAATATAACGAAAAAATATTTTTAAACTAATTTTACTCAAAAAACTAATCTATCTTATAAGTCTTGAATATCTAATATTTTTACAATTGCGAAGTGAACCATCGCTGCAATAGTTCCTATCTACTTTTGGCATGAGGGCACACAAATAACACTTAAGATCCAATATGATGGATTACATTTAAAGGATATATACACAGTCATATCATTGTCATGCGATGGAATGAAGCTTATTTTTGAAAGATAAATAAATAAATGCGAAATCGATGTTAGCATAAAAAACCTAGAGATTCGATTCAATATGAGATATTACGCAAAATAATTTGCAATATGTATAATGCGTTTTTCATTATAATGTTATTAAAGATCGATACGCCTCATTTATTAGTAGCAAATCTTTCCATGCATTTATAAAATCTCTATTCAGAGAGCTAAGTATATCACGCCCGAATTGACATTTTCAAGACAATTAAAATTGACTTTTAAATATTTGCAATGTTGGAGCTCATCCATACTATATAATATTAAAATGCGAATGTCTGTCTGTCTTTCTGTCTGGTACGGTTTCACGGCCAAACCGCTAAACGGATTTTGATGAAATTTGGTATGAATATAGTGGAAGACCAAAATAGGCTACTTTTTAACGCAGGCGGAGCTGCGGGAATCAGCTAGTTTTAAATTTTTTAAATATAGACCCTTTACTTACTACTAGATCTTCCATAGTTAACATGTAATTCGGAAAATTAACTTTTACAATTATTTTTTACGACCTTTGTCGTGTTACCGAGATTGTAACTGTTAAGACCTCTTTCACCCAAGCCCTTCATATCCTATCTCCCTACAACAAGCCAACTTTTTGTATAAAAAGCCGATGGGACAAAAATAATGTCATTGAAGAAATACTAAAAATTTTTATCAATTTGTTTTTGAGGCTTCAGTTACAAAGCTCGTCTATGCCAGCCTCACGGGGAAAGCCAAAGTTGTATGGTTAACAAACTGATATATTTTTGTGAATTTAGTAAAGAAACATACTATGCGATAGACATTTTATGCTAAAATTTGAGTAAAAAAGTTTTTTTTTTAAACCTTTTACTTTCTAGTATTTCCATCAACAACCCTATATTTCTACACTACAAGTGTATAAAATACATAATGTAGACATTCATTTTCACTAAGAATCTGCAAAACCAATTAGGTATACGAAAATATTACTTTTCAAAAAATTGAGCACAATTACGCATACTTCAAAATGTCACATACATGGTTTTTAACATTTCCGAATAAATATAGACTCTTGGGGTAAAAATCACACATTTTGAAATATTTTCGTGATACGTTTTCACATAAAAACCCCCTTTTACAATGATTTTGATCAGTATGCAATTTTGTGTGTCTAAGAAAAATGCTTTTCCGCCTTCACGCCCATTTTAAGTACGTTTTTAGATGAAGGAGTCGGAATCGGAATATCTTTGGCTTTACCATCATTTATTGTCTCCGAGTTGCTTGAAGTGACGTGTCAAGCTACAACGAGCCATCAGAAATACAAGTTTAGTGATACTTTTGCTCGAAAATACTCAATTTATCACTCTTTCTCATAAAAGAGGACGTATCATTTTGATATTGACAGCTGTCACTTTTTTCGGGTTTCTTGCCCAAAAATTGCAAAAGGAACTCATATAGTACATCTCTTTTCCTTTCGCATTCCGTACACAAAAATGGCGAAACGAATCCAGGACCTTTCATGTCTGTCTGTCCGTCTGTCACAGCCGATTTTTCTATTAATCAAATCTTTTTTTTAAAGTAAGACGGTAAAAAGCATGCTTTGGTCAATTATCACTTAAAATTTTTCACTATCACTCAAGATCTGTCATTAATTTTAATACTAAATTCGTTGTCACCCTGACACATTCGTCCTATCTCGCTCATTGATATGTTCTGTCTCTTTTCATCTTGCGATCATTGAATTGACATAAAATTCGAGACTTTTTAAGGATTTGACAAAATTTGCCGCCTAATAAAAGTTTAAAAAAATTATATATATTTGACGATAATAATAAGTAATTTTTTTCATACAACTAAGTAGGCAAACAGGCGTACGACCCACCTAACGGTAAGTGGTTACCGTAGCCTATAAACGCCTGCAACACCGGAGATGTCACGAGCGCGTTGCCGACCTGTCCGCTATCAGCACAGCGACCCCTCTGGAGCCTGGCGACCCTACTCACCAGCAGGAACACAACACTGCATCACAGTGTTATTTGGCTGCGGTCTTCTGTAGGATGGAGTTACTTTCACAGACGGACTAATCCTTACAAAATGTCCAACCTCTCTTAAAGTATACAAAAATATGGCAAATAACTTGCATTTGTTTTTTAAACATTACCACACCCCGGACACTCCACACAACAGAGGTGATCTCGATACCTATTACAAGGTCGCATACGCAATGCACTCGCGTCAATGTGTGTGTTAGTGTTAGGCGTAGCGTAGTCGGGTTACATTTTAAATTTGCGTCATATCATAGCAGTGGGGACGCGCGATCGAAGTGTCATCCTTGCAATGTTTTGCTCTCTCGATGTTTCCCCTAAATCTGCTTGGCTCGGTGCGGTATCTGTTTCGGGTTGGAGGGTGTGAGTGTCCCGGTCTGTACGTTAGTACTATTAATAGTTCGGTGACATTATTCAAATTCTCAAAAAACCGATTCATTCATGTATTTTCAAATTTATTTTTGATTAAATTCCAACAACTTACAATAAAACCCTATCTAAATAATAAAAATGCTTACATTAGCCGATATAATACTGATTTTAGTCTCAAATGTCACAGTAAAAGATTTTTCTAGTGTCAATAAAATTTTAATGTATATTTAAAGCAAAAAATTATCTGCAAATTAAAGAATCGGTCAGGCAACAATTTGTCGCTCACAAAACATTTAATCTACATATATATTGAAGCGAAAACCTGTACACACGAAAAATATCTTTTCACATTTAGTACGGAATAATTCATACATATTTTTTGTCAATAAATAATATTATGACATCTCTAAAACTGTTTTAATCATCTGTGTAAATAAAATCGCATATTTCAGACTCCCATGAAAGTATCAATAAAACGTCTAGGACCACGATTAAAGCACACCCTTTGCTCAGAAGTGAGAACGCGACTGGGGAACACGCACGAAAAAATTACATCTGGTAGTCTAAAATGTACGTTTCACAGTCGAGAGCAGACAAACCTGACCCCCGGTCGCTGTGGTACAGCGGGAGTCACGTTTTTCTTTCACTAACTGTACATTCAAGGGTCTAATTGTTAAATTGACGTTTTTTTGACATGTTTTAAACAAAATTCCATCCGTGTTTACAACTGTAGTATAGTTGGTGCGCAGCTAAGGAGAGAAATACACACATATAATTAATTTCCAATCTTATTATAACGGACTTTTTTTGTTTGAAATGTGAATTGGGGTCCAGGGTCTAAAAGTACTCTTATTGTATATTATCTTCATGATTATTCATAACTTTAAAAATTATTATTCAAAATTCTGTCGAATAATATTTTACATATAAAAACATCTTAAAATGTCAAATAAATAAAAAAGGACACTACGAAAGTCAAGACGAAAAATAATTTAATACACCATAGCACCTTAAAAAAATATTAAAAGTAAAAATAAAAAAAAAATAAAAATTGTGACGAAAATTTGGAAGCGCAAATATTGCAAATACTTAAGGCACCGTTTAAAAAATGCAAGGATGTGACTATTTAACTAAATAAAATAAACTAAAAAAACTAAATTAAAATTAATTGAAAAGTCTTGTCCTTAAAAAACTAAAAATCGATCATGTACCTGGGGAAGGAAATAATAAAAAAATAAAATAAACCATAATCAAAAAATTAAGTGACAACAATGGTTTTTTTTAAAATTGGTTGTGTCGTACTTTCAGTGTCCTGTACTGTGCAAAAAAAAAAAAAAAAAATATAGCCCGACCAGGAATATAAAAACCCCGCATTGTCGTCGTTACTGATCGCCTTTAGGTGGCAACATGTTGTATGTGTCATGTCAACAACAAAATTGACAATCACATTTAATGAAATAGAAATCAATCCTTCGTTTTTATTCGCGTAAAATATGATAACATCTTTTATATTATATTTAATTGATTCAGGCATTACTCTGCGGAAGTTAAAGTTACAAGCACTTACCAAATTATTTTGCGTGCTTCCGCCATCAGTTAGTTAATGCAAACTAACCAAACTAACACGTGTCGTATTTGCAAACTAATGGTGGGAGTAATAGTAGTAGGTGGGTGCCGGCCGGCAATATCTTGTATCTTTCATATCACTTTTCTCTTATGACGATGAATTATATTTACCAAATTTTGATAAAAAAATCCTGAAATAATCATAAAATACGCAACGTCCACTCCTGTCTCTTTTTGGCAGATGACGGAATGTTACACGAATGCTTAGTTGTCAGTAAAAGAAATTAGTTCCAAATAATTTTCCGCAATACGGCGAAGGTTGCTATTGTCCTGATCGGGCTATATAGTATTTTTGGAAAATTCCCGATATTTGCGCGGGAAATTAGCTGCAAAATCAATAAACATACCTGCTTTGAACACTGGGCGTGCCGCGGTGCGTGTCTGGAGACGCGTACGCGGGAGAAGCCATGAAATTAGGCAGTGTCGTCACAAGAACAGGTTTTACGTAACCGTTTTTCAGCATTTCGTTTTCTGTAAACGATTCCAAAATTAATTTTTTTTGGAACAATAAACATGATTACGGTAATTATTTTGAACTGAAAAAAAAATCGAATCTAAACGCCAAACGAAGAGTAAAAAAAATGGACATTAGGTTGGTATGACACTTATCAAATATCTTTGTCGAAGGTACATTTGATCAAAGAAAATAAAACTATAATTTATCTTTACATATAAATTCCGACAATATAAATATAAAAATACAAGAAAAACATTTTTATAAAAAAATAATAGAGTATAGAATAGTTAACAAAGTGTGACAAGTTGAGCAAAAATGATCTTAACCTTTGATTTTATTCAATTTATCTTTCTAATCAATTTTAGTTCTCAATGGAAAATTGGTCATATATGAATGATTGAAAGAAGGGAAAAGGTTCTCGTGGTATTTTCAGCCCACATTTAAGCTCTCTGCTTTACCCAAAGATTAACTGTTAGATAATGCTTTTAGCATCAAATCCGCCTATTGTGCTTTACAAATTGTAATTTGTACAATGAAGGTTTGAAATTGAAATTTGGAACTGAAAAACCCCAAAAAAAATATCATCCGCGGAAAAATAATGTAAAGAATAAATAACTCACCGGGTTTAGTGTAATATTTGGAGAACACGTCGTCCTTCGCGATGTTCGGATACAAGAACTGCAGCTGCGGCAGGTCGAGAACTCTGTCCGCCAGCGAACGCAGCGAGAGGTCGCGAGCGGTGAAAGGCTGCAGGCTGAACACCTCGTTGCCATCTGGCGGTGCGGAAAACAACACTTTACAATACAGAAAAGACTAAGTAGGACTGAAAATATATGAAATTATGGGCCTTAAAGGACTCGTAGTCAGGGCCGTAAACATTTAAAGAAATAAAA
Source organism: Euzophera pinguis (assembly GCA_947363495.1). Taxonomy (NCBI): domain Eukaryota; kingdom Metazoa; phylum Arthropoda; class Insecta; order Lepidoptera; family Pyralidae; genus Euzophera; species Euzophera pinguis. The sequence goes on from OX376182.1 coordinate 1,902,791, forward strand.
AAAATACTCAAATGCGAGGCCGATACAAAATTAGCATAAAAAGGTAGAACGTAGCACGACTTTAATGATGTAAAACTCACGAATTTAGTATCCGTATAAAAATTCTAAAAACAGATTAAATCCTGAAAAAAATGAGTATGTAAAATGCCTTAAATAACTCGTATCCAGAGTAGTAAAACTTTGAAAATAACACAAAACTTGGGACCAAGTAAGGACTATACCTAGAGAATGAGTAAAGTAAAAGTGAAGCGACAGATTGGCGGAGTTTTTGACGATGATTTAGACTACGTTTTAAGCTGGTTAAGCCTCAATGGAGAGCTTTTAATATGGAGAATCATCTAGTACAGCAGGAGTGGAGCGACTGACCTCCGACCCAGGCGATGGTGATGCTCCCGAGCTCAAAGTCCGAATCGAAGTGACACTTCGACAGCATGTTCTCAAGTTTGCTTCTTCTGGATGACACCCATTTTACCACAAACCCTAATATTAACATTATTGTGGCTCGCAGAACCCAAGAGAACAGTCTCCTAAACCCTCCCCCCCCCTCCCTTCTTACCTTTTTCTTACTTAAATTACTATTCATTATGACGTGCGGAAACCCCTAGGTCACTAGGGATAAATATCTAGTTTGTTTTTTTCTCATAATACCTTGGGCTCTTATGGTTTCCTACCAACATTAGTATACGGAACTCTAGAACAGTCCCAAAACCTTTCTATCAACTTATACACTCAAAACCAAGGACTACTTTGAAAACTACAAACTTGCCCTAACTGAGGATCGAACTCGGAACCTGCAGAACCGCAGACCATCAATTTAATCATTACTCGACGGAGCTTGTTGAACAGTTGACGAAAATAGGGTTGTTTTAATGCAGACCTAAGTCCGTTCAACATATTTTTTTCTATGGAAGGGTCAGAGTGACTAAGGTGGATAGCTAGTATAGTATGAGTGGAGCGACTGACCTCTGACCCAGGCGTGACGTAACACATGTTAGTTGGTCCTTCTAGACCGGATAGTGACATAAAGTGGAGAAACAGTAAAAAAAAAACGAGTGGATTGACAGATTTGCATGGAATTTTGTATGGAGAAATAGCTAGTACAGGAGTGGAGCGACTGACCTCCGACCCAGGCGATGGTGATGCCTCCGAGCTCCGAGTCCGAGAACCGCAGCAGGAAGGTGCCGGGCGGACACTTCGACAGCATGTCCTCAGCTTGCTTCTTCTGGATGAACCCCATTATTAGACTGGTAATAAAATTATTCATGTTACACATATATTTACCTTAATTTTTACTTTTTTTTTTAAAGTAATTTTTTATTAGAACTTTCATTGAAAAAAGGAGAACTGTATTTTATATTTGTTATGCTTTCTTTGTTTAATTTAGAAATAATATATTTACTTTATATTCAATAGCTTAAAAGACCATGTTTACAGCAATTAAAAGTTCATTGATTCATTATTTTCTAGAGTTTATTTCTTCTAGATGACAAGACAGACTATCTTATCAGATATATTATCCACTCTTTACTATAAATAGACTAGTTTCTTAAAAGAATATAATTAGTCCGTCAGTTAGATAATCAAAAAATATTGGAAACGTATTTTTTCTTTTGAAAATTAAACAAAGAATGGTAAAGATATGGCGCGTTAAAGTTCCGGGAAGTCGCGAGTCCCCACTTCTAAACTTTTATGTGTTGTATCTTTATAATTTATCGCTCTATTGACAAAAGAAAAAATACGTCACTAATATATTTTGATTCCCTAAATGACGGACTAATTTTAATGTTAGTCTTTTGACCCTGGAAACTAGCCCTATTGTCGTTATTTTTTCTTTAATTGTTCCACTCAACTTCCTCAATGTATGCTTTCACAAGAACAGTCGTCTTACAATAATAATAAATTCAACAAAAGGGGGGGGGGGGGGGGGGGGGGAATCTTTCAACTGAAAACTGGTAGAACTCTCACAAAACGTGAATTTTCTCTCAGACATTATACTACAATTTTGACAATTCACTGCTGAAGTTAGACAATTTGAGTTAAAATACATGTGATTTTCATAATTACCTACTGGTAGAACTACCAGTCGCGCCCCAACGTGTTCAGATACTCAAACATATTAATATAGTTTTAAACATTTCTCGCGGGGGCGACAAGCGGGCTAGTAGTCTTTGCCTACCCCTACGGGGAAAAAGGCGTGATGGTATGTCTATGTAAACATTTTTTTACCAATCATCAGATGCAATTTTTACATTGACCTACTGGCAGAACACTCACCGGTCGCACCACAACGTCCTTAGGTACTCTCTGGTAACCTTGACCACCTGGTAGAACCATTCCCAGAACGTAAAGTTTCTCTCAGGCAGAGCGTCCTTGCAAAACTGAGTCCAACTGACCGGCATCGCGTTCAGTTCCGGCACGTTTAGCGGGAGATTGGTCCTGTCAACGAAATAACCGATTATAGCCCGACCAGGAAAATAAAAACCCTGCATTGGCATCACTACTGATCGTCTTTAGGTGGCAACATGTTGTATGTGTTATGTCAACAGCAAAAACGACAATGTCATTTTTAATCATCATGATCTTAGCGCCTTCCTGGTTGCATCCTCAGCTGTCTGCTTCGGAGCCCAGGGTCCGCTAACAATGTCATTTTTAATGAATGAATTTTATTAATTTTATTTTTATTATAGCCAGACTAGTAAAAGCTTTCGCCCTAACACTAGCCACGAACACCAGAACTAAATTCTTTTACTGGCAACTAAACTATTCACTTAACATTCCATCATCTCAACTTCATCTGACAAAATGAAACATGTGTGGACGTTGTGTATTTTGTGGTTATTTCCTACGATTAATTTAACAAAATGGCAAAAATGATAATGAGAGAAAAGTGATATTTGACGCAAATAAAAACGAAGGATTGATTTCTATTTCATTAAATAACATTTTGTTGACAAGACAAATAAAACATGTTGCCATCTAAAGGCGACCAGTAGCGACGCCAATGCAGGGTTTTTAATTTCCTGGTCGGGCTACACATTACATCAGCCCAGAAACAAGCCAACTGAACAGCTTTGTCAGACGCCAAGTATAAACCATGGTGCTGGTGTTTGAAGACAGCTATTGCGCCATAGTTTGAGAAGAGAAATCACAATCGCAATGCTTTTGCGTTCTTAACGGCGATCAACTTAAAAAAAAAAACAAACAAAAATTAGACCCGATTAAATTGTTTCTCGATACTTGCTTTGACTTTTCAAACAAAGCTCACTTATTGAATGTAATATCTCGTATTTAGCCTGTCAAATTGCATTTATTGTTTTACATTTTATAAATAGATGTACCTATTTTTTTTTTTGTATCAACTGTGACTCGACGGAAACCCAGAAAGAGGTTTTCGTAGTCTGGCGCACTTGTATAATTGTAGAAATTGATGATGTGTTTTGAATAAAGATCTTAGGATAAAAATATTGCAATCTATCGAGAGACTTCCAAACAGGCCAGGGCAAGTGATGTCCATCTGGAAGTTCTTCTCGCATACTAATCATTCGTGTTCGAAATTGAGAGGTAAATATCAAATTACCTAAATATCTTCTCGGCCAAGAAGCGTAGGTTGTCATCGGACAAATCACCGCCGGAGGTCGCCGAGTAAAACTTTATGCGCAGGGTCTCGGCCAGCTGGCCCCATGTCACCTGTTATGAATCAATGAATCAACAATTTGCGATAATGACATTGATTTCTTAATCATTTTGGAACTAATGGCCAAATATTATGCCATTCTAGACCTTGGAGTAATTACAAAGAGGAGATGCCGTAATAAGCGTTTTGTAAGAAAGTATTTGTTTAGCTACACTTGGCGGAAGGCAGACATGCTTGGTTTCGGCCGTGGCTCCAACCATGGAGCACGAGCAATGACAAGCTCCGCCCACTGCGGTGGCATCACATCACGGAGCCATTTCAAACGGCATCTCCTATGCAGTAATTGCTACATGTTCTAGACTCACCTTATTGGGTAGGTGTGAAATTTAACGTCATAATCGACTCTGACCAATGACGTGCGTTTGAGTGAATCTTATATTTTTCACATTTTCATTATGATCAATTTTTTTATTAATTTAATTTGAGAAATTCAATGTCAATGTGTTAAACTTGTATTAGGGTACAATAATACAATAAGAAAAAAAACCATAATTGCATAAGAACCATAAAATGGCACACAAAAATATTAGTAATCAGCCAATTTCGTGTTTCAAGCGCTGTGTGCTATTATGTCAGTGATATATTGTGAAAATTATTAAAAAAAAAAAAAAAAAAAAAAAAAAAAAAATGGGAGAAAATTCTGTCTGTCATGTATACACATTGGTTCTTAAGTCAATGAAATAAAGTCTAAAATTAAATACAATTCTACATATTGTTAACGCTCGTGACTGTACGTATGATGAATATGAAATAAGCTAATAATAATAATGTTACGTGAAGCTATTGAAATTAAAAAAAATCCTAATTTCAATAGAGAGGATGGATGGCAGGTACCGCCAGCTTGGGACCCAGTCATTAACTTAATAAAATCGCAAACTCGGAAGCAGACTGCAAGACCCTTAGATACTGTGAGCCAATACTGCGTGAATCGGAATAGTTCCCAATAAAAATTTCAGGCGGCAGTTTGTAATCTTATGACATCAAAGACAAATGTTAACTTAGTCTGCCTGCGACCATGAACGCTGTAAAGTGTTTGAAACGTCAGGTGTAAATAAATAAGTAATAAACGCGATAAAACCGTATTAAAATAGTTTAATTTAATGAATAACAATCGCGAAAACATAAGAAATCATTATGAAATAAGCTCTTACATTTATCGATGGCGAGAGACCAGTGATCGGATAATCGGACGCTAATATATCTAAACTTAATTTCTATTCCCACAAAAGAAACTACTTAAAGTCACTAAAAGTAGTTTTCACGAAGTTGATCAATCCCGGTAATGCGGGTTTCCTTTTTATGGATATTCCTTTCTATTCAGGAAATAATATCCATATTATTCTTTCAAGGAAATAAGTTTAGGTATATGAGCGCCTGGTGCCTTACCATCATCTCTAAAAGCAGTGCAGAAACAAATGAGCAAGCGAGATGTCGCCTTACACCTTGTATTGCGCCATTTCGTTCACTCTCTCGTTTCTGTCTTGCGTTCATAGTAAGGGCTCTGATTATCCAATCACTGTTAATGACGAACGATAGAAGGTTGTTTTTGTCATGTCACACAAACAAAATCAAAGAGGTCACTCACCTTATCGGGTACAGCAAAAGGTACCCGTCCAGAGGGGCTGAAAGCGTTGTCCCACGTGACCGTGGCCCAGCCGTGGGGTTCCTGGTTGCCGTGGACGATCACCACGACCGGCAGAGATAGCGTCCACACCTACATCATATTGCAACATGTTTGATGACGTGGAATTTTTGCGAAATTTCGACAAAAATTGGCAGTTTCTTCATGTTTAACCCTCAATTTTGTGTGATTTAGCGAAATTTGGACGAAAATATGATATAACTAGCTTTTTCCCGCAGCTCCGCCTGCGTCAAAAAATAGCCTATGTTTGACCCCGGGTCTTCAAGTATATTAATACAAAATTTCATCAAAATCCGTTCAGCGGTTTGTCTGTGAAAGCGTAAACAGACAGACAGACTTTCGCATTTACAATATCAGTATGGACAAGGTAGATTTCTGTCTTAAACTGAAAAAAACATCATGGTTTTTCTTGAAGTTTAGCACGTAATAAATACCATGTATTTTAGCGAAATATAGATGTAACAATGAAAAATTACTATGAAACATCCTAAAAACCTTTTTAGCGAAATGTAGACTAAAATAGGCAGTTTCTTCATGTTTTACCCTAATTTTGTGTAATTTTTGCGAAATTTCGACGAAAATAGGTACGATTCTGTGCACAACACATACAACACGCCCGACGTGGTATGATTTTAGGGGTAAATTAGATGGCTAGATAACATTTCTTCATGTTCAGTAATTTTGACGAAAATATGACGAAACAAGGCAGGATTCAATCACAAACCGACATTTATTTATTTATTAAAACTTAATTGTACCACAAGAAAAAAAAAATTGGCGGACTTAATGCTAAAAGCATTCTCTCCCAGTCAACCATTAGGAAAAACAGAGAAAATACAAAGCGGCGCAAGAAAGCTTCGTGTGATATTACAGAAAAAAAAAGAACCCTACAGCTAAATAAAAATACATAGATTTACACAAATAGGGAGTATAATATACATACTTATATATTTAAAGATTTCAATGCAGAGAAATTGTTATTCTGGTTTATAAGTTAGAGAGAATTCATTAGATGAGCTTGAAACCTTTTTTTTTTCGACATTTTATCATAGTTTTCAGCACGTTACATCATGTAATTTAGCGAAATTTGTCATAAACCGACATGACATCACAGTTTCACACCTACAACACGCCACGCGTGGACACGCCTGCCATGAAACACGTCCGACGTGCTATAATTTTACAAATAAATACGATAGCTTTGTATACATTTCTTCGTGTTAAATCCCCCCATTTTGTGTAATTTTAGTGAAATTAAGACGCCAAAAAAAGACAAAATTCTACCGTAAACAGACATTCATTATAGTTTTATATTTTTCCGCAATATGGGGGAATTTATTGCTATTTTATTGGACGGGCTACTAATTATATACTAACATTAATTTAACAGATTTAACTACGGTTTACCTGAAAAACGAGTTCCCCCCCGCCGACGTTGAACTGCGATTGGAAAAGCAGAGTCAATTTCTCGTCCATTACGCTTTCGGTGCCCTTCTTCTCGGCACGTTTAATCTTGCGTAGTTGCATGTTCCTGTTTACAAACAAACAAATAATCACATTTAATTCCGTCTGAATTAATAACAATTTAATTAAGTATTGACTTAAATTTATACATACATACCATCACGCCTTTTTCCCTCAGTGGTAGGCAGAGACTAGGGATTTCCATTTGCTACGATCATTACAGACTTACCTCGCTTCTTCTACGGTCATCACTCTCGTTATACACGCTCGTCGATTACTCTTGACATCTCCCTTTTTTAATGTCTGCGATTTGGACGCAGTATGTTCTCCGAGGCCGGCCATTACCGACTTTTCCTGTCACTTTTGATTTGTAAATACCTTTCGTAAGTCTCCTTTCATACATCCTTTCTACATGCCCAAACCAATCTTAACATGCCTTTTTCTATCAAATTTTCTTAAATTTATTTAAATTTAAAAGACATCATCGGCTCTTTATACAATTTTGTCATAAATCTGACCTGAAATCGACACTCAGCTGTCGCAGAATGAGCCCCGCATTCAAATACTATTTTTAGTGTATTTTTAACTTGTTTGTACGCTCATAACTTTGAAACTACTGGTCCGATTTCGGAAATTCTTTGACCATTATACATTATTGACATCTCTTTACATATTCACAAACCATTCACATACCAATTTCAGGGTCGGCAACGCGCTCGTGACATCTCCGGTGTGGCAGGCGTTCATAGGCAACGGTAACGACTTACCATCAGGTGGGCCGTACGCCTGTTTGCCTATTTAGTTGTGTAAAAAAAAAAATTACTCATAAATCCAAACTAACACTCACCTGTCGGCTGGTGGCCTGGTACTCCATCAACCCGGCGTTGTGCAAAACACATGATCTTAGATTTTTTTTCAACTTGTTTGTACGCTCGTAACTTTTAAACTAATGGTCCGACTTTGAAAAATGTTTGCGCATATGATAGCCCAATTCCTTGGCTATAGCCAATTGACATATATTTATTGTTATTTACTAATAAAATCTGACCTGAAGCTGACACTCAGCTGACGGCTGGTGGCCTGGTACTCCATTACTCCGGTGTTGTTCAGAATGTCCCCGCATTCAACTGGTTGCTTGCTCTTGCCACCTTGAGTGTCACTTTTCAACAACAATTGGGCTTGTTGTTCCGATATTATGACAACCTGTTGGATTATTTGTTATTTTAGCCGACTTTTAACTTTTTAACGTAAATAAAGATACAATACTTTGTTAAACAACAAAGAAACGTCACCAAAAACTGTCAAAATCATAAAAAAATAAGAAAAAAATTTTTTTTTTCGGTTTTAACTTATTTCTAGTTGCGTCTCGTCAGCTTGCGCTCCGGAGCCTAGCCCTACAAGTCATGCTCCTACATTTGGCGGCACTGGTTATTACAATGGAGCGACTGCCGTCCGACCTCCGTTACCCTTTTTAACAGGGAAACCAGACCAACAGGAACATGATCCGAGGTATGTTAGTGGCAAACACTATCAGAATTTTTCAAGCTGCCTAAAGGCATCTGACACAGCCTCACTGCTATCTATAGATAACAACCGGGACCAACGGCTTCACTTATTTTTAAATACATACGGGTCATTGCGCCTATGTTTTTTTTTTTTTTGTTGTTATTTTAGGACTTTTGCCTTTTTTTTATTTTTATTTTTTGTGTTTGTGCATAATAATGTGGATTATTATTCGCAAAGTGTTCGATAACGAGCGTGAGTGTTGGGAAGTTATACAGTGTATGAGTTATGTGATTTTCATGATTGTTGCCAAAAGCTCCTAGTAATCGCTAAGTGCAGTTTTTCTACCACTTCACTTAGCCTGATTCTTCTGACTAGACTTGACTACCGACTAGACTTTTAGACTTGACGAAACCACACTGTAGGACTGAAGAAGATTGAAAAATTAAGAAGGGACCTGTATCCATGGCCGTAAAACCCATTATTAAAATAAATAAATAGTACTTACGCTGACGCGAGGCGGAGTCATGTACACGTTGAGTTGGCCGCCAACAAGTAGACGTACTGTTGCCGTGAACCTGTATAAACAAAACATACAAAATAATAAATAAACATAAATAATCTACAGGGCCAGGTGTCGTAACGCCGCACTTACAGTCGATAATGTTTTTGCGTCAGAGGCTAAATTTAAATTTTATTATGGAGTTGCTTATGTACATCGATACTAATGAATATAAATTTCAAAAAAACCTATTTTCGGAGAATTTTATATAAGAACTACTATTTTAACTAATTATATCTTAACAATTGATTAAATCTATATATATTATAAAGCTAAAGAGTTTGTTTGTTTGAACGCGCTAATTTCAGAAACCACTGATCTAATTTGAAAAATTATTTTATTACAAGAAGAATTTGTGATATACAATAAAGGAATTGCTACCTACACTATTTGATGTAGACATAATTAGACTCACCGAGTGTTAGTCTTCATGACTTGTGGTGGTTGCTTTTCAATTACGAACGTAGAAGTCACGAGGGTCGAAAGTAGGCTGGTTACCTGAAAAAAAAACAATTTAATTAGGATATTCTAAAAATAAATGAAAACTAGGTATCTCAGCGCCATAATTCACATTAAATTCATAGATCTAAACTGGCATTGAATAAACTAAAGAAAATCCGAGAAATCGAAATAAAATTAGTTTAGAAACAAAAATTTCTTGCCATTCACTTTTTAATAATGAAAGCAATAATTACCTTAAGTATAGTCATTCCTTTAATAATTTACAAGTAAAATGACTATTAAATATTTCTAAGTAGATGTACATGGTCGATTGGCAATGTAACCTACACGAAATGATGATGATTTCTAAGAGTCTAATCTAAGGTCCCGGTAACCGCTTTCTCTCACCTGTTTACTACACTCCTTCAATATTTCTGGCAGATGCGGTTTGATGATGGAAGACATATTACTCATTTGCTACCTAGTTCTCAAGACAATCCTATAAATGTTTCAATATTTACAACATGGGGTTATCTTAGACACGCTGCCAACCCTACTAGGATTGAATAAGCTAAAAAAAATCCGAGAAATAGAAAACAAATTCATCAGAAATAAAAGTTACTTAACATCCACTATCAATGAGAGCCCGAACTAAATAATAATTACCCTAATATACTACAATGATTTCAAAGTAAAATGACTATAAAGTATTACTAAGGTTCTAAGGCCACGGTAACCGATTTCCCTCACCTGTTTACCGCACTCCTCCAACATCTCTGGCAGATGCGGTTGACGGGCTTCAGCCAAAGTCGTGTTGATGATGCGAGACACGTTGTTCGCTTGCTATCTAATTCTCAAGACAAATCTAACTATTTTTCACTATTTGCAACATGGGAGTATCTTAGACACGCTGCCAACCCATAGATCTAAACCAACATTGAAGAAGCTAAAGGAAATTGGAGAAAACGAAAACAAATTCTTCAGGAATAAAAGTTACTTGACATCCACTATCAATGAGAGCCCGAACTGTATAATAATTACCCTAATATACTACAATTATTTAAAAGTAAAATCTATTTCTAAGGTTCTAATAAGGTCACGGTAACCGCTGCTTGCCTTTTTTTATCTATCGTTCGCTCACCTGTTTACTACACTCCTCCAACATCTCTGGCAAATGCGGTTGACGGGCTTCAGCCAAAGTCTTGTTGATGATGCGGGACACATTGTTCACTTGCTGTCTAGTTGTCCAAATAAGGTCAGCTAGAAGTTCGCACCACTCTTGTATGGCGTTTAGGTTCGTTTGCATTTGAACCCCGTTTCCGCTGAGCTGTTGTTCGCGCTTCCATCTGTAGAATGGGGAATTAGTTATTGATTTTCCCAAAAGATTTTTTGACTCCAACCCACTTCGACACAAAACCAGTTTCTCAGAAGAAGAAAAAAACATATTTAAATGATACCAGTTTCTTAACATTTTTTTTACTTAATTCGAACACTGCAATTCCGTCAATGGAAACTAAATCCTAGGTTACTTAAGTTCGTGTAAATAAAAAAAATACTATTGAAAATTTTCATCATAATCATTTTTCTTGATACAGTCGACCAAGACAAGTAAAGCTATTAACATGTGTCAGACTTTTTTTTTATCAATGAAAGTTGTTTGACATCCATGATCTATGAGAGCGCGAACTTTGTGATTCTAACCTATTTTCATAAGACTATTCATTACAAGTCGCGGCTTACCTCGCGCATGAATCCTACATACTTACTTAAAAGCTTCCCATCTAAGACTTGACTCTGCGATTACGCTAATGTTTTCCTTCATATAATTAAAGCCAGTTGAGAGCTATTTATATTTGTCAGATATTTTTCTAATCAATAAAAGTTGTTTGACATCCATGATCTATGAGAGCGCGAACTTTATGATTCTAACCTATTTTCAAAAGACTATTCATTACAAGTCGCGGATTACCTCGCGCATACCCATACTTACTTAATAAGCTCGCCATCTAACACTTGACTCTGCAACTGCGCCAAAGTGGCTATATTCTCCTTCATATAATCAACTAAAGCCAGTTGAGAGCTGTTTATATGCGTCAGACGGGCATTTAGTTTCCTCTCTTGTTCTTCAATTTGCATGGTGAGATGTGCTTCGTAATCGCGACGGTCCGGTGTGGCCGGAGATTGCTGCATGAGGTAGCTACGATGACCTGCGAGTGAGGAATGAATCTGTACTTTAGCATAGAAAAAGGGAAGTAAGTATTTTTTTATTAAACTTTAGGGAGACAATCATATTACTTCGGCTTTGTTTCGGCTCCCCCGGTTCTGTAGTGTTTCGGGAATGTTTGCAGATCTTTTTTGCGAGTCGACTCTAGTTGTTATCAAACTTCAGAGGACCAAAACTCCGCCACCGACAAGGCATTTTCGGTGGCTTCGTGGAGGTTGCTTCGGCCTAAGAGGGTCCGGAGTCTGTTTAAAGACTTCCATGTAAGCCATGGCAGGTCATGCCCAGGAGGGAGGCACTCCGATAGCGGCAGAGATGACGCCGAAGGGTATCTCTCCGTCCAAACATCTACTCTAGACTGAGAGGCTTCAGATGCAGCGATGGATGATTTTTATGCGGTTATGTGCAAAAAGTCTCTCAAAAGATTAAGGGGGGGTGGGAATAGAATCCTGGGGATGATAGCAGATAGGATGGATGCTGCAGTTTTTGGTACGAGGTTCACCGAGTTGCATGTTCTTAGCGCAAATCGGTGAGCCTACTTGGAATAGTTTGTTCAATTTTCTGTATTATTATTTCAATTAAATTTAATTTCTATGTGCTATGTGGTCTCACAAACGTTTTTTATTTTTATTACTCAGATAATGCTAAATTTGCTGAAGTTAAAAATCCAAATATAAATAACTATCAGCAAAATTGTTATCTTTCACTTCAAAAGCTTATCATAACATACTTAACTAAGATAGGAATAAGATAAAAAAAAACCGACTGCGTTTGTGTTTTAATCCGCCATATCGTTTTTTTTTTTAATATTTTGACATACCCAGCGTCACTCTCACAGTAAATACTAGAGATAGGCCGAGTACTACATTTACCGAGTATTATTCGGTGTTGCCTTCATAAAACCGAGTACTCGGCCAAGTTCGGTTCTGTAAAATGTACCGAAAAGATGAAAATAAACCGAATGCGAATGTGAACATTTCAAGACAAGACGAGCATGTTGCTTTTTGGAGCTGCTTCAAAGAACTGGCTTCTACTATTAAAATTGTTATTATTACTTATGAACCCTTTGAACGCCAATTTGAACGCAAATATGAGACGTCATTAATACATGTAATATGATGTCATTTAAATCAGATATACCATTGAAAAGGTTAAAATACTCGGCACCCAGCACTCGACAGTTGAACCGAGTTATTCGACCGAGTACGAGTACTGAAAAAGGTGCCGAGTACCGAGTAACAACCGAGTACTCGGCCCATCTCTAGTAAATACGAATCTACCGACACCTGTAAAGCTAAAATCCATGAAGCCGTTCAGGCTGCAGAGCGTGCCAAACAATTATACATATATACAAACTCCCGAAAAACATCACCTTCTACTTGCGCAGTCGGGTAAAAAAAACACACATCCACTAAGACTAAGGAGCTGCGAACCCAGTAGAGTACTCACCCTTCTTCTTGACACACTCGTGGTATTCTAGCGAGAAGGACTCCATGTTGGCTTCGAGCTCCCTGATCTTCGTGCTGACTTGATTCACCTTCTGTTGTACTGTACGTAGGCCTCCAATTAGCTGTAAGGAAATTATTTATTTATTTTTTGTACAGCTACATGTTACATGTAATACAGTATAGTGGTATAACATTTCAAGAGATCCGCTAGCAATACACCGTGAAATTTTAGTCGTTTTGGACCCATCGTCCAGTGATTGACTCCATTCATGCAACCGAACAAATTTCCCCAAGGAACATAGCTCGAAACATGAAAAAAAAAAAATTGTACTTCCCATAGTAAGTTAGGTCACGTGATGAGACATTTTGTATGGGAGGTCCAAAAATTTACTCCATATTTCTAACCATTTATCTTGGGGAAAGTTGTTCAGTTGCATGAATGGAGTCACTGGACGATGGGTCCAAAACGACTAAAATTTCACGGTGTATATTATAATTTACTAGCTGTTTCCCGCAACTCCGCTTGCGTAAAAAAGTAGCTCATCGATCAAAATCCGTTAAACAATTTGACCGTGAGAGGGTAACAGACAGACAGAACTTGAAAAATTACACCTTTCACCATTTTATCGTTCTCAACAACACAACACACTACAACTAAATTGCATTAAAGATAATTTACTACTACGAGTACACAAAAATAGTAATATTTAAATGTAGTCTTAATATTAATTTATTTATTAGCAATGTAATAACCTTATTGTCCACTTTTTTGGTGGCAGCGGTGGGTTCACGGTCCTGTGACGTCACGCGTCGACCTCCACAAGGTGACATAGACATATTTATACAAATAATTAAATACGCACCTCGCAACGTACTTTCTCCGTCTGCGACATAGCAGTATATTGCCACCCAACTGTTTTTCTTATAGCGTCGAGCTCCATTAGGTCTATTTTCTGCTAGGATACAATAATAATATGATGATGTATGTATGTTAAAATCATAAAATGTATATCATATATTGCAAGAAAAGTTTGTAACTTTTTTTGTAAAATATTTTCTGATGACGTATTGTTAATTTCTTAACTATATTAAGAACTTAACGATAGTGTTAAATATAAACTAATGATAGAATGTTGAAAGATCCATAATACATGCATTTTTAAAGCAAATTAATTATGACATATTGTTACATTTTTAACCAAACGGTTAAGTACTTAACAATAATGGTTAACAGAAACAGGAAAGTTAATTACAGGATGTTAAAAGATCAAAATACATGCAATTTTTTTTAAAGTAATATATTCTCAGGGGCATTTTTTAGGAACCGTACATAAATTTATACGTTAATATTTGCATGCCAATTACTATATTGATGATAGTTTTATAAAATAACATTGTATAAGAAAGTATTCGTTACTTTTTATGCATTTCAAAGTGTACATTTTAATCAACAATTCGGATTGTTGAAACTGTCATACACTCACTCGAATCATCGATCGAATTCATTCGAATTGAAAGGAGAGGCATCACAATTATTTGTGTTCTCGATTTTTGAAATCACTAATCCTTTGGCCTTGAGCATTGCATATTATAATAGCAATAGGCTAGTTTCATAAAAAAATATAATTAGTCCGTCGGTCAGATAATCAAAAAATATTGGAGACGTATTTTTTTCTTTTGAAAATTAAACAAAGAATGGTAAACATATGGCGCGTTTATGTTCCCTGTGACGTCACAGTGTGCTACACTTTTTCGCAATATGTGACGTCACGAGCCCAAACTATTTACGTAATTTATCGCTTAATTGACAAAAGAAAAAATACGCCACTTAATATTTTAATTCCCTAAACGACGGACTAATTTTAATGTTAGTATTTTGACCCTACAAACTAGCCTATTAGTGAACGAAGGAGCGCTTTTAATTGAGTAGTATAGAAGACATTAATATGGAGAAACACCAGCAAAAGAGGAGGCAAAGTATTAAGTAAAAGACATCATACATTTTGGTGTAAAAAAGAGTGGGTTATATTGATAGAAGTTGTGTACCTAATCATTTCTTATTATGGCACCAAAGTTGTATCAGCATTGTACTTAATTTTGAGGACAAAAACTATATTTCGATACATTTTCGTTGCATTAGTCCCAACATGCCCGCCACCATTAGTTTGCACATGCGACACGTGTTGAGGCCTCGCGTAGTAATAGTAGTGGGTGGGTGCCGGCCGGCAATAGTTTGCATGAACTAACTGGTGGCGGAAGCACGCAAAATAATTTGGTAAGTGCTTGTAACTTTAACTTCCGCAAAGTAACGCCTGAATCAATTAAATATCAATTAATTAAAAACAGTCAGTTTAAACTTCTAACTTTCAAATTCTCCTTTGCTGAACTTAGACATTTAAAAGTATAATCTTGTTACATAGGTGTATGTATGTTTATTTATATGTAAGTATGTAGGTTTATTTAATGTATTTCCTTTATAATAATATTATATTGTACACGCTTCTACCCTTCTAATAAGCATATATTCTCCTGTCACTCGCTGGTTGACTGTAAGAGAACCCTAAGTGGGATAAGCCCGCCATTGTACTTATTGTTTTTCCATGCTTGTGTATGTAAATTATTTGTTTGTTTTTTTTTTTTTGTACAATAAAGTTATTACAAACAAACAGTTATATTGCTGTTATAGGTAATAAGAAATGATTGGGTAAATGGTGACATTTTTTAATATAGCGCAGTCAATAAACATTTTAATTCGAAAAGAAGAAAGTGATAATGACGAATGATGACGATCATATGTTTTACGACGTACGAGGGGTGATCCAAAAGTAATGATAATCAATAATAAACACAATGAATAAAATAAAAAAATAAATTTATTTCTCAACATAGTCTCCTAGCAAGTCTATACATTTAGTCCATCTCTTTTCTAAACCTAAAATTCCCTTAGAAAAAAAATCTTTATCTTGACTCTCAAAAAAGTCCTCAACCGCGGCCATCACGTCGCTATCATCGTCAAATTTCTTGCCTCGGAGGTGTTCCTTGAGTCGTGGAAAGAGATAGAAGTCACTGGGGGCTAGATCTGGTGAATAGGGGGGGGGTGTTCCACCAGCTCAAAGCCCGCATCCTGAATGGCAGCCATGGCAATTGCAGCTTTGTGAACCGGTGCGTTGTCTTGATGGAACAGCACTCCAGCCCGCAGTTTGCCTCGCCTTTTCTCCTTAATAACCTCCCGCAATCTTCTTATTTGTTCTGCATAGTAGGAGCCTGTAATAGTGGCCCCCTTTTCCAAGTAGTCCACCATGATTATTCCTTCAGCATCCCAAAAAACAGACGCCATAACCTTCCCTTCTGAGCTTGACACTTTGAATTTCTTCGGCGTCGGTTCATCGGATCGTTTCCATGTCATAGATTGTTGTTTTGTTTCAGGATCAAAATGGTGGATCCAGGTCTCGTCCATGGTCACAAAACGTGACAAAAAATTTTCCTTGTCTGCTTGAAACTTTTCGAGATTTGCTCTTGACATGTCGACTCGTTTCTTCTTTTGCTCGTCGTTTAACATTTTCGGTACCCAACGTGAGGAGACCTTTCTCATATTCAATTCGTTCGCAAGGATTCTTTGAATGCTGCCATATGAGATCTCTATGACCTCAGCTACATGCCTGATAGTCACTCTTCGATCTTCTAATACAACTTTTTTCACATTTTCTTCAGTGAGGGACGTCGATGGGCGTCCTTCGCGGTGTTCGTCTTCCGTCGATGTTCTTCCCAGCTTAAACTCCTTAGCCCAGCGTGCAACTGTGGAATATGGAGGAGAAGAGTCCCCTAATGTTTCCACCAAGTCGCTGTGTATGTCTTTGGTAGACATTTTTTTCAAGCAGAGGTATTTAATGACAGCTCTGATTTCGTGTTTTTCCATTTTGATGTTCACTCCTTGACAGTCCGTATTCAAATGAATGTAGCTCCCGAAAATCGTGGCCTATTTATATGGTTTTTTTTTCCTGAACTAGTGGGTAACTGAGCAAGTGACTGATATTTTTTTTGTATTTTTGTGTGCACTAGAAATAACTGATTATCATTACTTTTGGATCACCCCTCGTACGTACGATATAAGATGCATTTGATCCTCGAATGTTGAATCTCCCGACATATTTCGGCCGTAATGGAAATGATGACTGGGCCCCTAAGCACTTTTTTTAAGCAAAGCATTTGCATCGAAATTAAATTTTGGATTACGCGTACCAAAATGTACATATAAAAGTAATTTATATTTTTATGATCGCCTTTACAAACCCTTTATTTTGATATCACACTCAATAGGTTTAGAAGAAGATAAAACATATAGCCTGACCAGGATAAACTCAGTGTTGGCGTCGCCTTTAGGGTCAGTTCAGACCAAGAGGAGCGCAGCGGAGAAGATTTTAAATGGCAATCAAAAATCAACTTTAAAACTATTATTACTATAAGGTGCGCGCGGAGCTACCCGCGTATCCTCGGGAACGCGCGAGAACTTTGTTAATACTGCCTCTGTGGTCCAGTGGTTAAGGCGGCTGCCTTATACCCAGAGGTCGCGGGTTCGATTCCCACGGGAAGCATACTTTGTTTAGTTGTTTCCAGTTTGGTTAGGACATTGCAGGCTTGAATCACTTGCTTGTCTGATAATAAAGATGATTCCGTGCTTCTGAAGGCACGTTAAGCCGCTGGTCCCGGCTGCCATATGGTGGTCGTTAAAGGAACCACGTCAGAAGCCGAAAGGCGATTCCGCACCAACTCTGACACCAGGATGTACATTGTCGATTGACAATGTAACCTACTCGAAATGATGATAGTAATGCCTTCAAAAAATCCTCTCCGCTGCGCTCCTCTTGGTCTGAACTGACCCATGTTCTAAGTGTCATGTCAACAACAAAATTGACAATGCCGATTAATAAAATAGAAATCAAACCTTCGTTTTTATTCGCGTCCAATATGATAACATCTTATATCACTTTTATCTCATTAATATGAATTATTTTTGTCATTTTGATAAATGAATCGTTAGAAATAATCACAAACTACACAACGCCCACTCCTGCCTCGTTTTGGCAGATGACGTTGAAATGACGGAATGTTACACGAATGCCCAGTTGCCAGTAAAAGAAATCAGTTCCAATACTTTTCCGCAATATGGCGGTCGGGCTTTGGCACGACATTGAAAAACTTTATCCTAAAAGCTATTAATATTTTCTCAGTCATCATACCCATTCACGGCTGAAGATTGCTTACAAATATTTGCAAATGTTCAAATACCGACTTCACAGATTTTGCTGGCAGCGGTGGGATCCCATACCGGTGACGTCACACGTAGCCCTTCAATCGACAACTACGCACACTAACCTCGCTATACTTTCTTTCAGTTTGCGGCGGCGATGTATACTGCCCGCCCATTGCTTTCTGTATAACGTCTAGTTCCATCATCAGACAGCTGCGCATGTAGTTGTACAGTTCGTGGGGGGCGTGTCTACGACAAAAAAAAAACAAATTGCTATTCTGGGACTATTTGTACTTATTTCATTTTGTACATAATACAAATTACATCTTAAAAATGCCACCCGTCAGATAAAAATATACCAAAAATACATCCTATCAAATTAAAAATCTCACCCATACAGCTTCATTTTGGTGACGAACATCTCTGGCGTGAGTAACAGAGCGGCATGCTCGTTTATCTCAAACTTTTTGATATATGTGACTTAATTATCATATATTACTACCTATCTTGAAAACAATACAAGTAATATCTCTAATCAAGTTAAAAATCTCTCAACAATACCACTCATCAAGAAAAAATACCTAAAATATCTCCCGTCAAGGTTAAAAATTGTTGTCAATAACGTTTTTACTCACCCATATTGAATGTGTATAGCTTTAGCTGTCTCTATAAGCTTCATTTTGGTGACGAACATCTCTGGCGCATGTAACATAGCGGCATGTTCGTTTATCTCAAACTATTCGATACATTTGACATAATTACCGTATAATATTCGCAATGTTGTAGACAATATAAGTAATATCTTTAATCAAGTAAAAATACCACCCATCAACAAGAAAATACCAAAAATACATCTCATTGCGTTAAAAAACTCAAAAATACCATCAATCAGATAGAAAACACGAAAAATACCACCCATCAAGGCTAAAAACTGTTGTTAAATGATGAAACCGTCGTGAATCACTTTTTTTTTAAACTCACCCATATGAAATGTAGTATAGTATATATAGTATAAGCTTTAGCTGCCTCTATAAGTTTCTTTTTGGTGACGAACATCATCAACACCAAAAATACATCTCATCAAGTGAAAAGTCTCAAAAATACCATCAATCAGATAGAAAATACCAAAAATACATCCCATCAAGGCTAAACTATTGTAAATTACGTTTTTACTCACCCATATTGAATGTGTATAGCTTTAGCTGCCTCTATAAGCTTCATTTTGGTGACGAACATCTCTGGCGTGTGCAACAGGGCGGCATGCTCGTTTATCTCATGGACCAACTCTTCAACGAAGTTGTATTGCTGCTCGTCCGCTTCCGTTGTCCTGAAAAGACATTATTTGTTTTATAATTTGCTTTTCTTTAAGGATCGTAGCTAATGGAAATCCGTAGTCTCAGCGGGAAAAAGGCGTGATGGTATGTATGTATGCAATTTGCTTAGGAAATGGCTTTATTATTGAAAGACTAGCTGACCCGGCAAACTTCGTACCGCCTCCGAATATATTCACCTTTTAAACCTTCCCTGGACTTCCACAAATAATTCAAAACCAAAAATAGCCAAATCGGTCCAGCCGTTCTCGAGTTTTAGCGAGACTAACGAGCAGCAATTGATTTTTATATATAAGATTTTGTCAATTTAATTAAAGATTTAGGTTTGCCTTGTCCTTTTCTGGCCTAATCAGTAGTAGACTAACTGAAGACACAACTAGAGGGGAAACATAAAGAATCGATACTTCTATACTAATATTATAAGTGCGAAAGTCTGTCTGTCCGTCTGTTACTCTTTCGGCCAAACCGCTTAACAGATTTTGATGAAATTTTGTATGAATATATAATACTAGCTGTTTCCCGCAGCTCCACCTGCGGTATATGGCCTATGTTACTCAGGGTGAATGTAGCTTTCCAATGGTGAAAGAATTTTTGAAATCGGCACAGTCGTTTTTGAGTTTATTCATTACAAACATACACACAAAAATACAAATCTTTCCTCTTTATAATATTAGTGTAGATGTATATATTCTTTAAAGGTAGTATGTATTAATTGATTGTAGGTTTATTTATTGACTGTTATGTAAGGATGATAGTTTTAGTATTTTATTACTGTACCGCCTTTTGTTTGTTTTCACTTTTTACCCTATCTACCCTAAGGTTGGCTGGAAGAAATTGCAATAGCGATAAGTCAAGAAATCAATTTTTATATTTTTTTAGTGTACTTGACACCCTCCCTGACACTGTTTAGTGGTGTTTTGTTTTTAATATTTATATTTAGTTTGTTTTTCTTATCAGTCAATTAGTAAAACCGTTACAGATTCAACAGTTTTCATTGAAATTAAACTATTTTAATACGGTTTTATCGCGTTTATTACTTATTTATTTACACCTGACGTTTCAAACACTTTACAGCGTTCATGGTCGCAGGCAGACTAAGTTAACATTTGTCTTTGATGTCATAAGATTACAAAACTACCGCCTGAAAAACTCACCATATCCGGTTCTCGATCCACGGAGCAAGGCAATGCCGCACTTCAATTGGAAAATTTTCCATATAAATTGACCGGACCTGCAAAACAAAATAAAAAATCATTAATTAACCAACCATGCCATATATTGTTCATTTAGTTCAAATGTTCTCTTAAACCTTGGAATCCATACTTGATTTAAGATTGATGATAAGTGCAACAGTCAGTCTGTCTGTTGCGCTTTCATACCCAAACTGCTGAACGGATTTTGATGAAATTTGGTATGGATATTGTTGAAGACCCGGGGTCACACATAGGCTACTTTTGACACAGGCGGAGCTGAGGGAAACAGCTAATTTTGTATATATCAGTATTTTCTCCTCCGTACCTTATGTTTTTGGTACAACAAAGACGAAAAGCATTAAGTCCGCCAATTGTTTAAGTTATATATGTGTACTTTGTGGAACAATAAAGTTTTAATAAATAATAATAATAAATAAAAAAAAAAAGTATTTAAATCATACCTTTTGGAGGCAGTCCGGCGGAAGTTGTTGAGCCTTCGCCCAGAGAGACATTTTTCACCTGAAACCAAAGCGCACACATTCTTCATTAAATGTTAACCTAAATTCACCACAATTTATAAGTGAAAACCGCATTGAAATCAGTAGAGCCGTTTTATTTAATCTTTATTGCACTTCATACGAAAAAATACAAAAGGTGAACTTAATGCCTTAAGGCTTTCTCTGCCAGTCAAACCTTAGGACAAAAAAGAGAAGGAAACAAAGGGCGGTGCCATCAAAAAAATCTAATAGTAACTAATTAACTTAGATAAACTACTTTCTAAAGTTTACTTTCTGTACTTTGTACGTTTTCAAGATGTGTGCGAACACAGGTACATACAAACAAACCAACAAACAAAAGTTCTAAAAATCATTGTTTTGTTACTATGAAATGGATAATGTCTCCCCGTATTGATTTTTCTTATTTATCCCATGTACAGAGATTCGATTCATTACAGAATTGGTTAGTAAACTTTTTCATGAAAATGTCTAATTCGTAAACCATTTCGAGGAATAGGCTTAGGGAACAGATTACATTAATCAGATCTTTAGATAAGCAAGTATTTTTTAAGAAAATCGCAGAAAACCCAATGACTTTCATTTTTTAGCAAGGTTGACGTATGACGTAGCCGGATAACTTCCGGCTATTCACATTTAATTTTTTAGGTTGGCAGCACAGCGTAATGAATAAATATTTTTTGTTTGGTAGCGCTAACTAAGCGCTTCACGTACTTGTCACCCATGTCAAATGTCATCTCTGTTCATGTAAACATAACCTAATTACATTCATTCATACAATATAATGAAGAAGCGGTGTCCAATTATTGAAAAATCAGATGTAAACGGATGAAGAGACTGCAGTAAAGTCCAATAAACAGGCCAATATGCAATAGATACGAGAAATGGGGTACCTAAATATTTGGCGATTGTAAACAAACAAGAAACCAACTCGCGGCTCGCGGTCCATCTTGACTGTGACATTTGACACTGACATATATATTTTTAATACCTTAGTAATTTTTGCTTTCTTGCAGTTCGAAATGGCCATTATAGCTGCGTGACGTCATCACTATAAAATCTTTAAAATTAAATAACAAAATAAATATAATTTTAAGAATTTTTTCGTTTAAATTGTATCTCCGAAATAGTCTATTCTATCAATAAAATATATAATATACACAATTTATTTTTTAGTTGACTAGCCAATTATTGTAAGTATGTATAACTTATTTTTAGGTCTCGGCATTTGACCATCTGGTGGTCGGTGCATATTTAAATAAACCATTTTGCCCCGCTCCATTGGCCACCGGTTCTCTGCTTGTTGTACACAAATAAGTTGATACTAATACCTTCTTGTTTTCAGAGCTCTGTTCAAGCAGCAGACAATAATATTTCATCAAACGTAACAAAACAATTTTCTATCACAAAGTTAAATAAATAGTTAATTTATTAAATATTGTTAAGTTAAATTATTGGAAGTTGCTAAAAATGTAAATGGTGAATACTTACAGAGTGAAAATAAACAGTTTTCGAAAAAGGGGCTTATCTGAAATTAAAGAAAAAAAGGAATAAGTGTCAGGAAGAATCTATTATAAGTGAGAAAGTCTATCCGCATGTTAAGCTTGATAAAATTTGGTATAAATGTAATTGAAGACCTGTGGTCAAACATAGGCTACTTTATGACACAGGCGGAGCTGCGAGGAATAGCGTAAGATATTTTTTTTTTTCAACATATAGGCAAACAGGCGTATGGCCCACCAGATGGTAAGTGGTTACCGTAGCCTATGAACGCCTGCAATACCGGAGATGTCACGAGCGTTGCCGACCCCGAAAATTGATTGATTTGGATAGGTTTGTCATGAAAATTTCTTGAAGGGTAACCCCCTTATACGAGTATGTACCATATCAAGGGATTACCAGGCCTTTTAACACTGGCAGATGTTTCAAATCCCACAGTGTTGTGGTCACTAACACACCTCTGCTCATGTTCCTGCTAGTCTGCTTTACCTGTCAAACGGGTTAAAGAGGTCGGACTTCGGTCGCTCCATTGTAATAACCAGTACCTCCCTAGGATCTGAAGCATAAGCCTAAGACGCATGTTTTTTATTTATTTACAAATGACCATTACTCGCGATTCCACCTGGTGTTAAGTGAAAATGTGGTCTACGGTGGAGCTCGCTTATTATTTTTATTTTTGATTTATTTACGAACAACAAACAGCTACATTACATATAATACTCAAATTGAGTACATTTTAAATTTTAACAGTAATGCAGCCCACAGCGATGTTCACATATTACTAATCTGACCGTGGCAACCAACTACTCATACTTACAACTAAACAAATAAAAACTAACAAAATTAAAATTAAGAATAAACTGAAAATACACAAATAAAAAGTGACGAAACAGTAACAAGAAGTTAATTGCTAAATAATACTACAAGAAGTTTAAATTAAATAAGCAAACAAATCAACCACTCAACTCCTCAATGACCATCCTTTTAAATTCATGTGAGCTGCGTACAAAAATATCAATGTTATTAAAAATTATCACTATATGATGTCCACTAATAGTTTATTCACTCTAGCCTCAAAAAGACCCAGGTAAGTGTCCGGAAATATTTCGGATATATGGGAAATATGTTTCACTGTATCAGATAGTGCTAGCCCGTAGGTAGCCCGAAAAATCTGACATTGTTGGCCACTAACACACTTCGGCTTAATAACTCAGCCTAACATCTATATGTAACAACTGAGTCTAACATGCCATCTGAACCATAGCCGAGCTGAAACCCTATTTTTAAAATGTAGTATGAAATGTATACTCACATAAAACCTGTAAGCCTAATTATTTTCTCCTGAAGATATATTCGACGACCAATCTAACTAGTGCCGCATTTCGCGCTTGACATGCTCAATCGTTAGTATAGAGCTCGCCATAAAATGGTGCTAAAGTAAACAACCTTAACCTAAACGTTGACATCTAATAGAATTAAATTATGATATGGCGGAATAAGGAAAACTGAATTTTAATTGTGTAATAACTGATAAATAGTTGCTATTATATGTAATTTTATTGATTGCTAATAATGATTAGCCGACTGTGCAGGATGAAGAGTTATGTTATTAAGACTATTAATTTACCAAATTTATGTTAATAAAGGCAAATAGGATACAATATAGAACAGAATATTAGTACAAGGGTGCTACTTAATTCTAAAGAAATCTCTTTCCGCAGTACAGTGACGTGCTTAGAGATTTTCCGTAGGTAGGAAGAAATAAATTTCAAGAGCTCTTTACTTTTTATCATTTTCTTTAGGTACTTATCACCTAAATATAAAATCTTACAAATGTTCATCTATTGAAATAGGTTGAAAAATAGTTTTTGTATAATAAGACTTTATGTTATGCACGCCACTGCCGCAGTATGACAAGTTTTTACAAATCAGAAAAACTTATATAAAACTTGGTTTTACATATGGCATAAATAGACCATTAATTTTCTAAGCATATAAAGTAAACCCTTATTATGAGATTCTCAAATATATACATAGTCAGTGGTAAAAGCGTTTGTAAAAAATTTAATATACAGTTTAATAAGTGCACTTTTGACACTGACCATGCCAAAGAGAATATTGGAACATACGTGAATGAAACATGAACTTTTGCATGATGAAAAACTATCATGTGCATTGTAAAAAAAAGAAAATATTTCCAAGGAATTCTGAATTTAATAACATAATATCCATTCATACTAAAAGTAAAAACAAACTATTTCTCTGAAAATAGGATAAGCTGTTTGCTTAATTTGTATAGGAACCTTACGCCATGTGTTAGTAAATAAACAAAATGTTTTCTGGTATTACATAAAATATAATAAGTGAAATGAACTTCTTACATAACATTTTGGATTCTTAAATATGGATATATTGAACCACCCAAATGAGTTGGTGCTTAATCTTAGCAATATGAGCACAAACGCTTAAAGCGATACAATATTCAGGAGCTCGCCTCCAGGCTCTAAGAAAGGCTGCTCCTGTTGAGGAGTGCCTTTACCATGACAAAAAGCGTATCCCATCTGCTCATAGAAGAGGGCTGATTGCAGATATTTTTTTTTTTTTTTAAAGTATGGAGATGGTATTTTATCATATGCAAAAGATTTCAAGATGCACACGCTATAAAGTTGCTAGTGGAATTGCAGATTCAATTCACATGGGTATATACTTTGTTTAGTTGTTTCCAGTAACTGTCTACATGTGTGACCATTTTAAACCAATTAAGGTACCCACAAATTATTTATAACCAACACCTACATAGGTGCTTAATAAAAGATAAGATTAATATTTCAGACACAATATAGCTAATTGACTGTATTCATACTTGGGCAATATTTGCATACGAAACAATATGTACGCTAAATAGTAATAGATTCTGAAAACAACAACAACATTGGTTGTTAATTAAGGCTGTAATTGGATTTTAAAGATTTTTCAAGAAGAAAAGTGGGAGCGTGGTGGGGACGTCTTGCTATCTCATTTGTAAACACAAAACCAAGTGGCAGTGACGTCATAAGCCTTTGAAATTCGGTGGAAGGGGAAACCGTCAAAAAACAAGAAAAGGATGCACTGTGTGAGCTGTGACGTTACTGCCACTCTGTTTCGTGCGTACAAAAGAGATAGCTAGACATTCCCACTTTTCTTTTAGAGAAAACTTTAAAATCGAATTACTGCCTTAATTAACAACCAATTTTGTTGTTGTTTTCAGAATCGGTTACTTTTTGGTGTATATTTTGTTTAGTATAACAATATTAACCAAGTACCTATGAATACAGTCAAGTAGCCTATTAAGAACAGATTTAAAAAATTCTTTCTGTTCTCAGTGTCTGGTAGTGAAATGTTTTGAATGAATGATAAAAATAGATTAAATTGAGTAGAATACCCAATTGTAAGATTTCTGAATGAATATTAATAATAGTAAAGTTATACAGACAGGTATAACCATAACAACGTTATTTATTTTGGCCTAACCAAGACTAGAACACTAAACAATGTAATTCAGAGGTAAAGATTATTAGTCAATACGCCACAGAGACGAAAAAAACGAAAGAAGAACAGAATTAATACTTAGTTATTTACATGAAGGAGGTAGTAGAAACAACATGAAAACGAGCATTAAAACAATGAAAATGGTAATGTATACTTGGAAAAGTACGAGCGATTAAATTTGACGATATAATAAACGAAATGGATACTAATTTTAATAAACCTTGAATTAAAACAATGCATTACCTTATCGATGTCCGTTCAGTTTTAAATACACATTTTAGACTCAAATAAACTTATTTAACGCAGGTGGTGTCTATCTTCTAACTTTTACGACATAAAGAATATGTTTAAAAAATGGTTTTACTTCAGCCAGGGCCGATCATTGAACGCAAGCAACAAAATTCCCGTGGCGAGCGATTTCCTAGAATTTTGACGTTTACACACACAACCAAACAATAATGCTGCCCGGCTGGTGAGTAGTGATGTACAACGTCACGCATGCATAATCGAATGCAAGCTTAATCGAGATGTCGATTATTTCGATACATATTGTTACAACAAATAAATTGTCTATTACAAAATGTAATAGTTTAGTTTACTTTAAATTTTTGTATTTAGGATATAATATCACTTATTGACGCCAAAATTAAATACTAATTCTAATAAGAATTTATATACTAAATAAAATAGTTATTAATTTATAGCACTAGATCGTGATAACTAAAAATACATTTTTTTTTTCACAAAACACATCAGACGAAACCCTAACTCATAATTTTATTAATTTACCATTTATTCACATAAAAAGGTCATTGTTACTTCAAATGCATACAAAAAAAATATGTATTACTCTATTTCTTCTCTCTTCTCTTTAGCTTTTCTCGACCGCTCCTTCCGTCTATGACATTTATCTCTGTCATGGGAAATCTGTATCCATTTCACGCCAGCTGTTTATCTGACATCGTCAGCCCATCGCATCTGTGGTCTTCCTTGTGGGCGTTGTCGGAAAGGGTGCGCAAAGAAAAATGTCAGGGAATGTAACGTTTTGTGACGAAGTCGAACGCTCGCTTCGCTTCGCTCGCTTGCTTATTTCAGTGGTCTAAAGATAACCTATAAGGTAACTTAATGACTCTTCCATAAAGTCGATTCCGCGACCAAGACGATTTTTCAGAAGTGACTCTAACCCCTTAATTATCGCTCGCAGGAAAAATGGTCAGATGACATTAAATGATGCTTACAATGATCCACAAACCCAGACATCATAAAAAACAGGTGTTGATAGGACATAAAAATATCGACCAAAAATGTTTTTAAGTCTTTTACGACTGCACCCTTTCGTACACTCTAACAACATTCTTCCATTCTCAATACTTCCAATAATGTAACTAAGATAATGTGTGGTTGCGCTATTTATACAATAATCAAAATAACAAGTAGATTATAATCAGGATATCGAAAACAAATCGATAAATCGTGACAATGAACGACCTTGTCCCAGCCCTATAACAACATGCGCAGAATTTTAATTTTAGCCGAATCAACAAACAGTCCTTCGGATAAAATCTTACCTTAGTTACAACGTCAAAAATACTGCCAATTATTAACACTATTCATAACACTTGATAATTTTCACTTAGTTCACTAAAATCTTTGGAATATGAACTTTTATCACTGAAAAATAATAACACGAACTAAAATGTCATGACGCAGCTCACACGTGCGCGACGCCCAGAGGAGGTGACGTAACTAAAATGAACGATTGAATGAATGATGCACCTGACTCGACTCAAGGATACAGGGTGACCAGATTAAATTTTAAATACTAAAGCATATATTACCGAATACTAAATATCTATTTATGGGAAAATTTTATTGTAACTTTTTAAACGTTAAAAACGGAAAAAGTATAAATTAAGTGTTACAAATCTCGTGATCACAGATTAGCAGACAGACAGGTAACGGTTTTAAATTTGGTCGGTGTTAAAAAAGTCACTTGTAGATAAAATACTGACTATTATCTATTCTGTATTTTCGTGTTATACGCTAATCTACTAGTTTCCCATTACATGCTTTGCTAAAAGTAGGTATATGTCAAAGCTTTGGAATTCATTCCCACAAAGCTTAATAACATTCGTGAAAAAATAGACTTGTTAAAAGAACTCCTTATGTTTTAAACTTTTAATATAATATGACGATAAATCTTTAAATGTCAATGTTCGCTGCAAACATTAATTTTTCCAAAATATACCGAAAAATACTGATACTAGGAAAAGTCGATAAAAAATATATCAATCCGAAAGGTATTAATAATATTAAATCTGGTCACACTGCCAATGAATGAACAATGAACCGAAAATTCGGATCCACGAACAAAACAATGCAGGGATGGTAAACAATTTGTAAAATTTCCCCAAATCTGCCTTATTTTCATTGAATGCCGATATAAACAAAATTTAAAATATACATTCGATGGGGATGATGACGCCATATATAGATCGAACTCCGTTATTTCTTCAGGGTCACAAGATCTATAAAAATATATTTTAATTTTGTATGGCTATAATGATACAAAAACTTATGTGTGAAGTATTTTTGCAAATATTTTTTTATAGTTTTTGAGTACTCGTCAAGGCCTATTTAAGAACAGTCGAAATAAATTTATTTTGTGTATCATCTGATAGGTCTTTAAGAGTATAATATGTTTTTTATTGGTACCCACTTGAGCTTTTAAGTCCAAATTTCCGACTTTTCGGATCAACACAAGCATTTTGGTCACTATTAATTGCACCGGAGACACTAACAGGCAGGTTTCAAATACAGTACTTGTAAAATAACATACAAAACCTAATAAAACTCGCGCAGGAAGGGTTCATTTATTTATTTAACTTCATTACAATAATGTAACGGGTTTTTCTACCAGTCAACCAAGAGTTGGTGCGGAGAGAATAATTTTTGAAGGTAAGTGAAATCAACATTTTTAAATATTTAAATTTAAACAACAATAATAAATAATATCTACCAATTAGATCAAATAACATACATAAAAATGTAAATGCAGTATATACATAAATACTTACAAATAAAATAAACCAGTATGTACATAAACTACATACATACAATATGTCTCATGATTCATCAGACAGTTCCGAATGTAATGGGAACGCACTGCTTTTTTGAATAAGGGTTCCGTACCATCCATACTTAATATTATAAATGCGAAAGTCTGTCTGTCTGTCTGTTACGCTTTCACGGCTGAACGGATTTTGATGAAATTTGGTATGAATATAGTTGCAGACCCGGGGTCAAACATAGGCTACCAAATTTCACACCAAATCCGTTCAGCGGTTTGGCCGTGAAAGCGTAACAGACAGACAGATAGACTTTCGCATTTATAATATTAGTATGGATAAATATTTATTTTATTCAGATTTTTAGTATAATATTTATTTTATTCAGATTTTTAGTATTTGTTATTATAGCGGCAAGAGAAATACACCATTTGTGAAAATTTCTGCCTGAAGACGGATAGCGAAGTCTTAGTAATAGGGTCCTGTTTTACCCTTTGATTCTTTAAAATTTATAGAACGAACGATATGCACGGCGGCTTTTACCAACAGGACATTCATTAATCATTCCAGACACAATAATAATTCTTTCCCGACCCATAGACTGTTTTTTTCCAAAAATTGCGGGAACACGCTTCAATATGACAACCCCAACAAAACGACAGAAAAATATAATTCATTCATTCATCGCTCACCGTTTCGTTCTTTGTCCCAGCGTGTTTCCAAGTTGCATCTTTAGCTTGGTACGCAACACGGACGCTTTTTGATGTCATGATCCTGAAATTGGCGGCACTGGTTGTTACAATAGAACGACTGTCATAATGACCTCCGTAACTCTTTACCGGTCTCCATTTGAGAACCTTTCTGCACCAACGGCCATCGGTTCTCCGCGCTATGTGCTGTTTTCCCACAAAAAAAACATATTTCGTCCTTGAATGTTGTACCGGTAGGTACTTATTACTTCCATGTCCGATTTTAAACTGTCATCATAAGAACGTCAACCATGTCAGTCTAATTAATGGCATACTTTAGCATAGCGTAGCCATCCTAAATCAATTTTTATTTTAAAATATGTAAAATACAAAAAAATATTTAAACTAATGAAATCTTAAAAAGTACTTTTTAAAAATGGAAAAAATAAAAACTACTGCTCCGAAAACTATGTAAGTCTATCAGTTTAAATTTTTTCCGAATTCCGAGGACCGTGAGAAGTGGAGAATTTCTTCTCCAGTAATGCAATTTCCATACTTCCATACTAATATTATAAATGCGAAAGTCTTGTCTGTCTGTTACGCTTTCACGGCCAAACCGCTGAACGAATTTTGATGAAATTTGGTATGAATATAGTTGAAGAGCCTATGTTTGACCCCAAACATAGGCTACTTTTTAACGCAGGCGGAGCTGCGGGAAACTTTTGATCCCGGGTCTTCAACTATATTCATACCAAATTTCATCAAAATCCGTTCAGCGGTTTGGCCGTGAAAGCGTAACAGACAGACAGACAGATAGACTTTCGCATTTATAATATTAGTATGGAAGTATGGATTTCAAGAATAGGACCTCCAGTTGTGAAACCCAGTTGCGAAAGCAAGGATTTTCTTTGTTCACAATTAGTTGTGTAAATAGAATAATATTCTTCTTATTCGTCCAAGCGTGTCCCCAGTTGCGTTTTCAGCGAGCGTTATATGTCATGGTCCTTGATTTGGTCGCACTGGCTATTACAATGGAGCGACTGCCGTCGGACCTCCGTATATAGAAAGAAACCAGTCCAACAGGAACATGACCAACGAGTTGCTATACCTATCTTCCACTACAGCTGGTTGCCTGAAATCGCTAAGATAAATAGAGAGTGGTCTAAACGTCTTCTAAAATTTCTATTTAACAAGTTAGGGAAAGTTGAGTTAGTAAGTATTAGGAACCAATATAAGCCGAGTATTGTAACATTATACAAGGACGTTGTTACCCCCATATTCTCAAAAGTTTACTCAAACTCGACTCAACCTTACTCCAACTCATTGGTATGATTAGTCGTCTCTAGCTTGCTTGACTTAAGGAGATTTCTCATTGGAGGTGAGTATCGAACTGTCAAATATAAGGTTGGTCGAGAGGTACCTTGAGGCGTCCTTGAAATGAAACAAAGTAGTTAGAAATCAGTTTTTTTGCCAGTTTTGCCTAGGTATACATTACTTTATTTTATTTTTTTATTTCACTTTTATAATTTTCTATTTTTGTGCTAAGAGTTGTTATTATAACCTGTGACGTTACTAATTGGAGTTTGCTCAAGCAACCTACTAAGAATATCGTTTTCAAGGAAAGTTCAAGGCAATATTGAGGCTTCCTCCAATGAGTTTGAGTGAAGGGCGTTCTTAAGATTATGTTTTAGAATACGGGTGTTAGTATCTATTTATAACTTGTGGACGTTGTGTAGAAAACACGCTTGGACGAAGACTGTCAGTGAAAATAAGCCCTATTAGTGCAAAAAAAAAAGTTATCTTCATAAATAATTTTCTCGGGCACACACCTAGATAGATATTTTAAAAAAAGTATTTACTTTATCCTTACAGACAAATAAAATACCCAGCACCGTATGCCCAGCCGTGGACTATGCCAGAAGAAGATGCACCAATAGCTACGAAACTGATTAAAAGGAAATCGCCTATAAAGTTAGTCTCATTTATGTCGAATAAAAATCCTTAGATATCCAACGAAAATTATTTGATATCGAACAAAAATAATTCAAGACGCCAATTTTGCGAGAATCACACTGTATTTTTTATATTATTTACTAGCCTCAAAAAGTTTGTCCCCGTGTTTGACCCCGGCTCTTCAACTATATATATACCAAATGTCATCAAAATCCTTTCAGCGCTATTTTTGAGAATGCAAATCCGTTACTATCGGCTCTTAAAAAATATCAGCATCAAATTTCGTGATTGCGGAACCCGTATTTGTTTGTTCAATTTTTCATCCTAACTTAACTGTTTCTCTTTCACCTCGAAGGGTTGACTAAAAGATTGCCTAGCAATAAGTCCGTCTTTGCTCATGTTATGTTGAAGTCTTTCTTATTGGGTACAAAAATGTTCAGTTTGTCTCTTTAGCCTGCCTTTACAACATTTAAAACTTATATTAAAAAAAATAAAGGCCACTTTGCCACTGCTAATACCTAATTTTAACGTCCGACGAAAAAAGGGGTTGTTAAGTTTGACGTGACTGTGTGTGTGTGCTTGTGCCATAGTGTCGTCTAAACGGATTAGCCTAATAAGATACGGGTTTTTAAGCTCATTTTGGAAAGTTTGTTGTATTTATGAACGAATTTCGATAATATCAAAACCCGTGAGTAGATTGAAATTCGTTCGACTCACCGTATTTGCATTCTCAAAAATGGCCGACGCGTTCGTGATTTGGTTTTGGTAATTACGCTAACGTTATTTGCAATTATCGCGATTGCTCTGCTGTTCACAGAACTAAGTTAAATTTGTTTCAGTTCATACTCCGCTCAATCATGGAAGGTTAAAGAGAAAAATGTTGTCAAATTAAAACCGAAAAGGCCCTTGTCTTCCCAACAGTCACAGCCATTGGGAAACGCTAAGAAGTAAGTGCATTCATTCATAACTTCTTCGTCTAAGCGTGTTTTCTCGATTTCCCCTTCAGCGCGCTTCAGAACCCAGGAGTGCTATTTCCGAAATGTATGACTCCAGGCCTTTGGGGGGCTATGTTTGAGATCTATATAGCTCGCTCAAAACCGGAAAGTTGAATGATTTTCGTTCGAGTGACCGTCATCGGTTCAAGCGCTCGCGATAGATATTGAAGAAGCGGTTGCCATGAACCACAAAAATAACAATCCTAACCTACATAGAAGTGCCTTAGGCAGGCCAATCAAGCCATTTGAGTCTTAACTCTGTATGGCGAGTAATCTGAAATCCCTCTGTAATCTTATATCTCGTATATTACCATGAAGGTAATCTGTCCGACAACATCAGGATAAAATATCTCTCTTGGTTGTTGAACACTGCACACAATGGATGGATGGACATTATCGACGTGTTTTTTTATCAATGTGCCTACTAAAGTCTTGCCCATTATTCTGTGCAGGCAATAAAAATAAATAACAGGTAGTCACAGTAAATTTAGTTGGGGTCATAAATAATTGTTATTCTGTCGTGTTTTGTTACGTCCTACGGTATTCAAAACCCGTTAGACTGAAAAATATGAACTCTTTCTTAGTCATTCATAACGAATGAGTTAATAATAGTGACCGATCTTGTTTTCAGAGATTTTCAGAACCGCCTTTCGGCCTTTGACGTGGTTCCTCCAAATGGCAGCCGGGCCGGAACCAATAATCTCTTAACATGGTTCCGAAGCACGGAATTATCATTATAGGATATTCTACTCAATATTTTTTATTATTATTCATATCCAAAATTTAAGTACCTACCCGAATTTGTTCTATATTTAATAAGTTATAAACCTTTGATATCCTGTGGAAGGGGAAAGTGTCTAAAAACTAAAAAAGGACGCACTTAATGGTGGTGTGGCGTCACTGCCAATTGATTTCGTGCACACAAAATAGATAGCAATACGTCCCCACCACGTTCCCACTTTTATTTATTAGAAAACTTTAAATGCTAATACTGCTTTAATTAATTAGCAATGTTGTTGTTTTTTTACGGAATCAATTACTTTTTAGTATATGTTTTGTTCCGTATAAAAATATTGTCAAAATGTGAACACAGACAAGTAGCCTATTATCAGACAATTAGGTGATTCAATCCTGCAATGTCCTAACCTAACTGGAAACAACTAAACAAAGACTACTGCCACGAGATAAATATACATTTTTTTGCAAATTCAGTGTTTGTATTGTTGTTTTTAGCCCAAGATCATCAATTCAGTTCGGCCTTCGACCATGTCGGCCACCCATCCGCAGGCTTGAAGCAAGCGCTTCTCATCTCAAATATGGCTTATTTCCATCGCCTAGGAAACCAGTCGGCACTGGGTATTTTTTTTCTTCTTTTTTTCACAAATAAGATTAGGTAGAAGTGCAACGTGTGCCAAAGTTAAGCCTCGCCATACTAAGTTAAGACTCGAGAGGCTTAACT
Organism: Euzophera pinguis; assembly: GCA_947363495.1. Lineage (NCBI taxonomy): Eukaryota > Metazoa > Arthropoda > Insecta > Lepidoptera > Pyralidae > Euzophera > Euzophera pinguis. The sequence continues at coordinate 1,937,245 of OX376182.1, forward strand.
AGCCTGCACATGGCACATCTACCTATTCTTATTTCTGTGTTTTTTTTACAAACTTTTTATTTGTCGGGCAGGGTATAAAGATATCGAGAGAGATATTTTTTTTATCTGAATGTAGGTACGTACTAAACATCTCCAAATATTTGATGCGATGCGAGTACTACCGTGACGCAGCTAAATCGTCAGTGAAAAAATAAAAATTGAATTTCATGTAAGAATGTACGCATAACGCACGTAATTAACACACAAAAAAAGAATAAATAATTTAAAAAAAAGATCGCGCGCTCGACGCCGCGGCGACCAATTAATAGTCTTAGATTAAAAAGATCCAGGTCCACACGTAGATATAAATATTTTTTGTTTTACAGGTCGAGTCTGTCAAATGCTATAACTTCAAAGCCCTCGTTGAAAAAGCGCGCCAATCCCACGGAATCTTCGAGAAAAGAAAGAAAATGCAAAATGATTGCCAAGAATGATAGCAAAGCCTTCGAAAAGAACGAGATTGATTTGCCGGATTCTGGTATGTATACAGAGAGTGCAGGCGGACTTCTTAAACTTCACAAATTTTTAGTGTGTTAGTACGTGAAACTACACCACTCTCAGTAAAAAAATTACCTATGTGATGATATGATGAAAGGTCGAAAGATTTTTTGGTCTTCACTTCACATAATTTTTTTATTGTAATTGGTATTAATTATTTGTTTAAAGACACTATAAAAATTGGCTTGTGGCCATAAAATCTGTCTGTATCTACCTTTCTTTACTTTCCAAAAGGGCCCGAAATTGCGAACGGATAACGCAAATTCCCTTTGTTAATAAGAATTTTTCCAAAATTAAAGTGACACTAAAAAAATCCCACGCCGCAGTATCTGCATTATCCCTTGCTTGTCATTTACCGGCAAAGAATAGAGTGAATGAATAAATAAAAGTTTTATTGCACCTTCTATTGTTATTTTGGTGCATTTAGAAAAATTTTGGGCCCAGTGAGTTGACCATTGACAAAAAAATTGCGATCTAATTGTCAACAATATTGCTTCATATTGTGGCACACTACGTCTAACAAGTAACATTATAATGTATTTCGGAACTTGAAGTACTATTCTTAGTTAAATGTCTGAGCCTGTCTTGAGCCTGTCCAGTTCTTTTTTTTTTTTTTTCAACGGCTTTATTTAACTTTCGACTTCATCGTTAGATATACCTGTGGATAATACTTATGTTGCATATGGGGTCCTATACTTAGTAAGCACGTGTCCAACCTCTGTGTTCTTTTGTACTTACCCCATGTCTTCTGAAGGACAGCAGAACATCACCTGCGAAGTGCCTGCAGTCCTCTAGTTCCGGATATTCTGTTCCGAAGAGGACCATTCGCTTGCTAGCCAATATCGGAGTGACACAAAATGTAGCATATGAACTCCTCTTCTTCTGAACATAGGTCACATCATCATCATTTCGTGTAGGTTACGGTATAGGTATATACTAAGGGCCGATTTCACAAAAGTCGGATAAGTTTTATTCTAAGGATAATGACGCAATTTAGGTACTTTCGTTAACCTAGTTGAAGTTTACATTTCACCACACTGTTAATCCACGTATAATTCTGTTATAAGGACTCTGTCACAAGAAAAATGGTTGTCATACATTTTTAATGCTTAGATTAGTAGTTACTCTCAGACAGGAACGATGTTTGGTAAAATCGACTCTTAGTAAACTGTAAAGGTATCAATGGTCTTAAAACCAAAGACAATTTTTTTTTTCTTTTGCAGAAGAACAACCATCAGACGTCCCAACACTAGTGTTTCGTCCGCTTTCCCGCCGGTACACACACAAGCTGGCTACGTCTCATACGGTCCACATGGACATCAAGCCAGGGAAAAACAGGATTGGCTCGTCGCAGAAGGCCAGGATGACTCTTATTTAAGCCCAAGATTGCTGTTTGAAAAGTATGACTGACGCAAAATCGGTTCGACCATGGAGCAATTACAAAGAGGAGATGCCTTAATAAGCGTTTTGTAAGAAAGTGTTTGTTCAGCTACACGGGGCGGAAGGCAGACGTGCGACATGCTTGGTTTCGGCCGTGACTCCGACCATGGAGCACGAGCAATGACAAGCTCCGCCCACTGCAGTGTCGGCGAGGCGCCAATGATCACATCACTGCGCCATTTCAAACGCCATCTTCTCTTTGTAATTGCTCCATGGGTTCGACTCACCGATTATATCGAATGAAAATCATTCGACTCACAGGTGTCCATGAGTCATAATTTCAAAAATACCACTCAAAATTTTTTTTATAACTGAAAAATAATAAACACAATCAATACAAAACTCATTGTTTTGTTTTTAATATCATAAGTTAGCTGTTTGTTTGCGCGTATCTCAAAAACACCACTGAATTTTATTAACTGTCCAAATATTTTATTTTGAATACGACAAAAATTAAATCTCTCTACTATATAAAATAGGGTAGGTTTTATAGGGTAAAACTATCTTTCGAGCCCAAAAGGTGCTTTTTTTTAAATAAAATAAAATTAAACTTAAATTCAATAACTTTGTCGAATGAAGATCATTCAACTCGGCGATTATCTACATCTATACATATAAATAAAATTGGAGAGTCTGTTTGTAATATTAAAATAACCGTTTTTTACTACATGCATATGAATGTATATACGGTACATGTACCAAAATAATATTTTTTACAATTTTTTTTCTGTCTTCTGTTTGTTCCGGCTAATCCTGAAATGGCTGGACCGATTTTGACAGTACTTTTATTGGCAGGTAGCTAATGTAATAAGGAGTAACATAGGCTACCTTTATTTTAGAAAAATAAAGTAATGTTGCAATGTCCAAGTACTGTCCAGTACCACGCGTAGCTCACGCCATGCCACCATTTAAAAAAAAACTAAAATTTAAGAATCGACTGTTAGGCGTAACGAAGTTCGCCGGGTCAGCTAGTCTACACTAATATTACAAAGAGGAAAGATTCGTATTTTTGTGTGTATATTTGTAATGAATAAACTCAAAAACTACTGTGCAATTTCAAGAATTCTTTCACCATTGGAAAGCTACATTTACCCTGAGTAACATAGGCTACCGCAGGTGGAGCTGCGGGAAACAGCTAGTATCTCAATAAATCATTCGGACTCTCAGTTTTAGTCATTGATTTCAAAAATAGCACTACTACTATACTAATATTATAAATGCGACCCGGGGTCAAACATAGGCTACTTTTTGACGCAGGCGGAGCTGCGGGGAAAAGCTAGTAACAAAGTTGTTGATTCATGTTGAAATAAATTAACGAACGTTCGTTAAGCTCATTTTAACTAAAATATGTTTAGTCTATCTCTTCAAGAACAAGAACATAACATAATTTAGTTAAAATGAGCATAAAGATCGTTTATCGATATTTGTGGTGAATGTATATTTACATTTATAAATCATTTTGTGTATTTTACCGTTTACATTTATGTTATGTGAAGGGAATCCTGACAAAAAATGAAACAAAGAAACACAATTTCATATTTACTTACTGCATTTTACTTAAAAACGAATTTGTGAACTATAAAAATTTACCGTCGTACAACTCAAAATAATACATACTCAAATAGTCAAACATTATAACGAATAGGGGAGACCGGGGCAAGATGAAGTTCGGGGCAGCACGGGAAGTAAGCTTGTGTGCGTGAATTGTTATTGTGTTCTGAGCGGCAACAGCGCCATTTGCACGAACTTCACTCTCCGCCAGTGCGTCCATGCAGAGCGGACAGGTTAGAACTCGTTTTTGCGTTGCAGAGAGAAAAAAGTGATATTGCAAGTTTTTTTACGCGAAATTTGATTCGAAAACTGATGTACAGACATGTAAGTACCTGTGTTAATGTATTATTTCTATCCCGAGCTTATTATAGGAGTCCAAAACATTAAATTTAAACCAGATTTTTTCGCCGGTTAAGTTTGAGGTTAGAATTGCGTCATCTTTTTTAACTACGTGTGGATCGGGGCAAGATGATCGGGGCATAATGGGATACTATCCCGTTTTGCCCCGCCCTTGTGATTAAAATAACATTTTCTATGTAGGTACCTACTGATAATATTTTTAAATTCTACTTAAATCAGGATCAAAAGTATTTACCTATTTATTTATTTGTCTACAGATAAAATGGTTCGCAACTATAAACGAAAAACAGATCGTGGCAAATGGAACGAAGAAGACATGAGAAGAGCAGTAAATGCTGTTCTTACTGATAGAATGGGATTTCTTCGAGCCTCGGCTACTTACGATGTTCCGAAGTCGACCTTAGAACGACGAGTAAGAAAAGCTCGTGAAACTGTTAATGCCGACACTGATTCTGATAACGACTGCGGGAAAAAACATTTGGGACGATTCAAAACAGTTTTCACAGCCGAGCAAGAAAATGAGCTGGCGGAGTATGTGAAATCTATGGAAGCACGGCTTTTTGGTTTAACAGGAAAAGAGCTACGCATTATAGCTTATCAGTTGGCTCAGCGGAATCATATAGATAACCCATTTAATACAGAAACTGGTATGGCAGGAGAAGATTGGCTCAGCGGGTTTTTAAAACGACACCCTGATCTAGCATACAGACGCCCAGAACCAACATCAGCTGCAAGAGCGATGGCTTTTAACAGAGTGGCAGTCGATAATTTTTTTACATTGTTGGAAAATGTAATAGATAAACATAAACTGACGCCTGAAAGGATCTACAATGTAGACGAAACGGGGATCAGTACTGTTCCAAAAAGTCAATCTAAGATATTGTCAACGAAGGGCCAGAAGCAAGTCGGCTGCCTCTCATCAGCAGAGAGAGGTCAGTTGGTCACTGCTGAAATTTGTTTTAATGCCGTTGGCACCTATGTCCCGCCAATGTTAATATACGCTCGGAAGCGGATGAAAGAAGAACTTCTGGATGATGCTCCGTCAGGGTTTTGGGGTACATGCAGTGACAATGGTTGGATTACAACAAAAATATTTTTTGATTGGTTTAAATCATTTGTGCAGTTTGCACAACCAACAAAAGAAAAGCCTGTATTGCTTCTGTTAGATGGTCACTCTTCACATACCAAAAATATTGACCTGATAGATTATGCAAGAGAAAATAATGTGATTTTACTATGTACACCACCACACTGCACTCACAAATTGCAGCCTTTAGATGTGTCTTTCATGAGACCTTTAAGCACGTACTACAGTGCAGAAGTGAAAAAATGGCTCAGAGATCACCCTGGTCGCGTGGTTACACCATATCAAGTGGCAAAACTTTTTGGACAAGCTTACTTAAAAGCAGCCACAATGTTAACAGCCATAAATGGATTCCGGAAATGTGGTGTATGGCCGCTAGATAAAAATGTATTTACGGATGCTGATTTCATAGCTGCAGAGACGACTAACACAGAAAATCTGGCAAGAGAAGAGCTAAATGTGGAAAATGCTCCATCAACTCAAACATCCGAACCTGCAATCACTGAAGAAAATCTATCGCGGCCATCCCCTTCAGTTCACCTTGTCCAAATTTCGTCTGCAACCCAGCAAAATAATGTACCTTCTTCTGCTATTTGTTCTCAGGCTGAAAATGGTCGTGGTTTGTCAGAAAATACAGAAAACATTATTTCTAATCCAAACTTACAAATTGATAAAGGGAGTGTTCCAGAGCCTCTGATATCCTCAGAAAATGCTGTCCATCCAGTTTTATCTACTGAAAAAGAAGATATTGTTGAACCAGCCACATCTTTTTCGAATAACAATGATGCCCAGGTCTCGTTCAATTCTCAAATTGACATTTCTATGACTACCACGTCTTCTGTTGCAGATGATATTTTCAATAGATATTCTCCCGAGATTATTAATACTAGAAAGAACCCTGAACAAACATTGGCCGAGCAACCTTCGACGTCAACATTTCGAGCTAAAGACAAAACTCCCGAAAGGCAAATAAAAAGAGAAACTTCTTTTCTGGTAAGTCCTGAAAATATTATGGCCATACCTAAAGAAGTTAGGACTCAGGAGAGAAAGACTAGGAAACGAGGGAAGACTGCAGTACTAACTGAATCACCTTACAAAAACGAACTCATGAAACATATAAGTATTAAAGAAGGTAAAAATAAGAAAAAGACTGATAATCAAGTGACTGAAAAAGGTAAAAAACAAATAAGGAAACCTGGAAAAAAGACTGCAAAGAAGATTAAAAAGACAACAGACAAGGAAAATCTGCAGAAAAAGCGTCAAACCAAAAGGTGCAAAAATGAAACAGAATCGGAAGATAGTTCATCCCAAGAAGAGGATGATGACTGTGCTTGCATCTATTGTGGGTACTTATACTCAGATTCAACGGAAGGTTGGGTCATCTGCGGCGCATGCCACGGTTGGGCGCATAATTCATGTGCCGGAGTAGATGAGGAAGACGAAGAGGCACACATTTGTGAACGCTGTCTACCCGATTAAAAAGCGTACTCGTTTTGCCCCACAGCGTTTCCCATCTTACCCCAGTTATGGGGCAAAACGGGAAATTTGCCGAGTTTATTTTTTCATTATTTGCCAAAAAAAGTTCTGTGATTTTGCATGCTACAACGTTTAATTATAAGAGAGAAATGTATAATGGTTATCTCTTTTGTTAAAGAATGTTATTAAAGAGTTTAATTTTCATTGTATAACGAGTTTTGTCTTAGCTATCTCATCTTGCCCCAGTCTCCCCTACTTTATATATTTAAAAATGACCATTGGTTATAAACAGAAATGCTTATATAATAAGAACTTACGAAAGAGGACAAAAAAAATCTGTACATGTTCCGGCTACCATAGATAACAATAGAATAGTCGCGCGCAATCTATCGTTTGAGTAGAGTTTGACAACCGTATTAAAAATCTTTCGATATGCACATGTTAGCTAAAACATGTTTCGTCCCTTTAAACTAACATGGACTTAACAAATGATTCATAATACGTTAAGAAAACATCGAAAGAACCTAAATAATAGGAACAAAATAGTTTGAATGTGAATGAACAATAGTTCGGGGCCACGCCCCTTTTGAAGGTTTCAAGTTTGAATGAATGTTTACTATGTTCATTTATGCCTTAAAGCATTAAGTTCAAGATTAAATAAATACTATAGAAGAGCTGGCTTTTACTCAAATGAAATATGCTATGATTGATACGTTTTTAAGGGTGCTACAGTAAGAAGCATTAAGAAGCATTTTAAATAATGATATTATGTACTATTCTGCCCTATCTAAATACTTTTAATAAAAAAAGGAATAGCACAAATAAAATCAATTTTTCAAAATTCAAATGGAAAATCTACATAAAAAAAAAACTTTCAAGTTAACAAAACAATGAATCAGTTTAATTTTTCTCCAATAATAAACATGAAAAAGAAAAAAAAAATCTTTTCTGTTTATAACCAAAATAAAATTACATGCTTGTGGCGTTTTAATTAAATGAGCCGGGAGCGCATCGAACAGATTCTTAATATCGATTATTACACTTCACAATTTTCATTAAATTGCGATCTATTATACAATTAATATTTAGCTATGTACACGACCGAAGTGTCATTAGGAGTGTTATTATATAAGCTATGTACAGTTTGAGGTATAAAAAAGAAATGTCCAATTATTGACAAAATAAACTTGGCGCGCAAAGCGACGCTCAAATTCTACAACATTTTTCGTACTGGCAACATTACAGAACTGTGATTGGTCGTGATAATGACGGGCAACCGTTACTGGCAGGTGACGATGACCAATTAAAAAAACATTAGTAATTAAATTGTATTTGAATTTTTTTATTTATTAAATAAATATTTTTGTATTATTTTGCATGTCTTTTGCAAAGGTAAAATGTATTTGGGTACCTATTTATATTGTAACATCATTGTACAATTTACATTTTACGCAAATATTCGATTGATTGATCAATGTTGCCAGCATTGCGAAACCAGCGCACATAATAATTTGTTTTTTTTTTTAATAGCTAGAATTTATTGGCATAAATTGACCGTTTATTATTATTATTAAATATAGCTTGTAATATGAATTGGTAGACGGAAATAATGCGAGAGACTGTGCTTCAAGGCAATCATTTCTTTAAGCTTTAAATTTAACTTTATATACATTTTCTGAAAATCATTCAATCGTACTTTTGCTAGCACTTTAAATATGAAAATTACTACTGAAAAGGCCTTGAAAACCAGTCAGCAACGATATCGCCAGCAAAATACATAAAAAATACAGTACGTACTAATCTATTGCAACATTATTTTCACGTTTTGAAAGGTCCTTAAATGACTCGTATATATGGCCGTAAAATTATGAAAAAAAAAATAGGGCCATTGTTCGTCTATATTGGTCCTCTATGTTATTATTTATGCCAAATATACATATTTGTCCTTCAATTTAGATAAGTATATTTTTTTTCCTACTTGCAATAGATTAGTAACAGTTTTATAAAAAAAAAATCGCATATTGACTGTTCGATATATAACTTTCAGCCGATCCGAATCCACTTTCGTTCCTATTAAAAATCAGCCCGATACGATTTTACACAACTAAATTTAATCATAAGAATATTTTTAATTGTAATATAACAATTATATGAGAGAAACGCTTTCCCTGTTAAAACAATATTACCGTTACGGTACCCTAAAAGATTAAACGCAAAATTCATACGGAACTCATTAAGAAAATGTAAAGTACGGCATGTCGATACATTTATTAATGTCTTTTTTTTTATTATGATCGAAATATTAAATTTTTAACCAAAAATCAAAACTATCAACAGTACTATTCTAAATATAACTTACAATTATCGCATATTAATTACACAAAATTGCACCAATTTTATACTATGTAATTAATATTTAATTAAAATATTATAAAGCTTATATATTTTTCGTTTTCAAAATTTTCCTACATGAGTCTCGTATGAAAATGACTACATATTATTATTATACTTACTAATAATTTAAATAAATGTATACCCATTTAAAACACTCAGGTGCACTTTTTTTTCATTTACATTTTTATTTTATTAACTTTCATAAATGTACAAGACTTTTTTTTTATTATTTTCTACGTAGGATTACAATGGACTGCCATAACGGCTAACACCTTAAATGGGTTCGGTGACATAAAAAAAAAAATCTCTTTTTTTTTTACGAAAAAAATATTTTAATAACCCATGATAAAATACTTTAGGCAGTTTTCTTAATTTACAGATCAAGGTTTTTTATTCATTACATTTTCTTTATTTTTTTTATGTCACTGTACCGCGTTCACTAAACGTCACCGACTGAGGCCCTAAATTAAAAAAAAAAAGAAAATTAATAATAAAGGATAAAATATTGTCACCAATTTTAAACTAAATATTATTACTATTTATTATTAATGAACTTATGTCAATATTTACTTAATTTTCAAAGTCATTTAAAGAAATAAGAATATAATGACGTATTTTTTGTAATTACCATTACAGATTTTATCAAAATCCTTTACTTACCAAAATATTACAAAAAAAAAACACCTTTTATACACACCACCCAGCCGGCAACACTATCATATTTCTATAATACTATGTAAAATTTAGATTTTTATACAATTTTTTACTTTTTTTTTTCATTAGACGTTTCAAAAAAAAAAATGCTTACGGTCAATATCACATATATACTAGATTTATCATAATTATATTTTAAACATATAAATTTACTATACAAGACCTAGGTCCAACTGCCATAAACGATAGAAGAAATATTAAATAGACTTTTTTCAGAAATTTAAAGAAAAAAATCAGGGTTTTAACAAAACAGTTTGGAATTAAAATGGGGTTATCAGTGCTTCTTCCCTTAAACCAAATGCCACTTGTTCTTAAAGATAAAAATGGGAAAAAATTAAAAAAAAGTATTTTTTTTTTTTAACTACACACGCGAGCGGCTAAACACCGGTGATAAAATTTAAATCCACTAACGTGCACCACACTATCAATTACTACGTAAGCAAAATAGCGAATACAGGCTAAAACTAAAAATAATAATAAATAAAAATATTCCATTATATTTGTTAGACTACTTATCAATAGTGCTGTATCTATCGAGCTGGAATTTTACGTTTTTAAATTTAAAAAAAAAGAAAAAAGAAAAAAAAAAAAAGTTTTTTTTAAGGCAGTCGAATCTATGTCTCCCCTAGTTTGAGAACCACTCAACGGTTTCATCGTTTGCAGCAGCGATATTGCTAAATATACATTTTACATTAAAATAATGACGACTTTAACAAATAATCAAACTTTCCGAGCCATTTTTAATACTCGTATTTTTTACCCGACAAAATTTACCGCATATTAAAAAAAATTACATCTGCTTGTGAAATTCCAACAATTATTTGCATAGACGTCATTCATGCTCATATTTTCATCAATCCATACTTTTATACCCATATTAATAACATAAATGCGAAATGTCTTTGATAAAAAGATCCGTAGTCAATAGACTATTTTCTTTAAAACCTTTCAAATTATTGTAATGGGGGGTTAAAAATTTGTACGAAATAAGCATAAAATATACGTTTCGGCGCAGGCGGGAAACAGTTAGTTACTTATAAAAGTCGTCATTAGAGCCTAATTAAACGACTAAGCGGCGCAAACCTAATTCGAAAATTACATCAGAATCGCTGAAACCGTTTAGGCGTCGACGTGTCAACCGCCGCGTTTAAAACGCCCGATAATAATCAAAAGTCTACCGATTTCTTTTCGTATTATCAAATCAAACGCTTAAATATAATCTTGCTTAGATGAAAACGTAGGTCCTGTTTTAAACTAACACATCGTGACGTGTTTATGGGCTACGGTAACCACTTACGAGTGGGCCGTACGCCTGTTTGCCTAGTTAATTGTATAAAAAAACACACACAAATTTAAATTTTATTTTTGTAAGTTTCCGTAGACACGAGCTTCAATTTTAGATGGGATTTCTAAACTTTTTGTTTCTCCCTATGATTGACTGGTAGAAAATGCTTTTAGCATTAAGTCGGCCTATTCATTTAAGTTAAAATAATTATTCTCATGTTTTAGCGATTGTTACACATTAAATTAAACTATTTTACTACGATTTTTATCGTGATCCAGCGGTTAAGGCGTTCGCCTTCAGAGGTGGTGGGATCGATTCCCACGGGAAGCATACTTTGTTTAGTTGTTTCCAGTTTGGTTAGGACATCGCAGGCTTGAATCACCTGATTGTCTGATAATAAAGATGATTCCGTGCTCCGGAAGGCACGTTAAGCCGTTGGTCCCGGCTACCATTTGGTAGTCGTTAAAGGAACCATTTCAGAGGCCGAGAGGCGATTCTGAACAACTCTGACACCAGGGTGTACATGGTCGATAGACAATGTAACGTACACGAAATGATGATGATGAATAGTTTAATTTACATTATCAGCAAATTGGTTTTCTCTGTATTTATTTGTAGTTTATTCAAAAGAGTTTATATAAAAAGGTCTTGTTCTTTGCGTTCAAGTTTAGATAGAGGGATGAAATAGAGGTAAAATTTGCTTAAGTAAACATTAACATCTCCGAGTGTGGCAGTAACAAAACTCAATCCGTGACATTGATTCACTCCCCAGGGAACATACAATATACATCATTTAAAAGATCGACTACCTCATAAAAATTTTTTTTTTTTTGATCAGTTGATTGTAAAATTTGTATGGGAGGCCCAAAGTTTTACCTTAAAGTAATTTATTTCCTAAGAAAATTTATTTATCGCGGACTAAATTATTTATTTTTATTCGGGAATTAAGTTTTTAAAATTTCACAGGAAAAACAGTTTAAAAAATAAAAAAAAATCATACCTTTTTTTCAGTTTTTATCTATTTTTCATACCTAAATGCTGGTTGATTTGCTTACTGAATTAAAAAAATAACTACATACAACTATTTCTGTTAGAAGCCGATTCAATGCTAAAAGCAATTTCAATTTATCCCCAGTGAAATCAAGTGTGAATTACTAAAATACAAGGACCCTGCACACATTGGTACAATTTTAATTCCCTATTAATTCATGAGGCATAGTATTTTATCAATTGTTCCTACCTAGACACAATTTTTTTTTAAATTAATTTTGTTAATGGTCAATCGACCTTACACATTTACTCTAGTATTAAAAATAATTTGTTAACCACATTTTATCTATAAAATGTTTCGCCCCTCTCTCTCCTATTCGATATTTAGCGTGAAGAAACAAGACGCAAAATATTTTAGCTAACATCAGCTTAACAATTTACTTTTAATACGAGGGGTTAGGATTTAACTTTTTCTAATCTTATTTGTTTCAATAAACGAACCATTTCTAAATTTTAATTTGACAAATAAATCCCGAGGGTCACACAGTCAATCGACCTTGCACATCTAGATGGCTATTAACTTAAAACGATAATATTCAGCATGTATCCATACTTATATCGGAAAAGTGCACAAAAGTCTCTCTGTTAAGCTTCCACTGCCAAACCGCTGAACGGATTTTGATGAGTACGAATATAGTTGAAGATAGGTCGAACATAGGCAGGCTACTTGTAAAAACAGCTAGATAAGATTATTATCATTAATTTGACAAACAAAAATCGGTAGACAATATCAATTCTCATACCATAAAAATGTGTTTATTCTCACTTGGCGGAGTTCTTCCTTTGCACAGGCTTCTCCGTCTTCTTCTTCTCCACTTTTTGTGTCGGCGGTGGCGATGGCGGGGAGGTGGGGGGTGTGTTCGCCTTTTTTGGTTTGTTCGCTTTCGCGGCCGCTGCGTAGTTTATCGGTTTGGGGCCGGTCGGTTCTTCAACTGGTGCCGGTTGGGGCTGTAACAAAACATAGTCATTTATTTATATGACTTTGTCCGTCCTTCCTGGATTTTTGGCGGGAAGCTGTGAAGAGCAGTGTCGGCGCTGTATTTTATTTTCCAAAATTTGTGTTTTTTTGAGTGTTTGTGCATAATAATGGTGGATTTTATTCGCAAAGTGTTCGATAACAAGCTTAGAGTGTTGGGAAGTGTTACAGTGTTTGATTTATGTGATTTTCATGCTTGTTGCCAAAAGCACATAGTAATCGCTAAGTGCAGTTTTTTTACCACTTCACTTAGCCTCATTCTTCTGACTAGACTTTACTACCGGCTAGACTTTTAGATTGACGAAACCACACTGTAGGACTGAAGAAGATAAAAAAACTAAGAAGGGCTATAAAGGATTTGTATCCGTGGCCGTAAAACCAATTGTTTTTGTAATTTCATCATCAATTTTGATTAATATTGCTACATATCTGCTTCAGGTGTAGTTTTTAAGATAATTACATACAAACATACACTGGCACCTTCAACAACCCCTTTAATTTGGGGGAGGCCTAA